>CM030365.1:203124659-203724659 GCA_017893485.1 Hemerocallis citrina
GTGATGGGAATTGCGCAATTTGTCCCATAAACATAAAATTATCTACATGACATCCTCGAAACTGAAGCATGGGGTTTGTCCAAACAACTTTACAATGACCCTTTGGACTCTATATAAATATATTACTTTTATTCTACTTTGCTTTATAGGTACCCGCACGAGTAGTCTCATTATAAACACAAACAAAACCATAAACTAAGATTAGGGTTATAATATATATAATGTATTAGGCGCATGTTAGCTTACCAGGGGGCTGGACCACTATCCTGCACAGAGAAAGGTCAGTATCTCGTCAACTCAAACTCAAAACCCAGGGCATTGAACTAGGAAGATTTTTCCCATTATTATGTCTGTGGAGTACTACTCAACAAGATATATATAGAGAGAGAGAGAGAGATAGAGAAAGGATCCCGTATACGACTTGAAGAGAAATACAAGCATCATCAAACTCTACTACTAGTAATCTCCTACTACTGCTGCTGTTGTCTTTTCCTAAGCTGAGCAATTAATGAGAAAGAGTTGCATCATCATCTAAATCCTAGATACACACAAATGCATAATTCCAAGTTTAAAATCTCAAGAAGAAAAAAAAAGAGAGAAGTGAGAGATAGAGAAGCTGACCACCACACCACCAAAGTGGAAACTGAGAGGTCATTCAAGAGTCTAGTCTTATAAAGACTCTTCGGCAAGTAGGCTAAGCTAGCTAGCTGCTAGCTGCTAGCTGATCAAGTGCATCTGAAATCCCACAATCAGTCTCATCTCTGCCGCCATCTGGACCTTCACTATCCTCATCATCATCTCCATGGTCCTCACATTCATCATGATCAGATGGTGCTTGGGTTGAGGCTGTTGTGGATGATGCACCACCTAGCTCATCAATGGCATCACGTATCTTGATGCAGTGGGAATCGCTTGTTCGGCCTCCAATGGCTACGGGCTCGGTCAGTTGCTTTCCGTCTCGCGGTGGGTCGAAAACAACGGGAAAGTACTCATCGTTGTCGCATGGGAACTTGGAGTTCTTGAAATGCTCCTTCAGTGCTTCCAAACCCTACTCAACATAATTCACAAAAATTTTACGCAAAATTAGAAAATGCACTTACAATCTCGAAACCAAAACTAACTGATCAGAATAAATTTTTGGAATTAAAGAACCGACCTGTAATCGAGCGTAGGTGACTTGACAGATCTTGCGAGAGTTGAAGACCTCCCAAGGTTGCATGTGGAAGGCCTTGTAGAGGCTCACCGTCGCCTCCGGCGAGGTTAGGTTCACAAACCCATAACCAACATTGCACTTGTTGCTGCATAAAATTAAATAAATTAATTACAAAAATTCCACAAACAACATAAGAGAAAAAGGGTTTGGTCAATATTATTTTATGCAGCAAGTAAAGTCCAAACTCTTTTTTTGATGCTTGCTGAAAAAGTTGCCTTTTATGGGCCATTGGGTTTCTGATGAGGTTAGAGAAAGAGGGAGAAAAAGGGAAGATGCAATGCATATGCAACCAACCCATCAAACTCCACCCTTTTTCTGCTATGATTCAAAAGATACTACCATATTACTATTCTTAATAACTAAATATATATATATATATATATATTCTATGTCCCTCTCTTTTGGGATATATATATATATATATATATATATAGATGCTTTTGTTAGGTCTTTTCCAACTTCCCCTTCAAATCAATAATAACACATCAAAAATAAATCCTAGTTGGTTATGAAATTGGTGATTAGGGTTTCGTGGGTTTTCTCTTTTCTGCAACCATGTTCCTTGCTTTTAAATTGTGGAGATCAATTCTAGGAACATTTTGGAGAAGAAAGAAAAAAAAGGGCATCTGTCTTTTACTTGGCAGGGGAAGGAACATCATTTCCATTTTGGTGCAGGTCGACATGCAGTGTACGGACATATAGAGCTTGAAATAAATAATAATAATAATGAGTGAGTGAGTGAGTGAGAGAGAGAGAGAGAGAGAGGGCGAAGATCCATTGATTCTTCTTCTTTTTCTCTTTCTTTTTTGAGCTTATTTCTGGGTTCTGCTAGGTTTCCTTGTACAGTATCTGCTCCCTTCCTTTTCCTCTCATTTTTCTTTTTCTTTATGGATTTTGGGACTTTGTATACATTGATCATTTTGGTAAAATCAAATTTTGAAATGTTGGTCAACTTAGTGGAGGTTTGACTTACTTGAAATCAATGGGGAGATAAACGAAGTCATAGGCTGAGAATGGCTGATCCTGATCATGGTCATGCTCATGATCACCTTCTCCTCCTTCCCCAATAATCTGCTCGTTGCAGTGAATGCAGTGGTTGTCCAGCATGTTCAACAGCAACTTCTGACTGCAACTCCTCACAATATCACATAATATTCATTAACTAATATAAAAAATAATAATTTAAAAATTAATGAACATAAATTAAACATACAAAATGTAATGGGTTTATATGTATGTATGTGAATGTGGGCATGCCAAATAAAGGAAACGAGATGCAAGTGTTAGTGGGTACCTGTACTTGTTTGGTATGTTTTTAATCATCACGGTGGTGCGAGAATCTCGACAGATTAACTTGCTTCCTGATCCACATTCCGACTCTTCCATCACATCTTTAATCTGAAACCTGCTACTGCTAGTGCTGCTACTACTACTACCACCACCAGTGTTCTTCGCATCACTCTTTCCATGATTCCTCCAATTACCACCCTTTCTGCTCAATTGCTGGTGGTGCTTCGACAATGATGTTGCATTACTGGATGATGAGCAACTACTACTGCTTTCCTTGTTCTTCTTCTTTTTGTTACCATCACTGCTATTTCTCACAATGTTGCTAATTCGAGCATCACTCGTTCTCCTAGTCGTCACAATCCCTTCTCCCCTGCTACCGCTACTACTGCTGCTCGCTTGCGAACTATTACTCCGTGCCAGTCTCGGCGGCAACCCAGGATTCTGATGACCCATCCTCCTACGATACTGATGATGATAGCTGATGACGACAACAACAACAACAACAACAACAATAAATTCAAACCCACCACAAACAATATAAACTACAGTACTTCTCCATAAACAAACGAAACGAATTATTATTATTATTATATATATACCTCGACGATCCAGCAGGTCTACTGAATTCAATATAGAATCGCCTTCCACCAATCACCTTGTTTTGAAGATCAATAAGCGCTCTCGCTGCGTCCCTCACATCGTAAAACTCCACAAACTTATGCTGCTTCCGACTTGGCGCCTCCCTCACCTCCTTCACCGGCCCTACAATCATTAATCATTTTTTTTCCCAACAAAATTAACTAACTGCTAGAATGGTGTAATTATTTATTTCTATAAAAAGCAAGAAGAAGAAGAAGAAGAAGAAGACGACGACGACGACGACAAACTAGCTGCATCTAAAAGACACAAAAAAGAAACCCCAACTTCCCGCAAAAATTATTTAAAAAGAAAAAGAAAAAAAAAAAAAAGGAGAACAGAAAACAGTTACCAAAAGCTTGGAAGATCTGCTTCAAATCATCAGCTGAAATGGGCGGATCCGAGACGGCAACGTAGAGCGAACCCTGATTCATCGCATCGAAACCCCTGGAAGCAAACTGAGCCCAAACGGCTCTCCCGTCAATCAATCCACGTTGCTGTTGGTTGGTCATCATCATCATCATCATCAAATTTGGTGGTGGTCCCCAATTCTCAAGAACTGCTCCGTAGTTGTTATACTGTTGCCCTAGCAGGCTCTGCTGCCGCACGTGCTGCTCACGGATCTCCGCCACTGCGATCTGCGCACTCCTCAGATCGTAAAAATGGACGGTCACGATTCCTTCAGTTACTAACGAGCTGAGCTCCACGGCTCTAACTCCACCAAACGCCGACATCGCGTGCGCAAGTGATGATTCGGTGACGTGAGGTGGGACCATGCTGAGGACGACGGAGCGTGACTCGGCGTTGTCATCGGCGGCGGCTTGTTGAGGGGGTGCGTAGTAAGGGTAGGGAGGGTAAACTTGGTGGGGGCGAGGCAGGTTAAATTGGGAAGAGGAGGAAGAAGGGATGAACTCCTCAGCTGTGGGATCTAGAAAGTTCGGCTTTGCAGTTCCCTCTTCCATTTCACAGAAGATGAAGGGTTTTGCTTTTTAGAATTTTTTTCTTCCTTTTCTTTTCTTTTCTTTAAGAGAAGAGAGAAGAAAATTGCATTTATAGAGAGAGAGAGAGAGAAGGGAATTAATGAGGAGGCAGCATGCCGCCGTTCGTTCGTTCGTTCGTTCGTTGGGGTTTTTTTAGGAGCGAGAAGCAGGAAGAGGATGGGGGCGGGGGGGAAGGGGGGCGGGGGGACCACAGGCAAGGTGGAGATTTGATCTGAGTTGGGTGTTGGGGGGGATTATGTCGGTGTTTTTATTCCATGCTTTCTATATTTGGTTATTTGGTTAATACGTTAATTAATTAAAATTAACTAACTAGAACTAATTTATTAACGACCGGTTTGGTGTTTATTAGTTATTACAGGGTTTCAGTTTTGTGTATGGTGTTTATATGGGTGGGAGCGTCAGATTGTGTTGGACCCATATGCACTTTTAGGCCTTATTTAGAACTCTCTGTACGCTGTTATACTTCTGGTTGAGAATCACATGAAGTTATACAGTGTAAATGGTAGCTACTACAATTTTTCAGGATTGTTGACCAGAAATTCTACCATGATTGCGCCTTTCCGTTGCCGACTACTCCATTATTATGCTAGCCTTTTTTTCATTTTTTCTTTTAAGATAGTGCCACTAATTCATTAAGGGTGAACTAACAATATTACATGTGAATCTTTCATAGCTGTGTAACATGGATCTTTTATTGGTAACGACATGATAACCAGGCTTTGGTGGGACGAGTGGTGTGGGGCCAAAACTTGAAAGTGTGGAGCTTGGGGACCTTCCCCCCCCCCCCCCCCCCCCCGCGTCAGATAGCAACTAAATCCGGAATCCTAATTTGGGACTAGGGGTTCTAGTATCTTACATTGGTCAACCGGGGGTTAGATTCTCTCAAGGACCTGACCGGAAAAGCTTGGGGATTGGAGAAAAATGACACATTCTCGGTTCGGATACTTTATAACTCTCCAATTTAGAGGGTGTAATCCGTAATGATCTACGATTCGTTGGAAGGTCAAAGTTCCACTGAAAGTTTTTTTTCTCTCGCAAGTCCTCAACGACACTATCCTTACAAGAGAGAATATGGCTAAAAGACAACTTCTCAATGTCACTAACTGCGGATTTTGCAACACTCATATTAGGGATTATGCATGGACCAACCATATCAGAGAGTTACAAATAAAGTTACATTGGAGAGTGGCATGCGATCATTCTTTACCAAAACAATAATCACTTCCTAGCACTTCAAGACCAGCTTAATTTCTTAACATGTGATGCATGTTCAGTTTGTGTTTTTTTATTTTTTTTGGAAGTAAAGAGGACACAAATAGTATTATGAATGTGTTTTGAATACTCGTGGTTCAGATTAGAAGAATGTAAGAAAAAGCACGGAGGTCGAAGCGTCGAAGTGAGTAGAAAAGAAAACAGCAACAGTAGCAGCAGCCAGAGAAGGGGTCGGTCGACCGGTCTAGGAGACAGTCGATCGCACACCCCGACCGCTCGTAGTACAGGGATTGTCCGAGAGAGGGACGATCGACCGACGACGGTCGAACAGTCTTGTGGGACGGTCAACCAACCGCGACACTGTATTCGTTTTGGGCCTCGATTTGTTAGGTTGTTTCAGTCCATTCTTCAACTCCAAGTTAGATCGTACGGCTCCTATTCAGTTACTTCTTTTCCAGATTTATTGAACGACTGAGAATCAAGATTAGACCTAGGTTTCTCTCTATTCTTCTATATATATTGTAAACTCCTCCAATATGAGAGATAATACTTCATACATTCTTTTCTCCATTGCAAAGAGAGGCTCGAGAGAGAGAGATTTTTTGGTGTGCGAGTTTAATTCCTCGGATTGAGTGAATCAGTAACTCCTTGTAATCTCTTCTAGTTGAATATCATATCTTCCTATATTTCTCCCCGGATTAAGCAAAAGCTAACCGGGATAAATCATCGGTATTTTTGTGTTAAATTGGTAGATCTACTTGCTTGCACATTGATTTGTATCATCAACTTCGACTTCCTCATTGCTCTATTTAGTTTCATTACGACAACGGGTGTTCGTTGACGTCCCAATCCCAACAACTGGTATCAGAGCTTCAAATTGTCGAGTCCCTTAGTTAAGATGACGGGTCACAATCTTTTGAAGATCAAGCAGTTGGATGGAAAGATCAATTTCAATCTTTGGAAGGTTGACATGTATGATATCCTTATTCAAGAACGTTTGCAATTAGCCGTTAAGAAGAAAGAAAAGTCAACTGTTATGAAGGATGCTGTTTAGAAAGATGTTCATGAAAGAGCCATAAGTCTGATCTGACCATCCTTGGCGGACGAGGTCAAGTGTAGATTTTTTGAAGAAACTGATGCGGCGAATTTGGGGGAAAAACTCATAGCTAAATACTCTAGTTCGTCGTTATTAGATCGGATGCATTGAAAGAGGGAGTTATTCTGTTTATATATGAAGGAATGTACCGATCTCCAAGAACACATTACAGAGTTCAATAAGGTATTATCTGAACTCAAGGAGATAAACACGGATGTGTGAGGAAGATAAAACTTTCAACCTGATATATTCACTGCCGGATTCGTACAAGCTTTTGATCACTCTACACGGTAGATCTGCCAAGGAGAATATTTCGGTAGATGATGTAATCAAAGCACTGAAGAAAAATCAACTTAGGAAGAAGACTCAGAAATCATCGTCTATTCCCAAAAGTTTTCTAGTAGTGAATGGTCCTTCAGGGGGAAAACAAATTTCTATGCAAAAGGATTCGATTCGTTGCTGATATTGCAAGATGTCACGGCATATCAAGAAAGACTGTTGAAAATTGCAAAATCAGGACAGCGCAAAGAAAGAGAATTCAACAGCTAATGGGATTAATGTCTTTGATTCAAGCGGTTCGTGTCTTCTTGTTTCAAATTATTTAGTACTGGATTCTAATTGGTTTCTTGACTCATGGAGTTCTTCTCATATGTCCATCAAGAGGGAGTGATTTTCTACTTATAAGTCTATTACAGGGCGTTATGTGACAATGAGAATTGGAGAGATTTCAGAATTAGCAGGTAATGGGACACTTGAGTTGAAGATGCAAGGTTTAAATATGTTCGCTTTAAGGGATGTTTTGCATACTCCTCTACTGAAATGGAATCTGATTTCCTTGGGAACTTTTGATGCACGGGGTTGTAGGTACACAACTCGATGTTGAGTTCTGTCTGTTTTTCAGAGTCGTCGTAAGGTGATTAGAGGTATGAGAATGTTTGGGCTAAGCCAAAATAATCTCTACAAGGTTTGGGGAATCCGAAAATCATGCGCAGGTATTGTTACTTCTTTTCTCGTTATTCCCGCAAACTCATCTAGTTTGCCACAACTAGCATCATCGAAGTGAGACTACGACGTTCGAATATCTTCGAGAGGTGGAGAATGCCTAAGGGTAGGTGGAGTTCGTGTGGAGGTTGGCAACTCCGTGAGTACATCTACGGAGGTGTGCCCTTGAAGGGGTTCCACTGGAATTAGTGAGATTGGATAGAGACCAGTTCAACTAGAAGAAGAAGCTATTGTTCTAAGTTTTTTTTGCAAGTGGAATTCATTTGAGTTTGAAGATGAATAATCACATCATGTGATAGCACTCGTATGCAATCCAATGTGGAGTTTGTTAGAAATGTCTTGAATACTCGTGGTTCAGATTAGAAGAATGTAAGATGAAGCACGGAGGTCGAAGTATCGAAGTGAGTAGAAGAGAAAACAGCAACAGCAACAGCCAGAGAAGGGGTCGGTCGACCGGTCTTGGAGACGGTCGGTCGACCGGTCTTGGAGACGGTCGGTCGACCGATCTTGGAGACGGTTGATTGCACACCTCGACAGCTCGTAGTACAGGAATTGTCCAAGAGAGGGACGGTCAATCGGTCTTGTTGGACGGTCGACCAACCACGGCGCTGTGTTCGTTTTGGGCCTCGATTTGTTAGGTCGTTTCAGCACAATCTTCAACTCCAAGTTAGATCGTACGACTCCTTTTCAGTTACTTCTTTTCAAGGTTTTATCGGACGACTGAGAATCAAGATTAGACCTGGGTTTTTCTCTATTCTTCTATATATATTGTAAACTCCTCCAATATGAGAGATAGTACTTCATAGATTCCTTTCTCCATTGCAAAGAGAGGCTCGAGAGAGAGAGACTTCTTGGTAGGTGAGTTTAATTCCTCGGATTGAGTGAATCATTAACTCCTTGTACTCTTCTAGTTGAATATCAGATCTTCCTATATTTCCCCCCGGATTAAGCAAAAGCTAACCGGGATAAATCATCGTTGTATTTGTATTAGATTGGTGGATCTACTTGCTTGCTCAATTGATTTGTTGCATCTACTTCGACTTTCTCATTCCTCTATTTAGTTCCGCTGTAACACCGGGCGTTCGTTAACGCCCCAATTCCAATAAATAGGCCATTAGCGTTTCATTAATTATGAGTTAACGAAATGATACGGAATAATACAAAAAGTAGCAGATAAAAGACCAAAAAGCAAGAAAGAACCAAAAAGCAAGATGTTGCTTCTCTCTATTATGTGCTGGTGTTTGTTAGTATTTGTGAGAAATCACTAGAGAGAGTGGATGCGTGTGAGAGGTGAATGTATCCTCTTCATGGCTCTCTCATTGTCGGTATTCGTGGTTAGGGTGACCGAGTGTTTTGTTTGGTGAGAAATTGCTGATGAGAGCTATGGCATGACAGAGGTGAGTACCCTCTCCACGGCTCTTCTTTTGGGTGCGACTCCGATTGGGCCATGTGTGAAGTTGCTTTGGTGAGGTAGAATGATGGGAACGCCAAATTTTCAAATCCCGCTTGATTCGCTTCAGGTGGGTGTGCACGTGTCGTGGAGGTGGGTGCTCGAAGCTTGCTTGACGGACATACAATTAGTTGGTCCTCGTAGTTTAGAGTGAAAGCTGATTATATGTACTAGTCATGTCGCTTCATGTTTTTTTTTTCTTTCTGTAGGTTGTAACTTGTTCCAGTATGCTGGGATTGTTTTGTTAATTTCTTATTAATGAAACAAGGTGGACTTATTCCACCTTTTTCCTAAAAAATAAAACAATACAAGCATCTTCCAAATCGATGAAACAAAGCCCCCATCCGACTGGATGAAAATAACATAGTGATCTCAAGAACACAAATTCCAAATCTACAAGAGACATAATCCTCACGTCTGAATAAGTCTACTTCTCACCACTCTTGAGATAATGAATACACACCAATCTTTGGGAGCATGGAAGTCTGTTGGATCTGATGTAACCAACCGACCCAAATCCTCACCTGCATTGATTCTATTTTCATTCACCCACCATCCCTTCTCTAAGTTTTGCTATCTCACATCTTCACCACCTCGTATTGAACCTGATGCTCCTCACCTCCCAAGCCCTTCAGTCCCTCATCTATTCTGTTATTGTTTCCTCCACCTCTTAGTACTGCTCAAAATCCATGTGCAAACTTTTTTTGGTGCTCGCATTGCCTGCCCATTCCAAAATCAAGTTGAAGATCTTTTTCAGTATACTTTTAATAGATAAAAATCAATCTTGAAAGCATGACAAATTTCTATATAACCAAAGACTCCACATACATGCACAACCACATAAGTCCCACACATCACGATCCTTCTTAGACACACGTGTAAGTCTAAAGCTATTCCAGGAATCCTCAAATGTCTTAGGAATACAATTAAACCCAATTCCCGCACAAATAACCCCCCATATTTCTGTAGCTCGATCACTCTCAACATATGGGTGTTGACAATCTTCGCTCTCTTCACACTTCACACATGTTGCATCTACAAGAAGTTTTCATTTATAAGATTCATTTTGGTTAAGATAGCATTCTTATGCACTAATGTAAGGAATGCACACACTATTCAAGGACTAAGAGCATATGTAGTTCGTTGACCATTTTTTCAAAATACCTAAAATTTGATCAAAAATTGGTTGTAATCGTTGGTCATTTCTTCTATTTTTTGAGTTTGGGTGAACGGTCGTTGGCCATATTTGAGAGGAGATACAGGATTTTGCAAAATTTGACAATCAGAATATAATTAGTCATTCTTTGCTCAGATTCTCCAAAAAATTGTAGGGAGGATGAATGATATTTCGTCCAAATTTTATTTTTTAAAATTAAACACATCAGATGAGATATCGATTTTTAAAAAAAATAATAATAAATAAAAAGGGAAATGATATCCCGTCCCAATTTTTAAAAAGAAAATAATAAATGAAAAGGAAAATGATATCCTGTCCCTATCTCGAAAGGGAGGGTAATAATTAAAAATATATAAAATTTATGAACAAGCCCTAACTCAAAAGGGAGGGTAATAATTAAAAAATATATAAAATTTATGAACAAGAAGGGAAATCATCTCCCTTCCATTTCTTTTTAAACTCAAGTCATTTTTTTGGGTTTAACTACTACAACTCTTTTCCAAGATTTTTATTCCTATTTGCCAAATACCCAATTTTTAACTTCTAAAGACTACAAATGCTCTAAGGGATTTCCAAATCAATTTGTTAGTCTCACCTCTCACCCCTCCGTTGTTAAGAAGCCTATACGTAGACTTAATTGAATACTCACCCGACTCCCAAAGCCATTTCCTCTTATCCTTTTCTATTATTATAGGTACCACACTAACTAATAAACTCTTTCGTCTTAGTAAATTCCTCAATGCACTCACTAGATAATGGAACGAAGAATTTAGGATTTCAATCCCTTCTTTTCCATTCGTCTACTACACTATCATTTAACATTTTTACAAGTTGCCCACACAAATAATTTCGCAAACCTTGAAGCTAGAGTATTACTACTGCACCAAAAATCTAACCAAAATCTCATTTTCCACCCGTCGCACACTATAGTAGTTAGCATGGAATATTAATCCTAATCTACATGCACCTCGCCACATTGCCGAACCTGCACCACCCCTCACCTTGCCCCCCACTTAAATCTATCCTTTTTCAATCTATCCTTTTTCTTCTGATTCTTAAACCAACCTGCCCACACCGCACTAGGTCTATGATACATCTTTCACCACCATTTACTAAGCAGTCTATGATTCATGTCTTTTAGATTCATGATTCACAATCCCCCACTCTCTTTGCTCATGCACACTCTTCTCCATTTCGTTAGAGAAATCCCTCTCCTCTCCTCTCCTCGCTACACCCACATCATAAGAAATATCTCCTAATCTTATCTATTAACTTAACTACCCAAGTTGGTAGCTCATAGAAGGCCATAAAATATATGGGTATACTCGAAAGCACCGCATTAATAAAGGTAATTATCCCCCCGAGAAAGAGGAACTTACCCTTACACTCTGCAAGTCTCTTCTCAAATCTCTTAGTGAGTGGCATCCAATCTTCTCTTTTAAATTTCCCTTCACGTAACGGCATCCCCAAATATTTGAAAGGAAAGTTTTTTTTTTTTTTGCACCCTATTATAAGGAATCTCATTATCAATATCCTCATTTCTCGCACCTAAACATAACAACCCACTTTTACTCAAGTTAACTCTCAAGCCCGATCACAACTCTAAGCATAAAAACGTCCATCTCACCGCTGTCGTCTCTTGAAGGAATTTGTCCCCAAAGATAATTGTATCATCCACATACTATAGTATCGAAACCAAAGTACCTCCCTCAGGTTCCCTAATTCCTTTAAGGATACCTCCCTCCCTGTTTCTATCGATCATCTTGACTAACCCTTCCGCAACTAGGGAAAATAGAAGTGGGGAAATCGGATCCCCCTGTCTAAGTACACGCTTACAACCAATATTTCTTCTTGGCTTCCCATTAACCCAACACATATAGGCATCCAACTTTGCCATCACGTGCCAAACCGTCTCCCAATGAGCACTTCCGCAACACATTCCCAATCTACCGTGTCATAAGCTTTCTAAAAATCTACATTTGAAATAAACCCCTTTGTCTTAAGCTTAGCACACCTTGAGATTATCTTATTTATTACTGTAATGCCATCAAGAATATCACGTTGTTTAACAAATCCATTATGCGCTTGATCAACCACACTAGGTAGGATAGTTGATAATCAATTAGCTAAAATTTTAGCAATTATCTTGAAAGATCTATTCAAAAGGCTAATGGCTCTCAAATCGTTCACCTTTAACACCTCCTCCACCTTCGGAATCAATTTAACATTTGCATAATTAAGCCTATATATCTCACCCTCACCAGTGGAAAAATTCCTCAAATATTCACTAGACCTCACCTATCACACTCCAAAATTTGAATAGAAGAAAATAAGAAAGCCATCTAGGCCTAGGGCCTTGTCCTAGCCTAATTTCTGAATAGCTTTCTTAATCACCTCCTCCATGAATGTCATTTCCAACTCTTTTGTAAAACCTGTAGCGTCCTCCTCCCAAATTCCTTCTTCCAATCCACATCTCTCACTATTCAAATAGTTTTGAAGTGTACATCGATAATCTCTCGAATCCTATCTTCATCACTCACCCATTCTCGCTCCACTTGAAGTCATGCAATAAAATTCCTCCAATGTTGCGCATTAGAGATTTTGTGAAAGTAAGCGGTGTTCTCATCCCCATCATTGATTCATTTATCTCTAAACCTTTGTTTTCAATATAATTCTTCCATGCAAAATAACATATTCCAATCTTCCCTCTCCTTTTCAATTAACTCTCTCTCAGCATCTAAAAAGTCTCGCTCTTCCTCAAATTTATCTAGATAATCAATGATTTGACTATGTTCTTCCATTTTCTTTCGGAACGCACTAAATTTTACTCGTGGCCATTTCCTGAAGTCTTGCCTAAGTCTTCTAATTTTACCCTCCCAAACTTCGATCACACTCCCTCTCAAACTCGGAAGATCCTACGATTTTTTTTATCACACTCTCAATGTCGTGATGAAGCAGTCATTATTTTTCAAAGTAGAAATTCCTCTTTTTCTTCACCCAACTCGCTCTATCATCCACAATGATAGGAACATGATCATAAGTATATCTTGCTATCGTCTTGGCAACTGCAGGATGAAGTGAACTTGTAACGCCCCGACTTCCATACACAAAAAATCCGTAGCACATCTAGAATCTTTACTTTAATTTTGTACAAAAATACATGGAATTTTAAAAAAATTTCATTACAACATTATTGTTTACAATACACAACGGAAATTACATATAAAATACAAGTTATATCATCATAAATCTTCAATCACATAACATCTCTCATCTCTTGTCCGAGTCCACGTCATTCACTAATCAGAGTCCTGCAACACTTGAGAACTGTGAGCACGTCAGTTAAATATAATTGACACAGTACTATTATAAAAGTGATCATCAACTTTACAATCACAAACTTAAATGTAGAAACAAAGTATGAAAAGTGACTATCCTAAGTAGGTTAGTGTATGTCATGAACCTAATGACTAATGCAAAATATCAATGCACACGATGCACCTCAAATGCGCACTTATTCGATTCTATGTCACTCATACAACATAAGTCCAAGAGTAAGCCTTTATCATTCTTCTTCTTATTATAGGGTTCAATTCCTTGCTATGCAATGCCTAAATCCAATGATTTGTACTCCAACACGTAATTACATGTAAGTCGCACCCCCAGAATATTAGACATTCCTGGCATACCCCTAGACCACATACCTTGAATTTATCGGGCGTATCATCAGCCACGAACCCTAGCAAGTCGATCTCTCGTAACTACGCTCCTGACAGGCATATCTTAAGCCACACACCGTGGATTTTTCAAGTGTATCCTCAGTCCCGAACATTCCAAGGAACCGTGAGCTCTTTACCAGCCTTTTCGCGAACCTGGTAGGCATACCCCTAGCCTATTCATGTGGATTTACCAGGTGTATCATCAGTTCTTGAACCTCTAGGAACCGCAAGTTCTTTACCGGACATGTTCGTCATTGTTTCTGTCATAACTTCTTCTAGTGCATGTTCTTATATTCAAACATAATTAATATTACCTAGAGCTAGCTTACCCTATCAAACTTAAACCACACACTGAGAACGCTAGTCCACACTGGTAGATTCTCAAATAAGTCATAACTTGCCGGTACCCTGGGTCTCACCTAGCCTGTAGAGTCCACACAATTCAATATTCACAAAACTTTCTAGGTTAACCTTAACCTATTTAAAGTCATTAGAATTCAATTCATTCGCATAATCCCAATTCTATAATGCCCCGAGTCCCGCTCAACTATGCACGCAGCTACACGTGCACGCACACACGAACAAAACAAATCCTAACAACTTCCCACCATAGGCGTGCCTCACAAAAGGTTCTATAGCTTTTAGGTACCTTATGAGCATAGGATTCTATACGTAAACACTATTTCTCTCCCACACCACCGATGTGGGACAAAGAGCCCACACACATAGCAGCTGCCACCCCCTTGGGGGTGGGGGGGGGGGTGGGGGGTGGGGGGAGGGGGCAGTGCCAGCACACACACACACACACACACACAGCTGCCCCCTCCTTCCAGGCCCTACATGCCACCTCATCACCCCCATGTGTTGCACATCCAAGCAGCCAACCCCATCTCAAATTCATCTAATCTTAAATGGCCCCAAATCTCCACCAAGCCCATAGAAATCTCTATAGGCCCCAAATCACCACACACACACACACACACACACACACACACACACAAAAACACTTTTAAGTATGGGAATATATATGGGATGTTACACATCCCTCCTTAAGAACTCAGCATCCTTGCTGAGCCTGGAGCTTACAATTTAGCACAGGATCGCCTTTATAGTCGATGTAGAGTGGAGTATCCTGATTCTGTAAGTTGTACAGCCCTACCCAAGATCTGTACATCTGCTAGCTCCATTCATACGTACATTTAACCCACTCTTACCCACGATCGGTATCGAAAGTCGGCTCAAATACCATTTATAACGTCCCGAGCCCCGCTCAGCTGTGCACGAGGTTACACGTGCGCGCGCACACGAACAAAATAAATCCTAACAACTGTCCACCATAGGTGTACCTTGCAAAAGGTGTTATAGCTTTTAGATACCTCATGATCATAAGCCTCCATACTTAAACACTATTTTCTCTCATACACCACCGATGTGGGATAAAGAGGCCTCACACACAGTAGCCCCCCCCTCTGGGGCCCCACTGCCAGCACACACACACACACACACACACACACACAGAGCTGCCCCCTCTCCCTCTGGGCCCCACATTCCACCTCATTACCCCCACGTGCTGCACATCCAAGCAGCCAACCCCATCTCAAACTCGTCTCATCTTAAATGGCCCCAAATCTCCAAGCAACAAAGCCCATAGAAATCTCTATAGGCCCACCTCTATCACACACACACACACACACACACACACACACACACACACACACACATATATACACACACACACACACAAATACCATTTATAACGCCCCGAGCCCCGCTCAACTGTGCATGAGGTTACACGTGCGCGCACACGCGAACAAAACAAATCCTAACAACTGTCCACCATAGGTGTACCTTACAAAAGGTGTTATAGCTTTCTGCTACCTTATGATCATAGGCTTCTATACTTAAGCACTATTTTCTCTCATACACCACCGATGTGGGACAAAGAGTCCTCACACACAGTAGCTCCCCCCTCTGGGGCCCCACTGCCAGCACACACACGCACACAGAGCTGCCCCCTCTCCCTCTGGGCTCCACATTCCACCTCATCACCCCCACGTGCAGCACATCCAAGCAGCCAACCCCATCTCAAACTCATCTCATCTTAAATGGCCCCAAATCTCCAAGCAACAAAGCCCATAGAAATCTCTGTAGGCCCACCTATATCTCACACACACACACACACACACACACACACATATAGAGATACACACACACACTATATATATATATATATATATATATATATATATATATATATATATATATAGAGAGAGAGAGAGAGAGAGAGAGAGAGAGAGAGAGAGAGAGAGAGAGAGAGAGAGAGAGAGAGAGAGAGAGAGAGAGAGAGAGAGATCTTCGGTTGCTCACTACTTTGGTGAGCACTCACGAAATAGAGCACCTATGATAAATCTGAACCGCTCATATTGTTCTATATGCCTAAGATAACATAACAATAAAAAATCAATTAATTTGAAATTCATTTGTCCATGATTTACATGATCACAAAATTGTATGGCTGAAAATTCTAACAACATGATGGATGGGCAAATGAACTTCAAATTACTTGATTTTTTATTGTTATGTTATCTTGGGCATATAAAACAATATGAGCGGTTCGAATTTTTTATAGGGTCTTTATTTCATGAGTGGTCACGAAGTGCTCACCAAAAGTAGTGAGCAACCGAAGGGGACTTATATATATATATATATATATATATATATATATATATATATATATATATATATATATATATATATATATATATATATATATATATATATATATATATTATTATTATTATTATTATTATTATTATTATTATTATTATTATTATTATTATTATTATTATTATTATTATTATTATTATTATTATATTTCCCAATATAATATTATATATATACTCTTAAGTACTGGATGTTACAAAATTCATCTTTCATCTATTTCATAAACTAGTCATTCTCAATTTACTAGGTTTCTTCTCTTCAATCAAAATTTCCAATCCTTGTATAAAAGGACTTCACAAGCGTCAATTTAATTAACATAGTATTTATTCTAATCTTTCAAATTCAGTTACCAAATATGTACTAAATTATTTATTCAAATTTGGAATTTAATCCATTAAGATAATGTCCTTTAAAATCAATTCTTAATTCTCCAAAATACTAAAGAGAGTAAATAAATTAATTCGAGCATGCAAAGATTCGAACTCGCAACCTTTAAGCCCTTGATCCGCATGCACTAACCAAAAGGCTCAAGTATATCTCTATCATCTGTCTTTTAATAAAATCAGCTCTAAGAAATGAGAACTAAAATTTGTAATAATAATTCAAATCTGAGCCCACATTGACTCGAATTTGCCACCTTACAACTCCCAAATCTCACACACTAACCTGGCTCACAAGCTTCACAATCTGCCACATCTTTTATAGGAAACTAATTAAATCATACGGACCGAGATTCTAATCTTCTTTTAATCAAATCCGAAACAACTCTAGCTACTTGTAAAAATCACAGAAAATTCTATACTTCTTGTAAATTTGATTTTTTAGACTAGAAGAAAGGTTAATGCATCTACTTTAAATTCTTATTTATGGGTTTTCTCAAAATACAGCATATGAGAGGTTAAAATGATCCCATAAACTAGGTAAAACTGTCGACCAGTCATAAGTCCGAATTTATTTAAAATACCAAACGATATTCAATCCTCATAAAATTTTGCAAACATATTATAGACATATACTGGATTCTCTTATAAAAATTTTAGTTTCCAATTCCATATATTCAGAAAGTACAGATTTTCGGAAGTGAGACCAAAACTCAGGATAACAACTCTAAGCAAACATATGAATGTAATTCTGGACAGTACTACCAATCTAAACTAAAATTTACTTTTCCGCTTTTATGAGAGAGAAAATTTGATTCTGTCAGATATTCTAGAAAGTAGACTCTTTACCGGATCCAATGCTTACTCACTCAAAAAATTATAAATTAATTAAAAATATGCGTAAAATCCGTTCTTCATGGATTCGCGCACCGACAGTTTTTCTCTAAAAATTTAGACGTTACAGTACTAAAACAACAAAAACTGACAATCTATACATCGGTTTACAAAACCGTAAGATGTTCTGGATTCTACACTTAAAGGGCTACAAGATGCATATATAAAACACTAACTTTGGTTTCCAAAACTGTGTCAAAACCTGAGTACAAAGCTAAATAATTTACCGAACAGAAACTATAAAAATGTTTCCTAGTTAATATATCATAATTATACACAATTAATTAACAACACATAATCTAACAACAATCAACGCATAATCTAAGCATGAATACTTAATTTGTAAAGATTATTCGAACATGTTACTACAAAAATAAATTAGAATATTGGAGAAACACCCACTTAATTGTTTTGATTGGATCGTGTTGGTGTAGCTATTATGATGCTGATTCCTCGTGCACATAGAAACTACCCAACTTGTCGTTGTGCTCCACTTTGTGCTACGCTTCTAGCATGCATAGAAGAAGAAGAAGGTCATAGGAGGTGGTGGTGTGGTAGTGTGGTGTATTGGAGTTGGAGTTTGAATGAGAAGGAGCTTCGGGTTAAAGGTGAGAGAGCTCCGGGATGGAGCTCAGGTTGTTTGATGGAGGCAATGGCGAGAAAAAGGTGTGCGGGCTTCTAGGGGTGGTGGCGCTAGCCGTTGGTGCTCTGGGAAGGGAGGTCGAGAATAGGTGGTGAAGAGGCCAGAAATGAGGAGGGGCTGTGGTGTGGGGGTGGGTTTCGGTGGTGGCAATGGAGTGGAGTGATAGGGAGAAGACAATGAAGAGAATAAGAAGAAGGAGACGAAGTGGGTTTTGGTGTGTATGTATGTTGATATGTATATATATAGGAGAAAGATATCGTAGAAGAGAAGGAGAAGAATAATAATATGGAGAAGACAGTGAATGTATATGCATATGCATGTGTGTGTGTGTGTGTGTGTGTGTGTGTGTGTGTGATCTTCGGTTGCTCACGTGTGAGTGTGTGTGTGTGTGTGTGATCTTCGGTTGCTCATGTGTGAGTGTGTGTGTGTGTGTGTGTGCGCGCCACACTACTTCAGTGAGCACTCCGTGAGTACTCACGAAATAAAGCACCTATGACAACCGCTCATATTGTTCTATATATATATATATATGAGAGAGAGAGAGAGAGAGAGAGAGAGAGAGAGAGAGAGAAAAGGTGGTTGTACGATGAGAAGAATGGGGAGTTTAGGGTAAGGGTATAATGGATGTAGGGAGTAGGCAGTAGGGGAGGGATGGTTTTTGCTGTGGAGTGAGAAGAAGAAGAAGAGGCTTATGATTAGTGAATAGGAGGTGGAATTAAATGTCGTAAAATATGGTTGGGGAGTTGGGTTGATTAGGGAATTAAATTAGGATTAGAGATATGGTTAGGATTAATCAGGGTTAGAATTTGGATTAAACTCAAATTGAGAAATCAGAAAATTAGAATGAATCAAAAAATATTTGGGTTTGGTTCAAATAGGAGATCAAAAATGAATTTCAAATACAAAAATGAATTCGAGAAAATGGAAAAATATTTATAAAATATCAAAATACAAAATACATAAAAATATTTATATTAAAAATATTACAGATAATACCCTTAACGATACAAAATACATGTGTAACACACGTGGGGTAAAATTTTCATAATTCAATTTTGCGGGCTGTTACACTCTTCCCCCCCTAGAAAAGTTATGTCCTTAGAACTTAATAGTGTAAAATTTGTATTTTGATACCACTCTATGTCTATTACCGACTGCCAATAATAAGAAAAATATACAGAGTATAAAAATAGATAATGTTGTAAACAAAATAACTTGAAATAAAATAGATATATTAAGAAAAAGTAATGAAAATATGAGTATCAAGTAAGGGATGTGAATAAGAACAAAATACGAAAGTATTAAACAAACTAGAAAAAATAGTAGAAAAAGAAATGTGACAGTGAAAAATAATATGGATTGAAAGAAATTTTCATACAAAAATAATAATAAGTGAAATATTAGATAATATAGTAAAAGAAAAATATAAATTAAGTAATCAATTGTGAAAAAAATTGAAAAACAAAATAATTTAAAAAGAAATAAGCATAGTACAGTAGATGATTTTAAAATAAGTATAGTAAGCAAAATAATGAAAGTAGTAAGAAGTATAATGAAAAAGGCGAAATTAAAAATAGAAAGTTCACAGATAAAGTAGAAAGTAATAATGAAAAAAATATATATTTATTTTTAAACGTAATATAATAACTATATATACGATTTAAATATATGGAATGACAATTAGTATATATCAAAATATTTATAAATTGTTAAGTATAGCAAAAAAATTAACATATAATATTGCATACATAAAAATATATTATAAAATAAACAATACTATAATATGAAAATTATAAGTAGTTGTAGTAGTAACACAAGGTGTGCTAATAGTAAAAATAATAATATACCATTGAAATAATATACAGTATTAATTTTATAGAAATAAAACAAATAGAAGATAAGTTGATAGTAAAATAAATTTGTATTTATAATAATAGGATTCAAAAAATAGTTAATTGTAAACAGTATATATAGTATAGTATGAAATAGATTGCAAAAATATTTATACACTAGATGTAGCTCACACACATCTAGTGTATAAATAGAGCCATGGCTGAGACAAGATATGAAACTATCTATAACTATTATAATGGGAGAGATGGGGTTGGTAAACAAATAAACAATTTTTTATTTTTTTGTGTATGTGTGTCAACACGTGCAGCGCACGTGTTGGTAGTTTTTTTTTGTCTTTTTCATTCTCCCTCCACGTGCATCGCACGTGCATGATACTAGTTAGTGTATAAATGGAGCCATAGCTCATACATCATATATGTAAATATTACTGTATCTCCTACTGCCATCTATCCCATCTCAGCCATGTACTGTAGGTCATATCTGTAGCTAGTACATTAGTCATTAGATATCCTTTCTTTAGTAAAATCATTCATATAGTCCGCATGCATTAATAAACAATGTACCGGAGATTTGCTTTTTCCAATTCCTGATTGTGGAAGCTTGAACTTTTGGTGCATTGCAAGTTTAGAACTCATTTTTCTCCGGTAGCAAAATCATATGCCCAATTGGGTATATAATTTCATATGAAGCTAGCAGTTCTACCCACCATCTCCTCCTCCAGGAAGAGCAGAAGGCCGGTCCCCCAAACTTGACTGTTCTAACTTCTAACATATAATTTCTCAGTAACAAAATATAATATCATCAAGAAATTCTTATCTATTACTGCTGGCAAATAATATATATATATATATATATATATATAAATTTTTTTAGTGTGATCGAGAGCGTGAAAGACGGTGTGGAGGGTTTCAGGGAAGGAGATATAGTGATCCAAGTGTTGCTGCTTATTTCGGTGTAGGAGCAAACAGATAGTGAGTTAATAATGGATGGGAACTACTAAAAGTCAAACATGTGCCTTGGCCGTTAAAAGAGGTTAGAGATCCTGAGATTGAATCTGGATCGTTGATTGATCTCATGTAATATGAATTCGACGGTGGATGATGCGGCCGACGGACCTGCAAAATGTCTGAAATACCGGGGGGTGACCCCCGGCGACAGACCCTCTGACGCTCAAGTCAGAACCAGAAAGAGAGAAAGTATGAGAGTGAAAACTAGCAAATTGTTGATTACCTCGTGACTGAAGAGGGGGGGGGGGTATTTATAGGCCTGAGAGACATTCTAGAGATCGAATCGTGACCATTGGATCCTTCATGTCTCCCCCCTGGAGAGAAAAGTTATTCCTGTTAGGGGATAAGAGATTTGACTCCTAGCCAAGATGGGCTGGGTGTCTCTCTTAGTCGGCATAGTCTGTCACTTTTTATGGGCATGAGAGAAGCCCATATCTCGGAGTGGGCCCAGGCCTATAAAATAGGCCTGTGATTGATAATTTGCTTGTAGATGCTTTGAGATCCGTGCAGGAATCGTACGACTCTGATCTGCTACGATTTTTACCATCATCATAAGCCCCCCACTCCCGGAAGGCGATTTTCATGGCTTTCGGGAAGTAGTATGTCTTATTTTAAGAATCTGACAAATAATCTTAGCAGTCGGAGTGTTCGAAGATACCTGAAACTGATCTGTGGCTTCTGAAGGCAGTACATATATTCCTGAGTTTTTCCATATTTTTTCGGATTTTTCCGAATTTTTTGAAATTTTCTAGGAATTTTTCCATAGTTCTTCGGATTTCTCCGAATTTTATGGAATGTTCTACAATCTCAAAATCACTCTTTCGAATTTTATAATTAATAAATTCAATTTTATTTATTTTTTCAAATTAAAATAATTATTTTTGAATTTTTTAAATTAATTTTTTGAATTAAAATGATTTTTAATTAATTTTCTGATTTATCGAACCCGGCGCGAGTTTTGAAGCGATCTGAGACATCGATCGTGC
The DNA here is from genome assembly GCA_017893485.1 of Hemerocallis citrina. Classification (NCBI taxonomy): domain Eukaryota; kingdom Viridiplantae; phylum Streptophyta; class Magnoliopsida; order Asparagales; family Asphodelaceae; genus Hemerocallis; species Hemerocallis citrina. The sequence continues at coordinate 203,146,944 of CM030365.1, forward strand.
GTGACTCGCGCGCTGAGGGAAATCCAACGGCCGAGAGCTTCGGATCAGGATCAACTGAGTGATTGGGGCGATCCTGAGCGTTGATCATGGCCCAACATTGATTTCTTGGAGATCGAACGGCTGTAGCTCGTCGTCTTCCACCCCTCAGCTCGGCGAACCGATTCGCCGAGCTATCGCCTTTGTCGTCGACTCCGATGGCTCTGGCTGAGCTACAGGGACTTCAAGCAATGGCGGAGCTACGAGTTTTCGCGCTCGTCGAGCCACCACGACGTCGAGGCACTTCTTCATCGACTCATCGCCTTGAAGTCGAGCTCGCGGAGCCATGGATGACTCGGTCGAGCTATGGTGATAGCTTTCCATTGCCGAACTATGGCGCTTCACAGAGCTGTGGGGACCTCGTTCGAAGCTTTCGCCGAGCTATGGAGCTCGAGCTCTCGCCGCGCTATGAATCTTTTAGGGTTTCACTGAGCTATGAGCTCCGAGCTCCCGCCGAGCTATGGCACTTTTGGGTCTTATCGAGCTACGGAGGACGCTTCTTGCCGAGCTATAAGCATATTTTTCTCCAAGCTATGACCTTGCTGCTTCGCCGAGCTATGTTCGCTGAGCTATAGGTCGTCGTTGTTTCGCCGAGCTATGGAGACGTCGAAATTCCGCCGAGCTATGGCGATAGCTCGTCTCGCCGAGCTATGGGCTGCTGAGCTATGGGGTTCGACCTCTCGCCGAGATTCTGTCGAGCTATGACCTCACCACTTCGCCGAGCTATGGATTCGCTGAGCTATAGGTCGTCGTTGCTTCGCCGAGCTACGAAGATGTCGAAATTCCGTCGAGCTATGGCGATAGCTCGTCTCGTCGAGCTATGGGGTTTGAGCTCTCGCCGAGGTTCTGCCGAGCTATGACCTCGCCGCTTCGCTGAGCTATGGAGCTCGAGCTGAAGCCGAGCTATGGACCTCTGAGCACTTCACCGAGCTATGGAGACTTCGATGCTTCGCCGAGCTACGAGAGTTAGTATTTTTTGGGTTCGAGCTCTGTTTTTGGTCGAGCTCTGTTTCGGGCTTCGATAAGGTGAGAGCGTGAAGTCGGCGATGCATATGAGGAGGTGAAAGCTCGAAGTCGTTGTTGGAGCGAGGGGTCATGGTGCTCGGTGTCGGAGTGAGGAGGAAGAGGTAGTCGCTCCATTCTTGGGTTTTTTTACGAAGGATTTCGGAGGAGTCGTTTGGCGGGAACTCGAAGAAGAAGAAGGAGAGAAGAAGCGAAGCGGGTTTTGGTGGAAACGGGTTGGATCCGACCCGTTAGCTCCCCTTTTCTATTTCCCTCTGTTTCTTTGAATTTGTTTGCGGGTTTAGGTTGCGAATCCAACCCGTTTGCACCCTTTACTTCTTAAGCCCCACCGAGAGTTGTATTTTGGGGATTTTTGAAGTTTTCTAGGGAGTGGGTTTTGCATACAAAAAAAATATATATATATGTTTCGTGTATAGGCAACAAATACATATACATACATCTTCATATGTGCATACCCATCTTCTAGTCTTTCAAAAAATCTTGTTTTTGCTTGGGGTTTTTTGGAGCTTTTGGGCTTGGGTTTGCATATAAATTTATATATATAAATTTACTTTGTGTATATGAAACAACTCATATATATATATATATATATATATATATATATATATATATATATAATTACTTATATGTGTATACCCAGCTTTTTACTCTATCACCGTTGACAGGTGGATCTTGTATGTATATACATAGTTGTATTGGGAGAGCTATTGCAGACTGGCTGTTTGATCCCAACAAATTGTGGTGGCATATCCAGGACAGAGTTGAACGTTAAAGTTTGCCGTTTGATCTTGGCAAGTTTGTAGAGACAACTCTGTGACTGGGTTGGCATAGAGCTCGTTGTTCGATCCCAGCGAGTGTGGAGAGACAATTCTTTGACTGAGTCATTGTATGGCTTGCTGTTTGATCCTAGTGAATTTAGATGGAACTCAGTGGTAGAATTGAGTGCTGAGCTTGCTGGTTGGCCCCAGTGAATTTATATAGGAAACTCTGTGATTGAGTTGTGTGCTGAACTTGTTGTTTGTTCCCAACAAGCTTCGAGAGGACTCTATGATGGAGTTGGATGTTGCACCTGCTGTTTGCACCCAGTAAGAGTGTAGAGACAACTCTTTGATTGAGTTGGTCTAGAAACTACAGTTCTGACCCCGGTGAGTTTGTAGGGGCAACTCATGGCTGAGTTAGCGTAGAGCTCATTGTTTGATCTCGACGAGTTTGGAGATAACTCAGAGATAGAGTTAAACGTTCAAGCTTGTCGTTTGCGCCCGGCAAGTTTAGAGGGATAGCTCTTTGATCGAGTTGACGTAGAGCTTGCTGTTTGTTCCCAGCAAGCGTTGAGAGACGACTCAGAGATAGAGTTGAACGTTCAAGCTTGCCGTTTGCGCTCGGCAAGTTTAGAGGGACAACTCTTTGACTGAGTTGATGTAGAGCCTGCTGTTTTTCCCCAGCAAGTTTGGTAAGAACTCGATGGCAGAATTGGCTTAGAGCTCGCTGTTTAATCCCAGCGAGTTTGTGGAGACAACTCTGTGGTAGAATCGATGTAAAAACCGCCGTTTGGTCCCGGCGAGTTTGGAGAGGACTCTATGACAGGGTTGGATGTTGCACCTGCTATTTGCGCCCAGCAAGCGTGTAGAGACAACTCCTTGATTGAGTTGGTCCAGAAATTGCCGTTTGATTCAGGCGAGTTTAGAAACAACTCTATGATAAAGTTGATGCAGAAACTACCGTTAGATCCCGGCGAGTTTAGAGAAGACACTATGACAGAGTTGGATGCTACACCCACTGTTTGCACCCAGAAAGCATGTAGAGACAACTCTGAGATAGAGTTGATGTAGAAACTGCCGTTTGATCCCGACGAGTTTGGAGAGGCAACTCGTGGTGGAGCTGTGTGTTGAACTTGTTGTTTGTTCCCAACAAGCTTAGAGATGGTTTTATGACAGAGTTGGATGTTGTACCTGCTGTTTGTGCCCAGTAAGCGTGTAGAGACAACTCCTTGATTGAGTTGGTATAGAAACTGCCGTTTGATCTCTAGAGTTTATAGGGGAGACTCCGTGATGGAGTTGATGTAGAAACTGCCGTTTGATCCCGGTGAGTTTGTAGGGAGAGCTATGAGATGCACTTGAGCTTGAACTTATTGTTTGGCCCCGACAAGTTGTTAGTGTTGCTTGGGTGAAGACCAAGGCGTTGGGCTCATTGTGGGGAGCCAATGAGCGTAGAGTGGAAAATTAAACTCATTATTTGGAGCCAACAAGTTATGGATGGAGCTCAAGCATAGAGCAATGTGTTGAACTCGTTGTTTGGAGCCAACGAGCTATTTGGTAGAGCTTGAGAGAGGACCAAAGTGCTGAACTCGTTGTTTGGGACCAACGAGTTGTTGACGGAGCTCAAGCGGCGAGCAGAGCACTAAACTCGTTGTTTGGGACAAACGAGTTGTTGATGGATCTTAAGCGGCAAGCAGAGCGCTGAACTCATTGTTTGTGACAAACGAGTTGTTGATGGAGCTCAAACGGCGAGCAAAGCACTGAACTCATTGTTTTGGGACAAACGAGTTGTTGATGGAGCTCAAGCGGCGAGCAGAGTGCTGAACTCGTTGTTGATGAAGCTCAAGCGGCGAGCAGAGCGCTGAACTTGTTGTTTAGGACCAACGAGTTGCTGATGGAGCTGAAGCGGCGAGCAGAGCACTGAACTCGTTGTTTGGGACAAAAGAGTTATTGATGGAGCTCAAGCGGCGAGCAGAGCGCTGAACTCGTTGTTCGATGTTGACGAGTGGTTGGCCAGAGGAACTCAAGTGGTGCGCGGAGCACCAAACTCACTTTTAAAGCGGATGAGTTATGGGTATTCTGAATCTTCTTAGTGTGGAAGTGAAGTCACTTGTGTTTATTCAGCGTTAAGGTGATTCCATTTTTCTCTTCACTGGCAAGTAGTTGCGTGCATCGAACGAGGTTCTCTGGGACACTGAGCTTGCTCTCCTTCGTGGTACACTGAGCTTGGTGGAGTTGGAACTCTCCCATTTGCACGGTGCTTCAAGCGAGACGGAGTTGGAGCTTGCTCAAGTGAAGGTGGTCGGATACATCTGGAGTTTGCTCATCTAAGGAACACTTGTCTTGAATATTATCATCAAGAGTTGAGGCGGCCCTGTGGAGCTATTAACTGGTAGGAGGCCGGCGAGGAGTTTGGTTTCTCTTAGGTAGAGCATCTCTCCAGTGCGTATAACTGGAAGAACAGCTTTCTTGACAGTTTGCTGTACAGTGTTCGCAGGACTTTCGGTAGCGATTCTTAGACGTGAATCGTGGAGTCATTGTAACTTTGCTGCTATAATAAGACTTGTACTTTATGGAATGAGAAGTCTTTTACATGCCGGTGTCTTTTCCTGTGATACATCGTCTTTGGGGTTGGCTAGTCATTGTGTATTTGCAGAGGTCAGTAGTGCTACTGGATTTGATCATACGAGTTTGTGATACTTCTTTGATTTGCTGGATTCATTTCATATGCTTGATCCTTGTTGTCATGGTTGATGTTCCATCGATGGGTTCTTTGTCACTAAATAATATGGCCTCAAGTCTGTTGTGTATAGCTTAAAGAACAGTCGACGGTGTATGATGGAGTTTAGCATTGCTCCGTCTTGAATCCAGCTAGTTGTAGGGACAACTCTGAAGGAGATTTATTTTCCAAACTTGCTGTATGGGGCCTCTGACAGATTATGAGAGTCACATCAAACGGAGAGTTGAACCCCAAGTACTGCTTTTTACAAGTGTTACTAGGGTAACTTCGATCCATGATTTTGGACCTATTAATCTGTTGTTGAGGAAATTTAACTAGTTGCAGGAACAGATCGAATGGCGAGTTGAACTCTGAACGTGTGTCATTACAGGTTGCGAGAGTAACTCTGAACCATGAACATGGATTCCGAACTTGTTAGTTTTAGTATTAATAGGGTGTAGGAGCAGCTCGAATGGCAAAGCGCACTTTGAACTTGCTTCTTTGCAAGTTGACAGTCTCTTTTGAACCATGAATATGGACTCCGAATCGGTCATCGAGGCGTTAACGAATTGCAGGAGCAGATCGAATAGCGAAGTGCACTGTGAATTTGCGTTATTGCAAATTGTTAGAGTCTCTATCGAGCCATGGGTATGGACTCTGAATCTGTCTTACAGGGAGACTCACAACGAGGGTTTGGTGCTGCTTAAGTGTATAAGTGTGACACTTAACTCGTTGTTTCAGAGCCTCCAAGGAAGTTCAACTAGTTGCAGAAACAGATCGATTAGTGAGTTGTGTTCTAAGCGTGCTTGATTGCACGCTGCATACTCCCGAGTTCTGGATTTCGAACTTGTGTTGAGGAAAGCTTGTAACGAGTGCCTTGCACTGCTTTAAATGTAAGTTGGGCGTGTAACTCATTGTTTGCTTTGATGAATTAACAGGTTGTAGGAGCAGATCGATTGGCAAAGCGCACTCTGAACTTGTTTCATTGTAAATTATTGTAGTAACTTCGCACTATGGGTGTGGGCTCCGAACCCGTCTCGTAGGAAGTTTTTAACAATTTTTTGGTGCCGTTTTTCTGTACAATTTTGGCACCCAACTCGTTATACTTCACAAGGTGTTCTACTTTCCAAGTCCCTGCTAATATCTCCTTGCCCCCCAGGTCTTCAAGTTGATGAGCGGTCAGGCGAGTAACTTGGTAGACCTTGCCTGGACTTGCCTACTTTGGAGGGAGCCTCCCATTGTGCTACATAGAGAAAGAGAAATCTTTCGATGCACCAATGTGTTTTAGGCATGACTATTTGTCTCTGTTGAATAAGTGGAGTGGCTTCGGAGCGAGGGATTCAGGTTTATTACTGTGTCATGATGAGAACTTGTTTGGACCTGGTGAAAGATGATGTGGCAGGTTTGGAAGTTCTTGGTAAAGCTGGTTATGGCAGTGACTTCAAGCTCGTTTACAGTTTTTGAATTATTGTGACTGCTTTTTGGCGGTAACTCTATGGCATCGAGGGAGAGAATGGAGCCCCCATTGTAGCGGTGTAGAATGCTCGTGCCACCTGTTGGCTTCCTACAACTTGGCCTACGCCAGCAGTTGTTGGGAACTTCATTTTCATGTAAAATGCAGAGGCAACTGCATGGAATGCCGCTAGGCCGGGACGACCGAATATAGCCTTTTATGCAGCTTTGACATCTATTACCATAAATTCCAGTGCTTCTGTTTGAATAGCGGGGGCTTTCCCTACTTTTATGTCGAGTGCGACAATTCCCTCGACTTGGACAGGTGCACCAGAGGAGTCATGAAGTGTATAATCGGATGGCCTGAGTCGGTCTTGAGAGAGCCTGTGGGCCTGAAATATGGCCATGAAGAGGATGTTTACTGAGCTGTCATTGTCCACCAGGATGCGGCGTACCTCATGATTTAGCATGCAAAGGTTTATGACCAATGTGTCGCAATGAGATGTTTGGACACCTTCTAAGTCCTTTTCGGAGAAAGATATTGGGATCCCAGTGCGCTTGGCAGGCGGAATGTTATGTATGGAGTTGACTTTGCTGACGAAAGCTTTGCAGGAGGAGTTGGAATGTCTCCCCATCAGGTCTTCATGAATGGAGTGGAGGACGGTCATGTGTTCAGAGTCTTGCGACTCGCATGACCTCTGCTGACGCTTATTAGCCCTCCGGGATGAAGGATTTTCGGCGTCGTTGTCTTCCTGAACGAAGTTGGAGAGATAGCCTCTGTGAATCAGGGCTTTCGGTCTTCTTTAAGGGTTCGACAGTTGTCAGTAGTGTTTCCACTGTGAAATGTGTACCACTTGTTTTTATCTTTTCTTCTGCTAGACGTTGACATTGTGGGCGGAGGGCGGATTATTCCGTCCTTCTCCATGTCCATGACGATGGCTGATACGCTTGCATTGAGAAGAGCGAGCTTGTCAAAGCGTGGCACTAGAGTTGGACGACATGAACTTGTACCGTTTTTCTGTAACTTCCTAAGTTCTTCCTCGCTAGTGTTCTTCCGTTTGTTCCCGGAAGGTGAATCATTCTCGCCTTGAGGATAGAGAGCTTCCTCGACCCTGGTGTATCTGTCGCTTCTAAGAGCTTAGTGAAACCTTTGTGAGGCCTTTTAGCGAGGGAGGCTTTCAGTTCTTGGTCAGTGAAGTTATGGCGAAAAGCTACAGTTGTGACTGAATTCAAGGCAGAAATTGACCTTGCTTTAGTTGTAAAGTGCTTGACGAAGTCCTTTAGCAGTTCTTCATCTTTTTCTTCAATTCTAGCAGGGAGACGCTGGTTTTTTCAGCTCTCTGGCTAGTAACGAAGTGTGCAATGAAGAGTTTCTCGAGCTGATCGAAAGAAAATGTGGATTCGGGTTTCAGACGTGAATACCATTCCCTAGCTGATCATTTCAGTGTAGCGGAAAATTTCCGACACATGATTGCATTGGTGGTGTTATAGAACATCATAAGTGTTTTAAAGCTCTTGATGTGGCCCGTCGGGTCTGATTCCTCGTTGTAGGATTCAAATTGAGGAGCTTTGAAGTTCCTTAGAACTGGTGCATCGAGGATGGTTTTGCTGAAGGGGCGTTGATTTGGGCGGTATGCCCTGTTGGAGCAGTTTTTCTCATTCTCCATCATCTTCTACTTCTTGGATATGGAGAAGGACTTGGTCGTCCTTCTTTCGAGATCCAGTTGAAGCATTGTGGACTGAGATGCGGTTATACTGAGGATGTTGTTCAGGATGGTTTTTTCTGGAGCCCCCCGGTGCCTCTCCGTTGGAAGGAGCGTGATTAGGCTGTCGGGGTGACTGTTGAGGAGGAATCTGATCTTCCATAGGAGGAGTTGGTTGACGAAGAGTGGTAGTGTGATGGCTGGAGGCTGCCCCTTTACCTCTCAGTCTTTGTGGCATGGCGATAAGTCTTACTTGTGTAGTTTCCCACAGACGGCGCCAATCTGTTGCTGCTTATTTCGGTGTAGGAGCAAACAGATAGTGAGTTAATAATGGATGGAAACTACTAAAAGTCAAACCTGTGTCTTGGCCGTTAAAAGAGGTTAGAGCTCCCGAGATTGAATCTGGATCGTTGATTAACCTTCTGTGACATCAATTCGACAGTGGATGATGCGGTCGACGGACCTGCAAAATGCCTGAAACACCGAGGGATGGCCCCTGGCGACAGACCCTTCGACGCTCAAGTCAGAACCAGAAAGAGAGAACGTATGAGAGTGAAAACAGGCAAATTGTTGGTTACCTTGTGACTGAAGAGGGGGAGGGATATTTATAGGTCTGAGAGACATTCTAGAGATCGAATCATGGCCGTTGGATCTTTCATGTCTCCCCCCTGAAGAGATAAGATATCCCTATTAGGGGATAAGAGATTTGACTCCTAGAAAACATGGGCTGGGTGTTTATCTTAGTGGGCCTAGTTTTTCACTTTTTATGGGCTTGAGAGATGCCCATGTCTCGGAGTGGGACAAGGCCTATAAATAGACCTGGGATGGCTAATCTGCCTGTAGATGATTTGAGATCCGTGCAGGGATCGTACGGCTCTGATCTTCTGTGATTTTTACCATCATCACCATGTTTTTTTTTGATAAAAGTAGTGATCCCAAGTTATGTAGGGGAATGCAAAGAGTGCAAAAATGGCAAATCAGGCAAAATCCGTCACTGCTTAATGCATCCCTTCGTCGAAACTGGTCTTAAGCCTGACATGCAAAAATTGTTTATGTGAAGGTGAATGAGTGAGAATGTGTTAATTTGTCATATTCTTGTTGTTTTTAATTGGTTGTATTGAATGAAATTGAGAAGATCTATATCGTTTTGTAACATATGATATTCTATTTCATGTTGGGTATTTTTATAATAAAGAAAATTTTAAATTTTTTTATTTAAAAAAATATTTTTTTTATAATTTATTTTTTTGAATAAAATACCATATTCCGGGCATTTTTTGGAGAAAAAAAACGCCCGGCTAGGGAATTTTTAGAAAAAAATTATAACCTATGCCAGTGTTTTCGAGAAAAAACGCCGTGACAAGTTATTTTTTCTTTTGCGAATTAAAGGATCTATTTCGGCATTTTTACTAGACACACCGGGATAGACATGGTCTATAGCGGCAGTTTCTAAAACGCCGAGATAGACCCCCAATCTATCCTGACGCTCATTATTGCGGCGCTTTTTGTGGCGCTTTCAGAAGCGCCGCTACGATCTATCCCAGTGTTTTTATAGGTAAAAAAAGAATGTCGGGATAACCATTGCGTTTAGTAGTGTCGTAATGGTACAAAATACATATATGTAACACACGTGGGACAAAATTGTCATAATTCAATTTTGCAGGAAATTACAGATCTCTCTCAATCATGCGCAACAATAACCCGATCCAATTGAGCAATAATCAGATTATTCTGCATATTGGACAGTGTAATTTTTTTGTATCCCAAGGGGATCTCTGTCAGCTTTAAATCCTCGATAATCTTATTAAAACGATCACATTCTTTAATATTAAAACCTCTACCTCTATGTTCACTCGCGAAGCGGGTGATGTTAAAGTCCCCCGCAACAAACCAAGGACCTCCCACTTAGCTCTAATAATTTCCAACTCCACCCATAACTCACTTCTTCTCTCATTGAAATAAGGACCATACACCGATGATACCATTTGTTCCCACCCATCACTCACTCTCCGCATCCTAATTGAAACCAAAATTCACCTATGTACTCACCAATAATAGAAAATAAAGAAGGGTTAACTCCAAGAGCAATTCCTCTCGATTGTCCCACCACAAACTTTACACGCCATTTGGATACCCTCCCATTGCCCACCTTAGAAAACAATTCAAGCCTAAATCTATCTATTTTAGTTTCTTGGAGACCAATGACATCCCGAGAGATATAAATTAGAGTCTTTGCAACATTCCTTTTTATTATTATTTACTTCATACGCCTAACATTCTATACGACAATCTTCATTAAAATAATTAGAAAATAGCACACACCCATACCAGACAAACACACTAACGAACCTTAACTACATTATACGCTCTCTCACACATTAGAGCAACATAGTATAAATTCTCTGTTGGATGTATAAGTATATTCTCAATATAATAGGATAATATTGTGTATATTGTTCTATGGGGCAATACGTGTTTACACGTGTTATGTATTGATTATTGGAACGGGTCGAGCGGGCACAAAGCTCAGTACCCTAAACCAAGTCTAATCTCTTTAAAAGCTGGTCTAAAGGTAGTGCACTGTGATATTCCAATACTGATAAGCAGGGTATAATATCTTAAGCGACTAAGAGATAAACCCTAACCCTAATTCCTCCTAATCTGATCTAACAATCTTAAAATATTAGTCTCACCACCTCTGACCAAGTAGGCGCCGCCGTCGCAACCGTCTGCGACTGTAGACGCCGCTGTCACCAATCGCGACTGTAGCCGCAGTCATCGCAGGTCCAGATCGCTATCGTTGTCGCGAATCTCGATTACTGTCGTCGTCGCAGATCCAGATCTCCACAGTCGTCGTTGTACTCCGCAGTCGTCGCAGATCCCGATCGTTGTCGTCACAGATCTAGATCTCCATTGTCGTTGCAGATCTAGTCTATTGTCGCCCTTCGCCAGCGTGGATCGTCCCCTTTTGGTCGCGTTCTCGAAGTCAAGCGCCACCTAGATCCAGATCTGGTTGACTGGCCGTTCTGTGTGTGGGGCAGAACATGGGATCAGATCGGGTGGCTCTCTCCTTGATCGGTTGTTGTTGCTGTTTGGGGGCATTGATCGGATCAGATTGGGTTCTCCTCTTGATTCACTGTTGTGTGCTCTTCATATTTGGTACAGTCTAAACTCAAGTTATTTTCTCTTTACTAAATCACATAAGTAGTAATTATTCAAAAGAACTCTCTATTGTTGGGAATCTATTAATGGGAAAACATAATCGTCCATACGAGGTTCCCAAATTAGAGGGATTCAGTTGTGCTGAATTTAATAGGTGAAAGAGAAAAGCCCAATACGGAATGAAATTCATAAAAATTTTCTATACATGTCAAAAAACCTATGATCAATGTGTTGAAGATGTTGATGATGCAACATGGGTAACTGATGAGGACTTGTGTAGAGAATTCCTATTAAATAGCATATCCGATCGCCTTGCAGACGTGTATATGAAATATGAAACAGCTTTTGGAATAATTTACTAGATGAATTTAAGAAGGAAGAAAAGGTATCTAAAGCACATCTAGTTGATAAATTCATGGGTTTATGTTTTAAAGAAGAAAAGGCAATCCTTCCTCAGGTAACAGATTTAGAGAATCTTGTAGGGAAACTAAAATCAGAAAACATTACTGTGTGTGATGAGTTCCTTACTGGTGCAATAATTTATAAGTTACCTGCTTCATGGCTATCTTTTAAGACTGAGATGTATAGGTTGCCTGAAAAAATTAAACTTGCACATCTAAAACGATGCATCAAAGTTGAAGATGAGACTAGAACTATGATGAATTTGGAATTGGTTAATAAACAACTTTCAACTGCTAATGTGTTAACCAATACTAAACGCATTCCTAAGTTCAAGAAGAACAAGTTTAGTTCTAAAGGTGAACCAACTAAGTTAGAAGTCACAAAGAAAATTATTAAGAAGAAAGAAAAATGCTACAACTGAATAAAGTGGGGGCATCATGCCTCTGAGTACAGGCTACCCAAAGTAGAACAACCCAACATGGAAAATGTGAACTTGTTAGAGGGAAAAACTGAGCCCACCAATTTTCTTTGTGCTGTTGGTTGTTGGATTCGAGAGCTACCTGCCATGCTTGCAACGATGATGGCCTACTATCGGATTTGAAAGCTACAGATGAGTCAGTTTCAGGCAAATAGAGAATCAGTGAAGGTGCTTCAGACTGGGAAAACAAATCTCAATCTCTCCTCAGGCAAAATTTTAATTTTGTGAAATGTTAAATTTGTGTCTGCTTAAGCAAAGAATTTGATCTCTATTAGCTTACTAAATCATACTGGTATGGTTGTTACTATGATTAGTGGTAAAGCTATCTTGTCTGTAAAATCTTTTTATTTTTGTTGTGCTTATTTAGTTAATGGCATGTACATAATTAGTTTAGCAAATGAAGTAATCAACAATGTTAGTTCCAAATTGTGTAGTCCACATACATGACATAATAGGCTGGGACATGCGAACTATGTTAAGATTCTTAATGTTGCTAAAACTTTTAACTTGCCAATTGACACATCCATTAAAGGTGATAAATGTGAAGTGTGTACTCAAACAAAGATAACTAGAAGACCACTTTTAACTTGCCAATTGACACATCCATTAAAGGTGAAAAATGTGAAGTGCGTGCTCAAACAAAAATAACTAGAAGACCTTTTTGTACCGTCTCTAGGAGTATACAATTACTTGAGTTGATACATTCTAACATATGTGATTTCAAGAGTTTTATGACACAAGGAGGTCGGAAGTACTTAATCACTTTCATAGATGATTACTCTAGATGTTGTCACATTTATTTGTTAAAAACTAAGGATGAAGTACTAGAAAAATTCAAAGAATTTAAAGACCGCATTGAGAATCAGTTAGATGCTAAAATTAAAAGATTTAGATCAGATAAAGGTGGCGAATATGTATCATTAGGATTCATAGAATTTTGTAACTCACATGGAATCATAGCAGATTCTACAGAACTCGACTCACCATAGTCAAATGATATCGCCGAAAGAAAGAATTGAACACTCACAAAGATGTTGAATTGTATGTTGTTAACTGCTGGGTTACCTTCACATTTTTGGGGTGAGGTTGTATTGACTGCTAATAATATTTTGAACATATTGCCACACTCTAAGTTACCTGCTACACCATATGAACTGTGGCATAAGCGCACACCTAATTTTAATAAAATAAGAACTTGGGGCTGTATTTCTTTTTTAGGATACCAGACCCTAGAAGGCCTAAAGTGAGACATCGGAAAAATACTTGTGTGTATTTGGGTAGTGTAATGCCCTGATTTTTCAATTAATGAAAAATTATTTATTTTGCACGTAGTGTGCACGTGCAATATTTTGATTGAACTAAATCTTATAATTATTTTATTATGATGTGTATAAATATTTAAATATGTGTTCTCAAATTATTTTGTACAAAAGCCTTTCTTTAAACAAATAGAAAGCCTTATTTTAATTTAATTAAAAGGCCTTTTTCTAAAAGCCCAAAATGTATTTTATTTTTAATAACTATTTTGGCCCAAAATAAAGCCCATGGATTAACCTATTTTTATTTAACTTGTCATGTAGAAGACTATTTTATTATTATTTTATTTTTGTACAAAATTAAAATGTACAATTTTTAGGCCTAGTTGCATGCACGTGCACTACACGTCCACGTGCAATGCACACTTTTCCAAGGCCGGATTGCTTCTTTTGGAGGGAGTTTTGAAAATGGCCATGGTGATCATGGAGGTGGTTATGTGGATGTGGGTAGTTTTTATAACTCCTACTCTAATCTTGGCCCTCCATCCTACAACCAACTAGTCAATCCTAGCCCTCCATTTCACTTGATTTCTAGTATAAATACCCTCCTCCCATGGCTATATTCATATGCAATTATATCTTTCCAAATTATAGTCTTATTGTAGTAATAGTTGTGAGTTAAAAGATTGAGAGATTGTGTGGGATTGCTTGCATTTTCCAAGGAGGAGAGGCCGGCCATCACTAGGAGAAGCATTCGGTTGCTTGGTGTTCGTGGAGCTTGTGCGCGCATCGTCTAGGAGGAGGTGCATCTTGTTTGCAAGGATTTGTTGCTTTGGTGTTTGTTTCTCTCCATTCAAGGTGGGTAACCTTTCATATTTCTAATATAGGGATCTATGCTAGATTTAACTATCAAAACTATGCATGAAAAATACTAATAAGAACACACTTTAAGTGAGAAGTTAATTTATGAATTGATTGAAATGTTGTGATTAACTTGTATGTGATTCTAGTATTAAATTAAATTGTGTGTAGAATTCTCCATGATTATTAGCATGAATGAATGATGGTGGTTAAATTCCCTTAAGAATGTTGCTAGTATGATGCATGAAAATTTTCAATAAGAACGCTTGTTAATTGTAAAATTGAAACATGAAATTGATTAAGAAATAGCACACTTTAATTTAAAAAGAGTGACTTTCTTGAATGATTGAGATGTGATTATGCAAATTAATAAGTGATTATATACATTGTGACATAGATGGATTAATGAAACTACTTTGTTATCATAAAAAAACTACTCATAAAGTTAGTAGTTTGAGTTTTACCTATTCATGTGATAAATAGACCTTTATGTTGATATGGGTATGGACAAATTCAAAATATATGTGTTTGATGAATAAAAGGTTAATAACAGTAAATTAATTGTGAATAAAAGGGGATTAGAAGACCAATGGTTAAGCAATGTCGAAAATGAAAAATATAGTAGTTTTAATGAATAATTCATTGATTTGTGTGAAAAAATATATTTTTATTAGCACAAAAATTCTTTTAATCTTACTGATATGAAAATCATGTGAAGGAAAGTTGATCTGGAGTTTTTCAGTAATTTCTACAAAAGCAATAAGAAACAAAGTTTAGTTGAACATCGAGATGTTTTATCAACAGTGGTAATTGATTTCAAAAGAATTTTTAAACTGTACTGTGACAACCTGAGCATATGGCTCAAGTGGTCACTGTGTGTGGCTGTGTTCTCTTGGATGACCGGTTCGAATCCCTGCGGCATACAATTGTTTTCATCTTTTTTTAAAACTTGAGAATCATCGACAGAGAGTAATAAATACTCTCTGTCTCCTCTTCTAAACGCTGGCACAAACCGGCCTAGCGGTCTGTGCTGTTGGCTGTTTCCCTGAGGTGCTGGGTTCGAATCTTGCTATCGGCAAGATTGAAAAAAAATATTTTTTGGGGTTTTTAAGTGTCCAAAAAATGTGAAAAAAATATGGTTATTCTCCTAAAAATGTAAGGGACTTTCTAAAAATGGTTTGGGGATTATTTTAATGAATTTAACTACGATTTGGGGTTAAAATGCATAAATAGACATATGGTTCTATATGGATTATTGATATGAAATTATAACTTGAAGGAATAAGTGAAATAAAGGATTAAGAGTTGATTTGACAAAAAAAAATGTGGTTGTGTGATATGATGCAATTATTTTCTCACTTATGGAACAATATGAAGTGTGCATATTGTTTAGTAATGTGGAATTATTGTGATGTGATAATTGATAAAGTATATGCAAATTTATGTACAGTTATGGACTTGTGAACAAATTGAAAATCATGAATTGAAAAGAGAATATACATGTGAGTATGAGAACTCAACATGGAAAATTTATGAGTTGAAGATTGTGAAATGAAAATTGAAATAGAGTAGCTAAGTCTCCCCCGGCACTGAGAAATGAAATGAAATGAAATTAGACCAAGGTTGATCATGTTGAAATAAATGAATAAGTCCGGTTAGTGGAGAGGATAACTCTAGAGATTTAATTTTTGTTCATGATTTTTAATAAAACTAAGGATTAGTACATAGTGGAGACGTGATGAAAGTAGAAGAAAAACATGAGTATGGGGGCCATCGGATAGCGGTGTGAGAGCGATCCACAGGCTGCCTGCTTGATGCGTCAAGACATGGCGTGGGCGCTACTCCAGAATTATCATCCCGGTGGCGACGCTCGTGGGATGTTTCGAGTGGCTATGGGTGGTGCCATTGTTCCATGGCGGAGGCTGAATTGTCCATAGGTTGCCTGCTCGATGCGTCGTGTCAGTGCATGGGATTCCCCTCCAGGATGCCTGGACATGGGCTCGTAGATCATAGGACATCTAAGACACTACCGTAATTACAGTAGTAGACTAAGTCATAACGAGGGATTGAACCCTACAAAGATGAAGAACGATTAAGGGCTTGCCCTCAGACCTATGTAGTATAGGATGCATAGAATCCGAACAAGTGCGCATTAGTGTCATGTAACATAAATAAATGCAGTAAGGACTAAGTGCACAATCACAACCCGACATCAATAGGGTAGTCCCTTTAGTTTGAATTGTGACAAGTTTGTGTTTGCTAAATATGGAAAGGTGAGTTATACTATTTCCGGCATAGAGAGGATGGCCGTGTATAATGTTCGTCGGTTGAATAAACTGACGTACCCACAGTCTTATATGCAGGTAAATGGCTTGTTAAAGGTTAAAGAGGAATGGACGCTTAAAGATTATACCATGTTGTTGTACATTTATTTAATTGTTGTAAATTTTACTTCCGCTGTGCAAAAGAAAAGTGTAATATTGATGTAAACTCTGATGTAAAGTGAAAAGTTTAAATTTTCCTGTAAAATTGTACTAAAGAAAGTGAAAAGATCCTATAGAACATCTCGAATTCAGTGTATTTGGGATTCGGGGCGTTACAGGTAGTGCAGTTAATAGTGCTGCAGAAAGATTTTTAGATATATCTCTTAATAGAGTAATAGAATCAAGAGATGCAGAATTCTTGGAAGATATGTTCATCAAAGATAAAGGCATCTCATTATCTGAACATGTCGACACAAGGAATGATCCACAACAGGAATCTAGATACATTTCAACTGACACTGAACCCTTACATAGTGTTGAATTAAGAATACTCTCCACAAGAGATAAAACACCTAGAATCTATGGTGATGATTTTGTCACTTATGCACTAGCAGCTGACCCTATTAGTGTTAAGGAAGCCTTAAGGTCTAAGGATGGTTTGCTTTGGAAAGAAGCAATTGATGATGAAATGGATTCTTTATTGCAGAACAACACTTGGGAATTAGTTAATTTGCCAGTAGAAGCTAAAACTATAGGAAGCAAGTGGGTTTTGAAGAAGAAACTTAATCCTGATGGAACTGTAGCTAAGTATAAAGTACACTTAGTAGCTAAAGGTTATACTCAACAAAGTGGGGTGGACTATTTTAATGTTTATTCACCTGTTTTTTATATTGCTACAATAAGGATTCTTCTAGCCATAACATCTATTAAAAAATTTGTTATTCATCAAATAGATGTTAAGACTGCTTTCCTAAACGGTAATCTCAATGAAAAAATCTATATGAATCAACCTGAAGATTTTGTACTTAAAGGTTCAGAATATAAAGTTTGCAAATTAATAAAATCTTTGTATGAACTAAAACAAGCACTAAAATTGTGGCATGAAAAATTTGATAAAACAATAAAGAGCTTAGGTTTTGAATCTAATAATTCTGACAAATGCCTTTATTATCGTGATGAATCAAATAAAATTGTCATTATTTGCTTGTATGTTGATGACCTACTAGTTGTTGGAAGTGACCTCTATGTTGTTATGGAAGTTAAAACTATGCTATCCAAACAAATCAACATGAAAGACTTAGGTATTGTGGACACCATATTGGGCATGAGAGTGTGCTTTAGAAGGCAAGGAATAACTCTTATCCAATCCCACTATATTAAAATTGTGTTGAAGGACTGGGAATACAGTGATTGCTAAAGGTTTAATACACCTTATGATAATACCAAAAAGTTGACATCTAACGATGGTGCAACAGTAAAACAGTTAGACTACTCTAAACTCATTGGGAGTCTCATGTATGCTATGACGTGCACTAGACCTGACATGGCCTTTGCGATAGGCATGCTAAGCAGGTTCACTAGAAATCCTGGTCAACTACACTGGAATGCCCTTGAGAGGCTATTGGGATACCTAAACGGTACTCAAGAGTTTTCTTTGTGCTACTCTGGTTATCCTTCAGTACTAGAGGGATACTCTGATGCATCATGGTGCTTAGGAAATGGTGACAGTAGGTCCACTAGTGGCTATGTGTTTACACTAGGAGGAGCAGTTGTGTCATGAAAATCTAAAAGACAACCTGGTCTTGCTTTTTAATCCATGGAGTCAGAACTCTTTGCGCTAACTTGTGCTGGTGAAGAAGCGGAATGGATGAAAGACCTATTGTTAGATATTCCTTTGAGAAGATTTAGAGTAACCACTCTCAGTGTGTATTGTGACAACCAAGCTGCAACTGTTGTAGCTAACAACACTCTACAATAGTAAGAGACGTATTGTGAGCCTTAGACAAGCCAAGTTGAACTATCTCATTAAACAAGGGATTGTTGCCCTAATTGATGTACGATCAGAAAAGAATGTGGCTGATGCCTTTACAAAAGGACTAAGTAGAGATCTAGTTATCAAAACTATGGGGGAAATGAGGTTCAAAACTATTGAGGATAAGTTTTAACACCCTAGTTATTTTGATAAATTAGAATCCAAAGCTAAGAGCCATAGAGTAGTTCAAACTTTAAGCATCAATGTTTAGACAGTTGATATATTTTAGATAATTAGAAAAGTTCTATATATTTATTGTTGATATATAACTTCATTCAAAATTTGATGATGATATATAAGTTTCAAAACTTACATATAATTATCTTTATTCCAAAAGAAAGCATGAAAACTTGTCGATGTGTTTCTGATGTTTAGAACTGTTGTTATATCATTCCAACTTTTATGATATATCTCTTTTATGGGGTTTATGTTTCATTCCAATCTTGATGATTCAGAATTTAACCATAATTGATTTAATAGTTCTATCATTGTTGTGAAATCTACCTACCTAAATAAATAGATAAAACTAGACACAAATTAAAAACCTCGCAAGTGTACGAATCGTTTAGAGAGGCGTAGTGACGAGCAAGGGTCGATCCCACAGAGATTGTAGAAATTAACTTACTAACCAATAAAATAGAAATAAGGATCTTAAGGTGTTGTTCTAAAGAAATTAAAAGATTAAAAACTATATCTAGTAGTTCTGAATCACAAATATCTATTAAGTAGTTGGGCTCTGATTTCCACCTGTAGTCAGTAATGCTAAGTCACCTTCTTCACTATTCTAGTTACTCATGTTCGTTCCTTTAAGGGTATGGTATCTACTCCTCAAAGTATTGTTTCCCTAAGCCAAGAATTAGGCATGGTATCTACTCTAATTCGTTTCTTTCCTTAAGTATTTAGCATGGTATCTACTAAGTTGCACTTAAAGAAAACATAAGAACAATGGAAACGAACAAACACTCGAAGTTCTAGAAATTGGTATCAGATCTAGATCCTTCAAGTTGATTAAACCAAGAACCCCTAAAGATTCCTGTGTTACAAGTTATGAGCACGAGAAACAGGTCGTCTCTATACTCATATAACAGATTCAGATTTATAACATGCAAACTTAATAATCTCAGGTTCTGTATGGCAGTCGACTTGCTGTCACTCTCAGTCGACTGCTCTTAGAACTTCTGAACAAGTTTGTATATTATAAATCTATACCAATACTCTCAGGTTTAATCAATAAGTAACAGAATAGCATTCAGAAGAATATAAGCATTACATAACTACGGTTTCAATCTACCCAACTATGAAATTAGTTCCCCATAATAAAACTTTTATTGACTAACAGTTTCGAATACATGATGAAAATAAAAACTAGAAAGAGAAGAAATAAACTGATGATGATTGGTCTGAGAAGTCGACTGCTGTCACTCAGTCGACTGGTTTGTTGCTTCAGTTTACTCGATCTCCTACTTCTTCGATGCTGATAGAATACTCCTCTTGGTTGATGATTTGATGATTCCGAAATTCCGTGATTCCAGTTCCCCTCTAGAATAACGCCTCTTGGTTGATATTTATAGAATACGGGAAGAGAATTAGGGTTTGCATTTTTTCCAAAAAAGTCCTCTTCTTCTATTTATTTCCTTCCTTATTTGATCGGCGTTTTATTTCTTTCTCTTTTCTTCTTTTCTTCCTTATTTGATAACCACGTGCTCTTGCCAATCCCCGGTCTCTAGCTTTGATTTGTTGGAGAAGTTGTTCTTCGCATATAACCTAGGTTTGGATAACTAAATCTTGCTTCGTATTTGGATGAGGGCGGATCTTCAATTATCTTATCTTTTCACTCCGCCGGGTGCAGTCGACTAGTGTTGGATGTAAGTCGACTGTGCCGAGACATTTGTGGCTTCATGATTCATCAGTCAAGTCGACTGATGTTGGGGAAGTCGACTGTGTCGAGCCCCAGCAATCTCTCTGTCCGGTCGACTGGTGAAGAGCCAGTCAACTGTTGCTCTGCAGTTCCCTGTATATCATCCTCTCAGTCTGTGTTAGTCTGGAATCTGCTTCGTTTTGCTGCTTTTGGTTGTTTCCTATGGAAAAGAGAAAAGAAGAGTAAAATACCACATATAGAGCATTTAAATGTCCAATTGCAATAAGATTATTGCTCCTAAATGTGAATATTATTGAGTTCATCAAATACCCCCAAACTTAGCTTTTGCTTGTCCTCAAGCAAAAAGTAAAATTATGAACAAGGGAAAATAATAATAGACTCCACCAAGAATTCTTATTATGCAAGCATCAAAATTTCAATTGAAAATATAAGCAATTGCAAATAAAGTAAAACAAGCATACCCACTTTCTCTAGTGCAATTGTCTATTCATAACCCCAAACCAAATCATATTTGTCATGCAATTAATTATAGTTATAGTATGTAACTACCCAATCTGTGATTATCCCTTTTCTCTACTACAAACCGAGTAGCAAACTAGAGTTTTATGTTTTAGACTTTTTTTTTCAGTCTCTTCTTTAAGTCGTCACTTGCCTTTTGACGCGAGTGCAAAACATTTGTGATGAATCCACCCGGTTACTCAACAAGTCACAAACTTTAAGTGCTTTGCATACTCATATTTCAAGTTGTCGTTTGACGTAAAGGTAAACATTGGTGATGAATACCCCTAGTTACTAAGCAACTCAAAACATTGGAGTAGATTGACTTTATTCATATATATATATTCTTTTCGTTTTTACTCTATCTACTTAAACTCTGTTTAGGACTAGATCAAAGAGGATAATCACTAGAAAAAGCATCACATTTGTTTTTTTATGTATAATCGCATGACTCATATAATTTTGTAAGGAATTATGAAACTCAACAATCCTAAAGTAAATAAGTATACTTACTCTTACTTTATAAGAAATTGTTTAACCCCAAAAAAAAATTAAAAGACTCCAAATGTCTACCCCCAAACTTAGATGGAACATTGTCCTCAATGTTCGCACACAACTTAAAATATAGGCATGTGTTACCAACTAGTTTGAAGGAAAGAAAATAAAGTAAAGAAATAAAGAAATGATTAAAGAAATAAATAAATAGAGAGTGTAAGTACTCCCCTGAAAAATTGGGTTGCCTCCCAATAAGCGCTGTGTTTCTTGTCTTCAGCTAGACTAGATGAGTTTGTGCAATGTAGTGAATGGCTCGCGGCTCGCAACTCATCTTATTATAAGGTTTTCCCCTATGCCCATTCACCATGAACGTTTGATTTTTTTCTCCAACGCTCCATGTGGGGAAACCTTTGGAACAATGTCTGGACCGTACCATCTTGACATAAGCTTATCTGCAATGGTCCACCTTAATGCACCTTTGTGATTTTGCAAGACTCCCTGCAGCTTCTCTTCTTCATGCATCCTTAAGTTTGCAGTAACTGTCACAGGTAATGTCTGGTTTTTCCCCAAATATTCGTACTTCAAGTGTTCATGTAGTGGCTTCAGCTCCACATCTGGTGTCCTGGTAGCAGTCGACTTGTTCCGTTCACCAGTCGACTGGTCTGAGAAAACACAAGTGTTATCAGACACAAAATTTTCAAATGCAGGTGCAAGCTTACCTGAATATGATTTTGGAGTTTCAAAGTAATGTACTGTCTCTGCAATCCTCCAGTCATAGTATTCCTGTTCAACATGAGATAATGTTAGAGGGTGTGTAATTGTTGCTTGGAATGGATCAACACCATGTTCCTGAAATGTTTGGTCGCAGATTTCCTGAACCACATTAACATTGTAACAGTCATGATCATCGTGTGGTAATTTTGGTGCATCAAACATTTTAAACTCAATATCGTCCTCTAGTGTTGTCACCGATTGGAGCTGTTCTTGTCCTCTAGGGTTTGGTATGGTTTGTGGTGGGAGTTCTCCTGCCTTTCTTTCACTTAACTCCTTAGCAATTTGACCAATTTGATTTTCCAATTTCTGAATGGCCTGCCCTTGTTGGTTGCTTGTTTGCTGTTGTTGTTGGAGCAATTGAAGAATGGTGGATTCGAAATCCAACTTCTTCTGTTCTTGTACTGGCTGATCAAACCCATTCCCACTCTGAATTTGCTGCGCATGCCCTTGTGCGAATTGATTGCCTTGATGGTTTTGATTATTGCTCCATGAGAAATTTGGATTGTTTTGCCACCCTGGGTTGTACGTGTTTGAAAAGGTGTTGTTCTGGGGTGGGTACATTCCCTGTCCTATGTAGTTTGCGTGCTCTTGATCTGTGAAAGAAGACATGGGACATGTATTAGTTGTATGGTCAGAATGAGAACAAATTGCACAAATTTCGTTTGGTTGGTTTTTTATGCCACCCAACGTTGAAATCACATTAACAAGCATATCAATCTTTTTGTTCATGGTTTCCATTTCTAATTGCATGTTATTATTGCTAGAAATTTCGCAAACTCCCTGTTTTTTCGAAAGGCCCCTCCTTGTTGAAAATTGATGTGAGTTCTCGCTGAGTTCTTCAAATAGTTCAATGGCCTCCTCACCACTCTTCCTCATCAAGATTCCATTGCAAGCTGAATCTACAATTGCTTTGTTAGTGTCATTTAAACCCTCATAAAATGCTTGTACCTGATCATCCTTAGGTATGTTGTGCGTATGACACTTGAGAAGCTTGTTCTTGAAGTCCTTCCATGCCTCGAAGAATAAATTGCCATCTTTTTGTTGGAAGAGCAGAATTTCTCTTTTTAGTTGTTTGGTCTTCTGAGCTGGAAAGAATTTTTTCAAGAATTTTGTTGCCAATTGCTCCCATGATTGAATTGATCCTGGTTCCAAAGAATTATACCATAATTTAGCATTAAATTTTAAAGAAAATGAAAACAAGATTAACCTGATTTGTTCTGGGGTAAGCCCTTGGACGCTTTGTGTTCTGCAAAGATCAAAGAAATCTTGCAAATGTAGATGCGGATCCTCGTCTATTCTACCAGTAAAGTGGGGAACCATGCTAAGTAATTGATGTGATAGATGCATATTCCCTGTGACTTTAGGTTGATAAGCAATGCAAGAAGGTTGCTCAATATTCTTCGGAGTGAATTTGTCTTGCATTGGTACTCGATTTGGTACTTTCTCCCCCATTGTTGCTTTTTGCAAAAATCCTCTGTACAGTCGACTGGTCCTTGGAGACAGTCGACTGGTCTGAACCTGTCTGTGCAGAGAGTAAACTAAAAGAAAATATAAGAAAAGAAAAAAAAAGAAAAAGATTTTTACTGATTTGTAAGTTAAAATACTAAACAATCCCCGGCAGCGGCGCCAAAAACTTATTGTGAAATCTAGTGTAATACCCTGATTTTTCAATTAATGAAAAATTATTTATTTTGCACGTAGTGTGCACGTGCAATATTTTGGTTGAATTAAATCTTATAATTATTTTGTTATGAGTATTTAAATAGATGTTTTCAAATTATTTTTATACAAAAGCCCTTTTCTTTAAATGGATAGAAAGCCTTATTTTAAAGCCTTTTTCTTAAAGCCCAAAATGAATTTTATTTATTTTATTTTTAAATAACTATCTTGGCCCAAAACTAAAGCCCATGGATTAATTTATTTAAAAAGTCTATTTTTATAAAAATCAATTGCACAATTTTTTGGGCCTAGTTGCATGCACGTGCACTACACGTACACGTGCAATGCACATTTCTCTTTGGTGGCCGGTTGCATTCTTTTGGGAGGGAAACCCAAATTTTTGAATGGAGATCATGGAGGTAGTTATGTAGATGTGGGTAGTTGTGGTAACTTCTACTCTCATCCTAGCCTTCCATCCTACAACCAACCAACTAATCCTAGCCCTTCATTCTACTTCATTTCTAGTATAAATACCCCCCCTCCCATGGCTATATTCATATGCAATTATATTTTCCCAAATCTATAGTCTAATTTAGTAGTAGTTGTGAGTTAAAAGATTGAGAGAATTGTGTGAAATTGCTTGCATTTGTCCAAGTAGGTGAGGCCGGCTAGTGCAAGGGGGAAGCTTTCGGTTTTGTGCTTGGGCTTGGAGTTGTGTGCGAGCGTCTAGGAGGAGGTGCATCTTGTTGCAAGGAAGTGTTGCTTTTGTGTTGTTTTTCTCTCCATACAAGGTGGGTAAAATTCTCCATATTTCTAAAGTAGAGATGCTTGCTAAATGAATGAATGATAATGGGTTGATTTTCCTTATTACTGATGCTAGTATCATATTGAGAATGATGCATGAAAAATACTAATAAGAGTACACTTCTAATGGGAGATTTGACCTATGAATTGATTGGAATGTGAATATGCAGTTATATGTGATTTGATTAGTAAGAATCTAAGTTGGTATGGATTAATTATAAACATGAATGTGTATTTGGCTAATAAAGGGATTTATGGCTTTAATTGTTGAGAAATATTGAAAAGAAACGTTCTGGTAAGTCGACTTAGAACCTTGTAAGTCGACTTATATGCTTATTTAAGTCGACTGGTGCTGTTATAAGTCGACTTCTTGCTTAAATTATTTACTTAAAATCATGGATGTTTTCCCCTGAACAGTCGACTTACTATGGTATAAGTCGACTGGTACTGATGTATTTTTATAAACTCGAATGTTCT
Source organism: Hemerocallis citrina (assembly GCA_017893485.1). Classification (NCBI taxonomy): domain Eukaryota; kingdom Viridiplantae; phylum Streptophyta; class Magnoliopsida; order Asparagales; family Asphodelaceae; genus Hemerocallis; species Hemerocallis citrina. The sequence continues at coordinate 203,171,673 of CM030365.1, forward strand.
ACTCTTTTGAAAATACTTGAGACTTTATAAAGATAATTTGGGAATTGTTGCATGGAATAAAATGTGATGTGAGAATAAAAGGTGTAATCCGAACTATGATTTTGATATGTGTATTTTTGGGAGATTATACCTTATAAAAGAACTAGAAATGAAGAAGATTAATATAGTAAAGTGACATTATAGATGCATGAAAATATGAATTGTGAATATTCGTCAGTACATCTCATTTGAGAACAATGTGACACCCATGAAATGTGGTTTATTCTTGTTAAAGAATAGCATGACAAATTATGATGTGTGATTCCTTAATTTGGGATTTTTTTAACTGCTCAGTCGACCGAACGTGTGTATCAGTCGACTGTATAGAACCTGAGAAATTACATAATTGAACTCGGCGGAACAGGCGACTGTGTTGAACGACAGTCGACTGCCCTGTGATTGATACTTGATGTTGGAAACACTGCGGAACAGCCGACTGCCATGTGCAGCAGTCGACTCTCCCGAGTGGTTATGAATAACTGGAATTGACTGGACAAGTCGACTGGAAGAGATCCAAGTCGACTGTCCAGAGTGTTTGTTATGTCAAAGAACATTATTCTGTATATTTTGAAGATTGTGAACTTTATGATTGATGTTGATGAGCTCTTTTTATTGCTGTATGAATTTATATGAAATGAATCATAGTTTGAATTGAGAAATTTACATGAGATGAATCATAGATTTGAATTGTGAATTACATGAATATGAAAGCTAAGATCATGATTATGAAAAATGAACTCAAGAGCTGGAAGTGCTCAGATTATGTTAGAAATTGTGAATTGGAATTGAAATGAAAGAGTAGCTAAGTCTCCCCCGACAGTTGAAAAAGAAATTGAAATGAATATTGAAAAGAAAGACCAAGGTTGGTCATATTGAAATGAATGAATAAGTCCGGTTGAGTGGAGAGGCTAACTCTAGAGCTTTGATTTGGTTCATGATTCTAATAAAAACTAAGGATTAGTACATAGTGGAGATGTGATGAAAGTAGGAGAAAAACACAAGTGAGAGCCATCGGATTTGCGGCGGAGAGTATTTCACAGGTTCTTCACGATGAGTCGTGACATGACGTGGGTACGGCTCCAGGGTACCGTGGCGGCGGAAAGTATTTCACAGGTTCTTCACGATGCGTCGTGACATGACGTGGATACTGTTCCAGGGTACCGTCCCGGTGGTGACGCTTGTGGGATGTTTGGTGACTGCATGAGGATCGTGTGCCATGAAGGAGGCTGAATTGTCCATAGGTTCTTCACGATGCGTCGTGACATGACATGGGATTCCCCTCCAGTTTCTGTACACGTGCTTGCACTCATAGATCATCTAAGATACTACCGTAGTTACAGTAGTAGATTAAGTCATGGCGGGGGATTGAACAAAGATGAAGAACGATTAAGAGGCTTGCCCTCGGACCTATGTAGTATGGGATGCATAGAATCCGAACAAGTGTGCATTAGTGTCATGTAACATAAATAATTGCATTAAGGATTAAGTGCACAATCACAACACGACATCAATAGGGTAGTCCCTTTTATTTGAAATGTGACAAATTTGTGTTTGCTAAATATGGAAAATTAAGTTATACTGTTTCCGGCATAGAGAGGATGGCCGTGTATAATGATCGTCGGTTGAATAAACTGACGTACCCACAGTCTTATATGCAGGTAAATGGCATGTTAAAGGTTAAAGAGGAATGGATGCATAGAGATTTTACCATGTTGTTGTATATTTATTCAAATGTTGTATACTTTACTTCCGCTGTGCAAATGTAAATGTAATGAATGATGTAAACTCTGATGTGAAAAGAAAAGTTTGAAATTCCTTGTAAAATTGTACTCAAAGAAAGTGAAAAGATCCTGTAGAACATCTCGAATTCAGTGTATTTGGGATTCGGGGCGTTACATCTAGCTACCTAAATAAATAGATAAAACTAGACACAAATTAAAAACCTTGCAAGTGTACGAATCGTTTAGAGAGGCATAGTGACGAGCAAGGGTCGATCCCATAGAGATTGTAGAAATTAACTTACTAACCAATAAAATAGAAATAAGGATCTTAAGGTGTTGTTCTAAAGAAATTAAAAGATTAAAAACTATATCTAGTAGTTCTGAATCACAAATATCTATTAAGTAGTTGGGCTCTGATTTCCACATGTAGTCAGTAATGCTAAGTCACCTTCTTCACTATTCTAGTTACTCATGTTCGTTCCTTTAAGGGCATGGTATCTACTCCTCAAAGTATTGTTTCCCTAAGCCAAGAATTAGGCATGGTATCTACTCTAATTCGTTTCTTTCCTTAAGTATTTAGCATGGTATCTACTAAGTTGCACTTAAAGAAAACATAAGAACAATGAAAACGAACAAACACTCGAAGTTCTAGAAATTGGTATCAGATCTAGATCCTTCAAGTTGATTAAACCAAGAACCCCTAATGATTCCTATGTTACAAGTTATGAGCACGAGATACAGGTCGTCTCTATACTCATATAACAGATTCAGATTTATAACATGCAAACTTGATAATCTCAGGTTCTGTATGGCAGTCGACTTGGTGTCACTCTCAGTCGACTGCTCTTAGAACTTCTGAACAAGTTTGTATATTATAAATCTATTCCAATACTCTCAGATTTAATCAATAAGTAACAGAATAGCATTCAGAAGAATATAAGCATTACATAACTACGGTTTCAATCTACCCAACTATGAAATTAGTTCCCCATAATAAAACTTTTATTGACTAACAGTTTCGAATACATGATGAAAATAAAAACTAGAAAGAGAAGAAATAAACTGATGATGATTGGTCTGAGAAGTCGACTGCTGTCACTCAGTCGACTGGTTTGTTGCTTCAGTTTACTCGATCTCCTACTTCTTCGATGCTGATAGAATACTCCTCTTGGTTGATGATTTGATGATTCCGAAATTTCGTGATTCCAGTTCCCCTCTAGAATAACGCCTCTTGGTTGATATTTATAGAATACGGGAAGAGAATTAGGGTTTGCATTTTTTCCAAAAAAGTCTTCTTCTTTTATTTATTTCCTTCCTTATTTGATCGGCGTTTTATTTCTTTCTCTTTTCTTCTTTTCTTCCTTATTTGATAACCACGTGCTCTTGCCAATCCCCGGTCTCTAGCTTTGATTTGTTGGAGAAGTTGTACTTCGCATATAACCTGGGTTTGGATAACTAAATCTTGCTTCGTATTTGGATGAGGGCAGATCTTCAATTATCTTATCTTTTCACTCCCCCGGGTGCAGTCGACTAGTGTTGGATGCAAGTCGACTGTGCCGAGACATTTGTGGCTTCATGATTCATCAGTCAAGTCGACTGATGTTGGGGAAGTCGACTGTGCCAAACCCCAGCAATCTCTCTGTTCGGTCGACTGGTAAAGAGCCAGTCGACTGTTGCTCTGCAGTTCCCTATATATCATCCTCTCAGTCTGTGTTAGTCTGGAATCTGCTTCGTTTTGCTGCTTTTGGTTGTTTCCTATGGAAAAGAGAAAAGAAGAGTAAAATACCACATATAAAGCATTTAAATGTCCAATTGCAATAAGATTATTGCTCCTAAATGTGAATATTATTGAGTTCATCAATCATTCGAACATGAAACAAAGTATAGTTCGTGTGTAGAAACTATAATAGTTCTTGTACTTTATTTTGATAAAGATACTTGATTGTGATGCTTATGATGTACCTTTGCATATCTATGTTGAATTGTACTAAGTTCTTTAGCTTGAATTATATACTCTTATACATTTTATTTAAACTCTAAAAGAAGTGACTCATGAGATTTCTATTTGTTATGTTTAAAACAGATGGCAGCAAAGGCAATGGAAATGAATCAGTCAACTTTGATTTTGAGAATGATGATTTGCTTGATATGGAGAAGTAGACACAAAAGAACTCACAAGAATAGTTTGTCGATTGCTTGGAGTAACTTCTATTTGAGTGTAACACCCGCAAAATTGGAAATGACAATTTTGCCCCCGTGTATTACGCACGTGTATTTTGTAACGTGTTTTCACTACGTATTTTGATTACCGACTATTTATGCATTTTCCGTATTGATTTTACCCTATTTTAAGTCAACAAAAATATAATATTTCAATCTCTATATTTTTACGTGTTCTTATGTGTTTTCGATGCACGTATCGATTTCGTATTTTTCCACAACTACGTGTGATCTTTCTGTGTATCAATTATTTATTTTATGCCTTCGAATTCGTTTTATAAACGGAAATTTATTTTCCCTATTTTTGATTAAAACAATTTTGTACATGTAATGCACGTGTTTCCTACGTACGTAGTAATTACGTCATGGAATATATGAAATTAATAAATATATTTTCTTCTATTTTATTTTTATTATCTTTAACATTTTTCTATTGATAAAACCGAATTTTGTATTTTTATGTTTTATGTGCGAAGTACGTGTTTTTCGGTGCGTATATTTAAGCTATTTGTTTTCAAAATAAATTTCGAAGTGTGTGTAACACCCCATAATTTTCAAAGAGTATATATATATATATATATATATAATATGTTAAGAGTATAGTTGGCATTTGGTAAATATATGTTGAAAAGTATTGGATGGAATTCTTGTAATAATGTTGAAGTGGAATAGGGTTGTGGGGGGCCCACGGGCTGAAACTAAAAGCAATCAAAGTGCAGTGTGTGCTTCTCTGTTGGCGTCACCTAGGGGTGACGTGGCAATGGTTAAAGAGGCTCACTCGGGTGTATGAATTGTGTGTTTCGGCTGTGCATTTTTGAAGGGAGAATTGGTCGGTTTTAAACTTGAGAGGGTGGGGGTTTGAGTTTTGAAGGGTTGGAAAAATGAAGAATTGGGAGTTTTAGGAGTTAGGATTTTGAAGAGTCGAAAAATTAAGAGAGCAATTTATTAGGTGGAGATTTATGCAAATTGAACCCTCACATTGTCCTATAAATACACCCACATTTTTCTTCTCTTGTCACACCTAAAATAAACAAAATTAAGAGAGAAAAAGAAAGAGAGAAAGAGAGTACCTTTGTGCTTTGGAGGCTTGCTAGGAGGAGAAAGATAAGGAAGTGCTAGTTGGAGCTAGGAGCTAGAGTGATCTCTCCAATCTTGGGATTTCTTACTTTCTAATTGTAGAGAATGCATGCTAAAAATTATAAAGTTGATGTTGATGTGAAATATATAGATAAAATCCATGCTAGTGCAATATGCCATGAATGAGAATAATCTTGTTGTGATTAAGTAAATAATAGCCGCCATGTTAATTAGAAAGAAGAATTTTGACAAAAGAACTAATACTATGAATCACGTTAGTATACTTATAAATTTGTACTTGTCGAATGCATGATTTCTATGAAATTGGTTGGAGAATGTCATATTCAATATATGCCTTAGGGTCATGATGATTAAGAAAGAAGAAAGAAAGCAAAACAAATTTAGTTAGTGTCATACAATGTGTTGACTTATGTATATTGCCATGTTGTATTTGAAAATATAAATTTTTGCATAAAAGAGATTTTTTTTTGTGAGATTCTCATGATTGAGAGGCATGTTGGTATTGTTACAAATTTTTATTTTGTATAAGTGATAACATAAACTAGTTTTCATGAATACAATTCTTAAATTCAAGTTTTGAGAAAAATACAAATCTATGTGTAAAATAAGAAGATGAATTATTTTTTAAAAAATAGATATATAATTTTAATGGATTTGAAATTAGTTGTTTATTATTTTAAAAATTCATTCTCAGTCAAAGGAAAAGTTTATTTCAATATCCTAAAAGATTGGATCATTGGATAAACAAGTTTTTTTGCGAAAAAGAACCAATTTCAAAACAGTATGAACAGAGGTATATTAATACAACTCCTAAACAGAAATCACACTTGGACTTACTGGTTAGCCAGTGCACCACAGAGCACTGTTTGTAAGAGATCTTGGGTTCGAAACTTGATAGTGACATTTATTTTTGCTTCTTTTAATTAAACTTCGAACCCCCGAGACTTGATATATGAGCATTTCGGCAAAAGATTTTGATGCCAGAGTCCATTGGACTTTCTGGTTAGCAGGTTTGGGCATTACTGTAGCTGGCATGCGGTCTTGGGATCGAAACGACTTGGCTGCAATTGTTTTTTTTAGTTTCCTGACTTATCAATGGTTTTTAATAAGAGTAAAATTTGGAGAAAAATACTAGAATTTCTACAAAATGAAACAAAATTTATTAAAAAGAGTTGTAGAATTTTTTTCAAGTATATTTGAGATATAAAAAAATGGAAATTTGAGATAGGAAAAATGAATTATATGACTTAAAAATCTATTATTTGAGAATAGCACTTCTTTCGTGAAGAAGAGTAAAATATTATTTTGTGAAGTGATTTCTCTTGAAGAGATTACACTCTCATTTTGCTTAAAGAATATTTTTAAGTGAGTTGCGACATTGTATGAGTTTGAAATTGTTAATAATATTTCATGTGATAAAATTGTGTTCTTGAAAAGAATTATTTGCTTCTAAAGATCATGAATAGATAAATGGACTATGAATAGTGTCAAGACTAAGAAAATGATTACTTTGTGAATAAGACTTAAGGCAAGATATTGATCATTTGTGAATAAGTTGAAGATAAGAATATCTAAGTTTAAGACATGTTTATTGAAGGGTATGTGTACCCATGGATTCTTGTACATGAAAAAGTTGTGATTTAGAGTTAGTGAGACCTCGGGTACCGACACTATTAAATTGAAAAGAGTTGAGATATATTTTGAGATATGGCCATGGAGCTATCTCGTATTTTGTTGATTAAGTCCGGTAGGGGGTAAGACTAACTCTAGGTATGGAAATTTATTCATGTCTTGAACTTAAGAATTAGGCACATAGGTGAAGATGTAGTAAACCTGGGCAAACGTAAGTGGGGCACTCTATATAGTCGGGCGGTGGATTCCGGGACTATAGACCTAGTCGGGTGGTGGATTCTGGGACTGTGGTTGCTTCGTGGAAGATGGGCTTTTATTTTAAATCCGGGACTATGTGTAGTCGGGCAGATAGTTTATCGTTCTCCAATGTATATACGTATACCGGGGTTAAAGGGGCACTTGCGGGATGATTCGCACGATGAGGGATTTGTTATAACAGTCGGGCAGTGGATTCCAGGACTGGGATCCATATTCGTGGAATGATCTAAACCTTATCTTATTACTGGGTAGTTTTCATGGCGATGAATCGAACCCTTACATATGGAGTACGTAGATGCTTGCCCTCGGACCTGTAGTATGGAATGCATAGAATCCGAACAAGTATGCATTAGTGTCATCCTAATATAAAATGTGTGCATTAGGCATTAAGGCATCACATACACTTACATATTTAGAATAATCACTTTTGACACTTTATTGTTCATTCCAATTTGTGGTTTGTTAAAGTATTGAGATCGTTATATGTACGACATAGAGAGGATGACCGAGTATAACATTTTCATCAGTTGTAAGTGACTGACGTGCTCATAGCTTATTATGCAGATAATAGACATTTTCATGAAGAAGTAAAAATGTTATGATGCTGTTGATTAATTACATTGAATAAGTTGTACAAGTTGTATATTATTTTCGTTGTTGTATCTTCCGCTGTGTAAAAAAATTGTAAAGAACTCTGATATATGTTGAAAAGTCTAAATTTCCTTATAAAATTGTACGAAGTGAAGTGTAAAGATCCTGTGGAATCTCGAATTCGGTCTTATTTGGAATTCGGGGCGTTACATTGAGTTTAAGACTCTTTACTTTGATTGAGCTTAAAACTTTTTGTTTATTTTGAAGTTTATTATTTGGTTGACTTGAGATTATGTTATTTTTTTTGTTGGTTTAGTCTTTGTGAACTATTCATTTGTTATGGTCTTAGAACTATTTGATTATTTTGGTTTAGTCATATTTGAACTATTCAAGTTATAATTGATTTAGCCTATGATCCATGTTCTTTATGATTCAATGATGTTTGAATTTTTGTGATCCAGTAATATAACATTGCTTAGCCTAATATATTGAGAATATAGGAGGAGATTGTTGGATGTGTATAAGTATATTCTCAATATAATAGGATAATATTGTGTATATTGTTATCTGGGGCAACACGTGTTTACACGTGTTATGTATTGATTATTGGAACGGGTTGAGTGAGCACAAAGCCCAGTACCCTAAATCCAGTCTAATCTCTTTAAAAGATGGTATAGAGGTAGTGCCCTGTGATATTCCAATACTGATAAGCAGTGTATAATATCTTAAGCGACTAAGAGATAAACCCTAACCCTAATTCCTCCTAATCACATCTAACATTCTCTAATTTATTATATCATAATTTCATACCACAACGTTTAAACATTTTGATCAACATCTCATCACTACATAAATCAATTAAACATATTGGTTTTCTTCGATTCCTTGAGCTTGATGACTCATAAAATTTTGATTCAAATATGTAGTTTTCCTCTGTCCCACATCTCCTCTACTTCTATTCCTCATCTCACCCTCCTTCCCTCTAGTCTGCTTCCCATCCCCCCCCTCAAACCTTGTGGGGGTTCAATAGTAATAATACTCTTGCGACATGAACTCCGTACACTGACCATCACTGATTGGCTCCCCAAGCTCTTCCTCTTCCATCTTACCCCCTCCTTTTGATGAAGCTTCATAATTGACTTCCCCCTCGTATCTTTCATATTCGAAGCTTTGCTACCTAATTGTTGATGGAGCTCTCTCGTTCACACTCTGACCTCCGCGCTCAGTTCACCCTTTTTCTTTTCTATTATCCAATGTCTCACCCTCCAATTCTTTCTTCTGCTCTTCTAATTATTTATCTTCATGGGCTTTTACCCTCTTTAGGCCCACATCATTTAATTTATCCAGAACTTGGGACCTATTTGGATTAATAGTGAATTTGCGGCCCACTGCATTAGAAAAATTGAGAAACTATTAGGCACATCACATCCACACAATTGGAACCTCAATCTCTTTGAGAAAGTTAGAAAATTTTCCCAAAACATAGCCTTTGACCACCTCTTTATTGATGTCCAGTTTGTCACTTAACTCACTTGTATGAAAACCTCGCATCTCCTTCCCTTCTGAATCATTTAACAGTAGGCTATCCAATCCCATAGCCCCATTGACCTTTGAACTCTCCCCCAAACAAAGTATTTTTCCTTACAAATTTGAATTCAAGTCTCTTTTGTCTTCTATATCTTTGATCATGTGATTATTGGAGAAAGGCAGCTCAACCTCCTCTAATCCTAGTTGATGTTGCTGATTTAGAGATGGAAGCAACAGAACTGAGTTATTGTTGTATATAGAGGGAGATACATATCTCAACCACATATCTGGATCTGAGATGAAGATTTTAAGAGGAGTAGGAGAGGAGGTGTTGCCGGTAGGTAGCCTCCCTAACACCTGCAAAATGCCTAGAAACACCGGGAGTGTAGCGCCCCGAATTTCCAATATAATATCTCAGAAATACGTGGCACAATTCCCAGCATCTACCTTAATATAATAGTAAACATAGCCAAACACAGATAAATATTTTCAACTTTCATTACACACATTCTTTACAAAGCACTGCGGAAAATTAAACACCTTCAATTACAATTCTTTCTTTTACAACACATTCTTTTACAAATTGCATAAGTCACATTATCATTCTACCACATGCATCCAAATCCGAAGCTATAGGTACCTACCTGTAAAACATGAGGCTAGAGATAACCCTAATCCCCAAAACTACAGGAGTCAGTCATAATGGTGTGAGTGACATCAAAAGAAATGCAACATAAATAAAAAATATAGAATAAAGTCAAAATCAACACATACCAACAATAGTAACGAATGAAATATGAAATAACAATAAATAAAGCATGAAAACGTCAAGTGAAACTCGACTAAATGTCAAGTGTAGGAAACAGAAAACAAATATGCATAAAATCAAATCAAGAAAACACAAATGCAGTATGATGACTCTCTAATGCATACTTGTCAAATTCTATGCATTCCATACTACATAGGTTTGGTGCACGCCCTTATCATTCTCCACTTTATAGAGTTTAATCCCTTATTATGTAACTAATCCTACTATGGTGAATGAAACAAGATCCAGATTACTCCGCGAATAGGCCTGACAACCCTCGACGTGCAAGCATCATGTAAGCATAGCTCAAATATCGGAAAATCACATCCCTGCCGTGTACCCCACGAATAGGCCTACCGACCCTCGACGTGCAGATACACAGTACATCCCGTGAATAGGCTCGCCGACCCTTGACACGTGAATGCACCGTATGTTTCGAGAATAGGTCTGCCAACCCTCGACACGTGAACATACCAACTGTCCTATCGGAAAAAATAACACACAGCCCTGGAACGCATCCATTGGACTAGACCCTAGAGCATATACTTACATTTCCCAAGTTCTATCACATCTCCACTAGTGCTTGTCCTTAGGTTGATTATTATTAAAACACAAATTTTCCCCCTCTCTAGAGTTAGTGTATCCTGCCGGACTTAATTCCAACAAAAACAACCCCAAGACCCCAACTGGTCAAAATCCACAAAATATCATTTGCTGGTTTACAGGAATCCCACTCAACTCCTAGAGACTCACAATTCGAATATCAACACAAAATCTTTCAATAAAACTCTTAATTCCATCATCAAAACGTTTATGTTAAGAAAACTCCTTTAAACAAACAAATCCAAATTTATCCAAATACTTCACAGATTTCCAGAACTGAAATAAAGTATCAAATCCACAAAATAATTGAGTTTCATATTTTGAAGTCATAGATTATCACGAAACATCAATTCCTTCGAAAACCATATATATTTCACTTTATAAAGTCATAGAAATGCAAGTTAAACTCTACTATAATCAAGATATAACTCTCTGTAATTTATAGTAATCTTTAGCAAAAACTTCATCTAAAACAGTAGATCAATAATCCATAAGTGTAAAGAAATAATCATTCAAGAAATCAGCAAGAAAACTCGATAAATCATCAAAAACAGAAGGTGACAGTCGACTGTCAAAAAAAGTTCAAAAGAACGACGGTCGGCTTCACAAGCCCAGAAAATCCAATTTTTCAAAATACGATCGACCGCACATCTTAGTTCAAAATGGGGCCGGTTGACCGTTAGCTGCTATTCGACTAGTTTCAAAATTGTGCACTTTTCCGACTGATACATGATTATACTCTTTTAAAACATGAATTGTAAATTTAAAAACCCTGAGATGATCAAATACAACTTTTCTAACATACTGGAGTTTATAAAAAAAATCAAAATCTCATCAAGTTCAAAAAAGATTAATTTTTCATTAAAACTTCTTTAACATTAGAAACATAGAAGTATATGTGTATATGTTCATGTATAGATTAATAAAATTGACAAGAGTCATGGTATAAAGTTGTACTATGTTCATTCAAATCTCAGTATCAAAATAACTCAAGATCCAAATCGAAGACTTCACAAGAATACAACAAATTTTGTTCGGCTATGCCCCATCAGACCCGAAGTCAATTATTCAACTTCAACCATCAAGCTTGGTTCTTTGATTTCAAAAACTTCTTTGCAACTTTATTAAACCCACATACAAATATTTACATTAGTTTCTCATGATTATATTCAATTACAACATGTATTAGTCAAGTTTTTCTTCATCAAAATACCAAAACAGATCAGGCCCATATGCATACACAGTAAAGACAAAACCTTAATTCCTTTTATGCAATATACATAATACAACTCATTGTACTCAATCAAATCAGTAAGAATATGAAAGAAAACAACATACCTGATATGGCTAAAAATCGGGTTAAATCAGAGCCGTCCAAATCAGACACGAATCTTAAAGCCTAGGGGTAAAATGGTAATTTCACCTACTAACGGGTTTGAAATGGGTACTGGATCTCTTCCCCAAAGATCCACTAACCCACGAACGGATCCACCTCAACTGGTTGCGGGTTGCAACCCGCAGCAAACCCGGTCCAGCAGGATAGAATTAGGGTTTCTGATTAATCCAAATCAACGGCCCTGATTCATATCTATCCTCTCACTGGGAATTAGGGATTACATTCCTTATCTAAACACAGGGATTACATGCCTAATTTGATCCCATAGGCGGCTATAAATACCCCTCATCCACCACCATTAGGAGGTAATCAATCTTTTGCCAATTTACGCTCTTTCATAATCTTCTCTGATTATTGACTTGAGCGTCGGAGGGTGCGTCGCCGGGATCAACCCCGGTGTCTCGCACTTTTTGCAGGTGAACGGCGGGAGTCAACGGTCAAACTCTGGTAGAACAGGTAACAGGTTTGCTATTCAAGTTTTCCAAGAATCCACAAATACTATCTGTTTGCCCCCACACCAGATTTAGCGATAACAGATTGGCGCCGTCTGTGGGAAAATGAACGAATAGCAGCCTCCCCTCTTCCTGTTGGTCAGATCTTCTCCAGCCATGCCTCCCAGGAAAGTAAGATCCAGAGGGTCCAACCGTGGACCCAACCCCCCTGATCAGCAACAGGAAGTCCCCATCCAACCCGCTCAGCAGCAGGGGCAACTTCCACCTCAAGCTGAGGACCCTCTCCAACAGGACCAGCCTCCTCTTCAGAATCAACAACCTCCTAAGGGTCCCCCCGGTCCTCAAAATGCCGGTGCAGGGGTCTCGTGTCCCAACCTGCAGAAACAACCTCTCCACCAGGACCACGTCTCAATACACAATGCCTCTACGGATTCTATGGCCTCCCACAATCCCCGAGCTTCCGACCTTCACAATACCATCCTCAATCGGCAGAAGGATTAGGACCTTCGCCGCCGTCTGGATGAAAAGTGGGCCCGAGAAGGAGCCTCCCGCCAACAACGTCCGGATGAGCGATCTCCTCACCACCGAGACCACAGAAGGTCCCCTACTCGAAGAGGGCGGAGAGAGTCCCCCGAGCATCACAAGAGAAGACCCCATTCCCCTGCTGGTCGGCAACATCTGAGGAATGATGAGGCACCCATCACTCGTGCCGAGTTCCAGCAATTCCAAGCAACCATCCTACAAGCTTTCAATCTCTGACCCAACAACACCAATGCTCCAAGAATTCCCACTCCTCCTCCGGTCCGAATTCCTCACCGACGGTCCCTAACTCCTCCCCCAGCTCCTAGCAACCCCCAGCACATTCCTAGTCCTTGCCGCTCCAGGAGCTACCGTCATCGTAGCCCCCGCTCTCCCTCGTACGAAGACGAGTCTAGAGGCTCGGTTGATTACCGTCGAAGGGATGACGCTGTCTACCGCTGCCTCCACAAAATGGAGAGGCGCTTGGGTCAGTTAGACAGAGAAGAAGAGCTCAGAAGAAGGAACCTCCGCCCGAGTCGACGTCCTTTTTCCCGAACCATAATGGAGGCACCCGTACCAATTGGCTTTAAACCTCCTCAATTCGAGACTTATTCCGGGGAGTCTGACCCTGTTGATCACATCGAAAGCTTTAAGACCCTCATGCTCATCCATCAAGCTTCTGATGCCCTAATGTGCAAGACCTTCTCCGCTACTCTCAAGGGTCCGGCTCGAGAATGGTACTCTCGCCTTGCCCCATCCTCAATATTCTCCTTCGAGCAATTTGAGACCATCTTCGTCATCCACTTCGTGAGTAGCCACCGAACTGAGAAGACCAGCATTTCGCTACTCTACCTCAACCAGAAGAAGGGTGAAAAACTGAGAGACTATGTGAAAAGGTTCACAGCGAAAGCCAGGTCCATAGCATCCCTCGACCAGTCGGTCGCTGCAGCAGCATTCCAATCCAATGTCCTCAACTCCAGCCTTCGCTCCTCCCTCGCCAAGAATCCCCCGCAGAATTTCTCTGACCTCCTCCTCCGGAGCGAAAAGTATATTCGGGCCGAGGAAGCTGAGCACCGCCCCAACTTGGAGGGGCCTTCCTCCGGGTCTACGAGAAAGGGAACAGAAGAGGAAGGGGCTAAGAAGTTCCAGAAGGATAATGGCAGGCAGTGCCGACCTCCTCCCAGTTTTGAAAAGTTTACTCCCCTGAATGCCAACATCTCCACAATTCTCATGAAAGTTGAGAAGGAGGGGGTGATACCTCCTACACAAAAAATGAACACCCCCGATAAAAAGAGGGACAAAGAGAAGTGGTGCCGCTATCACCGGGACCATGGCCACGACACCAATGATTGTCGGGCCCTGAAGAACGAGATAGAAGCCCTCATCCAGATGGGGCAGCTGACCAAGTTCATGAGAAAGGACCGAGCCGATCTTCCTCCCCCGCCTCGGGGGGCTAACAAGCGTCCTGAACGCGATGAAACGCCCGAATTCGAAGAGGAGCGTGTCCTGCACCTCATTCATGGGGGCCCAATGGGGGGCTCCTCCAACTCCTCTCGGAAGGCATTCATATGGGTAGTTAATTCGGTTCGCGCCACACCTCCTCCTAAAGGCCTCGGAGTGCCCGTCACATTCTCAGATGAAGACCTTCAGGGTGTCCGGACCCCCATTGTGATGCCCTTGTCATCAACCTCCATATGGCAAACTTTAAAGTGGAAAGGATCCTGGTGGACAATGGCAGCTCCGTTAACATCCTCTTCCTCGCCGCTTTCAAAGGGCTCAAACTATCCCGAGACAGACTTAAGCCCGCCGGCTACACGCTCCATAGGTTCACGGGAGTGCCAGTGACTATTGAAGGGGTAATCACCCTCGACATAACCTCTAGAAAAACTTCTACTACCCAAACGGAGTCGATGGACTTTATGGTCGTGGATGTCCCTGCAGCCTACAATGTCATTTTGGGTCGGCCCAACTTAGCTGCTCTCGAAGCCATCCCCTTGCTTATCACCTAAAGATGAAATTCCCCACCCGGGCAGGAGTAGGGAAAGTAAAGGGCAATCAGGAGACGGCCCGCAAGTGCTACATGACCTCTACTATGGGTCTAGTCCTCTCCTTTGAAACCCTTGAAATCCCCCAAGATGTTGTCCGACCAACGTCCGAGCCGGTGGATGAGTTAGAGGAAGTGCTCTTCTCTGAGCAGGATCCAAGCCAAAAGTTCTTTGTTAGCAAGACCCTCCCATCTGCCCTATGCTCCGACATAGTCCAGTGCATCCGAAGAAATCGCGGCCTCTTTGCATGGTCGGCTGCAGACATGCCCGGAATTTCTGAAGAGCTCTTAGTCCACCACCTCAGCGTTACTCCGGAGTCCAAACCGGTCCAACAGAAGAGGCACAAGTTCGCTTCCGAGCGCCAGCAAGCTATAAAAAAGGAGGTGGACAAGCTCTTGAAGGCTCGGTTCATACAGGAGGTAAATTATCCCGAATGGCTCTCGAATGTAGTAATGGTGAAGAAGTCCAATGGGATCTGGAGGATTTGTATCGACTTTACCAACCTCAACAAGGCATGCCCCAAAGATCCATTCCCTCTTCCAAGCATCGATACTTTGATTGACGCCACTTCGGGCCATGAACTCCTCAGCTTTATGGACGCCTTTTCAGGCTACAATCAGATTTGTATGTTTCCCCCGGATATCCCGAAGACCTCCTTTGTAACCGATCAGGGCCTCTACTGCTACAGGGTAATGCCCTTCGGTTTGAAGAATGCAGGTGCCACTTATCAATGCCTCGTCAACAAGGTTTTTCAAGCTCAGATCGGCCGAAATATGAAGATATATGTTGACGATATGCTTGTGAAGAGCATCCACGGGGCCGATCATGTGGCTGATCTGCAAGAGGCGTTCGATGTACTGAGGAAACATGAAATGAGGCTCAACCCGAACAAGTGTGCGTTCGGGGTCTTGTCGGGAAAATTCCTAGGCTTCATGGTCAGCCAGAGAGGAATCAAAGCCAATCCCGAGAAGATCAAGGCCATATTGGACATGGCTCCCCCGAAGAATGTTAAAGAGGTCCAAAAGCTAACGGGTCGCCTGGCAGCCATAGGGCATTTCCTTTCCAAGTCAGGGGAGAAGTGTCTTCCCTTCTTCAAGGCTCTCAGGGGGGCTAAAGGCTTCGAGTGGGATCAGCAGCAACAAGACTCATTCGATCAGCTAAAGGCTTACCTAGTCAATCCTCCTCTCCTCAGCAAACCTGTTCCTGGGGAAACCCTCTACCTCTACTTGGCCGCCTCCGGGCAGACCCTCAGTGCCGTCCTCGTAAGGGAAGAAGATAAAATGCAAAAGCCCATCTATTACGTGAGCAAGGTGCTTCGGGATGTCGAGCTCCGCTACCCGAGGATAGAGAAGATGGCATACGCCTTAGTCATGGCCGCAAGAAAGCTTCGTCCATATTTTCAGTCCCATTCGGTGGTCGTTCTTACCGACCAACCGCTGAAGCAAGTTCTTCACAAGCCATAGACATCAGGTCGCCTCATGAAGTGGTCTATCGAGCTGAGCCAGCACGATATAACATATCAGCCTTGGACCGCGATCAAGGCTCAGGCCTTAGCTGAATTCATAGTTGAAAGCACCATTCCCGAGGTCAGTCAAGCGTCAAACGGACCTCCTATTTGGACAGTATATGTAGATGGATCCTCTTGTAACGAGGGAAGCGGAGCCGGGGTCATTCTGGCCGGCCCGGATGATTTCATCCTCTAATACTCTCTCTGCATCAACTTCAAGGCCTCTAATAACGAAGCAGAATATGAAGCACTCATAGCCGGCCTCAGAATGGCTCGCAATGCAGGGGCGAAGCGCCTCCGGATCTTTAGCGACTCTCAGCTGGTCGTAAATTAGGTCCTAGGCGAATACGAGGCACGAGATGACCGGATGGTTAAATACCTAGCCAAGGTCAGGAATCTCATGGCCCTATTTGAAGAAGCTCTCATCTAGCGAATCCCCCGAGAAGAGAATTCCCAGGCCGATGCCCTCTCCAAGCTAGCCTCCTCTTCCCTCCAAGGTCTCGAGCAGACCGTCTTGATCGAGGTGCTCCTGA
Organism: Hemerocallis citrina; assembly: GCA_017893485.1. Classification (NCBI taxonomy): domain Eukaryota; kingdom Viridiplantae; phylum Streptophyta; class Magnoliopsida; order Asparagales; family Asphodelaceae; genus Hemerocallis; species Hemerocallis citrina. Next base: position 203,188,622 of record CM030365.1, read on the forward strand.
AGCCAAGTATAGAAGATGAAACTTCAGACTCGATGGAGTCACTACCTGTCCTGCTTCAAGATAATTGGATGAAACCCCTGGTAGAATTCCTAAGGGATGGGCTCCTCCCCGAAGACCCTAAGGAAGCTCGCCAAGTGAGAACCCGAGCAGAGCGGTACACACTTATCGAAGGCATCCTATACAAGCGCTCCTTCACACAAGTGGACGGCAGGCCTTATTTGAGGTGCCTCTCCCCGGAACAAGCCAATTATGCCCTGCAAGAGCTCCACGAAGGCATCGGCGGGACACATTCAGGGTCCAGATCCCTAGCCCGGAAGGTATTGAATTATGGATATTTCTGGCCCACTCTCCTACAAGACGCCGAACTGCACGTTCGGCAATGCAGCTCTTGTTAGAAATACTCTAACGTCTGTCGCCTCCCACAAGCTCCACTCACCTCCCTATCAAGTCCTATCCCCTTCGCAATGTGGGGGATGGATTTACTAGGGCCATTCCCACCAGCTCCCGGTCAGCTCAAATTCTTAGTCGTGGCAATCGACTACTTCTCGAAGTGGATAGAGGCCGAGCCCTTGGCCACAATCACCGAGAACAAAGTACTTTAGTTCTTCTGGAAGAACGTTATCTTCCGATTCGGTGTCCCTCGAGTCCTCATAACAGACAACAGAACCCTGTTTACCGGGGCTGCCTTCCGAGCTCTATGTGAAGACCTCGCCATCCAACAACGTTTTTCCTCCGTCTCCCATCCACAGTCGAATGGCCAAGTGGAGAATGCTAACCAACACATCCTCTCTGGTATTAAAAAAAGGTTGAATAAGTGCTCTAAAGGCTTATGGGTCGATCAGCTCCCTAACATGCTGTGGAACTACCGTACCACGAAACGGACCCCCACAGGAGAGTCCCCATTCAACCTCACGTATGGGTCCGAGGCTGTGATCCCATTGGAAGTCGGCATACCTTCTCCTCGCCTTCTTTCCTATGAAGAAGAACAGAATGCCAGAGAACTTCGCGCAAACTTAGACTTGATCGACGAGCTACGAGAAAGGGCGTCAGTCCGCCAACAGAGTTATCGGAGGAGGATCAAATTGGCATACAATAAGAGAGTCCGTCCTACCGACCTCAAAGAAGGGGACTTGGTCCTTAGAAAGTTAGCAATCTCTTTTCCTGGTCAAAAGAGTAAACTAGCTCCAAATTGGGAGGGACCCTACAAGATCACCAAAGTAGTTCGGCCCGGGACATATCGTCTAGAAGACCTCGAAGGCAGAGAGATCCCCAGGACTTGGAATGCCGACCATCTGTTGAAATACCAAGAAAGAGCATTAACGCCTCTCTAAGTATTCTGGGATGTCGAACCGTTTCTCTCCTTTTACTTTTATTTTTCCTTTATTTCTCTCATGTAATAACGGCTCGCAACTTAGAAGCAGCCAACTATTAGTTATCAATAAAGAAAGTTTTTTCATATTTTACTTGTAAAATTTCTTGTATCTCTCTGCTTTTACCCTTCACCCTAACAACGAGTTCGGAGTCCAACACTTGGTTCGATTCTGCTCCGCAAGCTCGCTCTTAAGCGAGCTAGGAGTGGTTCGCCATTCGGAATTGCTCCCACAACCATTGAATAAACTCTAACGACGAGTTCGGAGTCCAACACTTGGCTCGACTCTGCTCCGCAAGCTCGCTCTTAAGCGAGCTAGGAGTGGGTCGCCATTCGAAATTGCTCCCACAACCGTTGAACAAACTCTAACGACGAGTTCGAAGTCCAACACTTGGCTCGACTCTGCTTCGCAAGCTCGCTCTTAAACGAGCTAGAAGTGGTTCGCTATTCGGAACTACTCCCACAACCGTTGAACAAACTCTAATGACAAGTTCGGAGTCCAACACGTGGTTCGATTATGCTCCACAAGCTCGCTCTTAAGCGAGCTAGGAGTGGTTCGCCATTCGGAATTGCTCCCACAACCGTTGAACAAACTCTAACGACGAGTTCGGAGTCCAACACTTGGCCCGACTCTACTTTGCAAGCTCGCTCTTAAGCGAGCTAGGAGTGGGTCGTCATTCGGAATTGCTCCCACAACTGTTGAACAAACTCTAACGACGAGTTCGGAGTCCAACACTTGGCTCGACTCTGCTTCGCAAGCTCGCTCTTAAGCGAGCTAGAAGTGGTTCGCCATTCGGAACTGCTCCCACAACTGTTGAACAAACTCTAACGACGAGTTCGGAGTCCAACACTTGGTTCGATTCTGCTCCGCAAGCTCGCTCTTAATCGAGCTAAGAGTGGGTCGCCATTCGGAATTGCTCCCACAAACGTTGAACAAACTCTAACGACGAGTTCGGAGTTCAACACTTGGCTCGACTTTGCTTCGCAAGCTCGCTCTTAAGCGAGCTAGAAGTGGTTCGCAATTCGGAACTGCTCCCACAACCGGTGAACAAACTCTAACGACGAGTTCGGAGTCCAGCACTTGGTTCGACTCCGCTCCGCAAGCTCGCTCTTAAGCGAGCTAGGAGTGGTTCGCCCATAAGAGGGAAGATTTACTTCTGATTTTGAGTAGTTGTCAAAAGTTGGAGGAGTTATACTTACAGCATTCGAACATCGGAAGCAAAACAAACTTTTTTATTAAGAGCCCGGACAAGGCTGACACTACAACAGAGTTTTACAATAATTTGAAAAGCATAATACAACTTGTTTAGCGCTTCTTTGGGAGGGGAACGCTTCGGTTCAGAGACACACGAGGGCGGCGTCGCCTTACCTCTGAGCTCGACTCTAAACCAGCGAAGCGAGAACCCCCTTCGCCGCTAATTCTAGCTGTGGCCCCAATCGAGGCGCCACTAGACGAAATAGCTACACCACTCTGAGCATCAGCTGGGCTCTGCCTAACGGCAGGCGAACGAGTTGCAAGTTTATAGAACAAGATTCCTCTTTCGCTTTCTTCGCGAGTACATGACGTACTGCGAACGTAGGTCCTTACGGGCTGAGGTTTCAGCGTTGCAATCTCTTCCTCTAGCTTGACGATCCTATCTTTTAGAATATCTCCCTCCGCCGATGCTTTGAAATGGGGAAGTTTAGACGGGCCTGCGACGTTAGTGCTATCGGCCACAATACGACAGAAATGAGTCACTTCGATACCCCTGTCGATCGTGATCCTCCTCAGTTTGTCAATTCTTGCCGTCAACTCATCGCACTCAGACATCAACTTCCCCACCCTCGAAGCTAACTCCTCTTCCTCCGCTGAGTGTTCTTTCACCGTTACCTCCAAGTGATGAATCTCCGCCAGTAGTTCACTATTCCTTTGGTCGACATCGAAGAGCGCCTTACGGAGCAACTCTATCTCACCTTCGAGACGAGTTTCTCGAGATTGTTTCCGCAGTTGCCTCAACTCACGAAAATACCATCTTGCAGTTGCTTTGATATCCTCCAATTTCAAGAAGTCGTAAAACACTTTATCCCGACTGTAAGAAAGTGCCCGCTTCGTCTTCTTCAGCTCAGTACAAAGATGGGAGACCTCAGTAATCGGACCCAACTCAACCTGAAAAATGGAAGAATATCAAAAGAAGTCTTCAATACTTAAGGACACAATTCGAGCAAAAAGAGTTAGCACTTTGCAAAATTTCGTAATATTCAGCCAAAATACCAAGAAGGAAATCGTTTCATTAAAAGTCCAAGATTTACAAAAAGCGGTGGTCAGTCTGCAGTTAGGCATTACAAAAAAGAAGAACAAGAAAATGAGTGGAGGCGACAAAGTCAGGGGTCGACCTCATCATCGTTCGGCACGGGTACAATCGCATGCTCGGCGCCCCCTCGTCTTCGGAGTCTCCGACCTCTTGCCTCGGAGCGAGCTCAGCCAGGGGCAGCTCTTCCTCCCTCTCTACGGGGTCGTAGAAATAGTAAGACGAGACGTCAAATCCGGGGTTCCGAGCGGCGATATGCTTCAATGCCCGGTCGTACGCCTCCTCCATGTTGGTCAACATGTGAGCCTCGGCTTCGTCCCGAACCGCCTTCTCCGCGGCCGCCACCTTCGACGCATGATCGCTCAGGGCCTCCTCTGACGCCTTCTGAGCCTTAGACAGCTCCCCTTCGAGTCGAGCCGTCTCCTTTTCAAGTGTCTCGACCTTGGAAACCTCGGCGGCCGAGATCCTCAGTGCCTCGACGAGCTGAGCCTTTAGGTCAGCGACTTCGGCCTCGAGCAAAGCAGAATGCAACTGTTCGGCCTCCAGCTGCTTCACTGCCTTAGACCGCTCTGACCGTTCCCGGTCGTTCAGAACGGTCATCTCCTTTTCCTTGCTCGCGAACTCCTCGAGCAGATAATTGAAGTGGCAAAGGGTCTGCAAGTCATACAAGAAACAGTCAAGCACGAGCATAAAAACTTAGAAAAATTTTGAAGAAAGTCCTCTACTACTTACCGACATAGTGTTCCGAGCGATCTGCATAGCGGCGTTACCAACCTCACCCGCCTTGAGTGCCGCTCGGTCTTTAGGGGACGGCAGGTGCTTCACCGCCTGCATACAGATGTTGCCGTCCCCTAAGAACCCGTCCACCTTCATCACCCTCCAATCGGGAATGAAGATGCGCTTGTGCTCCTCGGTCAGGATTACCTCCGCCTCGGTAGTGAGGGGCGGGACATCGAGATCCAGCGCCGCGCTAATGTTGAATGGTCCGCCCGAAGGCCCTGGAGCATCTGTTCGTGCCATTGGGGTCGGCGCATCCGAGGAAGGTGGAACGCTCAGCACGATGAGGCCTTGATCGGACTCGACCGGAGGAGCCTCGACAACCTGCCGCTCGGGGGTCGGAGAGACCGAAGGGATCTTGGGCGCTCAGCCGCCTTGGGGTCCGGACATGGTCCTCTTTCTCTTCCTCGTCTCCTGCCCCCTAGCCGCTCGGGCCTTAGCCATCAGACCTTTGTAGTCCATGCCGGGAGATTCTGCACAAACCGAGTGAAAAAAGTTAGAAAATTTTTCCAAAACCTCAAAGACAAAACAAGAATAGGAGAAGCATACTAGGGTCGATCGGACTGAGTTCCCCTCGGAATAAGGCCTCCTCGGTGATGTCTTTCCAACTGAGGGTCGGAAGCCCGAGCAGCTTCTCCACGATTTCTGCCTCCTCGTTGCTGAGCACAGGCTCTTTCTTCTCCCGCTTCGGAAGGCCGTCCCTCAACCACACCGTCGGGATCACCCATGGTTCAGGAGCTCGGACGAGAAAGTACTTCTCTTTCCAATGCTTGATCGAGTCCGGGTTCTCGATCAGCTTCACACCCTTCCTCGGCGAGAGGTAGTACCTCTGCTCATTTTTGTTTGGTTGGCAAGGACGGTAGAGACTCCGAAGGATGAACATATTGGGCAAAGCGTCGACCTCCTGGTATTGAAGAATAAATGCCATAATGTGCTGCCAGGTGTTCGGCATTAGCTGAACCGGACACAAGCCGTACCACTGCAGCAACTCGATCACGAAAGGGTGCAGCGGCAGCCGAAGTCCGGCATTCAGGGAGTCGGTAGGAAAAACGCACGTACCGACTGAGGACAAGGTGCACGCTCGGAAGCTAGGGCCAGGGAGAAGGAGCCCGTACTACGCGGGGATTCAGAATCCACTCCGGATCTGATGCAAATCCGCCTCGGTCAGGACCGAAGAGATATGATCTACCTCGGAAGTCTCCCTCGGCTCGTTCTCCTCGATTGACTTGGCGGTGCCCTGCGTCACCTTCTCTAATAGATCTCCAGAGTAGCTCCGCATACCGCCAACGCTCGACAGAATGCTCGGATGCCGACCCAACTCCCCTGCTGTCTTCGGGTGCTCGATTATCATTTCCACACCCTTGCCCTTGCTAGATCGGACCACTACCTCCTGGAGAGGCTCGGCAAGCTCCTCATCTGTGCTCGGCCTAACCATTGTCTCTTCGTTCTTGTTGTGCAATCTAGACTATTTAAATAAATAGAATAACTAGACACAAATTAAAAACCTCGCAAGTGCACGAATCGTTTGAAGAAGCGTAGTGGCAAGCAAGGGTCGATCCCACAGAGATTGTAGTACTTAACTTACTAATCAATAAAAAGAAATAAGAATATTGAAGTGTCGTTCTAAAAGTCTAAAAGAAATGAAAAGATAAAAATATAAATAAGTAGCATCACAAGTTGAGTCACGAATATCTATTAAAGTAGTTGGGTATTGATTTCCACCAGTGGTCAGCAATGCTAAGTCATATACTACATCCATTACTCATGTTTGTTCTCTTCAAGGGCATGGTATCTACTCCTTAAAGTAATGTTTCCCTAAGCCAAGAATTAGACATGGTATCTACTCTAATTCGTTTCTTTCTTTAAGTATTTAGCATGGTATCTACTAAGTTGCACTTAAAGAAAACATAAGAACAGTGGAAACGAACAAACACTCAAGGTTCTAGAAATTGGTATCAGATCTAGATCCCTTAAGTTGATTAAACCAAGAACCCCTAAGGATTCCCTTGTTACGAGTTATGAACACGAGATACGGGTCGTCTCAATATGCTCATATAACAGATTCAGATTTATAATACCCAAACTTGATAAACTCAGATTCCGTACGTCAGTCGACTGGCTGTCACCACAGTCGACTGCTCCTAAGAATTCTGAACAAATTTGATTATCATAAATCCATCTCAATTCACTCAGGTTCAACCAATAAGTAATAGGGAAGACTATAGCATTACACAACTACGGTTTCAATCTACCCAACTATGAAATTAGTTCCACATGATAAAACTTTTATTAATTGATAAAATAGAATTCATGACTACAATAAAAATAAGACTCAAAGGAAGAACAGAAGAACACTGATTCGTATGATGTTGAAATTGAGCCCAATCAGTAGTCGTCTTGTTCTCCTTCTTGATGCTTGCTGTTGACAATAGGTTCTTGATGATGGATCCGGCCTCCTTCAGAGAGTTTTTTTTTTTGCTTCTTTCTTGATTGGTATTTATAGAACAAGAGAAGAGAATTAAGATTTATACTTTTTGCAGAGAAGTCCTCTTCTTTTGTTATTTCTTTCCTTATCTTGATCTGCATTTTTATGTCTTTCTTTTTTTCTTCTTTCCTTCCTTATCTGCTCACCATGTGCTCTTGCTTTGATTGTTTGAGAAGTTGTTATTCACAGAAAACACCTGGGTTTGGATAACTTAATTTTGATTCGGATTTGGATAAGGATGCATCTGTTCTTATCTTCTGACTCGCCGCGTACCAGTCGACTGGTGTTGGATGTAAGTCGACTGTGTCGAGACATCTGGAGATTCATACTTAATCAGTCCAGTCGACTGTCTTTGAGGACCAGTCGACTGTACTAAGCAGCTTCGGGATTTCATTCTCCTCTGTCCAGTCGCCTGTTGTGGGGGAACCAGTCGACTGATATCTGCAGTATTCTGTGTATCATCCTCAAAGTCTGTGTTAGTCTGGAATCTGCTTCGTTTGGCTGTTTTAGGCTGTTTCCTATGGAAAAAAGAGAAAAGAAGCGTAAATACCACATATAGAGCATTTAAATGTTCAATTGCCTTAAGATTATTGCTCCTAAAAGTGAATAATATTTGGTTCATCAAATACCCCCAAACTTAGATTTTGCTTGTCCTCAAGCAAACTAGAATTATGAACAAAGGGAAAATAATAAAACTCTCGATCACCACGAATTCTTATTATGTGAGCATCCACATATAAAAATATAAACAATTTCAGATAAAGTAAAATTAAACATACTCACTTTCTCCAGTGCAATTATTTGTTCATAATCCCCAAACTCAATCATATTTGTCATGCAACTAATGTAGTTATAGTATGCAACTACTCAATCTGTGATTATCCCCTTTTCTCTACTACAAACCGAGTAGCAAACTAGAGTTTTTTTTTTTTTTTTTTTTTTTTTAGTCTCTTCTCTAAAGTTGTCACTTGCCTTTTGACGCGAATGCGAAACATTTGTGATGAATCCACCCGGTTACTCAACAAATCACAAATTTCAAAGTGCTTTGCATACTCATATTCCAAGTTGCCGTTTGACGTAAAGGTAAACATTGGTGATGAATACCCCTAGTTACTAAGCACTCAAAACATTGGAGTAGATTGACATTATTCAAATATATATATATATATATATTTTATCACTCTATTTACTTAAACTAAATTTAGGACTAGATCTAAAGGGAATAATCACCAGAAAAAGTATCACATTTGTTCATTATGTATAATCGCATGACTCATATAATTTTGTAAGGAATTATGAAACTTAACAATCCTAAAGTAAATAAGTATCCTTACTATTACTTTATAAGAATTTGTTTTTCCTAAAAAAAAAAAATTTCAAAAGACTCCAAATATAGCTAACTACCCCCAAACTTAGATGGAACATTGTCCTCAATGTTCGCACAAAATTTAAAATAGGCATGTGTGACCATCTAGTAAGAAGGAGAGACTAAAAATAAAAAGATGAATAACGAAAAGAAAATGGAAGGAAAGTGTAAACACTCCCCTGAAAATTGGGTTGCCTCCCAATAAGCGCTGTGTTTCCTGTCTTCAGCTAGACTGGATGAGTTGTGCAATGTATTGAATGGCTCGCAGCTCACAACTCATCTTATTATAAGGTTTCCCCCTCTGCCCATTCACCTTGAACGTTGAGCTTTTGCCAACGCTCCTTGTGGGGGAAACCTGTGCAACAATTCATGGACCGTACCATTTTGACATCAGTTTGTCTGCAAGGGTCCACCTTGGTGCACCTTTGTGATTCTGAAAGACTCCCTGCAGCCTCTCATCTTTCTGCATACTAAAATTTCTAGCAGCTGTCGCAGGTAATGTCTGTTCTCCCCCCAAAGATCCATACTGCTGGTGTTCATGTAGTGGCTTCAGTTCCACGTCTAGTATTCTAGTAGCAGTCGGGTCAGTCGACTTATCCCGTCCATCAGTCGACTGGTCTGCAGAAACACAAGTTGTATCAGACTCAAATTTTTTAACTGCAGGTGCAAGCTTACCTGTATATGACTTTGGAGTTTCAAGGTGATGTACTGTCTCTGCAATCCTCCGATCATCATATTCCTGTTCAAGTGCCAATCCGAGCTACGAATTGGAGAAAAACAACTTTCCCCTCAAAATTCGCATAAGATTTCGATCAGACGGCTCTGATCATGCCAGCGCCACTACGCGACAAGATAGTGTTTTCTTAGGAACTGAGCCAGCATGGAGATCTGTGCCATCATCCAACGTCTAGGATCGCCCCACGTCCCTCGAATCCAAAACCTGAGCGACAGGCGATTCGAGCCACTTCGCTCGGATTCTGAGCAAGTGCCAATCCGAGCTACGAATTGGAGAAAATTGACTTTCCCCTCAAAATTCGCGTAAGATTTCCATCAGACGGCTCAGATCATGCCAGCGCCACTACGCGACAAGATAGTATTTTCTTAGGAACTGAGCCAGCTATAGATCTGTGCCATCATCCAACAGCTAGGATCGCCCCACGTCCCTCGGATCCAAAACCCGAGCAACAGGCGATCTGAGCCACTTCGCTCGGATTCCGAGCAAGTGCCAATCCGAGCTACGAATGGGAGAAAAACGACTTTCCCCTCAAAATTCATATAAGATTTCCATCAGAAGGCTCAGATCATGTCAGCTCCACTACACAACAAGATAGTATTTTCTTGGGAACTGAGCCAGCATTGAGATCTGTGCCATCATCCAACGGCTAGGATCGCCCACGTCCCTTGGATCCAAAACCCGAGCGACAGGCGATCCGAGCCACTTCGCTCGGATTCCGAGCAAGTGCCAATCCGAGCTACGAATTGGAGAAAAACAACTTCCCCCTCAAAATTCACGTAAGATTTCGATCAGACGGCTCAGATCATGCTAGCGCCACTATGCGACAAGATAGTGTTTTCTTGGGAACTGAGCCAGCATCGAGATCTGTGCCATCATCCAACGGCTAGGATCGCCCCACGTCCCTCGAATCTAGAACCCGAGCGACAGGTGATCCGAGCCACTTCGCTCGGATTCCGAGTAAGTGCCAATCCGAGCTACGAAAGTGAAGAAAAACGCTGCCGAGCATCTCCAACCATTGGATTATCGCGAAAATCGCGCTTGAGATGATGGATGGTCCAGATTGCGCCACATCCACTAAACGGCATGATAATGTTTTCTTGGGAGCTGTGCCTGCCTCGAGATTTGCACCGAGATCCGACGGCGCAATCGCTCCACGTCGCTCGGAATTCCGAGCCGAGCGACTAGCAATCCGAGCCACACGCGCGAAGGAAAAACCGACCCATTTCGCTCGGATTCCGAGCAAGTACCAATCCGACCCTCGAAAGTGAAAAAAATGCTGCCGAGCATCTCCAACCGTTGGATCATCTCGAAGATCGCACCTGAGATGATGGACGGTCCAGATTGCGCCACGTCCACTAAATGACAAGATAGTGTTTTCTTGGGAACTGTGCCCACCTCGAGATTCGCGCTGAGATCCAACGGCTCAGATCGCTCCATGTCACTCGGAATTCCGAGCCGAGCGACTAGCGATCCGAGCCATTTCGCTCAGATTCCGAGCAAGTGCCCATCCGACCCTGAGAAGCGGAGAAATTGCCGCCAAGCGACCGTGTCCATCCGATCTTTCAAAAATTCGTGCCCGCACAAGATCAGCGGTCCAGATCGCGCCACGCCATAATTCGATATTTAAAATTAAATTTTATTTATTAAAATCGTTTTATTTATTTAAAAATTGCGAAAAAAATGATTGAAAATTTGGGAAAATTAATTTAAAATCCTAGAACATAATTATAAAGTCGGGGAAATATTTTTGAGCCCCCGAGTGAATAATTATCGCCCAGGACAATTTATTAAGACCCCCGAACGACGAATCGACACTTCGCAAAATTAAGTAAATATTCCGAAAAAATAGATAAAAATCACCAAATGTCCAGAAGAGCTCAAGAACAACTCAGAGCGCAACCAGCTTGAAAAATCACCATACTGTCTCCTACAAAGGTTCGAAACCGTCCATTTAGACTGCGATACAACTCCACCAGCCATTAAAACAGTAAAACTACTCCTCAAAGACTGATCAAACTTAGTCTTCGGGAGTGGGGGGCTCGTGATATGGCTAAAAATGGGGTTAAATCGGAGCCGTCCAAACCGTGCACAAATCTTAAAGCCTAGGGGTAAAATGGTAATTTCACCTACTAACGAGTCTGAAATGCGTACTGGATCTCCTCCCCAAAGATCCACTAACCCACGAATGGATCCACCTCAACTGGGTACGGGTTGCAACCCGTAGCAAATCCGGTCCAGCAGGATAGAATTAGGGTTTTTGATTAATCCAAATCAACGGCCCTGATTCATATCTATCCTCTCACTGGAAATTAGGAATTACATTTCTTATCTAAACACAGGGATTACATGCCTAATTTGATCCCATAGGCGGCTATAAATACCCCCCATCAACCACCATTAGGAGGTAATCAATCTTTTGCCAATTTACGCTCTTTCATAATCTTCTCTAATTACTGACTTGAGCGTCGGAGGGTGCATCGCCGGGATCAACCCCGGTGTTTCGCACTTTTTGCAGGTGAACAGCGGGTGTCAACGGTCAAACTCCGACAGAACAGGTAAGAGGTTTGCTATTCAAGTTTTCCAAGAATCCACAAATACTATCTGTTTGCCCCCACACCAGATTTAGCGGTAACAATACCCATAATTCCTACTAAGTTCTTAACATTCTTAAGTCATCTATATAGAATTTTAAATCATCAATAGCATAGTTTTCATGAAAAGTTCAATCTTGATTCATCCATCCATCAATAATTCATTATATCATCATACCAACATCTATCATGCATTCTAATAGACAAATCATCACATACAACATGCATACAACAACAAGAAATCAAACATATGTCACTCTCCTTATTGAAGAATCAACCGAAAATAATAAAGAATAAGAAAAATCCTTCCTTTCACAAGAAATTCAAGATCCTCGCTTCAAAACTCCAAGAAATTAATAATAAAGAAAACCCTATATTTTGTGCTGCAAAGAGACGACTGCTACCTCTCTTTTAATAGGCCAAAATTCAGGGTATTAGGGTTTTTAGAAGATTTTGCAAAATATTCATTTAGAATATATCTTTACATATATAAATCCTTATACTAGAAAATTAGATTAACCAATTCAACTTAGATTTAAAATTAAATATAATTACCCTGATCTGACCGGCACTATTTTCAAACCCAGAAAATAAGTTTTGTAATTTTGGCCTCTAAGTGAAAATTTTGCAAAAAGACTTTACTTTAACAAATTTGCGAAATAAATCAAATATTTTAGAATAAAAAGTAAACTCTTTACCTCTGAGTTGGCTAGCCATCATGCTCAGCCCAGAAATCGAAATTCTGGAGTTTTTACTCCAAGTGGTAATTTTGCACAAAAGCCCCTCTTTTTGTAATATTTGCAAATATGCCAAATAAATTTCAGAAAAATCCAGAAAATTCATAAATAATACCTACTAATAAATATTAGATTTCTCCAAAATAATTTATGACTTTTAACTTCTCAAGAATATATTTTCATGTGTTTTGCATGTGTAAAAAGATAATTTTCAGAAAAATATTTATTAAATCACCAAAAATCACTTTAATTCATTTATAAATCTCAAAAAAATTATTTAAAAATCTAAGGTGTTAGAGTGAGAGATCCCAACGACAAGCCATCTGAGGGTCTAGTCAGTCACTGGGGAAAAAAGGTGAACCTAGGGTTTCATAAGAGAAAATGACAATACCTTTAGAGTGGATAGGGGGTCTAATATTTATACGCTAAGAGAGGGGGCCCTAATGGGCTGGGTTGACCCTTTCTCTGTGGGCCAAACCTGCATAAGGCCCGTAGGATCAACAGAACTGATGATCAGGAAGTTGTGGATCCTGAAGGGATCCAATGGCTCAGATTGAATTGAATTTTACCCACACCATAGCCTCCCCCACTCATGGAGGGTTGTATGTACCGGCCGTCAAGGAGTAGCCTAATCTTGTGAGAAGATCAGCCCACAGTGCGCCCAAGGATAGAGCGAAAGATCCCCATGAGGAGTGAAATGTGGTTAAGGCCGAGTGGTGTAACGCCGAGCTCTGACCCTCCGACCTTCGGGGCTCGGGGATAAGGCCTTGAGCGTCAATCGTGGTGTGCTAGTGAGTAAGCGAGTAGGTGACTCAAGGTTAATGTCGGACATCGAGTGTGATGGACTTTGTGAGAAAGCCAGTAGCTAGTTCGAAGTTTATGCCGAGCATCGAGCATGGTAGACTAAGAAAGCTTGTAGCCAGCTTGAAATTCATGTTGAGCATCGAGCGCAATGTATTTTATGAGGAAACCAGTAGCCAGCTCGAAGTTCACATCGAGCTTCTAGTGCGATAGACTCTGTGAGAAAGCCAGTAAGTGGCTCGAAGTTCATGTTGAGCATCGAGCATGATAGACTGAGAATACTCGTAGCCAGCTTGAAGTTCTTGCCAAGAATCGAGCGTGATGGACTTTGTAATATAGTCATTAGCCATCTCAAAGTTAATGCCAAGCGTCGAGCACAATAGATTTTGTAAGAAAGCCAGTAGGTAGCTCGAAGTTCATGCCAAACGTCGAATGTGATGGACTTTGTGAGAAAGCCAGTAGCCAGCAAAAAATTCATGTCGAGTGTTGAGTGCAATGGACTTTGTGAGAAATTAGTAGCCAGCTCGAAGTTCATGCCGAGCTTCGAGCGCAATAGACTTTGTAAGAAAGTAGCAAGTGGCTCGAAGTTCCTGCCGAGCGTCGAGCACGTTGGACTTTTTTGAGAAATCCAGTAGCTAGCTTGAAGTTCATGACGAGCATCGAGCGCGATAGACGTTCTGAAAAAACCAGTAGGTGGCTCAAAGTTCATGTCGAGCATCGAGCGCAATAGACTTTGTGAGAAAGCCAGTAGCCAGCTCGAAGTTCTTGCCAAGCGTCGAGGGCGGTAGACTTTATAAGAAAGCCAGTAGCCAGCTCGAAGTTCATGCTGAGCCTCGAGCACAGTGGACTTTTTGAGAAAGCCAGTAGCCAGCTCAAAATTCATGCTGTGAGTTGAGCGCGATAGACTTTGTGAGAAAGCCAGTAACCAGCTTGAAGTTCATGCCGAGCGTCGAACGTGATAGACTTTGTAAGAAAGATAGTAGGTGGCTCGAAGTTCCTATCGAGCGTCAAGCGTGATGAACTTTGTGAGAAAGCCAATAGCCAGCTAGAAGTTCATACCGATCGTCGAGCGCAATAGACTTTCTGAAAAATCCAGTAGCCATCTCGAAGTTCATAGACTTTGTAAGAAAGGAAGTAGCCAGCTCGAAGTTCATGCCGAGCATTGAGCGCGATGGACATTGTGAGAAAGCCAATAGCCAGCTTGAAGTTCATATCGTGCATCAAGCACAATAGACTTTGTGAGAAAGCCAGCAAGTGGCTCGAAGTTCATGTCGAGCGTAGAGCGCGATAGACTTTGTGAGAAAGCCAGTAGCCAGCTCAAAGTTCACGCCGAGCATCGAGCGCGATGGCCTTTATGAGAAAGCCAGTAGGTGGCTCGAAGTTCATGCCAAGCATCGAGCGCGATGCACTTTGTGAGAAAAGCCAGTAGTCAGCTCGAAGTTCATGCCGAGCGTTGAGCGTGATAAACTTTGCGAGAACTTGAGTGTACACTTGTGGCTATAGTGGACACGTGTGCTGCTCGTGTGATGCTAATGTGTCGGTTGTAAAATTCGAGGTGTCGATAAATTTTTATATATAGAAAACTTGACCATAGTTGGCACGTGGGCTCATGACGTCATGATTGTGGAAATCGAAGCATCGAAATCACATCCACCGTTGGATCAAGATCAGAAGGTTGAGATGGCTTTGTGGACTTCGAGGCATTTTTCCTTTGCTTATATATGCCTCCACCCACCATCTCATTTTCCCCCTTGCTTTCTCTCTCTCTAACTTCCAGAGCTTCTCTCTCTGTGAATTGTTCAATCACTGGCGGTAGGTTCTTCGGTGTATTCTTCGGTACCAGCAAAAAGGTTAGTACATTTAACATTATGTCGAGGACTCAGTCCAATTCTTCGGCCTTTACATCTGACCGGGGTGATGTCGAACGTCTCAGCGACTCCTTTGACTGGGCAGCATTTGAAGAGAGTAAGAAAGTGTACAATCCCGAGCCGCTCCGAACTAGCAAGCTCTTCGTCGTGGAGTCGAGTGACTCGGAGGATGGTGTCGAGGAGGTGGAAGCGGTTGGTGGGGGAGAAGTAGATGATGAAGGTGACAAAGACGGGGAGGAGGATGAAGGTGTTGGGGGAGAAGGAGAGGCTTCCGATAAGACTTCTTCACTGGGACCAAAAATTGATTTGTTCACTTCGAAGGTCGCTCGAAGGAATAAACTAAAGTGGACCCTTCCAGACAGTCCTGAGGACCCATCCGAATTCTTATCGAAACACAGGTAGACGTTCCCTATCTTCCGCAACCAGGTTTGATTAAGATGTATCCTGACGACCTTGAGGACAAAGTTCGGTATGGAGTGCAGCCCTCTCCTCTGAGCCGGCCGAAGCTGAAGATTGATGAGGAGAAGAGCATATTGGCAAGCACTGATCTTCCCCTGATACGGGTGAGATAATTCATTCCTCTGGACTATGAGTTAATGGTGTCGAACACTGTGATTCGACCTGTCAATACCCTGTCTGAATGGTTTTGCATGTTTCCGATAGATGCATTCGATTCAGGGTTAAGGCTTTTTTTGCAACCTTTCGTGAAGGAGGTGTTAAACTAGGCCGGTCCAAGCCCCATGCAGTACGGTCCCAATTCTTGGAAGCAGCTAGTGTGCTACATCCTGCTTAGTGAAAAGAGTGGGGTACCTCTGAAGATGAAGTATTTCCGAGTCGCTCTTAGTGTGAGTTTTTCGTCGACGCACGACTGCATATACTACGTCTCTCCCATGCCCTATAACCGAGTCGTTCATGGTCACCCGGATTCGATCAAGGGGTGGAAAAACTTGTACTTATTATTTGGAGTTTGACTCCATAGGATATTCCGACCGCATGAGCCTTTTACAAACTGAACCTTAAGCCTCCTAAGGAGAAGGAGCTTTTGGAAGAGGAGTGGGGCGAAGTGAAACAGGTCTTCAGGGGCAAGAGCATTCACTGGCAGACCGTGCAAGAGAGACACCTAGCCCAAATTGGACTGAGCCCTACCGATCCCTGCTTGTCTTTTGTTTCTTTTTTTCCTTTGCATTTTTTTCTTCGTTCTCACAACTTCGATTTTCTTTTGTAGCAATGGACGAAGCCAAGATTGATCTGAGGAGGGCTCAATTGGAGAAGAAGGCTGCCCAGCAGTCGAAGCACAAGAAGAGGGCACCTCAGGGAGGCTTTGAAGGGACTACCAGTCCGAAGTCCAAGAAGTCAAGGGTTTCCACGTTACTGGGGACTCCGAGGTCGACAAAGATGGTACCGAGCTCTAGCAACCTTTAAGGTTGCTGAGCTGCTGACAAAGGGTGTCCCACCCCTCAAGCCCTAGGCCCATGAGATCGTTGGAGAAGTCGGGCTCCTACCATGGGCCCCTGACTAGTCGATGAAGGTAGTAGACTCACTGATCGAGGAACCCATTAAGGTCGAGGCGGTGGAGCACCTTGCCATGCCCCGTGACCGGGATGGCTTCGCCACCGAGTCGACCGAATCTTGCTACAAGAGGTGGGCTCAGGCCGATATGGTGGTAAGTGTTCAACGACTTTCGCAACTTCAATTTTTTTGTAAGGTTCTAAGTCTTGGTCGTTCGTTTATAAGATACTATTTTCGGAGCCCAGCTGAGGAGACTGCACGCTCAGGAGCTTCATCAGGAAGTAAAGAAGGCTCAGCGTTATGAGTGTTAAATGAATGAGCAAAAATTACCGGCCAATGATGTTGAGGCTCGCGAGAGGGCTTTTCGAGCGGAAGTGACCTCCCTCACCGAAAGCCAAGATCGGAGGAAGTAAGAGGTGGAGGCCGAGATTGAGAGGGAGCTCAAGGAGGTGAAGACCTGTAGCGCCCCGAATTTCTAATATGATATCTTAGAAAATACGTGGCACAATTCCCCGCATCAACTTCAATGTAATATTAAACACAATTTAACACCAATAAATTTTTCAACTTCCATTACAATAATCAATTACATAGCACAGCGGAATACAATACATCTCAAATCATAATTCTCTTTTCTTTACAACACTTTACAATTACATGAGTCACTATATAGACTGAACTCAAGCATCCAAATTCCAAGCTCTGAGCAACAACAACCTGTAAACATGAGGCTAGAAATGATCCCTAACCCCCAAAACTAAAGGGGTCAGCCATAAAGGTGTGAGTGACATAAAGAAAAACAACATAAATAAACATTAAGCATGGATTCATAAACAACATGTAATAAACAAGAATACATAAATATGACATAGCAAGGAAACATGTAAATATCAAGTGGAACTAAACTAAGTGTCAAGTATAGAAAACAGGAAAACACATGCGTAAAACCAAGTCAAGGAAACACAATTCTATATGCTGACTCTCTAATGCGTACTTGTCAAAGTCTATGCATCCCACTCTACATAGGTCCGGTGCAAGCCCTTAACGTCTCCACATTATAGGGTTTAATCCCCGACATGCAACTAATCCTACTACGATGACTACTTCGAGATAAAGATAAACTGTGAGTATTAGCCCATACCCCGATAATTCCGGAGGTCAATCTCTATCCACAGATAATTCCGGAGACTATTTCACTCACACTTGGGAATCTTCGAGAATACCCCACACCGCAAGCAATGGCACCTTATCACACGAATACCACATGTGCGTCGCCTCGACTCCGATAATTCCGGAGATCAATCCTACACCACAGGTAGTTCCCACACCTGGATAATTCTGGGGATTATCTCACACCGCAAGCCATACTGAGGTCCATAACTCATGTTCCCGTTCATCATATCACCACTAGTGCCTGTCCTTATCATTTAGGTTATTTAATTACTTAACAAATCTCCTAGAGTTGGTGTACCCTACAAGACTTAATTCAACAACTGATCAACTAAAATTGCCTCAACAGGCCCAAACATAAACACTCAACTGTCGGTATACTAGGGCCATACACACCCTCTAGAGACTCAAACTCAAATATCCAAACCAAACCTCCAACGTAAAATTTCTCAACTTAATCACTTGGAAACATATGTTCAATAGAACATATAGTATAGAATAGTAAGTTATAGAGTAAAACATTTAGAGAACGAATTATTTGAAAGGACATTCAAAGGTATAAAGATACATCAGTATCAGTCGACTATAGAAAGCATAAGTCAACTGCCCAGAAAGAAAATTCCACAGTTTTAAGAAAATAAGCTAAGTGTTATAAGTCGACTTATAAAAGTCATAGGTCGACTTACTAGAGAGAAATTCCAGTAAGGTCGACTATTTTGTATTCTACCAGTTATCTTTACAAAATTTCTTAAAGATTACTAGAATTTCTTTCTGGTAAGTCGACTTATATGATCAAATATAACTGGTAGAATACAAAATAGTCCCTAAAACTGGATCAACTACTTGAAATCATAAAAATGGAGATTTTGTTGATTTCTTTCAATTAAAACATGAATTTGTGCATATAATAAAAATTTAGTTTTCTTAAAATTTTATCGATCACTAAAATAGTTCGTATTCAGATCCCAAAACATGTAAATACCAATCTCAAAGAAAATCCCCAATTTGGATATATTTCCTCAATTCAATTAATCCCTCAAACTTCAATTCTCAAGACACGATCTCCTGATTCATAACTCTTCCATTCAATTTTCTCAAAAATCTGAATTTCTACCACAACTCATAACCATAATCAAATTTGTAATCACATACCACTAGGGTTTCACACTTTCACAAGATCCAATTTTTCATCCAATCCATAATATGCATAATCATGTTCAACCCTAAACATGCTTTCTAGCAATACAATTCAATATCCCAGATCCAATAAACATTCATAGATCAAACAACCAATCCATTACATTACTCACATACACAACATAAAAGAAAAACAAACATGTCAAAAACAAACAAAAAAACAATCACTCACATAAATCAAAACAACATAACAAATTTACATCACTCACATACAACATACGCATAATAAAAGAAAACAACATGTCACTCACCTTGAAATGAAGAAATCCAACAAGAAAGCATTTCCTTTTTTGCGAAATCCAAGATCCTTCTCTCAAGCCTCCAAAAATAATAAATCTTTGTGTTGTGCAGCGAATGGCGGCTGCGTTCTCTTCTTTTAAATACCCGGAAATAGGATCTTAGGGTTTTAGACATATTTGCGAAATAACCCATCGAAAACATATCTTTACATAAATAGATTCCTATACTTGGAACTTGATAAAATTAATTAAATTGAGATTTAAAAGAAAAATAACCCTTACTTTCCAGCCGGCACTGATTAAAAGCCCAGAAAATTAGTTTTGCACTTTCACCCCTCAAAATGACAAATTTGCAAAAAGGTTCTTCTTTTTCTCAATATTTGCAAATAGATCCAATTAATTTCAGAAAAATCTGGAAAAATTATAAATAAATCCCAAATAATAAATAATGATTTTCCATAAAATAATTTTGGCATTGAACTTCTCAAGAAAATATTTGCACGTGGTTTGCAGGTGTAAAAGATAAGTTTTTCTGAAAATATTTATTAAATCCCCAAAAATCATTTTAATTATTTATAAACCTTTAAAAATAATGTTTAAAAATACGGGGTACTACATTACTCCCTCCTTAGAAGAGTTCTGTCCTCAGAACTACTACTAATGAGTCCAAACAACATACCAACAAAGAAAAACAATATCTCATAAATGGAAACATAGTCCAAACAATTGCATATGACAACATAATCAAAATAGAAGGAATACAACTCAACATCAAAGGTACAATCATTCAAAAGAATTGCAATCACATAAAAGAAAATACATTCTTACAAAAAGCTTAGGGAAATCCTTCCACATGCGATCCTCTGGCTCCCAAGTAGCCTCTTCGAACTGCTGATTCCTCCACAGCACCTTGACCATAGGTATCACTTTGCTCCTAAGAACTTTCTCCCTACGGTCAACGATCTCAACAAGCTGTTTCTTGTAACTCAAGTTCACCTGTAAACCTTCAGGAATCTCTACCAACTAATGATTCTGATCTGGCACATACTTCCTCAACAATGACACATGGAATACATCTTGCACTTGTGCCAACTCCTCTGGAAGCTTCAATCTATATGCTGTCTTACCAATCCGCTCCACGATCCTGTATGGCCCAATATACCTTGGCGTCAACTTGCCTCCCTTACCAAACCTGATTACTCCTTTGGTCAGAGACACCTTGAGGAAAACTTCATCCCCAACCTCAAACTCCAAGTCCCTTCGTCGAGTATCAGCATAACTCTTCTGCCGACTCTGAGCCTCGACCAACCTCTTGTGAATCAGCTCAATCTGCTCTGATGTCTGCTGCACGATCTCAGGACCAAACATTTGCCTCTCGCCAACCTCGTACCAAAAAACAGGTGTCCTGCACCTCCGCCCGTACAAAGCCTCATACAGAGCCATCCCGATACTCGCATGGTAACTGTTGTTATAAGCAAACTCAACCAATGCCAAGTATCTCTCCCAGCTACCACTAAAATCCATAACACAAGCCCTCAGCATATCTTCCAACACTCGATTCACCCTCTCCGTTTGACCATCAGTCTGTGGATGAAACGCGGTACTAAAATCAGTTCTGGTGCCTAAAGCTGCTTGTAGGCTCTTCCAAAACCTTGAAGTGAACCTTGCATCTCTGTCAGAAACGATCGACACTGGAACTCCATGAAGTCTCACAATCTCACCAATGTACAACTCAGCTAATTTCTCCAACGACCAAGTAATCTTCATGGCTAGAAAGTGAGCCGACTTAGTCAAACGGTCCACGATAACCCAAATCGAGTCGTTGCCCTTCGAACTCCTCGGCAAACCCATGATGAAATCCATACTGATATTCTCCCATTTCCACTCCGGAATGGGCAACGGCTGTAACAAACCTCCAGGTCTCTGATTTTCTGCTTTGATCTTCTGACAAGTCAGACACCTTGCCACGAAATCTGCCACATCCCTCTTCATACCAGACCACCAAAAATGCTGTTTGATGTCCCTGTACATCTTCATGCCTCCAGGATGCACTGACAACAATGTACTGTGTGATTCCTGCAAGATACTCTTTCTCAAATCTGCATTGTCCGGAACACACAACCTCTCATCCATCCAAAGAACTCCATCTTGAACACAAAATTCTGATAGCTTGCCCTCTGAAACCTGTTGCAACATCTTCTGAATCTCTGAATCTGATCTCTGACCTTCCACAATCCTCTCTCTCAAGGAAGGTTGCAGCCTCAACTGAGCCAAAGACGCCCCAAACCCTGCAGCACCACCTCGATACCTACCTGATCAATCTCTGCTGCTAACTCACTTCGAGTAGTGATCAAACTTGATAAACTACTCTTCCTGCTAAGTCCATCAGCCACCACATTCGCCTTGCCCGGATGATACTTGATCTCAGGACGAATGTCTTCCAATACTTCCAACCACCTTCTCTACTGAAGATTTAGATCCTTCTGTTGATAAATATACTTCAGGCCCTTGTGGTTAGTATACATATTGACCTTCTCACCATAAACATAATGCATCCATTTTTTCAAGGCAAAGATAATAGCGGCTAGCTCCAAATCATGCATCGGATAATTCTTCTCATGCGGACGCAATTGCCTCGAACCATAAGCAATAACCTTACCTTCTTGCATCAAGACACAACCCAAACCTCTGAGAGACGCATCACTGAAGATATCATAATTCTTCCCAGCTTGTGGCAAAGCTAAGATAGGTGCAGTAGTCAGCCTCTTCTTTAACTCAAGGAAACTCACCTCACACTTATCAGTCCATAAAAATGCCACATTCTTCCGGGTCAAACCTGTTAAAGGAACTGCAATCTGAGAATAACCTTGGATGAATCTCATGTAGTAACCAGCCAAACTCAAGAAACTTCTGACTTCCTTCACAGACGTTGGCCTGGGCCAATCCTTCACTGCTTCAACCTTCTGAGGATTAGTGGTCACTCCCTCCTTAGAAAGGATATGACCGAGGAAAGCTACCTCAAATTTCCAAAACTCACACTTCGACAACTTGGCATACAAGTTATGCTCCTGCAATTTCTGTAATACCGCTGTCAAGTGCATAGAATGCTCCTCCTCCGACTTAGAATACACCAAAATATCGTCGATGAAAACCACCACGAAGGAGTCAATAAATAGCCTCAACACCCAATTCATCATATCCATGAACACTGCTGACGCATTCGTCAATCCGAATGGCATCACCAAAAACTCATAGAGTCCATGACGAGTCCTGAAAGCTATCTTACTCACATCTTCCTCCTTGACTCGAACCTGATGATACCCTGATTTCAAATCAATCTTCGAAAGCACAGCTGCTTCTTGAAGCCTGTCGAACAAATCATCAATCCGTGGCAGTGGATAATTGTTCTGAATAGTCACTCTATTCAACTCCCGGTAGTCAATGCACATCCTCATTGACCCATCCTTCTTCTTGACTAACAACACTGGCGCTCCCCATGGTGAGGAACTCGGCCTAATCAGTCCCTTGCTCAACAGCTCCTCAATCTGCTTCTTCACTTCGTCCTACTCTACAGGTGCCATCATGTACGGAGCTTTAGAAATCGGCGCGCTCCCTGGCTGAACATTGATGCAAAACTCCACATATCTCTACGGCGGTAATCATGGAAAATCTTCCAAGAATACCTTAGGAAAATCTCTGACAACCGGAATGCCTCTGACTTCATCTGGAATCGTCATCTTGGATACCATTGTAGCCACCTTCGGAATCTTCTTCTTTCCTTGGAAAGTCACTGCGGGTCCACCTGGTACTTTCACCAACACCTTTTTCTGCTTGCATTCAATTGTGGCATCATATATTGTCATCCAATCAATGCCCACGATCACATCCACTCCTAAGACTTGCAGCTCAATTAGATTGATGCTGAATAATCTCCCGCCAATCTCGATATCACAGCCCTCGTAATATCGATCCGCAATCAATTCTTCACCTGATGGCGTTGTCACCGACAAAACCTTACATGGAAACAACTTAGGCTCCACACCTAAGACCCTTGCAAAATTTGGCGAGACAAAAGTATACGACGAACCAGTATCAAATAAAACCTTTGCCTTTATTCCATTAATCAAAACAATCCCTGTTACATGAAGAGTGATACTCAATCTCCAATTATTCTCAAATAAAGGTTCTATTTATTACATTGATTTTAAATAAAAATCAAAACTCTTGCATACCCTGTATTACATCTTCTGAGTTACCCACGTCCTCCTCGGTTAATGCAAATACTCGCCCTTGCCTCTGGAATTTGCTACCACCTGAACCATCCTTCCTCAACTGTGGACAATAAGGCTTAGAATGTCCTACCTGCCCACAGTGGAAACAAGTCTGCTTCGCCAACTTAGGACACGCTGACCTGTAATGACCTGCCTCCTTGCAGTAATAACAAGTCACTTCCTGAGTTGCAGATGCCTTCTGCACTGATCCACTGAACTTGACTTGCTTTGCTGGGAATCCCTTCCCACTCTGACCTGATGCTGGCCTCTTATTCCTGTTCCAGGTATCTTGCCTCTTCTGGAATTGGTCCATGTCTTTCTCAGTCATAGCTGCTCTCCTGACCAGCTTGTCGAACCTCCTTATGCCCAACGGAATCATTCTCGACCTCAAGTTTGGCCTCAAGACCTGCTCAAACTTCTTGGCCTTCTTCACCTCGTCAATGATCAACTCTGGTGCATACCTCGACAGTTGAGCGAACTTGGTCTCATACTCTCACACGGTCATGCTGCCCAGCTAAAGATTCAAGAATTCTGTCGCCTTCTTCTCCTGAATATTTAGGGGAAAGAAGCGATCCCTGAATTCCTCCAGAAAAACCGCCCAAGTCATCTGCTGGTCCCCCAACGTCCTCTTCACTGTTTGCCACCAAACACCAGCATCCTTTTCCAATTGCATAGTGGCCAACTTCACCTTATTGGCTGCCGGAGTTTCTGAGACCTCGAAGATTGTCTCCATCCGTCTAATCCAATCATCAGCTTCGTTTGGATCAGATTTTCCCTAAAAAACAGGTAGCCTCATCCTCTTGAAGGACTCGATCTGCTTGATGGGATCAGCGTTAACCAATCCTGGTCTAGCTCCATGATTCTGATGTTGATTCTGATTCTGAGCCAAATTAGATGCCATCAGTGCCTCCAAAGTCTGATACACCCTGGCAAATTCGGTCTCGGGATTAATTCCAGTTCCTCGAGAACTTCTAGATCCATCACCATTGTTACCACCATTCCTGGGTCTGGGTGCAACCATACTGAATACTGCAAAACGAGGGATAAGTTAGAGCACCACAACACACAACTCACATTCACATCTATATCCTTTGGCTAAACCTCAACTGTACCCCAAACTAAACATCATGTTTCAGTTCTATATGATACTCACACTCTAATGTCCACACCTAGGTACTCACACTCTAGTGTCCACACCTAGATTATTTTTATGCCATGTTTATTATTACTTAGTCACTATTTAAGTATGGATTCATAAACAACATGTAATAAACAAGAATACATAAATATGACATAGCAAGGAAACATGTAAATATCAAGTGGAACTAAACTGTCAAGTGTAGAAAACAGGAAAACACATGCGTAAAACCAAATCAAGGAAACACAATTCTATATGCTGACTCTCTAATGCATACTTATCGAAGTCTATGCATCCCACTCTACATAGGTCCGGTGCAAGCCCTTAACGTCTCCACATTATAAGGTTTAATCCCCGACATGCAACTAATCCTACTACGATGACTACTTCGAGATAAAGATAAACTGTGAGTATTAGCCCATGTCCCGATAATTCCGGAGGTCAATCTCTATCCATAGATAATTCCGGAGACTATTTTACTCACACCTGGGAATATTCGAGAATACCCCACACTGCAAGCAATGGCACCTCATCACACGAATACCACATGTGCGTCGCCTCGACTCCGATAATTCCGGAGATCAATCCCACACCACAGGTAATTCCGGAGACTATTTCACTCACACCTGGATAATTCTGAGGATTATCTCACACTGCAAGCCATACTGAGGTCCATAACTCATGTTCCCGTTCATCATATCACCACTAGTGCCTGTCCTTATCATTTAGGTTATTTAATTACTTAACAAATCTCCAAGAGTTGGTGTACCCTACCGAACTTAATTCAACATCTGATCAACTAAAATTGCCTCAACAGGCCCAAACATAAACTACTCAACTGCCGGTATACTAGGGCCACACACACCCTCTAGAGACTCAAACTCAAATATCCAAACCAAACCTCCAACTTAAAATTGCTCAACTTAATCACTTGGAAACATATGTTCAATAGAACATATAGTATAGAATAGTAAGTTATAGAGTAAAACATTTAGAGAACGAATTATTTGAAAGGTATAAAGATACATCAGTATCAGTTGACTATAGAAAGCATAAGTCAACTGCCCAAAAAGAAAATTTCATGGTCTTAAGAAAATAAGCTAAGTGTTATAAGTCGACTTATAAAAGTCATAGGTCGACTTACCAGAGAAAAATTCCAGTAATCTTTAAGAAAACATTCTAAGTGCTATAAGTCGACTTATAAAAGTCATAGGTCGATTTACCAGAAAGAAATTCCAGTAATCTTTAAGAAAATATTCTAAGTGTTATAAGTCGTCTTATAAAAGTCATAGGTCGACTTACCAGAGAGAAATTCTAGTAATCTTTAAGAAAATATTCTAAGTGTTATAAGTCGGCTTATAAAAGTCATAGGTCGACTTACCAGAGAGAAATTTCAATACAACTACAGAACATAGCAGCCGGGTCGTATCAGTCAACTGAAAGGCCGTGCCAGTCGACTGTCGGCCTACAGACTGTATAGTTTTGGTTGTGCACAATTCAACCGATACGTAGTTTTACTTCATGAAAACGATTTCTACGAAAAACATATTTCTTATATGATCAAATATAACTGGTAGAATACAAAATAGTCCCTAAAACTAGATCAACTACTTGAAATCATAAAAATGGAGATTTTGTTGATTTCTTTCAATTAAAACATGAATCTGTGCATATAATAAAAATTTAGTTTTCTTAAAATTTTATCGATCACTGAAATAGTTCGTATTCAGAACCCAAAACATGTAAATACCAATCTCAAAGAAAATCCCCAATTTGGATATATTTCCTTAATTCAATTAATCCCTCAAATTTAAATTCTCAAGACACGATCTCCTGATTCATAACTCTTCCATTCAATTTTCTCAAAAATCTGAATTTCTACCACAACTCATAACCATAATCAAATTTGTAATCACATACCACTAGGGTTTCACAAGATCCAGTTTTTCATCCAATCCATAATATGCATAATCATGTTCAACCCTAAACATACTTTCTAGCAATATAATTCAATATCCCATATCCAATAAACATTCATAGATCAAACAACCAATCCATTACATTACTCACATACACAACATAAAAGAAAAACAAACATGTCAAAAATAAACAACAAAACAATCACTCACATAAATCAAAACAACATAACAAATTTACATCACTCACATACAACATACACATAATAAAAGAAAACAACATGTCACTCTCCTTGAAATGAAGAAATCCAATAAGAAAACCTTCCCTTTTTTTGCGAAATTCAAGATCCTTCTCTCAAGCCTCCAAAAATAATAAATCTTTGTGTGGTGCAGCGAATGACGGCTGTGTTCTCTTCTTTTAAATACCCGGAAATAGGATCTTAGGGTTTTAGACATATTTGCGAAATAACCCATCGAAAACATATCTTTACATAAATAGATTCCTATACTTGGAACTTGATAAAATTAATTAAATTGAGATTTAAAAGCAAAATAACCCTTACTTTCTAGCCGGCACTGATTAAAATCCCAAAAAAATAGTTTTGCACTTTCACCCCTCAAAATGACAAATTAGCAAAAAGGTCCTTCTTTTTCTCAATATTTGCAAATAGATCCAATTAATTTCAGAAAAATCTGGAAAAATTATAAATAAATCCCAAATAATAAATAATGATTTTCCATAAAATAATTTTGGCTTTTTAACTTCTCAAGAAAATATTTACACGTGGTTTGCACGTGTAAAAGATAAGTTTTTCTAAAAATATTTATTAAATCCCTAAAAATCATTTTAATCATTTATAAACCTTTAAAAATAATGTTTAGAAATACAGGGTACTACAAGACCACCGCCACGGATAAGGTCATTGCGTCCTAGAACAAGGCCTACCATCGAGTCATCGAGCACGTACTCCGCAAGTACCCCTAGTGTGACCTCGAGGACTTTCATTATTCGATGAAGTTCAATGAGCCTCTGCCAACCACTGGGGGGGACGAAGAGGAGGAAGATGGTCGCCAGTCCGGTGAGGGGGAGGAACAACCAGAGGTCGACCCCGAGGCCGAAGTCCCGGGGAACGATGAGGTGCTCCCGTCCACTCAATAGTAGCTTTCTCTTGTTTTGTCTTCTGTATTTGCCAAACGCGGACTAGCAACCAAATCTTTGTACCTTTTTTTAAATGAATGAAAGAAACTTTTTGGGCCAACCCTTTTTGCTGGAGAATTCTTCTGATTTTGCCAAGTCTATAAGGCTCGAAATAATTTTATTTTTTTTATGTCAGATGGTCGACCTTGTCTTATCCGACCCTCGTGACATCGAGCTTGATCGCCTTAGGGATCACATGAAATCCCTGGAGGCCAATTTGGTTCGCTATCACAAAGAATCTAGGGACCGAAAAGCAGCTCTTACTTCTTGAACTGGTCGAAAGAGCTGAGTTTGGAATCATCCTATCTGAGGAGGACGATTTCCGACCGAGGCCTGGCTAATCCTGAATCTGGGTGGTCGAGATCTCTCGCTTCCATTCAACGCCCCACTTCAGAGTCGTTCCTTTGCGAGGTGATAGTGGTGAAGGAATTGGAGATCCAAAGATTGAAGGTGATGCTCAGAGTGGATGGATCCCGAACTCGTTCCTTCGGGAGTGATTGGCCCTCCACGCGGGGGTCGTCTCCGACCCTGAGGCTGGAGCCACCACCGAGGCCAGGTGATGCTCAGAGTTTGGTTGCTGGAGTGTCCACCTTAGCATCTCCTAGGGCTCTTGATGGGCTTGTCGGCGAGCAAATGCGCTCGGTTAGGCTCGAGCTAGTTTGCATCAGTCCTAAGGCCCCCCAAGCAGAGATATAGACTGAGTTTGTATTATTTGTAACTTTTAATGTAATCACATCCCCTACGACACTGCCGATTGTATCGATGAACTCCTGTATGTTGTAATAAACTGATCTTTTCGCTTTTTTAGCTCGGCTTTGATTTGAATGTGCTGAATGTGTGACATTTCGTCTTCTGATGATATTGAATGAATGGAATAGGAGACGTTCCGTGTTCCACCTTCATAAACGTGCCTCGTTGGGGCCTTGGGAGATGTACATACAACTTTTTAGGCCATGGGATGTGGATGAATGGCCGAGATTCATCCAATTCATTGTCACAACTTTCGAGTTCCCACCTCCCCTTGGGCTATATAACCCCTCCCCCATCCCCTTCTCATTTCTCACCTTACTGAGAGCTCTCATGACCGGTTGTCATTCTACTACTTGCTGATAGTTAGGGGTAGCAGCGATGAAGGCTGCTCTATCCCTGCCTGTCAGCGGGTGGAAGAAAGAACACCTTGGGGCATGGAGATGGAGGTCCTCGCCTTAAATAAAGTTAAAACTTTTGCAATGGCTGAGGTCAGAGTTTGATGCCGAAAGGCGGGAACTTGAGAGGTTGAGAAATTCTTCGCTAATGTAGAGAATTGACGCCAAGCAGCGAGTACTTGAGAGATTGAGGAATTTTTCATTAGTGTAGTGAGTTGACACCGAGCAGCGAAGACTTGAGAGATTGAGGAATCTCTCATTAGTGTAGAGAGTCAATGCCAAGCGGTAAGGACTTGAGAGATTGAGGAATCTCTTGTTATTGTAGAGGGTCGAAGCCAAGCGGCGAGGACTTGAGAGATTAAGGAATCTCTCGTTAGTGTGTAAGGTTGATGCCGAACGGCAAGGATTTGAGAGATTAAGGAATCTTTTGTTAGTGTAGAGAGTCGACACCGAGCTGCGAGGATTTGAGAGATAAAGGAATCTCTCGTTAGTGTAGAGAGTCGACACCGAGCGGCGAGAACTTGAGAGATCCAAGAGCTGGCTCGAGGTTAACGTCCAGCGTCGAACGCCGAGCTTAGCGCAAAGGCCAGGAGCTTGCTAGAGTTAAATGTCGAGCGCCGAGCTTGTGCGAAAAACGTGAGCCATCTCGAGGTTAATGTCGAGCGCCAAACTTATGTGAAAGCCAAAAGCTTGCTCGAGGTTAATGTCGAACACTGAGCTTGTGTGAAAGCGGCGAGGACCTGAGAGGTTGAGAAATCCCTCGTTTGGAGGAGTAAAGCCGAGACATTTTGACCTGTTTCGAAAAGAAATTTTTTTGCTTTTATTCAACACTTGGGTACAAAAGAAAAGAGGTGTAGTGCTGATTACAACCACGAACGTCTTTGTTAGTCCTCATGGTCCCTCATGGAACTTAATATGATCTCTGCGTTTCAGGGTCTTTTGACTACCCTACCCCCGAGGTCTTTGAATCAGTACGTGCTTGGATGCACCACTTGAGAGATCTTACATGGCCCTCCCGGTTCGGGGCCAATTTGCCTTTCTTGGTAGGGTCGGAAATAACAAGCTTCCTGAGCACGAGGTCATCATTCTTGATTTCGGACGAACGAACTTTCTTGTTGTAAAACCTTTCAATGCGCCACTGATAGATATATCTTCTGACGACGGAATTTTCACGGATCTCGTCAATTAGGTCCAAGTTTGCCCTGAGATCGCCCGAGTTTGATTCCTCGTTGAAGCCTATGATCCTACGAAATGGGAGGCCAATTTTCAGGGGGATGACAACCTTTGCCCTATATGTAAGATTGAATGGGGACTTGCCTGTGGGTATTCTCTTAGTTGTTCGATATGACCAAAGGACGCTCGACAGTTCATCAACCCACAGCCTCTTAGAAAATTTGTCCAACCATTTTTTGAGACCTTTAATAATTTGACGGTTGGCATTTTTGGCTTGTGCGTTCGACTGGGGATGTGATATTGCCGAGAATCGCTGCTGGACTCCGAGGTTTTCACAGAACTTTCGAAAAATTTTATCGTCGAATTGAGTTACGTTATCGGTAATGAGCATCCGTGGGATCCCGAACCGACAAATGATGTGCTTCTAAAAGAATTGTTAGGCTTGATACTCAGTGATTGTAGCCAAGGCTTCTGCCTCGACCCATTTAGTGAAATAGTCAATGTCCACTATAAGGAAGCACCTTTGGCCCATGGCCTTAGGGAAGGGGCCGACTAGATCAATCCCCCACATGGCAAAGAGGGTCGGACTGGCGAGTGATCGGAGTTTGGCTTGTGGCATGTGTCTGATCAAAGAGAATCTCTGGCAGGGCTCACACGTTTTTCACAAGTTCGTGGGCGTCTTGCAATATGGTCTGCCAATAGAATCCGTGGTTGAGTCTTTTCCTCACTAGAGACCTGTTTACCAAATGGCAACCACCAGTTCCCTCATGCAACTCCTTCAGCGCATACTTAGCTTCCTCGTGACTCAGACAACGGAGATATGGTCTTCCGTTCACTTTAGTATATGAGCGCTTGAAGAGTACATCGTCAACCATGGTAAACCTCTCTGATCGTACTCTTATCTTCCTGACTTCGGTCTGGTCTTGCGGGAGATCCCCCACTGTCAAGAACTTTTGGATGGGATCCATCCATGTTTCTATTTGTATGCTCGGTTTGAGGCAAAAGACCTCGAGCTGAGAGTCGCTGATGACCCTTATTCATCTTGCCCCTGCCTTATGGGATAGCATGAGCCTAGCGATCATCGCTTCGTATTCCGCCTCGTTGTTGGATGCTTGGAAATTGAGACATAGGGAATACTGAAGAATGAAGTCATTAGGGCCTCTGAGTATGACGCCAGCTCCGCTTACACCCTTGCTGGATGATTTGTCGACATAGATCTCCCAGACTGGTTCATCCTCTCAAATTTTAGAGGCTTCGGGAATGGTACATTCCGTGATGAATTCTGCGAGCGCTTGCGCTTTGATGGTTGTCTGATGTTGGTAGCCGATGTCATGCTGGCTCTGCTTGATAGAACACCTGATCAAGCAGCCGGAATTTTCCGATTTGTTGAGGACTATCTTGAGAGGCTGATCTGTAAGGGCTTGGATGGAGTGGGCTTGAAAGTATGGTTGGAGTTTCCCGAGCGGCCTTGACCAATGCATATGTGACCTTTTCCATCCTGGTGTATCGGAGTACAGTGTCATGTAGGACTTTGCTGACATAATAGATGGGCTTCTGGACCTTATCTTCTTTCTTGACTAGCATGACACTGAGTGCATGTTCTGAAGTGGCCAGATAGAGAAAGAGGGACTTGCCCAGCTCTGGCATGATGAGGAGTAGAGGGTGGGCAGGTAGGCCTTCAACTGATCGAAAGCTCACCGTTGAGGATCTTCCCACTCGAGGCTTTTTGCCCCCCGGAGGACTTTGAAGAATGGCAGCAACTTCTCTCAGGACATGGAGAGGAAGCGGCCGATGGCCGCCAGTCGACCCGTGATCCATTAAACTTCTTAGACATTTCTTGGAGAGGCCACGTCCAGTATGGCCTGAATCTTTTTTAGATTTTGCCTCGATGCCTGACCACGAATCTGAGAAATTTCCCCAAAGTGACCCTGAAGGCGCATTTGAAGGGGTTGAGTCTCATGTTGTGGGATCGTTGGACCCCGAAAGCCTCCTCTAGATCGCTGACATTACCTTAGCCTCTCTAACTTTTGACGAGCATATCGTCGACAAACACTTTCATGTTTCATCCTATCTGCTCCTTAAAGACCCGATTGATGAGCCTTTGATATGTGCTACCGTCATTCTTCAGCCCGAAGGGCATAATCTTGTAATAGTAGAGGCCTTGGTCTGTCACAAAGGTGGTTATGGGGATGTCTAGAGCAAACATTCTGGTCTGGTTGTAGCCTGAGAAGGCATCCATGAAACTCAGCAGCTTGTGACCCGAGGACGCAACTATCAGGGCGTCGATGCTCGGCAGGGGAAACAGATCTTTAGGAGAGACCTTGTTGAGGTCTGCGAAGTCTATACAGTTTCTCCATTTGCCACTTGTTTTCTTCACCATTACAACGTTTTCCAACCACTGTGGGTAGTTGAATTCTTGTATGAACCGCACTGAGAGAAGCTTGTCCACTTCTTCCTTTTCCGCTGTTACCTGTCGAGAATGAACTTACACCGCTTCTGCTAGACTGGCTTTGAGTCCAGGTGGATGCTTCATTTGTGTATGATGAAGTCCTCCGAAATCACTATCATATCCGAGGGTGTCCATGCGACGAGGTCGACATTCCGACGGATACCGCCAATAATGATCAGCTTTAGTTCTGGAGTGAGAGACTGGCTCACTCGAAACGGTTTAGATTCATCCTTCCCAGAGAAAAGGACCTCTTCCAATTTTTCGAAGGGCTCCAAGTGCAACTGGCTGCTGTCAGATGGGAGTTCCACTGCATCAAGGGGTAAGACCCCGCCCCCCACTGCGGTCATATAGGATGCATGGGCGGATTCCTGATTGCCTCAAACAATGCCGACCCCGTCGTTAGAAGAAAATTTCAACTTTAGATGATAGGCGGAGGGCACCACCTGGAGGGAGCAGAGGTCGGGTCTACCAAGGATGGTGTTCAAGGCACCTTGATGTTGACCACCATGAAGTACATTGCCTCTATTCGGATGATCGGAGCCGTTCCGGTTGTTACGTCAAGAGTGACAATTCCCTAATTTGGACAGGGATGCCCGAGAACCCGTGGAGTATGTACCCAGCCGGCTTCAACCTCTCGCTAGAGATTTTGAGCTTTTCGAATGTGTCTAGGAACAGGAAATTGACGGAGCTCCCATTGCCAACTAGGATGCAACGGGCCTCGTGATTAACATTGCCGAGGCTGTCTACTAGGGCATCGCAATGAGAAAGTCGGACGCCTTCCCGATCTTCGCTGGAGAATGAGACCGCCACTCCTTGATCCATGGGGGCAGATAGTTGTGGATTGCTTTAACCTCCCATACGAAGGCCTTGCGAGAGGTGCTTGATTCTCCCCCCATGGGTCTGCTGTCGATACAGTGAAGAATGGCTGGCCCCCCGACTTCTTCAGGCTCGGGTTCCGCCTCTGGATGCCGGCTGGCCGTTCGAGGAAGGGGCAAAGACCTCGGATCCCTCGAGTTAGTTTGGGTGAACTCCCTTAGGTACCCCTTTTGGATGATGGCCTCAATCTCGTCTTTGAGAACCCAGCAATTGTCAATCTCGCCCGTGGTCCTGATGGAACCGACAGTATAATCTTCTGTCCCTCTTCTTGTTGTTGTTCACTCAGGGAGGAGGGCAAGCCATCCCCTTGTCTTCAATCTCCAAGATGATGGCTAACACACTCTGAGTTAGCAGAGTAAACCTCTCAAAGCGGGGGACAGGAGGTGGTCATTTTGTATCGAATGCATCTTTCTAAGCCTTCTTCGGAGGCTCAAAGTCATCGGTTTTTCTCTTCCCTTGGCTGGGGTTTTTTTGGGGGCTTTTTGGGGTTTCTGCAGCTCGAATGTATTTCGACCTTGTTAAGAAGGTCCAGATAATCGATGGGCAGCTTCTTCGCCAAGGAGGCCTTCAGCTGGCCATGGCAAACATTGTGCCGAAAGGCTACAGATGCAACGCTAGTGTAGAGAGAAGATAATGACCTAGCCTCGGAGGTGAACCATCGTACGAAGTCCCGAAGGGACTCTCCTTCCTTCTACTTGAGATCTAGGAGGGACGCGCTCGTCTTCTCGATCTTGCGACTAGTCACAAAGTGAGTAAGGAAGCTTGCCTCGAGCTAGTTGAATGAGAAAATCGAGTTCGGAATGAGCTTGGAGAACCACTACCATGGTGGGCCACGCAGCATGGGCTGGGAATATGTGACAGAGAAGAGGATCCGATGCACTGTGAATCATCATGAGGGTTTTGAACCCTTCCATGTGATCAGCAGGATAACTCTCTCCATTGTACATCTCGAACTGGAGCGGTCTGAAATTCCTTAGAATCTTTGGCATCGAGGTCTTTAGCGGAGAACGGGGGTCGGCTAGGCTGATACCCCCAGTTGGGTTATGATCCACCCTCCCCAATCTGAGTGAGGAGATTCTTCATTTCTTGTAGGCGCTGAAGGATTGCCTCGTCCCATCTCACTGGATGAGACGAGTCATGAGACTCGTTGCCCTGGGCTTCCTCCCGGTGAAGATTGGCGTGTTGATGCTCGGTTCTAAGGTCACTAAGGAGGGCCTGGAAGACCTCGTTCTGGAAATCCCGGAACTCAACCCTCGTGATCGGGACCTGTTTTCCTTTACTATTCGGGGGTGGTCCATCTCTCGGGGAGCACCTGCGCCTCTGCTCCCGACCCTGGGATGGGTGAATGCTATGGGTCGGAGCCTGATTGGAGGGGGCGGCCCGCCTCTCAAGTTGCTGAACTGGTGCTGGAGATCCTCCACCTGCTGCCTATTGTTGATGGTGTACCGATGGTTAACAGCGACCGAGCATGAAGCACACGTACTAAGTCCTGATGGACCCTCAGCTTGATGTCTTCGGCACCCTTGCGTGTTCATGTGAATGCAAGAAGGATGAGGGTTGGCCTGACGTCCCTCCGTGGGTGCTCTCTTTGCCTTGGATGCCATGAAGGGAGACGACTGCTGGGTGAGATCTGAGTCTGGAATCGAGTCAATCTGTTTGTTCCCATAGATGGTGCCAAACTAATGCTGCTAATTTAGAGGTGGGAGCAACAGCTGTGAGTTCTTGTTATTTTTAGAGGGAGAGATAGATCTCAACCACAGATCTGGATCTGAGAAGAAGATTTTGTGAGGAGCATCAGAGGAGGTTCTACTGATAGCTGGCCACCCTGAACACCTGCAAAATGCCTAGAACACCAGGAAAGATCCCGGTGACAGGCCCTCTGACAGTCTAGTCAGTCACAGGGGAGAAATGTGAAGCTAGGGTTTCAAGAGAGAAAATGACATTACCTTTAGAGTGGGGAAGGGGCATGGTATTTATAGGCAGAGAGAGGGGACCCTAATGGGCTGGGTTGACCCTATCTTTGTGGGCCTAACCCGCAAAAATCCCATAGGATCAACAGACCTGATGATCGGAAAGTTGCAGATCCTGCGGGGTTCCAACGGCTCAAATTGAATTGGATTTTACCCATATCACTAGTCTTTCTTCTTCCTCCCAACAGTCAAGATTCTTCCCTCTTTCTAACTGTTGTTGCGCACCTACCTCCATCCTCTTCACCTTGTCATTCCTCAAGATTCACAACCATTGTTGATCATGCGGTTCATAGTCATCGTCTTCCTCCATCCTTGTGACATCATCGAACCCATTCTTTGAATATTCGTATCATGAGATATCATCGAATTTGGGCAATTCCGGCAATTCAAACATGATATTTTCCTCTGGACGTTCAATGCTAACTGCAACCTTGTACCGTTTAGTCTTGAAATAAACTCACTTCTCGAGGAATATGGTCCAAACTTTGACACCTCACCCTGAGTCTTGCGAACTTCTGTCTAGTATGTAATTCAGTTTCCCAACCAGTCATCTCAACCCAAATCTGACCCCAACACCTACTAAAAACCAGCAAGAACCCATCTCGATGAAGGCATATTATACATATGCACCCACACTAACAACATAGATGTCATTGGAGAAGCCCCGAAGTCCAGCTCACATCCCCTGAATCGAACCACAAAGAGCCGGTTAGACCATACTGTTGGAAATATGTCTCAAATATTCTCTCTTATGATCTATGAGGTTCAAGGAAAAGTGGTCGAAATTTGAAGCGAGCCGACTCGAGATGAGCCCGAATGATGCCGCAAAAGATGGTTATTTTTTAGTATATATTATTACCTATTTGATTTATTTGAGATAATCTCGCTGATATAATTTGAAATATTGATTAGGAATTTAATATAATTTAAATGTTAGTTGGAGACTTATGCTTATCTATATATTTAATTTGCAGTTTATGTTTATCTTAAACTCTATGTTATTGACAAACTAATACTTAAATTAGAGTTTTGAATATATTTGCCCTAACTTGTATCTCAAGAATACTATTTTATAAATGCATGAGAAGACATTGTATCTAAGTAAGCTACAAAGAGAGCCAATAGAAAGAACTAAAAGGTAGCTATCTAACTGGAAGATTATTGTAATCAGAGAGAAAAAGCGAGAGACTAAGAGGCATGTCTTGTAATTCTCTTACTATCTATTCCGAAAAATCTTCCTTTTATATTATTTTACTATTTTTCCATTAGTTGCAAGTTTGATTTATTTCATCGAATTCTCTAAGAATAATGAGTTGTTGAGCAACTACCTAATTTCGCGATTTTGACCTAACAACTGGAATCAGAGCTAGGCTAGCGCTAGAGTAGACTTCACCACTTCAATAACTTGTTTCCGTATGGAGAAAATCGATGACAATATGATTGATCTACTTTTGCAACTGGATCTAATTAACAAAGAAAGAAGAATGTTGAATATTTTAGATTGGGAAAACTATGACTGCAATAAGTGTTCCCAGAAATGACTCTTTTTTCTGACCATCTCTTGAATATGATGGGTGAGACGCTCGTGCAGGTAGGCTTGAATATAACACAATACTTATCTATCACCTTCCTCGACATAAGCACTGTGAAAATTGCCAACGACAAAGCTAAACATTGGTCTATCCATGCCCGAATGAGGAGTCACTAACGAATTGAAAACTCTTCCAACTATAGCATATAAGAAGTCCAACTCGGTGTTGAATCAAGAAGGATGCCCGAACTAACTAAAAATCCTACCGCTATCTGTCCATGTCTGAAGGAAGAGTCACTTCCGAATTGACAACTCTTCTAACTACTACATGCAAGAAATTCTACTCGGCGTTGAACCGAGGGGAGAGTGTTAAAGACCCTGCAAGTAAGGAGAGCCAATAAGAAAGGGAGCCATGTTGAAGTGGCTGACCCATTTACCCAGTGGAAGTACACATAGCTCGTTGGCTCATGAAGTCCTTCTAGTTTGAAGAAAATTATATTTAAGTCAATGAGGAGATTGTTGGAACTATGCCTCAAATATTCTCTCATACGATCTATGAGGTTCAAG
Source organism: Hemerocallis citrina (assembly GCA_017893485.1). Taxonomy (NCBI): domain Eukaryota; kingdom Viridiplantae; phylum Streptophyta; class Magnoliopsida; order Asparagales; family Asphodelaceae; genus Hemerocallis; species Hemerocallis citrina. The sequence goes on from CM030365.1 coordinate 203,225,989, forward strand.
GAAGAGTTGGATGAAATTTGCAGCGAAGCCGACTCGAGATGAGCCCAAATGAAGCCCCAGAAGATGGTTATTTTTTAGTATACATCTTTTTCTATTTGACTTAATTCAGATAATCTCTTTGATATAATTGAAATTATTAGTTAAAGATTTAATATAATTTAAAAGTTAGTTGGCAACTTAAATCCAATTTTAAATAGGAACAAAATATTTAATTTGGGGTTTATGTTAATCTTAAACTCTAAGTCATGAACCAACTAATATTTAAAGGGAAAAAGGGGTATGAGCAATGCTCATTTAGTAAATGAGCAAGTGATGAGGTGGCATGAATGTGATTGAAAAATCCTAGAAATGATTAAATACTCAATGTATCACATGCATGTCACCTCATCAATTGCTCATTTATTAAATGAACAAGTTGCTCATGTCCCTTTTACTCATATTTAAATTAGAGTTTTGAATCTATCTTGAGTTTTGAATCTATTTTTCCTGACTTGTATCTCCATATTACTGCTCTATAAATACATCATAAGAGATTGTATCTAGGTAAGCTCTAAAGTTAGTTAATAGAAATAACTAAAAGCTAGCTATCTAATTGAGAGATTATTGCAATCAGATAAATAAATAAATAAATAAATAAAATAAAGACTAAGAGGAATGTCTTGTAATTGAATATTGGTTCCGAAAAGCTTTTCTTTACTCTTCTTTTATTGTTTTTCCACTTGTAAGTCTAATTTATTCTACCGGACTCTTTATAAAAAAATGAGTTGTTGGGTAACTATCTAATACTGCAATTTTGACCTAACACATACGTCCATAAGTTCCACACGTGTTAAAACCTCAAGTTCTTCACACGGGACGATAAACACATTCTCACATAATCTAGTTCTTGCCCTAGCCACTGAAACCCATCTCACCCTCTCTCTCTCTCTCTCTCTGTGATGTTGACGTTCTGTAACCAAACCACTCCGATGTTGATCCACATGCTCCCCTTTTATGATCTCTCCCCAGAGCGTCGTTCACAAGTGTCATAAACTCTCTGCTAGCTCACGCTCAGGGTCTTCAGCAACCCTACGATCATGTCCACTCCATTAATTCATTTTTTTTAGTCCAATAATCTTCACCACTCATTTTCTTTTCAAAATAAAAGATTCGTTGCGTTACTTTGAACCCTTCCCTTCACCCAGCTCAACTAACATTTCCCATCTTCTTCTTCTTCTTCTTCTTCTTCTTCGACGACGCATGTTAAGTTAGTATCAAGTTAGTACAACGATTATGATTTATGATATATATTAAATATGTACAATTGAATTTAGATTATTGAAAGTAATCCTATATACTTTTATGTAATATTTTCAATATAAAATTCTAATGAACTAATTGGACGTGTTAATGAGGTTGGCTCAATCGTTGAAGGGTAAATATAGTCATTGAAAAAGTTTTTTTTTTTTTTTTATTTTTATTTTTATGGCCGACTACGATCTACAGGTTGGTCTTATATATACATGGTCAAGGTTGCCTTTTTTATATGCACACACAAGATTGAGAATGCGCCTATATGTATATGTATATATATATATATATATATACTAGTATTATACACGTGTTGTGCACGTGGAAAAAAATTGGGAAAATGAAATGGGCAAAAAAAAAAAATTTACCTGCACGTGCGTTGCACGGGTTGGATTATGGACAAAGGCATTCTCTCATTATATATATATATAGAGTCCCCTTCGGTTGCACACTACTTTTGGTGAGCACTCCGTGAGCACTCACGAACTAGAGACCCTATGAAAAATCCGAACCGCTCATATTGTTCTATATGTCTTAGATAGCCTAACAATAAAAAATCAAGTAATTTGAAGTTCATTTGCCCATCCATCAAGCTGTCAGAATTTTCAGCCATACAATTTTGTGATGATGTAAATCATGGGCAAATGAACTTCAAATTACTTGATTTTTTATTGTTAGGCTATCTAAGGCATATAGAACAATATGAGCGGTTCGGATTTTTCATAGGGCCTCTAGTTCGTGAGTGCTCACGGAGTGCTCACCAAAGTAGTGTGCAACCGAAGATTTCTCTCTCTCTCTATATATATATATATATGTATATATATATATATATATATACACACTACTACTGTAAAAACCATAGCCTCTCTCTGTCTCATATCTTGAAACAACGTACAGTTAAGAATGTTCTTTTTTCCTTTCATATTTTTTTCTAGCTATGCAATTTTGCTTTATTTTTTTGAAAAAGCGCCTTTTTTATTAATATTCCGAAAATGAGACTGAGACTATGAGACAGAGAGAGAGGCTGAGAGATGGGCCCAAAGTCCAGGAAGCAAACGGGTTACCTTACTGTGAAATTCATCAATATCAATGTGCACAAAAAAAGCCCAATAACATCTCCGCATTTTCTTGTATAGTGTACAAAAAAGAAGCCCAACAATTTGCCACTTGGACCATAGTTAAATATCTAATTGATAGCCAACTAATTGGGATCTGAATAAGACTAGTTCCAATAATCATTAACAAGTATAAGCATGTACAAATTGCACGTACTAAAATAATTTTGAGAGACTTATAAATTTATATGGAACTCCAACAAAGTTTGAGAGAATTTGGAGCTTACCTGTTCAAGGGTATAGTTTATTAAATTTTATTATAAAAAATTTGTGCACATCCCGACTTCGCATATATCCTGATCGACAACACCCAGACTCGACTCCAATCCCCCCCCCCCCTACGAAACCCACATCCTCTCCGACGCCGTCCTCCACTCCTCCCTCTTCTCCCCATTCTTCGCCGTACTCGACCTCTGCGACGTCCCCCTCTCCGATACCCCCCTTCACCCCACGTGCACACTTGCATCATCTTCTACTTTTAAACATACACCAAGTACTCATGGAATCATGGTTATAAACTCATAAAAATTCGTACTTTACTCCCTTTTTTCAAAACATAATCATCATCCAAACATAAAAGTTTTCAACTTTATTCACAAAAATTGATCTTTCAACTATAAAAGATTAACATTTATTCAATCAAAGCATAGATAATCAAAAAAAAATTGCAAAACATCACCAAGAATCTAATTATTCAAGTCTAAATATTATTTTTATCCTCCATCAATCATCAATAAATAAAATATTAAAAAAAAGAAGATGAAGAAGAAGAAGAAGAAGAACTGGAGGATGAAGGAGCTGTCTGGTTCGACTCAGGTTGCCGTCGGACTGTGTGGCGTCTCTCAGATCGAAGCAGAAGGGGTTGACGACAGCTCCTTCACCTCTCCTTCGTCACATCTCTCCTCCTCACTGACCCCAACATGCATTACTCTTTTGAGTGGACCCCACTCCATGAATCTCTCATTCTTTGCCTCCTCCTACGCCTATCCCTCTTCTTCCTCTACCACAACTGCCTTTCCACCATTTTTTTAAGAGTGGAGAGAAAGAGAGAAAGCATAAAATGATGATAGATGGAGAACACTGGTTTGGAAAAATCTCAATAACTATGTTTGTGATTAGTTAATTAATACTTAATAGATATTTCCGGCACGTAAATATTGTAACACCCCGAATCCTAAATACCACTGAATTCGAGTTCCACAGGATCTTTTCACTTCTCTTCGTACAATTTACAAGGAAATAAAACTTTAATTTACATCAGAGTTACATTTACATTAACATTTATTCAGCGGAAGCAAATTTTACATCAATGAATGAAATACAACAACAGTTGAATAATCTTTAAGCATCAGGTCTTCTTTAGTCTTTTTCATGTACCTTTTTCCTGCATAGAAACTGTGGGCACGTCAGTTCATTCAATTGACGAAATATTATACACGGTCATCCTTTCTATGCCGAAAACAGTATAACGATTCTCAATACTTAACAAATCACAAACTTGTTCACAAACAGAGCTAAAGGGACTATCCTACTGATGTCGTGTTGTGAATGTGCACTTAGTCCTTAATGCAAATATTTCTATTATATGACACTAATACGCACTTGTTCAGAGTCTATGCAGCCCATACTACATAGGTCCGAGGGCAAGCCCTTGACCGTTCTTCATCTTGTAGGGTTCAATCCCTCGCTATGACTTAATCTACTATTGTAACAACGGTAAGTATCCTAGATATTTTATGACCTACGAACTCATGTCTAGGCGCCCTGAGGAAATCCCAACGCACTGACACATGACTCATCATGCAGGCATCCTGTGGTAATTCATCTCCTACCATAAACATGACACCACCCGCCGACACCAAACACCCCACGAGTATCGCCACCAGGACGGTACTCTGGAGCAGTATCCACGCCCTATCATGATGCATCATGGGACATCCTATGAATACTCTCACGCCGCCAATCCAATGGCCCTCATACTCAATATTTTTCTTCTTACTTTCATCACATCTTCACTATATATCTAATCCTTAGTTTAATTGAATCATGAACAAAATTAATCCCTTAGGGTTAACACTTCCACTATACCGGTCTTATTCATTCATTTCACATGACCCAAATCTTGGTCCTTTCATTCCAAATATTATTTCTACATTTCTTTTATTGCTGGTATAAGGCTTAGCTACACTCTAGTTCTTAATTTCAACTCATAATTATAACATCGAGCTTTTCATACTCACAAAGTCTTTTTTCATGATTAATCACAGTTCACGTTTCATAATCATAGTATTCATGAATCCATATTCATAATATCCTTCATAACTCAACATGTCGTTTAACTACATTTTCATACACCATTTCATGCAAAAACAATAAAATTTCAACTTGTCATAATAGTTCATTCATTCCACAAATCTCTTATTCTTATTTCAATCCATACTAATTTCACAATTTGTAATTTCAATTAGTTAGACAAAACAAACTTTCAAATTTCTCATTGCTAATTCTCATTTTTTAAACTCCTAAAAAAATAACTCATTTTTTTTTCCTTTATCCCAAAAGACAATTTAATTAAAAACAAGTCCTTTCTTGCAAATAGCCTCAAATTCTCAATTATATATTACCAAAAGTTATAAAAATTCTCTCATGAAGTCCAATTAATTTCAGTAATTAATTCCATATTTTTCTTAATTTTAATTTATTTTTAAAACTCAAAATAATCTTAATTTTCCCAAAAAAACAACTTTTTAAACTAAAGCCCACAATCGGATTCGAACCCACAACCAGCGGCCCAAAGGACAGCGCCCAAGACCACTGCGCCAAAGCCACAAAGGCGATATGATATGGGTTATTGTCCATGTGAATTGGCTCTTGGCATTTTGAAATTTTTAACAATAAAATAAAATAAAAGCTCCTTCTCAGTATCGAACCCAAGACCAGAGACCCAGCCCCCCCCCCCCCCCCCCCTCCGTGCTACTGTAGCGACCGAAACCATTCTGACCAAATGGTCTAAGTGGCCAGATTGTTTTGAAAAGAATTTGGTTGGATTTGAACTAGTTCTCTGTTCATCTTTACATTTCATAATTTTCAAAAAGACAATTTTTATTTCTTTTTCTTTTCTTTTGAAAGCAAAATTTTCCAGATTATAACATACATAAATTTACAGTAAACCAGTATTTTTATAATGATTATTTGCTTTATAAAACATGTATTTTGGTCCTGCTTTATGTTCTATGTCCATATTTTCGACATTGAGAACAATAACACATTTCTTCATAATTTAGAATTAGAATTCCACAACCTACTATGTTCTTTGTTCTTTTTCTTATTAACATCCTATTACATTTTTAGAACACAAATCTCATCTTTCTACAATAACGAAATTCTATTTTAGATAATTAACTACACATTATGCATTTAATCAACTATTTGTAAGACATAACATTCATGTAGCACAACAATATGGTGATTTCTAGCACATTAATTCACCATTTATTCATTAGCAATCAATCCATCAAACATTCTCTAAATTACCACTCCACTTTTAATTAAACAAGCATGGTTCCAATTTTCAACTAATTGATTCATAATAATTTCATTAAATCATCCCTAGCATGGTATCTAGTTCTAGAAGTATGAGAAACACCCACCTCTTTGGAGAAACACGAAATGAAAAGCTCCTAGTGTCTCCTAGAATGCAAGAAAGTAGTCTTCTCCTTCTAGATTGTGTTGCAAAATGCTCCCCTTCTTGTTCCTTGGTGCAACCCGAGCTTCCCCTAGTGCTTGATGATGGGCCGGCCTCCTTTTGGTTGGGACACACACACAAATGCACACTCAATCATTCACTTCCTAATATATTACTCTCCTATATAGTTTCTTCCTTTCAATTATTTTTTCTTAGTGTTGTATACATGAAGGTAGGGGGTATTTATACTAGTTCTAGGATTTTCGCTAGATGGTTGTAAGTGAATGGCTAGGATAAGATGGGAAGTTGTAGCAACCACCCATAAGCAAATAACCACCCATGCACACATACCCACTCTCCCACTCTTCTCTTAGCCATACCCGGCCTCCTAGGGTGTGCAAAGCACACACACGTGCATGCACGTGCCCCTTCTAGTACCTCCTATTTAAAGTTTGTACAAATTTAATTAATCAGTTGTTCACCAATTGTGTCTACATGACAAGTTGTAACAATTTAAAAGATTAATTAAGTTTGTGGGCCACAAAATAGTGGGCTTTAGGTTCATGACTTATTTAATAAAAATATTTAATTATTAGAGTGGGCTTAAAATAAGAAAACTAGTTTAGGCTTTATAAAATGGGCTTTTTAGAAAGATAAAGGGAAAGAAAGAAATAATTTTCCATGTTATAAAAGAAAATTTTATAAAAATAAATATGCATACGAAATTTTGCACGTGCACAACATGTGAAAAATCAACATTTCTTATTAAGATGAAAATTTAGGGTATTACAAATATTGTGTGGCATAACTGTATTTCCCCATTTCTTTATCTTTTCACTCTTTTTTGAATTTTGAATTTTAAAATTTTAAAAGATGTTGTTATAAAAACTTGTGGCACACATGTATTAGTTTTAAATGTGATTTTCCTAATTCTACCCTTCTAACTATATTTTAAAATAGTGGAAAGGAAGAGAGGGCTAACTAATTTTCTTAATATACAGTTTATACTGTTGAATTCTAACTGCGGAATAACTCAACAACGACGATGAGATGCAAGAACTATAGAATCAAAATAAGAGAACAAAGAATAACCAAAGGCAACACACAAGAACACACAAGATTTTTTCGAGGTTCACCCAAAACAATGGCTACTTCCCCGCGTAGAGGCACTCCTGCGATTTCCACTGGAAATATGAAGAATAGGTTTACAAATCTCTCAAGAATCTCACCCCCAAGGTGTAGGGTTTCTCTCTATCTCCCTCTCTCTCAATGACGGCTGGTAGATCTCTATTTTCTTTTCACTTAATTCTAAAATCATACACAATACAATATATAAAGGATTTCTGAACTTCAATCTCAACTGCTCATCAAAATAGCGTCGGGACGGTCGACCGCAACACCAAGTCGATCGACCGGTTCTTTCCTTCGACTGCACGAGGTCCAATAAAGAGCAGGTCGGTCGACTGCGCGATCGACCGGTCGTCTCTTCAAGATACAGGGTCCATTCAGAGAGAGTGACGGTCGACTGCACGGCGACTGTTCTTTTTCCTGTACGAATGCGGTCGACCGCAACTCACCTGCAACAGCTTACTGCTTCTTCAACTCTTCTTCTCATCTGACTTCTCCAACCCCATTATCGTGTATTGAATCCACAAACCCCAACATATACATGTACGGTAACAAATCAATTTTGATTAGAGTACTTACACTGTCTCATTAATGTCTTATTCATGAATCCTACGATCCAGGAGGCTTGAAAAAATGAACTTAATCATCTCATATTAAATAAGCTCGGTCCAACTTTGTGCAAGGAAATTCGCTGCTTGAGTTTAGCAACAAAATATAAGATAACACAACAAGTAGATTAAATCATTCACACAAAGCACACAATGATTTATCTCGGTTCGGACAAATCTAATCTAGGAGAAAGAATAGAAATATTATTTTGACTAGAGAAGATAAAAAGTATTAAACTCGCACCACAACTTATCTATCTCTCAAGCCTCACTAGAAAAATAGCTAGTTGTTTACAATGGAGAACTCTCAATTGCACTTATCTATGAAGTACTCACTTTTTGCTCTTGAAGGAGTCGTTATATAAATATATAGAGAGATCTAGACAAACTCTAGTTTGTAGCCTTGATACATAAGCCATTCGATGTATCCTGAATAAAGAGGCACACGATAGGAGCCATATGATTTAACTTGGAGACGAAGTTAGGCCTGAAAGATCATCCAGACCTAAGCCCAAAAACTGCAAACCCACAGTTGTCGATCGACTATTAAAGACAACAGTCGAGCATTCCTTGGATATTCTAAGCCCGTGAGGTGGTCAGTCGACTGTCCGTGCTCTGTTGGCTGTTGTACTTGTTGTTTCCACTTCTTCTCTTCGATGCTTCGACCTTTTTCTCGCTTAATCATCTTCTTCTTCTCATCGAACTACAAATATGTAAGACATAAAATCCAACACTTTGGATAACAAGTAATCGAGGTTGAACCCTGCGGATTTGTGAATAATGTGAGGTGAGAATTTTATACCGTGCACTCCTTTCTATTCCCGTACAAGTTTTACGCAAAATTGGAAATTGACAAACAACATTTTTTTAAAAAACTTATTTTGTAACAAGAATATAGTCACAACCCAGGCACACAATTTTCACAAAATAAAAAATAATAATATAATTGAAAATTGAACTTCCTTTCTTCGAACAGATCATCAGAGCTTAATGGCACCTGCAAAACAGAGTATATGATGGGCCATGAATCAAACCAGAGAAGATACATGTATTAGTAACTCGTTGATATGTGATCAACTCTCTCTTGCAATTATTGTTAGGGATTTCAACCGAAAATTCCTCTTAGGATCTTATTAAGTTATTCGATACAATCAACACAAACTACCAAGCACATATGAGATCATACCAAACACACCAAAGCACACACAAATTTTTTCCGGTTGGGGCTTTTGCCTTAATCCGGGGGAGAAGAAATCCAAGATATTATTCAACTAGAGAAGATACAAGAATATTAAAATTCTCACCATGACCCTCTTTCAAGCCTCACCAACATTCAGCAAGTACTAGTTGTTTACAATTAGAGAATCACTCAATCTCTCCTTCAATGAAGTACTCCCTCTCTTGGCTCTCAGTGGAGGCCAATAACAACAATATATAGAGATCTAGAGAAAATCTAGTTTGATATCTTGATACAATAGCCTTTGGATATTGCTGAAGAGATAACCCTACGATAAGAGCCGTCAGATATGACTTGAAGAGCAAGTTGGGCTTCTCACGAATCACCAAGATCCGACCCAAATTATCCATCAGTGCTACGCGCGGTCGACCGCACATCAAGGTCGGTCGACTATCCCCCTCTCGAAAACTTTTGCATAGTTGGGCGTTCGACTGCACCCCAAGTATGGTCGACCGTAACTCCAACTGCTGCTACAGTTGCTAACTGTTTTCCTTGCTTCCACTCCGTCCCTGATCATCTCGATTCCTCCATCATCTCATCGTCTTCTTATCCAACATAGTATGCAAGACATAAACTCAACAATCTCCACCTTGGATTGCATACTCATGAATCCACACCTATGTGATTTAAATCCTTCTCGACTCTTTTCCTTCTCTTACAAACAACTCGTTTCGATGGCTTCCTCTGCTAGTTGAATCTATCTCCACTTGCTTTTCTCTCGTTGTATGCCTCCTTCAAGGGCACAACCCAGTAGATGTAATCATGGAGGTGCCACCCTCCACACGAACTCCACCTATCTAAAGGCTCTCTCCACCTTCTGATGATATTCGAACATCACAGTCTCTCTCGGATGATTCTAGTGACGGCATACTAGATGGTGCTTTAGGAACAATGGGCTTTGAAACACTTGCGCAAGTTTTTCTGTTCCTCCAAAGCTGGCAGAGGTTGTGCTGACCTTGCTCAATCCCCCTCTCTGTAATATCCCGGACGGATATTAACTCATAGAAATTACTATTTTATTATTATCTTATTTTAATTCCAAAATCAGATTATTTTGAAAATTTTTCGCCGGGTTGCCCACAAACAGTGCCTACGCGCATCTATCAGTCGGTGCGCGTCCGAAGCGCATCAAATTGATACCGCGACTCTCCGAAGTAATAATAAAATTTATTTTTGCTATTATTTTCTAAATTAAACTATTTTTGGGAATTTTATGAGGATTTTATAAGAAAATTTTTGTATACACATACATGTACACATACATGAAAATTGTATGGTACTTAGTACATCATACAAGTATGTAGTGTATACTTTTGGTCAATATACTTACTCTTGTCACGGTAACTTAATTAGGAGGTTTAATATAAAGGTTTGTATGTATGATTGGAACTAAAGCCCTTCTAGAAGACTTATCCTTCCACCTCACCACCCTACACCATACTCCTCCCCCCCTACAAGCATGGCCGGCCACCTCCTTGGGTTATTTTGTGCCAATGTGGTGCACTTACCACTCCTAGTTTCTTCTATAAACACCCCGTCACTCTCCTCCTTCTCTCATTTTAGAAAACAAAAGAAAGAAAGAAAGAAAGAAAGGAAGGAAAAGAAAGAGAGAACAAAAAAAAAAGTAACTTGAGAGTTTTGTTTTGTAGGTTATTAGAAGACTTCTAAAAAGCTAGGGAAAGGAGAAGGATAAGCAAGCTAGTCCTTCCAAAAAGAGAACTAGGTGGGGGTTTCTTCACATTCTTTCTTTGATTGTTTGTTTGTTTGTTTGTTCTTTTGTTGTTTGACTTCTTCTTCTTACCTTCTTGTTTTGTTTTGTTTTTGGGTTTGTTGTATGTGGTGATAAATAAAAGTAAATAAGTAGTAGTAGAACCTACTAGAAGACTTATTTGATCTTTGATCTTTGCAGGACACAAAGCATCCAAGGGCTTACCTCTGAACAAATCAGGTTAATCTTGTTTCTTTTTTCTCTAAAACTTAATGCTAAGTTATGGTATAATTCTTTGGAACCAGGATCAATTAATTCATGGGAGCAATTGCAACAAAATTCTTGAAAGAGTTCTTTCCAGCCCAGAAAACTAGACAACTAAAAAGGGAGATTCTACTTTTCCAACAAAAAGATGGCGATTTGTTTTTCGAGGCGTGGAAGGATTTCAAAAACAAGCTTTTCAAGTGTCCTTTGCACAACATACCTAAGGATGATCAGGTACAATCATTTTATGATGGTTTAAATTACACTAACAAAGCAATTGTTGATTCAGCATGCAATGGAATGTTGATGAGGAAAAGTGCTGAGGAGGCCATAGAGCTATTTGAAGAACTCAGCGAGAACTCACAACAATTCTCAACTAGGAGGGGTCTTTCGAAAAAACAGGGAGTATACGAAATTTCTCATAATAATAACATGCAATTAGAAATGAAAACCATGAACAAAAAGATTGATATGCTTGCGAATTCAACGTTGGGAGGCGTAAAAAACCAACCAAAAGAAATTTGTGTAAATTGTTTTCAATCTAACCATACAACTAATTCATGACCCATGTTTTCTTTCGCAGATCAGGAGCACACAAACTACGAAGAACAGGGAATGTACCCGCCCCAGAACAATTTTTTTTCAAACACGTATGACCCAGGGTGGCAAAACCATCAAGACAATCAATTCACGCCAGGGCATACACAGCAGTTCCAAGGTGGGAATGGGTATGATAAGCCAGCACAAGAACAAAATAAGTTGGATTTCGAATCCACCATTCTTCAATTACTCCAACAGCAACAGCAAACAAGCAATCAACAAGGACAGGCCATTCAAAAATTGGAATTTCAAATTGGTCAAATTGCTACGGAGTTAAGTGAAAGGAAGGCAGGAGAATTCCCATCACAAACCATACCTAACCCTAGAGGACAAGAACAGCTCCAATCAAGAACAACACTAGAGGAAGATATTGAGTTTAAAATGTTTGATGCACCACAATGTCCACACGATGATCATGAATGTTATAATGTTGATGTGGTTCAGGAAATTTGTGACCAAACATTTCAGGAACATAGTGTTGATCCATTACAAGAAACAGTTACACACCCTCTAACATTATCTCATGTTGAACAGGAATACGATGACTGGAGGATGGCAAAGACAGTACATTACCTTGAAACTCCAACGTCATATTCAGGTAAGCTTGCACCTGCAATTGAAAAATTGGTATCTGATAACATTTGTGTTTTTCCAGACCAGTCGACTGGTGCATGGAGCCAGTCGACTGCTACCAGGATTCCAGATGTGGAGTTGAAGCCATTACATGAATATTTGGGGAACAACCAGACAGTACCTGTGACAGTTGCTGCAAATTTCAAGATGAACGAAGAAGCAAGGCTGCAGGGAGTCTTGCAAAACCACAATGGTGCATTAAGATGGACCATTGCTGATAAACTGATGTCAAGATGGTACGGTCCGTAACATGTTACAAAGGTTTCCCCCACATGGAGCATTGACGAAAAAATCAAACGTTCTAGGTGAATGGGCAGAGAGGGGAAACCTTATAATAAGATGAGTTGTGAGCCACGAGTCATTCAATACAGGGCACAACTCATCAAGTCTAGCTGAAGACAAGAAACACAGCGCTTATTGGGAGGCAACCCAATCTTTCAGGGGAGTATTTACACGTCCCCTTTATTTTCTTTTAGTTAATCATTATTATTTTCCTTTAGTTATTTTTACTCTCCTTACTAGATGGTAACACATGCCTATTTATTTTAAATTTCTGTGCGAACATTGAGGACAATGTTCCATCTAAGTTTGGGGGTATTAGGGGTATTTAGTTATATGGAGTCTTTTGATTTTTTTAGATAAACAATTTCTTATAAAGTAAGAGTAAGGATACTTATTTACTTTAGGATTGTTGAGTTTCATAATTCCTTACAAAAATTGTATGAGTCATGCAATTATATATAATAAACAATGTGATGCTTTTTCTGGTGATTATTCCTTTAGATCTAGTCCTAAATTGAGTTTAAGTAAATAGAGTGATAAAGTATATATATATATATGAATAAAGTCAATCTACTCCAATGTTTTGAGTGCTTAGTAACTAGGGGTATTCATCACCAATGTTTACCTTTACGTCAAACGGCAACTTGAAATATGAGTATGCAAAGCACTTTGAAGTTTGTGACTCGCTGAGTAACCGGGTGGATTCATCACAAATGTTTCGCATTCGCGTAAAAAGGCAAGTGACAACTTTAGAGAAGCGACTTAAAAAAAAAAAAAAAAAAAAAAAAAAAAACTCTAGTTTGCTACTCGGTTTGTAGTAGAGAAAAGGAGATAATCACAGATTGAGTAATTACATACTATAACTATAATTAATTGCATGACAAGTGTGGTTGAGTTTGGAGTTATGAATAAACAATTGCACTAGAGAAAGTGGGTATGTTTAATTTTACTTTATCTGAAATTGTTTATACTTTTCTATGTTGATGCCCACATAATAAGAACTCTTGGTGGTTGAGGCTGTCATTATTATTATACCCTTGGTCATAATTTCAGTTTGCTTGAGGACAAGCAAAAATCTAAGTTTGGGGGTATTTGATGAACACATTATTATTCACATTTAGAAGCAATAATCTTATTATAAATGCACATTTAAAAGCTCTATATGTGGTATTTAACTATTATTTTCTCTTTTCAATAGGAAATAACCAAAAGCAGCAAAACGAAGCAGATTCCAGACGAATACAGACTGAGAAATAATATACAGGGAACTGCAGAAGCAACAGTCGACTGGCTCTTCAGCAGTCGACCAGACAGAGAGTTTGCTAAGCCTTGGCACAGTCGACTTCCCCAAACACCAGTCGACTTGACCGAGAAATCGTGAAGCCACAGATGTCTCAGAGACCAGTCGACTTATATCCAAGGCAGTCGACTGGTACGCGGCGGAGTAAACAGATAAGATATTCGAAGATTCATCCAAATCTAATTTCAAATCTATCTGAATCCAGATTTGTGCAAATCAAATCTAGAGACTGGGGATTTCCAAGAGCACGTGGTTAACAGATAAGGAAGGAAAGAAGAAAAGAGAAAGAAATAAATCATCAAATCAAACAGAGAAGGATTTTCCTGAAAAAGTGCAAAACCCTAATTCTCAGCCGTGTTCTATAAATATCAGAAAAGAAGCATTATCTAGCACTCTCGGTTGGCACTCTTCCAGGTTCCAAAACCACCGAATCACAAGAGTTTCTGAGCGTTCAAGTCATCAACAGGGGCATTATTCTATCAGCATCGAGGAAGGAGAGAGGAGATCCAGTATTCGAAGGCAGTCGACTGTGTGACAGCCAGTCGACTTCATTGCCGGACTTCATTAGTTTATTTCTTCTCCTTCTATTCTTTTATGTTGATCATGTATTCAAACTTGTTGATTAATAAAAGTATTATTATGTGGAACTAATTTCATAGTTGGGTAGATTGAAGTCGTAGTTATGTAGTGCTATATTCTTCTGAACTCTTCTATTTTACTTATTGATTGAATCCGTTTGTATTGGTATAGATTGATGGTAATCAAAACTAGTTCTCGAAGTCTGAGAGCAGTCGACTGAGGTGAGAGCCAGTCGACTGACGTACAGAGCTTGAGAAATCCAAGTTTGCATTATCATCTATCTGAATCTGTTATATGAGCATATTGAGACGACCCGTATCTCGTGCCCGTAATTGTAACAAAGGAATCTTTAGGGGTTCCTGGTTCAATCAACTTAAGGGATCTAGATCTGATACCAATTTCTAGAACCTTGAGTGTTTGTTCGTTTCCACTGATCTTATGTTTTCTTTAAGCACAACTTAGTAGATACCATGCTAAACGCTTAATGAAAGAAACGAATTAGAGTAGATACCATGCCTAATTCTTGGCCTAGGGAAACAATACTTTAAGGAGTAGATACCATGCCCTTGAAGTGAACAAACATGAGTAATAAGAAGAAGTCCAGAAGGTGACTTAGCATTACTAACTATTGGTGGAGATCTAAACCCAACTACTTCATAAATATTTGTGATTCAACACTTCTTAATTTAGTTTTAATCTTTTTATTTCTTTTAGACTTTCAAAACAACTCTTTATGATTTTTATTCTTTTTATTGATTAGTAAGTTAAAGTCTACAATCTCTGTGGGATCGACCCTTGCTATTGCTACGCTTTTCAAACGATTCGTGCACTTGCGAGGTTTTTATAATTTGTGTCTAGTTTATCTATATATTTAGGTATCTAGATTGCACAACACATTGGTGGCCACGGACCTTACTCCTACATACATTTTTCCATCCAATCAAAGTATAATCCACCTCCAAGCTACTCACAAAAGTTGATGCCAATTTCTGACTCTCCTTCCTAAATGCATCCTCCTCCAACCCCTTGATCATACCTGCTATGAAAAACTTCTCCTTGGTAGATTTCGCATCTAGCATGGTTATCATGTTGGACGGATTTGGTGATGAGTATATCGTGTTGGAAACCCTTAGATCATCTGTGTTGAACGCCCTCAGTTCAGATAACTCCATATTGAACTCCACTTCATGATCTAGAAGAGTGGTACTTCCTTCATTGAGAAACACCACAACTTTCTTTGCTGGTACATCCGACTCTATGATGACGAACCCGAGTAGTCGGTTCTGAATCTTGCCCAAAGAATCGTCGTGCTTCTCCTATACCTGACTTCGCTCGTCGATGAAAACTGGATTAAACCCAAGACTTCTGAATATATCTTCTTCCACTTCTCCTGCTTTGTGTCGATTGGTCTCCCTTTATCTTCTTTTAGGACTAGATCCAAGCCCTGTTGAACGGATGCTTCATGCATATCCACCTTTAAGAGATCAAAGTTGATCTTGTCTTTGAACCGCTTGATCTTCGTGATCTGATCTGCCATCATCTCCAAAGAACTCAAACAAAACCTTTGAACCCGAAGCTCTGATACCAATTGTTAGGGATTTCAATCGAAAACCCCTCTTAGGGTCTTGTTGAGATATTCGATACAATCAATACAAACTACCAAGCACATATGAGATCATACCAAACACACCAAAGCACACACAAATTTTTTCCGGTTGGGGCTTTTGCCTTAATCCGGGGAGAAGAAACCCAAGATATTATTCAACTAGAGAAGATACAAAAATATTACAATTCTCACCACGATCCTTTCTCAAGCCTCACCAGTAAGTACTAGTTGCTTACAATTAGAGAATCACTGAATCTCTCCTTCAATGAAGTACTCTCTCTCTTAGCTCTCAATGGAGGCCAATAACAATAATATATTGAGATCTAGAGAAAATCTAGTTTGATATCTTGATACAATAGCCTTTGGATATTGCTGAAGAGATAACCCTACAATAAGAGCTGTCAGATATGACTTGAAGAGCAAGTTGGGCTTCTCACGAATCACCAAGATCCGACCCAAATTATCCATCAGCGCCGCACGCGGTCGACCGAACCTCAAGGTCAGTCGACCGTCCCCTTCTCGGGAACTTCTGCATAGTTGGGCGGTCGATCGCACCCCAAGTACGGTCAACCGCAACTCCATCTGTTGCTACAGTTGCTAACTGTTTTCCTTGCTTCCACTCCGTCTCCGATCGTCTCGATTCCTCCATCGTCTCATCGTCTTCTTATCTAACATAGTATGCAAGACATAAACCTAACAATTATAAGACTATTTGAGCATAACACTATGTCAAAGATGGAGGATTATCATTCCTGATTGGCTTGAGGTCTATACTTTAATGTGACTTTGTTGAGCAAACTGTGTGCTAGGATAGATGCTTCCATTGAAAAGTTTTTTCAACCTTTCTATATGGGTTATATAAAAGTGGATGGCTTGTACAGTTTAATCTTACTTAAGTCATTTCTCTTGTATCTTTTAATTTTTAGTTTCAATAAGATCGTTGTGGAAGAAGTTGATTTTGTTATAGTATCTAGAAAAAAACTATAATTGCATTTGGTGAAGCTTTAATATAATTGTTTTAGTTGATAGTCT
This sequence comes from Hemerocallis citrina, assembly GCA_017893485.1. Classification (NCBI taxonomy): domain Eukaryota; kingdom Viridiplantae; phylum Streptophyta; class Magnoliopsida; order Asparagales; family Asphodelaceae; genus Hemerocallis; species Hemerocallis citrina. The sequence goes on from CM030365.1 coordinate 203,243,056, forward strand.
TCATGAATTGGGTGCTCATGTTTCTCTATCTCTCAAGATTTTTAAAAATTAAATTTTTAATTTTTAATTTTTCCGGATCCGTTTCGGTTCCAATCGATTCCCAGGTACCTAACGGGTCTAATAATATACGATAATAAAAAAAATTTCAATGTTTACAAAAGTTTACAATATTCAAATTCGTAACATTTTTTTTGTTTAGAGTACCACATAAATTAGCTACATACTAAAAGTGAAAGTAAAATTAATTAATATGTAAATGAATATAAATAAGTTGATTTTATAAAATAAAGATTATGAGATGCAAATTGGGAGTAAAAAAAAATATTGCACACTCTTTATTAAGTTATATGAACATATTAAGTTTTATTTTCTATCAAAAACGTAAAAAATAAAATTTAACACATACAACTATCTTGTTCTAATATTTTAAAAATTAAGTTATTGGTTTACTAACGGATCTATGGGTCCAGTCCAGGTCGGGCCGGGTCCGATCGGGTTCAAAATCATCAGACCCTAATCCTACCCGTCTATTATTGGGTCGGTTCCGATTCAATATCAGGTTCGGGTCTTGGATAAATGTGACAGTGTTATGGGTAAGACCTAATAATCACTAAAAGATAAATCTCAAAGTGAGTTTGGGATAAAAAATAAGGGTTGTATAGCATTTCTTGTTTAACTTGGAGTGGTTCTGCGAAATAATGTCCCAACTGTGTTTTTATTGGTATCTAGTCTTTAGAGTGAATGCCATCTTTGTGTCAAAATTGAGACAGTTGTATGGATTCCAGAAACTTGAGTCTATTCAATGATTGTAAATGTTGAAGACAAATTGGGGGGGAAATAATAGTTATTCTTATTCTTTATTCTTTATTGTATACATTTACATATAAGGATTACATTCTTGGAGGATAAGAAAGGAGATTGAGAGAAGATTTAGGGGTGAGAGATTTGGGGAATCTGTTTTCTATAGATTAGAAAACAGAATATACACATTAGCACTTACTATATTTCGACTCTCCCCCTCAAGTTGGTACATAGATATTGAACATACCAAACTTGTCAACAAATTTCAAGAAGAGCCGACTCAAAACTGCCTTGGTCAGGATATCTACAAGCTGATCTTCCGACTTCACTTTAGTTATCTCAATGACTTTCTCATCCAATTTCTCCTTGATGACGAATCTATCCACCTCTACATGTTTCGTCCTATCATGTTGAACTAGATTGACGGTAATATCACATGCTACTTAACTATCACAATACACCTTCATAGGTTCATTCGGACCACATCCTAAGTCTTGCAACAAGAGTTTCAGCTATAAAGCTTCCGCTATACTTAGAGCTACTCCGCGATACTCAGCCTCTGCACTAGAGCGTGCAACAACATTTTGCTTCTTGCTTCTCCATGTAACTAGATTTCCTCCAACAAAGGTGAAGTATCCTGAAGTTGAGTGGCTATCAATTATAGATACTGCCCAATCAATATCAGTATGCCTCAACCTTCAAGTGACCATGTTTCGCAAATATGACCCTTTTTCTTGAAGCAGACTTAATATATCTCAGAATTCTCATCAATGTATCCATGTGATGTTCCTAAGGTGCATGCATAAACTGACTTACCACACTTAAAGCATATGATAAATCTGGCCATGCATGTGCAAGATACATCAATCGTCCAACCAATCTCTGATATCTTTCCTTATCACAAGGCACATGATCAGATCTGTTGCAAACTTTTAGTCCTTCTTCTAATGGTGTACCAATTGGCTGACAAGCAGACATTCCAGTTTCCTTCAATAAATCGAGAGCATATTTCCTTTGAGACAGAAACATACCATTTCTCGAGCGAGAAATTTCAATACCAAGGAAATATCTCAAAGCGCCAAGATCCTTCATTTCGAACTCTTGTGACAAGTATCTCTTCAATGCCATTCTCTCTTCAGGATCATTCCCAGGTACTATCATGTCATCCACATATATAATGAGAGTAGTAATCTTGCTTTCTTTCCTTTTCAGGAATAGGGTATGATCTGATTTACTCTAACAATATCCGAATGTCCTCATTGATTTTGTAAACCTCCAAAACCAAGCTCTTGGTAACTGTATGAGACCATATAGCGCATTCCTCAACTGACGCACTTTATTACTGTGTTGGACTGGTCTATTTAATTCTGGCGGTAGATCCATATAAACCTTTTCTGTCAATTTTCCATGCAGAAAGGCATTCTTCACATCAAATTTCTCTAATGACCAGTCAAGATTTGCCGCAAGTGACAGTAGAACTCGGACAGTGTTGAACTTTGCCACAGGTAATAATGTTTCGTCATAATCAATTTCATAAGTTTGAGTGTACCCTTTGGCAACCAACCTTTCCTTGTACCGCTCTATCGAACCATCCGAGTTATATTTCTCCGTATAAATCCATTTGCATCCGACCGGATTCTTCCCTACTGGCAGTTCGACTATCTCCCAAGTCTCATTCTTCTTTAAGGACTTCATCTCCTCATCCATAGCTACTTTCCACCTTGGATCGACTAAGGCTTCCTACACACTGTTAGGCATAGATACAACACATAATTGATTCACAAATAACTTATTTGATTCAGACAATTGGTAAGTGGACACATAGTGACTCATGGGATACTTGACTTTACTAGTGGGATCAGGCTCATAAGTGGGTTTTGGGATATCTCTAGTAGTACGGTTTGGGAGTTCTCTTCTTGGAGCTTCGAAAAGCGATGAAGATTGGTTTTGAGGTTCTGCTGGGGGTGGAGATAGTTCTGATGGTGCTGGTGGCAGACATGGCTCATCTTTATGGAGGTTCGGCACTGATTGCAGTTCTTTGTGGAAATTTTCTTCCTCAACCAAATCTTCATTCGAGTGATCTTCATTACTTACATCCTGATTTTCTCCCCTTATATCCGATTGTTCAGTCTGAATAATAACCACTTCATCATAGGCAAGAGTTTGAACTTCACTTTGGTACTCCACCTGAAGTTCAACCTCAGAGGAAAAATACATCTCATCTTCATGGAACACAACATCCATAGTTACAAACATCTTTTAAGTTGGTAGGTGATAGCACTGATGCCCTTTCGTATCCTGCGTATATCCCACAAACACACATCGGATAGCTCGAGGAGTTAACTTATTACGTTCATGTTTATGAAGATGAACAAATGCAACACACCCAAACACACGAGGTGTCAAGTTGATGACTTTTGGTGCATTCACAGCTTCAGTTAATGCTTGAAATGGCATGAGAAAGTTTATGATATTAAAGGGAACTTGATTGATTAAGTATGCAGCAGAAGCAAGTGCTTCCCCCCAATAAATGAGTGGCATATTTCCATGGATAAGAGAAGCACGGACCACCTCAATCAAGTGTCTACTTTTTCTTTCTACAACTCCATTCTGTTGAGGTATATATGAGCATGTAGTCTGGTGAACAATTCCGTGTTCCACCAAATATTGTTACAAATTCGAACTCAGTTATTCTCCGCCATTATCACTCCTAAGAACTTGAATTTGTAATTTATACTGAGTCATAACATGCTTGTGAAATTTCTGAAACAAGCCACTAACTTCACTTTTCGACTTCATCAAACATATCCAGTTCATACGAGTACAGTCATCAATAAATGTCACAAACCATTTGGCTTCTCCAAACGTAGTGTTTTTAGATGGACCCCAAACATCAGAATGAATAATCATAAATGGAAGAGAGCTTCTACTTGGATTTAGGGGAACGTCGATGTCATAGCCAAATATCTGATTTCTTCTTCTCACATTCAGATCCTTCCACACTTAGAGCTTGAGTCAACTTGCTTGAACTTTCAGATTCTAAATCCAGGTAATATAGCTTCCCGTGTCTAACCCCATAACCAATCGTCTTGCGAGTCCGAATATCCGTAAACACACAATGTGAATGCCAAAAAACTACAATACAATGTAAGGTAGTAGTTATTTGAGCAACAGATAACAGATTAAAATTCAAGGATGGCACAACTAAGACAATATCTAAGGTTAGGTTGTTTGTGAGAGGTATGGAACCCTCGCCAGTAACAGTGGCAGGATCACCATTGGCAGTGGACACAGTTGATTTGGTGGATGGTTGAAAATATTAGACTTGCCTAGAGTCAAAAGTCATATGGTCGGTAGCACCCGAATCAATTATCCATGCATTATTCATAACAGAGGCAAAAAAAACCTTACCATCATTACCTGCAGCAGAACGATCAGCAACTCCAACTGCGACACTGGGTTGATTGCAAGTCTTCTTCCAAATATCCATGCTATGATCCCAGTTCTCCGGATAGCTGACAATCTTATAACAACGAGCTTTCGTGTGGCCGGTCTTGCCACAATGAATATACTTCCTTGACTCATACAGATATTGTCCCGTAGCAATATAATAAGGAGAACAAGTTGTCTGCCAAGCAGTGAGCGGCAAACACCAATGGAGTACAACAGCAAATCAGATCTAAATAAATTATATCAATAGATCACAACAGCAACAGAGCAACAATCGGTTTTGGGAGAGGATTCGTGATCTGGAGCAACAATCGGCACAACAGCAGCACGATCTGGGTCGACAGAGCAACAATCGACACAACAGAGCAACAATCGGCACACAGCAACCGAGGGAAGCTCAACGGCGGCGGCTCGATCGACGGCAATGTCGACCTGCTCATCGATCGGAACAGGGGACAAGGGCGATGCGGTGGCGGCGTCAGGCAGTGAGGTCGAGTGAGGAAAAGAGGAGTAGCAACAGGGGGTCGGGGTTTGCTGCTGCCGTCGAACGGGATCAGAAGGGGGGTTTCGATTGGGCGGCGACTGGAGGAAGAGGGCGGCAGAGCTCGACAGGACGACGGGAGGAGCAGGGGGTTTCGATTGGGGGTTACCGGAGTTTGATCGGAGAAGGAGGTCGGGAATTGGGTTTTGGTCGGGATCGGATGAAGATGGAGGTGTAAGATCTGATCACCTCCTCTTCTTCTTCAGTTAGCCTAAACCTGGTTGGGCTCTGATACCATGTTGAAGACAGATTTGGAGAAAAATAATAGTTATTCTTATTCTTTATTCTTTACAGTATACATCTCTATATAAGGATTACATTCTTGGAGGAGAAGAAAGGAGATTGACAGAAGATTGAAGGGTGAGAGATTTGGGAAATCTGTTTTTTATAGATTAGGAAACAGAATATGCACATTAGCACTTACTATATTTTAACAGTAAATTCCATTATAAAAAAAAGTAAAAATTCAAAGATTGTAGAATACTGCCAAACTTGTAGAGTAGACTTTAGTAAGCTTTATATGGATTCTACGAATTTTCTCTTACTCCAATACTCCGGAGTTTTTGTAAGCATTACAGTGTTTGTTGTCATTGTTGTGCCAGTGCTATTTTAAGAGGAAGGTGAAAAAATCATAAAATTTTAAACGTAGCATGCCATGAGAGCATGATTTGAGATTTGAGATTCTATGAGTTTTCCAAACATTACATCGTATTCTAACAAATGACAATTAAGCCTAATGTATCAACTTTATTAATGGAGCAACATGAAGTTTTATTTATTTATTTAGGTCTATTCTTATAACTTGTAAAAGAAGGTATTCATCATATTATTATACACTTAAATCGTAGAGTATAGTAGGTCTACATCACGAGCAGAATTACTGGCAACACCTTGAATTTTTTCCCAAACTGTTCCACTTTTTGAAATTTTTTCCCAAACTGTCCTACTTTTTTTAAAAATTTTCAAAATATCCTGCTCGCTTTCCGAAAAAGTGAGTTCGGGTAAAACCCCATCGCTTTTTCAGAAAGCGAGTGTGAGGCTTTGGTTTTCAGAAAGCCTAGACTCGCTTTCTGAAAAAGCGATGGGGTTTAACCCACACTCGCTTTTTCAAAAAGCGAATCTCGATTGGGGCTTTTTAAGCTTTAGATCTCAATTTGGATCTCACTTTCTCTCCGTTCTTACTATTACTTATCTCCCTTATTATTCTCTCCTTAACTCCGAAACCTAAAATCCTAGCTTCCCAAAATCGACCTCCTACCCACAAAATCTCCTCTAAATCTAAATATATTCACAAAATGTATTAATAGAGGATCTCAAAATATTTAATCCATAGGCAAATTCGAATGTGTTTTTGTTTGTAATTGTACTATGTAATTTCGAATTTGTACTAATTTGTATGAGTTTAATTCTGAAAAGATGTTAATTTCCATTTGTTAAGTATGAGTGTGATTATTGAGTGTTGAGAATTGGCGTAGTGCAAAGCTGACAGTTGGTGAATTGGTTGAAGAGTATTGTATGCAAAATTGAAGTTGTATTTTTTATGCCTAGACTCACTTTCTCAGAAACTGAGTCTAGTATTGAGCTCCTCGCTTTCTGAGGAATCGAGTGTTGACCCTGATCTCTGGAAAACTATCTACTCAACAGTCGCTTTCCGAAAAAGAGAGGTGGTTTCACCTAGACTCGCTTTCTCAGAAAGCGAGTGTAGGTGATATCACCTCACTTTCTCAGAAAGGGACTGTGGATTAGTTAGTTTTCCAGAGATCAGCTTGATCTCTGAAAAACTATCTACTCAACATTCGCTTTCCGAGAAAGCGAGGTGGTTTCACCTACACTTGTTTTCTCAGAAAGCGCGTCTTGGGTCTGCTGATAAAATGCATATAGGCTTAACACTTGCTTTCTCAGAAAGCGAGGAGCTCAATACTAGACTCAGTTTCTGAGAAAGCGAGTCTAGGCTTAAAAAAATACTTTACAATCCACTTCACAGTTGGCCTTGTATACAACACTCTTCAACCAATTCTCTTCAACCAATTCACCAATATTGCTTACAATACTCTTCAACCAATTCACCAATTGTCAACAATCCACTACACTAATTCTCACGCATACATAACAGAAAAACACAAACATTCAAAACTTTGAAACAATGAAACAATCACACTCACACACCCCATACAAACTTGCATTGCTTCATACATTCCAAATTTATAAAAGTTTACGACATTGAAACATATATTACAAAACATTCAAAAATTAATACAAAAAAAGCTTCACGGATCGGGTGTGAAGAAAGTGGGGGGTTTCCTTTGCCTTTTACCACGTTGTGGAGTGGCCTGTGTGACACCGGACATCGGAATCGGATCCTCTTCTTGTTGTTGTGTCCCCTCAATATTTTTTTCACGCCCTGCTTCCCAAAATACGGGAATACGAGCACGTAACGAAGGCCCAACAAATGATTATACATCATCCATAAGCTGTACCAGTCTAACTCAACAATATATAAGAGAAACAACCACGCATGCAAAGAATATAATCACATAAACAATGAATAAACTCAAAGATAATCATTCACCAAATAATAATCCAATATCTGGGATAAAACAAACTTCGGGTCATAAAGCCCAAGAATATAAAGTATGATAAAAATAAATACAATAAGCAAATAACAAAATGTAGCTAAGTAGTCTAATAGTCTAGCTCCGATCTTCTGAGAGTTTGCTCACCAATTCCTTCTGGGATTGCTCCTTCGATACCTGTTAATAATTGATCTAAAAAGAAAGAAAAGAGTGCCCTTAGAGCAAGTCGTGGACGGCAAGTAGAGAAAATAAAGGATAATAGGAAAGAATGAATATCAAAGAAAAGGAATATGGTCAAAGACAAAGAACAAAACAAAGAGCAGGCAATATCAAAGGTGTACAATAATCACACATGAAATGCGTGATGTCAGGTCAAGTTCAATACAAGATCAAGTATGCAGATTGTTAAGTATTTTATTAACTTATCTAGTGTACGTATTGCTGCGTCTCATTCTACATGTTCCGCACAAGCACAATGATCGTTTTAGACTGATGGTAAATTCACAGATCGTGTACTCAGAGTAACTAGATAACATGATAACGAGATAACGAGATAACGAGATAACGTGATAATCTTCTTCCAAGACAATCTCCTCCTTCTATGTCAAGTATTCGTGCGAGCGAGAAGGCCCTACCGAGTACATTTCCCGATCGTTCACTACCAAGTCTACCCATAATATCCCGGCTTGTTATTAAATCATTTTCATCCTATGTGAACATGCAAGAGGGTTTCAATGTTGTATAATACTAAGTGCGTCTAATTCTATGCATTACAGACAAATCATAAAGCAAACAGGTCATTTACACAAAATTCCATAATCAGAACAGCATGACCTTGCTGTACTAAAATATGGATTACCGTCACTACAAAATAGCAAACCCGAATCTGCCGGAAGACCTAGAAATTAGACTTCTACACGGTTCCAGCGAGTATAATTAAGGCATATAAAAGACACAGGAAGTAGGGTGAAAACTCTATTCTAACCAGGTTTTATGTTCAGTCAGCATGCAGTAGGCTGTGTTCAACTAATTGTTTTAGGTCGGAAAACTCATTAATAAAATCTACAAAAATTCAGAGAATTATATATATATGTCTAAGTCCAGCTTAATTTATTTCAGATTTTTCCTTTACTGTTAACAGGGTAAAATAAAATAAGAAACAGCAGGATACGCATGAAATTATGAGTCTGAAATTACTAACACAGTTGCAGTAAAGTGATGATATCTAACAGATAGAAAATTGGAATTTAAATCAAGACCAGGGAAAAATTATCTAGACATCAAGGGCTATATTTTATGTTCAGTAAGTTCCTTCAAATTATGTCATTAGCAGGATTAAAAATCTGATTCAAAGTAAAACATACAGCAGTCCAGAAATCAACTTAACATAAAAAGATAACAAATAATTTATACAATCACATATAGCAGGAAAATTGGTAATCAAAGCAATCCTAGGTATCAACATGCAAATTTCTAAGGGTTAAGAGATATTTATCACGGTCATGGTGTCAATTCATCAATTAAATTCAATCTGGCAGGTACAATTTCAATGTCCAATCTATCAAATAGTCGTGTGCATGAATCTAGTTATTCAATTGTGCATATGCATGAAACAATGGGGACTAGGTTTAGATCGAAGAGATAGCACGATATTAAGAGTATGTCGGGTTAGCTCGTGTAAACCCTCGATAATCTTAATGGAATTATCAAAAGCAGTTTTGATAGCAAAATGGACGGATCTACTTCCAGGAAATCAATTAATCTTGAACACAAACAATAAAAAGTGTTCAAGAAGAGACTTGCCTGTTATTGGGTTAATTCGAATAATAAGGAATAGTGGGATTGGAATCCCGGGTGAAAATCCCAAAATACGTGTGTTGCCGCTGAATTCGGGTGTGGGGGCAATAGATGAGATTTGTAGGTTCGTGAGGAACTCAAAAATTTTGATCCCTTCTTCTTTCTTACTGATTTTTTGACTCCTTGGTGCTCCCTTGAGACCTGCACAAACGTTCGAGACACGGGGATGGATCCCGGCGATGAACCCTCCAATGATCAAGTCAATACACAGAAAAGGAGAGGGAAAAGGCTCAAGTGTGTAAAGTGTGATCACCTGTTACAGTGGGAGGTCAGGGGGGTTTTATAGTCACCAATGGGATCTTCTTCAGGATCAGGGAGAATCCCTACTTCCCGGTGTGGTAGGATTAGGGTGGTTATAACCACCTCCTCCAGATCAGGGGGAGCCAGGATTTCCTTCAATCCTGTTGAACTAGCCCTAACGGGTTGAGACCCGTTCTCAACTGGTCAGGTCCGTTCATGGGTTAGCGGGTCCAGGAGGAGGGACCCGGTTCCCAATTCGGACCCGTCCATCGGCGAGATTACCATCTTGCCCCTAGGACTTTGAGATTCGCGCCCATTTTGAATGGTTCCGATTTAACCCCATTTTTAGTCATATCACGAGCCCCCCACTCCCAAAGACTGTGTGTTACGGCCTTTGGAGAGTAGTTTTGTTGTTTCAATGGCGCATAGGGTTTTATCGGAGTTCCCAACGGGTTTTCGAATCTCGCCTGAGGGGTGATGGTGCTTTCCTGAGCTGGTAGCATGCTCAAAGTGGCTTCTAGGTTGCTCTGGATCTTTGGTGATTTTTTCCCGATTTTTATATCATTTGTTCGAACTATTTATTTAATTTTGCAAGGCAGTGATTCACTCTCCGGGAGCCTTAATTAATCGTTCTGGACAATAATTATGTCACCCATGACTCAAAAATGTTCCCCCAAATTTATAACTATTTTTCAGAATTTTTAATTAATTTTCCAGAATTTTTAATCATTTTTTGCAATTTTTAAATAAATAATCTGAATTAATAAAATAGAAAAAGGAATTAATCGCCGTATTTATGGCGTGGCCAAATCTAAGCCCTTGATCACACACCAGCGAGGAATTCTGGGCGATCGGATAGCCAGGAGAAAAAGGGGTTCTCGCGATCTGGGCGAACGGTGGGGCGAATGCGTCGAACGGTGTGCCGAACACGGCGAACGTTATGTGGAGTTTGGCGAACATCGAAGAGGCGTTGACTGGTCAACACTATTTTTGGTGTTTGCAGCTCGGAAACACTTCTGTTCGGATTTGACGGCGAGCTTGGCGAACGGAATGTTGAGCTTGGCGAACGAAATGGCGAGCTCGAAGAGCGTTGATTGGTCAATGCATTTTTTGGTGTTTTCAGCTCGAAAACACATCTACTCGGATTTGACGGCAAGCTTGGCAAACGGAATGTCGAGCTTGGCGAACGAAACGACGAGCTCGAATAGTGTTGACTGGTCAATGCATTTTTTGGTGTTTTCAGTTCGGAAACACGTCTGCTCGGATTTGACGGCGAGCTTGACAAATGTCCTATCGAGCTTGGCAAACGGAACGTCAAGCTTGGCAAACGAAACGGCGATCTCGAAGAGCTTTGACTGGTCAACACATTTTTTGGTGTTTTCAGCTCGGAAACACGTCTGCTCGGATTTGACGGCGAGCTTGGCGAATGGAACGGCGAGCTTGAAGAGCGTTGACTGGTCAACGCATTTTTTGGTGTTTTTAGCTCAGAAACACGTCTGCTCGGATTTGACGGCGAGCTTGGCGAATGACCTATCGAGCTTGGCGAACGGAACGGCAAGCTCGAAGAGCATTGACTGGTCAACGCATTTTTTGGTGTTTTCAGTTCGGAAACACATCTGCTCGGATTTGACGGTGAGCTCGGCGAATGTCCTGTCGAGCTTGGCAAACGGAATGGCGAGCTCGAAGAGCGTTGATGGGTCAACGCATTTTTTGGTGTTTTCAGTTCGGAAAGACGTCTGCTCGGATTTGACGGCGAGCTTGGCGAATGTCCTGTCGAGCTTGGCGAATGGAACGGCGAGCTCGAACAGTGTTGACTGGTCAATGCATTTTTTGGTATTTTCTGCTTGGAAATACGTCTACTCGGATTTGACAGTGAGCTTGGCAAGCAGAATGTCGAGCTTGGCGAACGGGACGACAAGCTCGAAGAGCGTTGAATGGTCGACGCATTTTTTGGTGTTTTCAACTCGGAAACACGTCTGTTCGGATTTGACGGCGATCTTGGCGAATGGAATGTCAAGCTTGGCGAACGAAACGGTGAGCTCGAAGAGCGTTGACTGGTCAACGCATTTCTTGGTGTTTTCAGCTCGGAAACACGTTTGCTTGGATGTGATGGCGAGCTTGGCGTGCAATGTGTCGAGCGAATCAGTTGAATCGACGAGCTCGAAACGCATTGATTGGTCAACTATTCTGAGTTGCTTCTGGTCACTCCTTTTTTTTCATTTCGTATTTCGACCGCTTAGACTTCTGCGCTTGTTGGGCCGGTAAAGCTGTGCGACCCAAGCCCATCAAGTTTTGCTATAAGTCCCCACCCCTCTCATTTTTACTTCACTTTCTCACTTTTTCTTCACTGGAGATTTCTTCTCTTCGCAGAGCTTCCGGCGCCCTTCCTGTTCTCTGACGACCATTCCGACCGTGGTTGTCACTTTCCAGGTAATTTATTTTAATTTAAAGAGATGTCTAGGGTATCGTCCGGCGAAGAGGCCTCCTCCTCGAGTCAGTTCAAAGTACCCCCCCCCCCCCAGTCGACTCCTTCGATCGATAAGGGGAAGGCTCCCATTGTCCTGTCCTCTCCGGAAGTGGAAGGTGATCTCGTCGTCGAGGGTGGAGGCGGCAAGGCGGCTCTCTCTTCGACGGTGGTGGAAATGATAGTGGATAGAAATCGGCGAATGGGTGCGTTTGGCAGGCATTCGATCACCGTGTCCACCCTTGGAGGGACCCAGCAGTATAGTTCGTAAGATTTGAGGCGAACAGAGCATGGTTTGGCCTAGTTTTATGAGGAGAAAAATTCGAGGGAGCGCACGGAGGTGAACAAAATCGTCAGCATCCTGAAGGAGTCGGATCTGCGAATGGTTCGGATGTGCTTCATGATCCCTCCGGAGTTCGAACTCATCGTCCCGGGGCTAGGGGTCAGGTCTTGTTCTTATCTCCCCTCTGATACTTGCATTTTCCCTTACGATGCTTTCTATGCAGGGTTGCGCCTCCCTCTACACCCTTTCATAAGGGGAATGTTGTAATGGTATGGGGTCTGCCCTATTCAGCTTATGCTGAACATTTGGAGGCACGTGACGGGGTTCGTTCTCCACTACCAGGCGGCGGGGATCGAACCAAGTATCAGCATACTCCATCGTCTATACAAGATCCACCAAAAAATGAGAACGGAGTACTGTTTCTACCTCACTGCTAGGAAGGGCGTCAAGTTGGTTGACAACGCTGACTCCGTGAAGTGTTGGCGAGACAAATATTTCCTCGTTCGGGGTAAAAAGTTGTGGGACATTCCTACGATATGGAGGGAAGGTGTGCCGAAGAGGGTGAAGATGGATCCGAGTTTAAGTCCGGAGGAGGACAAAATGGTCGGCATCCTTTTGGATTAGCCCACTCTGCACTGGAAGGAGATCACCGAGGAGAGCCTCTTTGGAGGAGGCCTTGGCCTGATGGACCCCAGTACGAGTTCTCTTTCATCGATAGTTATCTTAATTTTAAGAGTGTCAAAATTCTAATACTTTTTTTTCTATGTTTTTTGTTTGCAGGATCTACTGCCGTGGACTTCGACGACATCATGAACAGGCGATCGGTGCTGAGTGGCAAGCGCATTGAGAAGAAGAAGAGGAAGCGTGCCGTTGCTCACCCAACTACGACGAAGGCAGCTCGAGTTGAGAGCGCCACCGCCCCCATTGTTGACTTGGATGCCGCTCCTTCTTCCGTTGCTCCATCGGCGAAGTAGCTCGATTGTTCGGCCACTCTTGCCCTGTCAGCTCTGCCTCGCACGGCAGCAGCCAAGGTGTTTCTGAATGACGAGCTGAAGAGGATCTTCGTGCCGGATTGGCAGGTTCTTAGGCACGACAGTTTCCTCGGCGACTCGACGAGTTGCATGGACGCCGTCCGCAGTCTTGCCACGCCCAAAGACAAGGCGGCGATGGAGCATGGGACAGTGGGCGACTCGGCATTGGAGATTGCCAAAGTGCAGATGACGGTAAGCCTTGACCTCCCGCTCAACCTCTGTCCCCTTCTTTGTGTTCCGCTCTTAACCACTGCCTTTTTCACAGGCGATCTGCCATTTTAGCCACTTGCTGAAGCGAGTGGCGGAGCAGGAGAAAGAGCTGAAGGCTTTTCAGGATTGGGAGAGGTTGGAGCGCTTGAAGGCCAAGAGAGAGCTAGAGGTGGCCGCTCTCAAGGTTGAAACGCAGGCCATTGATATCCGACTACTAGAGGAGGCACTGGCGAAGGCGAAGGACTCCGCCGCTACGGAGAAGGAGGAGATGGCTCGAAAATGGGCCGCCGAGTGGGAGAAGACCGCATTCGCGATGTTCACGGCGGTGAAGGAGGCCAAGGTAGCGGCGAAGAAGGAGGCGATCGGCTACCTGGAGCAGAACATGCACAAGGCCTACGCCAAGCCACTGAAGGATGTCGGTGAGCGTATCCCCGACTTTGACTGTTCGGGATACTTCTTATTCCCCGATGAGGAGAAGACAGTCGCCGAAGGAGAAGAAGAGGATGAAGGAGAAGAGGAGGCCGTCGGCAATGAAGACGTAGTAACTGAGACGCCGTTAGCTATGGCACCGGCGACACGGGGAGCTGAGGGCGGCGAAGGTGCCTTAGCGCTTGTGGATCCATCCACCGAGGTGGACACTCAACTCCCTTAGAGTTTCTTTTGTGTTTTAGCAGTAGTTTTTCATCTAGGGTCTTTTTGTATCAATGCCTAATAGCAGACTGGCCACCACTTTCTTTTGTACTCTTTTGAACTTCAATGAAACGAAAGACTTTTGAGATTTTAGCCGAAGTTTACAATGACTAGCTTTGAAATTTGGCTAAGTGTTGAAGACAACTCGCTTTGAAATTTAGCTAAGTGTTAAAAACAACTCGATTTGGAATTTAGCTAAGTGTTGAAAACAACTCACTTTGAAATTTAGCTCAGTGTTAAAAACAACTCGCTTTGGAATTTAGCTGTATTGAAAACAACTCGCTTTGAAATTTGGCTAAGTGTTGCTCAAGCTCAGGATCGTTGTGTTCTTGCTTTTCAGATCGTCGAGTTGTGTCTGGCCGAGGCATTGCCGAACATGGTAGCGGCTGAGTCCTCTCATCTTCGAGCTGACTTAGGAGCGATGAAGTTGGCCCTTTCTCATAGTTGAGAGTGTTTCCTCAAAAGCGAGCTAGAACTAGATCATCTCAAGCTAACGCTGGTGAAGCACAACTCCGAGTTGAAGCAACTAAAGAAACGAACTCGAGAAGCCCCACTGAAGGGGAGGTGGAGTTACTTCGGCAGACCCTATTCGACGTCGGTGCTGAAAGAGATGGTCTAAAGAATGTGGTGCTCGAGAAGAGCTTGGAGACGGCGCAGCTTCGGCGAGCTATCATTGAAGCTTCTCGTGTGGGTAGTACGAGCAGAATTTCTCGCCTACAATTCAAGGTAACGGATGATTTGCTGAGGGAGCGCATTGTTGAGCTAGATACGGAGGTTCATCGGCTACGACGTTTTACAGAGGGGAGCAACGTCAGGACCACATCTTGCCCTCGAAACGAGTACTCGCAGGGACGATCATTTCACGAGTTGGCGTCACGTTCGCCTCCCATCCTAAGGCATCCTGGGGATGCTCAAAGTGGAGTTGCTGGTTCGTCGAGTGAAGCCTCAGCCGGCGCAATGCTTAGGGACACAACTAGGCTCACCGGCTTGGGGACCTCAACGAGTGCGGGGTCGCAGCGACACAATGCTTGCCGTCCCCGTTTGTCGCTCAAGAGGAGTATCCCACTTCCTAGAAGGCGTTGAAGTAGTCTTGTAATTTTGTCTTCTCAAATTTTGTAACTCATCGTAGAGATAAGTAGTTGGTCATGTAATCTGAGTTGTTCCTTAAACTTTATAGAAATGAAACTTGTTTTCTCTTTTGCACTTGTGTGTTTTGTTAACATCTATGATTGTCGATAGTTGTAGGAGTACTTCTGAATGGCGAACCACTTCTTACTCGCTTTTGCGCGAGTAGTAGAAGTGGAGTCGAGCCAAGTGTTGGACTCCAAACTTTGTCGTTTAAGAAAGAGTCAGCGGTTGCAGGAGCAATTCCGAATGGCGAACCACTTCTTACTCGCTTTTGCACGAGCAGTAGAAGCGGGGTTGAGCCAAGTATTGGACTTCAAACTTCGTCGTTTAAGAAAGAGTCAACGGTTGCGGGAGCAATTCCGAATGGTGATCCACTTCTTGCTTGCTTAAGAGCGAGTAGTAGAAGCGGGGTCGAGCCAAGTGTTGGACTCCACACTTCGTCGTTTAAGAGAGAGTCAACGGTTGTGGGAGCAATTCCGAATGGTGAACCACTTCTTACTTGCTTATGAGCGAGTAGGAGAAGCGGGGTCGAGCCAAGTGTTGGACTCCAAACTTCGTCGTTTAAGAGAAAAAAAATTGTAAGTAGA
The DNA here is from genome assembly GCA_017893485.1 of Hemerocallis citrina. Lineage (NCBI taxonomy): Eukaryota > Viridiplantae > Streptophyta > Magnoliopsida > Asparagales > Asphodelaceae > Hemerocallis > Hemerocallis citrina. Next base: position 203,258,911 of record CM030365.1, read on the forward strand.
GTTGGACTACCCCAAAAATATAGAATTTACTCGAAAGATAGATAAGTTGAAAGGGGGGAAATTTCTCTTTTATTGAAAACAACTGGGCGGCCGCTTCTATAAGTTGCAGACCGCCTTTTACATTTTGATAAAAAGGAAGATACAAGTAAAATTTTTGCAATCCTGGGGAAGTAGCTTGGAGCGGCGTTTAGACACCCTCTCGGTACTTCATCAGATGCTCGGCGTTCCAAGTCCTTGGTATCTTCCTGCCCCTCGGGTCTTCAAGTTGATACGCGCCCGGGCGTATAACTCTGGAGACCTTATCTGGTCCTTCCCAATTGGGTGCCAGCATGCCTCTCTTGCTTGGATCCAAAATTGATAACTTTCTCAGTACTAAGTCCCCTTCCTTTATGTTGGTCGGCCGTACCCTCTTGTTGTAAGCTTGAGTGATCCTACGACGGTAGGTCTCTTAGCGGATTGCGGATCTTGTCAATGAGGTCTAGGCAATTGCGAAGCTGGTTCGCGTTCTGTGCCTCATTGTAAGCTATGAGACGAGGCAAAGGTAGACCCACCTCCAAAGGGATAAGAGCTTCTGATCTGTATGTGAGGTTGAAAGGGAATTCACCCGTCAGAGTTCTTTTGGTGGTGCGATAGCACCAAAGCACATTGGGAAGTTGTTCGACCATAGCCCCATGGTGGACTTGTCGAGCCTCTTCTTCAAACTTGAGAGGATTTGACGGTTCGCGTTCTCTGCTTGGCCGTTAGACTGGGGGTGTGCTACTGAAGAGAAACGTTGTTGAATTCCGAGATCGGTGCAGAAGTCGTGAAAAGCAGCTCCTGTAAACTGGGTCATGTTGTCGGTTACGAGGATGCGAGGTACCCCGAACTGACAGACAAGGTTCTTCCAAAAGAACTTCTAGACCCTGTTCTCGATGATCGTTGAGAGAGGTTCGACTTCTATCCATTTGGAGAAGTAGTCTATTGCTACCACCAAGAACTTCAGCTGGCCTGGTGCTGGAGGAAAAGGTCCGAGCAAATCCATCCCCCACATTGCGAAAGGGATTGGACTTGCCAGGGAGGCAAGTTACACTTGAGGCAGGCGATGGATTGGGGCGAACTTTTGGCAGGAGTCACACTGGCGGACATACTCCTCGGAGTCACTTACTAGTGTAGGCCAAAAGTACCCGTAGTTCAAAAGCTTCCGGGCAAGTGATCTTGCTCCCAAGTGTGCACCACATAGACTATCATGGGCTTCCCTTAAGGCGTAAAGCGCCTCTTCCAGAGAGAGGCATCTCAGATAGGGCCACCCGTCGACCTGGGTGTAGGAGCGTTTGTACATAACCATGTCCAGGAGTGTGTACCGTTCTGCTCGTGTCCTGATCCTCCTTGCTTCTTTCGGATCTTCGGGGAGGACACCATTTTGGAGATACTCGAGCAGGGGCTTCATCCAGTTTTTCCTAAGTGTTAGGGGGTAGGCTTCCATTAGCTCCGTCAATACTGGGTTTGAGAAGAACTTCTATTAGGACAGTTCGTTCTAAACCTTGGAAGGACGAGGAGGCGAGCTTAGAGAGGGCATCCACTTGCGCTTTTTCCTCTCGGAAAACCCGCTGGAGTTGGACATCTCTGAAGAGAGTGAGAAGCTCCCTCACTTTTGCTAAGTATCTGGCCATTCGGTCATCTCTCGCCTCGTACTCCCCGGACACTTGATTGACCACTAACTGAGAGTTGCTGAAGACCCTTACTTGTTTGGCACCCGCCTTGCGAGCCAAGCAGAGACCCGCAATTAGGGCATCATATTCAGCCTCATTGTTCGACGTCAGAAAATTGAGGCAAAGGGAATACTGGAGGACGAAGGCGTCGGGACCAATTAGGATGATGCCGGCCCTGCTACCATCGGCACAGGAGGACCCATCCACATAGACGGTCCAGACGAAGGGGTCGGTCAGTGACTCGCATGAGTCGAGGATGGTGTTCTCCATGATGAACTCGGCCAGAGCCTAAGCTTTTACCGCCGTCCTGGGCTGGTAGCTGACATCGTGCTGACTCAGCTCGATGGACCATTTCAAGAGCCGTCCAGATGTTTCTGGCTTGTGGAGAACCTGCTTCAGCGGTTAGTCGGTAAGGACGACCACCGAGTGGGATTGGAAGTAGGGGCGAAGCTTATGGGCCGCCATGACCAAGGCGAGTGCCATCTTTTCCAGTTTCGGATAACAAAGTTCGGCATCGCGGAGCACCTTACTCACGTAATAGATAGGCTTTTGTGTCATATCCTCTTCCCTCACAAGGACCGCCCTGATCGTTTGGTCCGAGGCTGCGAGGTAGAGGTAAAGGACCTCTCCGGGTGCTGGCTTACTCAGGATAGGGGGGTTGGATAAATACACTTTAAGCTTGTCAAAAGACTCTTGCTGCTGCAGCCCCCACTCGAAGCCTTTAGCCCCCCTGAGGGCTTTGAAGAAGGGGAGGCACTTCTCCCCGGACTTGGAGAGGAATCGCTCTATTGCCGCGAGGCGCCCCGTGAGCCTGTGCACCTCTTTGATGTTGGAGGGGGGAGGCATTTTGAGAATAGCTTGGATTTTCTCGGGGTTGGCCTTTATGCCCCTCTAGCTGACCATAAACCCGAGAAATTTGCCCGATGAGAGGCCGAATGCACACTTGTTCGGGTTTAGTCTCATATTATGCCTCCTGAGCACCTCAAAGGCTTCTTGAAGGTCGAGGGTATGCTCCTGCCCTCGAGTGCTCTTGACCAACATGTCGTCGACGTAGACCTCCATGTTTCAGCCAATCTAGTCTCGGAAGACCTTGTTCACCAGGCGCTGATAAGTAGCCCCTGCGTTTTTCAATCCAAAGGGCATAACATGGTAGCAGTAGAGGCCTTGGTCCGTCACGAACGATGTCTTCGGGATGTCCGGTGGGAACATCCTGATTTGGTTGTATCCCGAGAAGGCATCCATAAAACTAAGTAACTCGTGCCAGAAATTCGCACCGATGAGGGCGTCGATGCTGGGAAGAGGGAAGGGGTCCTTCGGGTACGCCTTGTTGAGATCTGTGAATTCAATACATATCCGCCAACTTTCATTGGCCTTCTTGACCATTACCACGTTGGAGAGCCATTCAAGGTAGTTAACCTCCTGAATAAAGTGGGCGTTGAGGAGTTTCTCAACCTCCTCCTTGATCGCCTGTTGCCTCTCGGGGGCAAACTTTCGCCTCTTCTGCTGGACAGGCTTGACCCCAGAGGTGACGCTCAGATGGTGCATTGAGAGTTCTTCTGAGATCCCAGGTATGTCTACTGCAGTCCATTCGAAGAGGTCACGATTCTCCCGTACACACCGGGAGATGTCTTGCTTTATGGAGGGAGAGAGAGTTTTGCTAACGCGGAATGTCTTAGTGGTGTCTTCCTCGGAGAAGGCCACTTCTTCCAACTCGTCGACGGGCTCAGAGATGGTTTGGCCTCCTTCCTGAGGAAGTTCGAGTGCTTCTAAAGAAAGAACCGGACCCCCCACTGATGTCATGTAACACTTCCGAGCTGCCTCCTGGCTTCCCCTCACTTCTCCCACTCCTAAGGGAGTGGGGAACTTCATCTTCATGTGGTAGGCTGAAGGGATGGCTTGAAGCGCGGCCAAACCTGGTCTACCCAGGATAACATTATAGGCGGCCTTGACGTCGACCACCATCAAGTCCATTTGCTCCGTACGAGTTGTTGGGGACTTTCCAGCCGTCATGTCGAGAGTTATAATTCCCTCGACCGTAAGAGGGACCCCTGTGAACCCGTGGAGAGTGTAGTCTGTGGGCTTGAGCCGGTCCCGGGATAGCGGGAGGCCTCTGAAGGCTTCCAAGAAATGTATGTTAACGGAGCTGCCGTTATCTACTAAGACGTGACGAACTTCGAAGTTCGCCATGCAAAAATTGATAACGAGGGCGTTGCAGTGAGGCATGCGGACGCCCTCTAGGTCCCTATCGGAGAACATCACCGGGACTCCGAGGCCCTTTGGGAGAGGATGGCTCTGTACGGAGATAACCTCCCTTATGAAGGCTTTTCGGGAGAAGTTGGAATCTCCTCCCATTGGGCCCCCATGAATCAAGTGCAAGATGCCCTCCACTTCGGCCTCCGGAGTCTCCATGCGCTGCTCGTTTCGCCTGTTAGCCCCCCGAGGTGGCGGGGGCAGATCAGCTCGGTCCCTCTTCACGAACCGGTTGAGTTGCCCTCGCTGGATAAGGGCCTCGATTTCATCCTTCAAGGCCCAACATTCATCTGTATCATGCTCGTGGTCCCGATGGAAACGGCACCACTTACTCCGGTCCCTCTTCTTTGCTGGGGTGTTCATCCTTAGGAGAGGCAGTAGGAGGCCATTGTTCCCTATCTCCATGAAGATGGTAGATACACTCGCGTTAAGCGAAGTGAATTTCTCGAACCGAGGAAGGGGACGCCGCTGAACCCCATCGTTCTTTTGGAGCTTCTTAGCTCCTTCTTCTGCTGCACCCTTCCGCTTGTTCCCGAAAGAGGAGGCCTCGAAGGTAGGGCACCGGACGGCTTCTTCCGCTCGGATGTACTTCTCGCTCCGAAGCAGGAGCTCTGAGAAGTTCCGAGGGGGCTTCTTGGCGAGGGATGCCCTGAGGTCAGCATTGAGGACGTTGGACTGGAAGGCGAGGGTGGCAACCGAGGGTTCCAAAGAAGCAATGTACCTAGCCTTGGCAGTGAATCGTTTGACATAATCCCGTAGTGGTTTGCCCTTCTTTTGGCTGAGGAACAATAGGGTGTCGCTCGTCTTCTCGGCGCACCGACTGCTCAAAAAATGTGCAAGGAAAAGACCTTCGAACTGATCGAAAGAGAAGATGGATGCCGGCGCCAGCTGTAAGTACCATTCCCGAGCTGGCCCCTTGAGTGTGGCCAGGAAGGTCTTGCAGAGGAGGGAGTCGAATGCACGGTGAATCATCATGAGAGTTTTGAAACTCTCGATGTGATCTGCGGGGTCCGACTCCCCGTTATAGGTCTCGAAGTGGGGAGGCTTGAAGTTGTCGGGAACTGGAGCCTCCATAATGGTACAGGAGAATGGGGGCCTGCTCGGACGAAGGTCCCTTGCAAGTCTCCCCTCATCTCGGTCTAGCTGGCCGAGGCACCTCTCCATCTTGTGGAGACGGCGGTAGACCGAATCCTCCCTATAGTCCTGTCTGGCTGAACCCCGGAACTCGCTCTCACATCGAGGAGAACTGGGGCTGCGCCGGTGATAGCTCAGAGTAGGAAGTGGACTGACCGAGAGACGAGGGTGACTTGGGGTAGGTCGCAGACTGCGAGAGCGGCGATGATGATCGGGAGAGGGGCGGCGATGGCTCTCAGCCTGCCTAGGACTTCTGGAGCGGTGAGGATGGTGAGAAGCCGGTCGAGGACTACGGGATCGGCAAGGATGGCGAGGAGCCGATCAAGGACTGCGGGAGCAGTGAGGATGGTGAGGAGCCGGTCGAGGACTAGGGGCCCTACGGGCATTGTTAGGGGAAGGATTGAGAGCCCGGAGGACCGCCTCCTGAAATTGCTGGAATTCCGTCCTTGTGATAGGGCCTCCTGCTCACGATGGTCCCGCGGTGTCCGGCGACCTGCCGGGGAACGGCTCCGTCTTGGGCGATGTTGGGGCGACTCTCTTTGCCTACGGGGAGAGTTGGACCCCCCTCGGTTGGATCGGGGTGGTGAACGGTCCTTAGCTTGCTCGTGGCGAGGGTTTGACCCTTGGGCCCGCCTCTCCTCCAGATGAGTACGGAGATCGGGTCCGTGCTCGGTCTGCCGATTGTTGATCACGTTCCGCAGGTCCTTTGGAGTGGGGGGAGTATAAGAGGCCATAGAGTCGGTGTCAGTATTATGGATGGAGACCCGAACCTGATGGACAGGTTTCTTGTGAAGACTCCGTCGGGAGGGTTCCCCCACTGCAGCCTGGGGTCCCGAAGGCTGCTGGACGGACTGCGGAGCCCGAGGATCGAGTACTGGGCTGGTTGGTTGGGAGGAGGGAGATCCCCCTGCGCAGGAGGAGGAGGAGGGTGAGAGGAAGTTGTCCTTCGGTTGGAGTTCGTGAATCTCTTCTTAGGAGGCATGGCTAGGAGTTAGGTGGGTTGAAGGAGGAAGAGGAGATTTCTTGTTGAGTGGAGTTTTCCACAGACGGCGCCAATCTAATACCACTGAATTCGGGTGTGGGGGCAATAGGTGAGATTTGTAGGTTCGTGAGGAACTCACAAAGGTTGATCCCTTCTGCTTCCTTGCTGATTTGTTGCCTCCTTGGTGCTCCCTTGAGACCTGCACAAACGTTCGAGACACCGGGATGGATCACGGCGACGAACCCTCCGACGATCAAGTCAATACACAGAAAAAGAGAGGAAAAAGGCTCAAGTGTGCAAAGTGCGATCACCTGTTACAGTGGAAGGTCAGGGAGGTTTTATAGTTGCCAATGGGATCTCCTTCAGGATCAGAGAGAATCCCTACTTCCTGGTGTGGCAGGATTAGGGTGGTTATAACCACCTCCTACAGATCAGGGGGAGCCAAGATTTCCTCCAATCCTGTTAAACTGACCCATAACGGGTTGAGACCCATTCTCAACTGGTCAGGTCCATTCATGGGTTAGCGGGTTCAGGAGGAGGGACCCGGTTCCCAATTCGGACCCGTCTATAGGCGAGATTACCATCTTGTCCCTGGGACTTTGAGATTCGTGCCCATTTTGAATGGTTCCGATTTAACCCTATTTTTAGCCATATCAACGTGCGAAATACGTGAGGAAAAATCCAACAGCAAACAAATCAACAGCAGCAACTAGGGGTGGGAATAGACCAGGCTACCCGACAGGGGCCTACAGCCTGGCCTATTTAGAGCCTGGCCTGGCCCGGCCTTTTTAACAAAGAGGCCAGGCTAAGGCTTTTTCAATGGCCTATTTAATTAAATAGAGCAGGCTTGGGCTTAATAATAAGCCCTTAAAACCTATCAGGCCGGCCTGTTTAGGCCCATATTAATATACATATACATATATATTTATTTATATAATTAAATAATACAATAGATAATATATATTTTAAACAAAAATACATTTTTACTAACATAAACCCTAATATTCATTCCCTATTGCGAGCCGCCGCTTGAAAGAAAACACCCCACTCTTATTTTTCTCTTCCCATTCGTTCATCTTGATATCTTCTCTTCTGAGTTCTGACTTCTCCTTCTTCACCATCATCACCGCCGAGCCACCGTCATCGTCCAGCTGAGCCATCGTCCCGCTGACTTCATCGCAATATTTCGAAGGTAGAGTAGTTCAAGCTTCTGATTTTTGGGTTTCCTCTTGCTCAAGCTTCCGATGTTTGTTTCCTCTTGTAAACGTTATACAAATTTTATTCTCTTAAAGAGATACTTTGTCCCAAAAAATAAATTTGAAGTATTTGGTCATGTCATGAAATGGTGGTTAATATTGTAATGTCACTTAATATGCCTTTGCTGGAGTGGCATTTGTCCACAGCTTTTTCTAGATTTGAATTTGGACCTCGTATAATGAGTAAAGAAATTAAATAATGTAGAACAAACTGACTTTAATATTTGGAGGCACTATTTTGAGGGTTTTCTAGTTTTTGAGTGTGGTATATTTAATATTTTGTTCTATATAGACGGGAATAATTTGCATAACCCAATTTTCATGGAGTGTTGGTTCTTGGTATAATCATTTCAGCGACTTAAAAATTCCCTGCTGTGGTAACAATTGTTAAAGTCACTATTATCTTTATCTTCCTAGTTATTTTGTAATCAATTAAATCTGATTGAAAAGATTGAGTGGACTGTGAAGAATTTATATCTATTTATGGTGGAGTGTTCTCAGTTTGCTGGAGTGATAATTAGCAATATTTATCAAGAACTTTGATTGCTAGACTCATTGAATTATATGTTCTTTCTAGGCATTTGTATGAAGAGTTACTAAAATAACTGGTGTTCTAAGTTTTTTTGCCTTTCCAAGAAAATTCATAAATGGTTATGTTTTACATGAACAGTGGTTTCGCTGTTAGCTGAAAAATGCTAAGATCAAGGAGTTCTTTCATTTTCATTTTCTGTTCTTTTTATTTGCCCTTTCCCTCTTCCCTTTTTATTTCGCTATTCTTTGTTCAACTTTTGCATGAACCTAATGTGGCTTTGCAAAAATTAATTTGTTCAGGTGTAATTATTTCTTCTCAACTTGGGAATGAAGAAACACTTTCATCTACTTTGCCTTCTAATGAATCCAATGGGACAGAAAATAGTAGAGTTGATATTGAAAATATTGAAGACAATGATGATGGTGGTCGTGTTGTTATTAAGAAGAAAAGACAAAAAACATCAATTGTTTGGAATGATTTTGATGAAGTTGACATCCCCAAAATAGGATTGAAAGCTGTTTGCAAGTATTGTAAAGAAAAGTATGCAACTGGTGGAAAAGGGGCTAGCACTAGCCATCTAAAGAGATATTCAGATGTTTGCTTGCAAAGGAGGTTGCACATGGCTGCATCAAAGAAGCAAGCCACCATTCCATTTAGGCCTTCCACGTCTGCTGTTAATCCATTTGTGGTTCCTGGTATCAGGTATTCTAATGAAAAGATGAGGGAATTAATTGCTACTGCAATTATGATACATGAGTACCCTTTTAGCATTGTTGAGGACCAAGTATGGATGTGGGGCTTCCAATATGCCAATTCAGAATTTGAAAAAGTTTCGTGCAAAACAGTGAGAAATGATTGTTTGGCAATATATGAGGCAGAGAAGAGAAGTTTAAAGGCCTTGCTAAGAAGTGTGAGCAAGATTAGTTTAACTACAGACATGTGGAAATCAAATCACCAAGTAACTGAATACATGGTTATCACTGGCCATTTCATTGATACAAATTGGAAACTTCAAAAGAGAGTTTTAAGCTTTGAAAGTGCCTGCTCCTAGATGTGGAATCGATGTGGCAGATGCAATTTTTAAGTGTTTGAAAGCTTGGGGAATTGAGGACAAAGTATTTTCTGTGACTGTTGATAATGCTTCTTACAATGACACTTGCCGAAGAATTCTTAAGGACATCATATCACTTAGTGGTAAGTTAGTCCTTGATGGTGCTTTGTTTCATGTTAGATGTTGTCCGCATATACTAAATTTGTTGGTGCAGGATGGTCTCAGTAAGATCAAGGATATCATTCACAATGTTCGTGAAACTGTTAAATACATTAATTACAATGATTCAAGGTTGGAGGACTTTTGTGATGTCTTAGAACAGAAGCACTTGAAAGAAACAAAGCTCATCATTGATTGTCCAACAAGATGGAATTCTACATTTCACATGCTTTCCACTGCATTGAAGTTTCAGATTGCTTTTCCAGCTTATAATGAAAGAGAGCCGCATTATGATTATGCGCCATCAAATGAGGATTGGGAGAAGGTCAAGAAAGTCTGCCAATTTCTAGAGGTATTAAATCTTGCAACTCTTGTCATTTCAGGTAGTGAGTATCCTACTGCTAATTTGTATCTTCCTGAAGTTTGGAGAGTGAAACTAGAAATTGATAAAGCAATAGATGATGAAGATGAATTCATGAGAAATATGGCAGCCCAAATGAAATCAAAGTTTGACAAATATTGGGGGCAATGTAATATTTTGATGGCCATTGCTAGTGTTTTGGATCCACGATGCAAATTTCATGTCGTTAACATATGCTTTCCCTTGATATATAAACCTGAAAGCGTGGCTAAAGAGAATGTGGATAAGGTGATGACTTCATTGCAAATGTTGTATGATGAGTATGTCGAATTGGCTAAAGAAGAGACAACCACTAATGCAGCTGGTGAAAAGGATACTGGAGATAGTAACTCCTCATCTTCACATTCTAATGTTGTAGTCACTGGATTTGATCATATCATGAGCATTGTTCGTAAAAAGGAAGCTGTTCCCCCATTGAAATCAGAGTTACAAACTTACCTCGAGGAGAGTGTTTATATCCCTGATGATAGCTCTAATTCTTTAGGCACATTGGAGTGGTGGAGAAACAATAGCTTAAAATATAAGATCTTATCAAAGATGGCAGCTGATATACTAGCTATTCCAATCTCAACAGTTGCATCAGAGTCCACTTTCAGTGTTGGTGGAAAGTTATTGATGATTATCGTTCTAAACTAAATGAAGAATCTATTGCAGCACTTATTTGTGGTGGGGGGCTTCGCAACAAGTATGATTTGAAGAAAAAAAAGGTATAAATTTTAATTATTACATTAAGCACTTTGTTATACATTTTAAGATTTGTTATGCATCTAATAATAAAATTGTTTCTTATTTTCAAGGTGTTTGAACAAGAACAGGAGATTATCTTGAAGACTTAATGCTTTGTTTGCAGTTTGTTGCTCTTTGTTTTATTATCTCATGGGAGAAAGGATCAATATAATCATTTGTGTTTGGACATTTTATTGTTATTGACTTATTGAATATTGTATCGGCCTGTACTTTTTTATTCAGATGTGTTGTTAGTAATCGTAGAATTGACTTTTATTTTATTTGTGTTTTATTGTAAAGATAATGTGTTCATTTGTTAAAATATGTTTTGTAGGCTTAAATAGGCTTACAGGCCAGGCCTATTTATTAAAAAGGCCAGGCCAGGCCTACAAAAAAGCCTATCACATGTAATAGGCCAGGCTTGGGCCTAATTTTTGTAAAATAGGCCCAGGCTGTTCAATAAAAAGCCTGGCCTGGCCTGGCCTATTGCCACCCCTAGCAGCAACCAAGCTCCCCACACTGGATCGGCCCAAAATAGCAAACGCTAGACCCAGATCCACTCCAAAAGAACAGCAAACACGGGAACAACCCACTGATCAGATCCCCCCTAGGTAAAATAGCAAACAGCCCTAACGGATCCCTTCTCCCCGAACACCAAACAGCGAAATCGACCACCCACGATTCGTATTCAACCTTGGCAGAGAGAGAGAGGACGGCGCGAGACTTTGGCGATGCGACTCGCGGTGAGGAGCTCGGGACTACTAGTGGCGGTGACGAGCGGCGGCGCTGGTCGGGAATCGACGCAATGACGGTGGCTTTGTTTCCCACTCGAAATAGGGGAGACGACGAGCGGAGTGCTCTCGGGGCTTGGATGTCGACGAAGAGGACAGAGGGGATCTCCGAAGGGTTTAGGGGGGTGTACGGCAAGGACAAGAGACGGCGAGGCACCGGATATGTCGAGGCAAAGCGGGTTAATGGGTTTCGCTGAGTTGGGTTGCGGTGGGTTCTTGGGCGAGGACAGGGATGAAGCCAGGAGGAGAGGTCGACGAGGGTGAGGGGATGCAAGCAAGGGGATGGTGACGGTGGAAGGTGGTCGGAGAGGCTAGGGCGGTCGGGAATTGGGTTCGAAGTAACAGAGAGGGAGAGCGGGAGAGATGGAGAGGGATGAACAGGAATGGGGTTATGCATAGTAGACGGGGGGCTTCAGAGTATAGGGGTTAGGGTTAGGCGGCTAGGGTTAGGGGATTAAGAATAGGATTAGGGTTTTAATGAGAAGATTAGAGTATTTATAGGAAGGAGATAGTATATTGGGTATTTGGGTATCTGGGTATAAGATCCAATAAATAAAATAGATTGTATATAATACAATTGATCAATACAAATCTGAATACAAGAAATAGGATATCTGAAAATATATAATCTGTGTTTCATAAATTATTTGAGACAATTATAAACACAATTATCAAATAAGAATTGATGTGTTAAATAATCATACTAACAATAAGAATAGTAAAATAATAATAATAATACTAATAAGAAAAATTAATAATAATAATTACAAGAATAAAAATACTAACAATAACAATAGGAATTATCAGATTAGTAATATCAATATATAAAAATAGGAATTCGTTGAAATAGTCGAAACAATAATAATATTTTTGAGGGTTAAAATGCAAATAGTTGATCAAGTAAAAATGGAAACAAAGTTCATTTGAAATAGTTATAACTATTGTTTAGAAAAATACTTTAACATGAAATTCAAAACGAATCTAGCAATAACAAATTTATAAATCTTGAAATACAGAAAAATACTCATGGAAATACGTATTTCTGGAATTAGGGGTTACAGTTTTCTTGTATCTCAGCCTCTTCATCTTCTTCTTCAGAATCATTTCTAGGACGAGGTGGGGGTCTATGGAAAACTTTCTTCCTACGAACACCACGAGCACTGGTTCGATGGGCAGGAGTAGTTAGTATAGCATCTAAGGTTGCTCCCTCGCCCACAGCATCAGCCTGTACACGACACGACGTCATCATCTCGCGTGCAAAGTCCCTCACCAGTTCCACAACGTTGCTCCTCAACACAGCAACACATTTTTTAGCCATATTCCAAGTCTAGCTCATCTACAAAATATGAGAAGTTGAAATATTAAATACAGTGCATGTATATATAAACAAAATTTTAGAAAAACTTTAAAAAATACAACAAAACTTAACAACTTACAATTGTACGAAGAGCCGATGCCTTCGGTTGGAACATAGGCAAATTCTGCGAATGTTCATCTACTGGTTCGGCTACTGGTCGACGAATCGGGACTACCACACTATCAGAAGTCTACATTGTCGGAAAGATATAGCGTCTAGTCATCCTCTCGTACCAGGCCATGTAAGTCACATGCACCGATCCGTCAAACGAAGGAATGTCACCAATGATTTCGTCGAATCGGTGCTGATTCCATCTCTCAACATATGTCGCAAAGCATGCGGCCCAATTGTTTTCGGGTTGTCGACCCATTCCAGTGATAGAATTCATATCGGCATTGAACGGTTCGGCAACAGGAATCATTTGAAGGAGAACAAACTGACGTAGCACTCTATTAGCGTATTTATCACGCCCCACTTCCTAAAAATACGGAATACGAGCACGTAATATTAGCCTAGCGAATGATTTTCATCATCCATAAGCTGTTCAGGAATCTTTACAACATCTCACAAAATAATCAGAGTCGGAAGCAAGAGAATCAACCACACTTGCATAATTGAATCAATATACCAACAAAATTTACTTGAAACAAAATGTATTATCTCAAATAAATCAGATCTGAACAAGTCAAAAATCCTGGGTCATACTGTCCAAACACAAAGAATCCAAGTAACAGATATATTGTCCAAAATGAGCAACAGGAAATAAATGAAGATAGCAAAAGCTTCAGCCAACTAGAACTTTAGATCTCATTGCTAACACCCAGAGGGAGATTTCCCCGGAGATGGTTCTATCCACATTTCCAGAATCAGCACCCGGAGGCAACTCTGGGTTATCCCAGAGAACAGTTGGGTACAGAGTTCACCGCTCACCAAAGAGGGCTCATGTGGAGTCCTTGGATGACTACCTCGAGGTAGCAGCTGCAGCCAAAGCTGCCAAATTCGACAACAGAGGGACGACTAACTTTTTAGCATCTATTTTAAATTACATGTCAGATTTCGATGTTTTTTTACTAGCTGAAACATGTGGGTTAGAGGTTTGGGACACAGACCGCAGCGCGTTACTACTTAATAAAATCAGGGGTTGGGAATTCGATAGGGCTAAGGCTAGTTTTGGCAATACCCTTACAAATTGTGCTGGGCCAACAGACACCCCCGAGGGTGGGGCTGGCCCCACGCCCAATCCAACGATCTCTGTTGACACTGTCCCCCAATGAATACACTATTATGGAATGTCTGGGGGTTGGGGGATAGAGGGAAAAGAGACATGGTGAGGGACGTCATCAGCAACGCCAAAGCAGATGTGGTAGGATTACAGGAAACTAAGCTCCAGCATGGTCTCAAACTCAAAAGAATTGGAGGTAACAGGATTAAGGAGTGGGTGTTACGTCCGTCAGCAGGAGCCTCAGGAGGGATTGCTATAAGGTTCAACTCGGATATTCTCTCCTGCGTTGAGGAGTTTAGTGGAACGTTCTCCCTCATTGTACGACTCAAGCGCCGATCCGATGATTGGTTACAGACAGTGACTGTTGTCTACGGGCCGAACGTGGCCTCAGACCGCGATGCCTTCTAGCAAGAACTTTGTGACATTCGACAGCACTGGTCAGGAGCCTGGATTGTGGGTGGGGACTTCAACATTACTAGATTTGCATTTGAACACAAAGGTAGAGGCTCCAGCGATAGACACAGAGAGGAGTTCAATAGAGTGATCACGGAACTAGAGCTGATTGATATCCTAATCAATGACAGACTATTCACTTGGTCTAATATGCAGGCGGCTCCGGTTCTGGCCAAGTTAGACAGGATTCTAGTGTTTATGGATTGGGAAGCTAAATTTCCTCTCGCGTCGGCTAGAACGATCCCTAGACCAACATCAGATCACACCCCGATCCTTCTCGATGTAGGGAATCGGGGAGCTCGCAAGCCTAGGAAATTCAGATTTGAAAAGGCATGGCTGGAAATTCAAGAATTCCATCACATGGTTATGGAAAATTGGGCACTCCCAATGGCCGGCAGGGATGCGGCATCTAGATGGTGTGGAAAAATTCGAAGACTGAGAAAGAGGCTCTGTAGATGGAATCGGTCTAGATTCTCGAACATCTGGCGTGATAAAGAGTCCTATCTGGAAGGAATTGATGAGCTGGAGAGGGTGGAAGAAACTAGAGTCCTCTCGCAGGAAGAGCGAAACAGGCTATTAGTACTTCGAGATAACATTGCCAATCTGTATAGGCTAGAGGAGATCAAATGGCAGCAAAGGTCCAGGATTTCGTGGCTCAAAGAGGGAGACGCAAATATGGCCTACTTTCACCGTGTTGCAAGCGCAAGAAGGAGATCCAATCTTATCCTATCAATTCAGACAGGCACAGGAACATCGCAGGATGAAAAGGTGATTTCCACAACCTTCCAGACTTTCTACAAGGGTCTCTTTGGGAGGAAGAATGACTTTAGGATCCCAATGCATGAGGACTTCTGGCAGGAGTATCAGAATGTACCAGGTCAAAACTCTTCCTCCCTGGAGGCACCTTTCACGGAATTGGAAGTCAAAACGGCCATTAATCAGATGGGAGCAGACAAGTCGCCAGGGCCATACGGCTTTCCTATGATGTTCTTCCAAGTGTTCTGGGAAGAAATTAAAGGAGAATTTATGGATTTAATGAAGGAATTTTATCACAATTCTCTTAGGCTTGGAATGTTCAACTTTGCAGAAATTGTGTTGATTCCCAAACGGGAGGATTCTAAGTGCGTCGGGGATTTTAGACCAATTAGCCTGATAAACTGCTCGGCAAAGATCATCACCAAGGTCCTAGCTATCCGCTTGGGAAGCATTATGGATAGTCTGATCAGTAAAGCATAGATGGGATTCATTAAGGGAAGATGTAATTTAGACTGCGTGGCTACTGCCGAACAAGTTATCCACCACTGCCACAAGAGCAACTCCAGGAATTTCCTCCTCAAGCTAGATTTTGAGAAGGCATACGACTCTGTTGATTGGGAGTGTTTGCTAAAGGCTCTCAGAGGGAGAGGTTTTGGGGACAGATGGATAAGATGGATCAAACAATGTTTACAATCTAGCAAAACGGCAATTTCAGTGAATGGGAGTCCTGGTCCATCATTCCCTTGCAAGAAGGGACTCCGACAAGGGGATCCGCTATCCCCACTCCTATTCACTATTGTAGCGGATGTGCTTAGAGGAATGCTAGGAAATTGTCACAGAAAAGGGTGGATAACGCCTGTGGCCAGCAGCACTTCTAATCAGGGGTGCACGATCCTTCAATATGCTGACGACACACTACTCTTTGGAAATGGGACTAGAGCTGAAACTATATGCTTTAAAGGGGCCCTTTACTGTTTCGAAGCCTGGTCAGGCCTTAGGATTAACTTCCACAAGAGCGCGCTGGTGCCTATCTCGCTTTCAGAAGTAGAATCTCGGGAGCATGCCACCATTCTCAACTGTGCGATAGAAGAATTCCCAATCAAATATTTAGGGCTCCCTCTCCGACCAGGGAGACTCACTAAGGCTGACTGGTTGCCCATTATAGACAGGGTGGAGGACAGACTGTCTAGATGGAAAGGTAAATCACTTTCTCTTGGGGGCAGAGTGGTACTCATTAACTCGGTGTTATCCAATCTGCCTATTTACTACATGTCTTTTTTCGAACTCCCAAAGTGGGTGATCCAAAGGATTGACCGAATCAGAAAACGATTCCTTTGGAAAGGTGCAGATGCAAATAAGGGAGGCTACCACCTTATTAAATGGAATATCGCCTGCATGAAGAAGAGGCATGGAGGGCTGGGTATCGTTGACCTCAGAGATATGAACCTGGCCCTACTGGGAAAGTGGTGGTGGAAAGTGTTTCACCACTGCGGGGAAGGATGGCAGGACTTTATTCAACCTTACCTCCGAGAAAAAGGGACAAGATGTTTAGGCTTCCGAGTGGGGTCTAAAGTCTCTCGCTTCTGGAAAGGAGTTGCCAAAGCCAGCGGACCTTTCAACTCAGCTGTTTCATCTTTGATTGGGAATGGTCGTACCACCAGATTTTGGTGGGACAAATGGTGCGGCCCTCATACTCTTAAGGAATGTTTCCCAGAGCTGTATGATAAAATGACTCGACCAAATATCTCGGTGGCGGAAATCTGGAAAAGGGGGACTTGGAGGCCGCCGTTCCAAGGAATTCTTTCACCAGGCTTGCTTCAGCAACTGCATGAATTACAAACGTGCATCGTCCAGTCAGGGGTTATGTGTACCCAAGGCCCAGATCAGATGCGTTGGGGACTCGAGAACAAGGGAGTGTTCTCGGTTAGAACGCTTTACCACCGAATTCACTTTCGTGGATGCAGACCCAGCTGGGCAGCAGTATTATGGAAGGCAAAAATACCCCTGAAAATTAGAGTCTTCCTCTGGCTTGTGCTCAATAATGCCATACTCACTAGGGAGAACATAGCCAAGAGGCAACCTCACATTGCGACCAACTGTGGGTTCTGCAACGTACACGTGGAAAATTTGAACCATCTATTTCTTCACTGCACAAGAAGCAAGGCCATCATGATCGAGGTCCTAAGAGCCCTAGGAACAAGTGACTATCCTAGAGACTATGAGGAACTATGGGTTGGCCCCAGATTTGCATCAATCCGACATGACATGAAAGATGCGTGGTTTATTGCCATTGCGGCAGCCACATGGGTGTTTTGGCTAGATAGGAACAACTTTTATTTTCGTGCTTCATGTAATTCTATTTCTAGTAACCTTACTCATATCATGCATCTGATTTCCTTTTGGGCTACAGCTGCGGCTTCAGGAGCGAGAGGGAGGATTGCAAGGGGATTCCAGGTGGAAGAGTTTGACGACGAGGAGATAGAGTTCGGGCCAACTCTGGACTGAGGAGTGGGCACCCGCCATGTAGATGCACGCTCTGTCTCTATATATTTTGTAACAGGCCTTTGTATTTTGGTTGTCTAAGGTTGGATGATGTAACCCCACCCCCCAGGGTTTTGTTGGGGGTTATGTTTTATTTCCTGCACTGTACTTTTATTTACCCGGGACGTCGGGGTTGTTTATTAATCTCTTATTAATGAAACAGGGTGGCGTTATTCCACCTTTTACCTCAAAAAAAACTAGAACTTTAGATCACATACTTCATCGGACAGCTGATCACCAAAATCTACAATTTGACAAATTGCAGGAAGAAAGAAAAAGAAACAAGATTCCCGTCAATGCAAGTTACGGGTCGCTTGTAATGCAGGATACAAGTACATGGGAAAAAATAACTAATAGCATGGAATAGACATGATAATAAAATACAATAACTAGCATGGCAAGATGAAGAAGTGTAAGTAGCATGTATCAAGTGTCATGTGAACAAGTATCATGTAAACAAGTATCAGGTAGCAAGTGTCAAGTGAGCAAGTATCAGGTATCATGTATCATGTATCATGTACACGTAATCAAGTATCATGTAGTCAAGTTCAAGTATCATGTTCACGTGTCATGTATCAAGTCGTGTAGTTATTACTATCTAGGTAGCACTTCATGCATCCTGGTTTTTACTACATGGTTGCTACAACAAACAGTTTCGCTTTAGATTTCATAGTGGACCATATAGGACAGTTGACTCAGGGACAAGCAATCCAAATCATATACCAAATTTCAAATTAACCAAATCATATACCAAATTCCAAATAATCCAAATTATATACCAAATTCCAAATAATCCAAATCATGTACCAAATTTCAAATGTGGGAAACACGGGCCCCCTTCCGAATGCACGTTTCTGTATTATCCACTATTAGATCTTTTCCTTAAATCCCAGCTTGTTACTTTTTATTTAAAAATGCACATGATCACGAGATAACGAGAACAAAATCGAGACAGGACAAGGATGTATCAAGATCTCATACGATGCAAGGAACATGTTCTAAATCACAAAATACAAGAAACAACATGCAAATATTTAAACACGGTAAAATATCAATTCGGGACAGCAAAACGTAGCTGTACAAAAATTGAGATTTCCGTTGTTACAAATATGCAAATCTGAATCCGTTGAAAATTCTAGAAAATAGACTCCCGGACGAATCCAGCAAACATATATAAGTCACATAGTATTTCACAAAAACATAACTCAAAACTGATTTGACTCCAGAAATTACGTTCAGCCAGAAATCAGTAAATCAAATTCAAAGTCAGGAAAACAGCATCAAAATACCTCAAACAAATCCAGGAAAAATCTGGGATATTCTCCTATATGTCTAGTATCAGAATATTAAGTTTCATAATTTTCCATTAAGATTAGTTCAGTCAACAAAAATCAGAAAATATCAAGAAACGATAATTTGGCAAATCTGGAATTCCCAACACTGCTGTACGAAAACTATAATATCTCGCAAACCGTGAAACAAAATCAAAATCCGCCAAAGGGAGAAGAAAATAGACAAAATAAGATAACTTTCATATTTGATAAATATTTTTCATACAGGAAAAGGAACTAGGGTGAAAATATACTTCTTTACATAACAACGAGCAAAATCCAGCAAGTATGGTTTTTATTCAAAAGCATGAAACGGTATGTAAATCTTGTCAAATAAATTCACCAAAATTCTGGGTAATTCCTAATCAAGTATAGAAAAACTGTCCAAAATTTTAGATCAAAATAATATGTTTAGCACTAGTATCAAAATAGTTTAGTCATCGAAATCATCAAGAAACGAAATCTAGAAATATAATACACAGTAAAACAATCATAACTCACACATACGAAAACGAAATCGACCAAGGTCAGAGAGTTTGGAAAGAAGACGAATTTCTCTAAAAATCATGTTTAATACTGAAATTAAGATTCTGGCCTTAATATGGTCTAAAATACTATTCAAAACTGATTACTGACAAAATACAGATTTTTCTTTTTACAACAAATCAACATACAACATATGAAACTCGTCCCAAACACAACCAAACATGTTATAGAGTCTACTAAGTGTCCAAACATCATGAAATATGGTATATAGAATGTCCACAACAAGTATATCATATGGATCCAAACAACATACAAATTCTCATAATTATCTCACAAATATAATCACATCAAGAAAGGTCAAAACCTAAGTTGTTTCATGTCAAATTCGTGTCGTGAGGCAACTATGGTCAATAGCACTATAGAGACAATACTCATCAAAAATACATCACACACGAGTTTTTTCTAGAACCCAACTATATTACAAGCGATATTTATGACTTGTATCATACAAAGGAATTGAGTACAAGTTACTTGCCTGAGAGACGATGACGGGAACAGAGCAAAGAGCAAGAATAACGGGAACGGATCCCGGGGCACAAACACAACACCACGAACGAACGATCGCGAGCACGATGAAGACGATGATCACGAACAAAATCGGACGGCTGAGATCGAAGATCAAGATCAAGATGATCGGATCAGATCGGACGGCCAGGTCTTTTGATGATGAAGATAATGATGAAGATCAAGATCAATCGATCGAACAGCTGCGATCAAAGGAAGTTGATGATCATCACGATCGTGATAATCGAGAAGAGATCGAACAGCTCGGATGATCAAGAGGAGATCGACGACCCACATCCAATCAAGCATGATGATCAAAATCCAACGAACGATCAAGATCACCCCGATGGTGATGATCAAGATCAAACCAAAGGACGACCAAGACAATCTTCACTTCATCCTGCTCTACAGGTGCCATCCTGTACGGAGCTTTAAAAATCGAAGCAATCCCTAGCTGAACATTAATACAAAACTCCACATCTCACTGTGGCGGCAACCCTGGTAGATCCTCTAAGAATACTGTAGGAAAATCCCTCACAACTGGAATGCCCCTGATTTCTTCTGGAATCATCAACTTGGATACCACTGCAGCCACTTTCAAAACCTTCTTCTTTCCTTGAAAAGTCACTGCAGGACCACCCGGTGCTTTCACTAACACCTCTTTCTGCTTGCATTCAATTGTGGCATCATATATTGCCATCCAATCAATGCCCACGATCACATCCACACCTAAGACTTGTAGCTCAATGTAACTCCTATTTTCCGTATCTGTAATTTTTCTACTGTATTTTCATTCCTGGTATTTTTGTTTCAAATTGAGATCCTATATTTTGTTCAAGTTCGAATAAAATCTCTTCTTTTGCTTCAACTCAATCTTGGTGCCTATATTTAATTCAATTGTATTGCTCGTTCTACTCTTTTTGGTGTCGTTCTTCATGTAGAAATGAACTATTCATTCCATCTATTTCTTTTTCCCCAATTTTATTCAATTTTGACTAAGTCCCTAGTTGGATCCCCCTCAAACCCGCTACCCAAATGCCCAATAACCCAAACCCTAACTATTTAACCCTAAACCTAGCCTAACCATAACCCTAAACCCTAATCACTGTGTAAACCCCTTCTTCCCATCCGCCTCTCTTTCTCTCCCATTCCGTCATCTCCCCCCGCTCCTTGTTCCTTCAACCAGCGCCCAAACCCACTCCCATTTCCTTCACCGCATTGCCTCGCTCCCCTCCTCGCCATCGCCCCTGGCCTCCACCGAACCCAACACCACTGCAAATCCATCGCCATCATCGTCCCCAACCCTCGAAACCTAATTCGCCATTACCCAACCTCCGTAACCCATCGACTCTCCACCGTCACCTCGCCCTCCGACCACCTCTAGCTGCTCCCGTTGTCGTCCCCACCCCACGACCTCCACCATCATCAGCTGCCAACACCCCGAACCCATTCTCTAGCTCTCCTCCCCTATTTTCAAACCCAAAACAGAGTCGCCGCGCCAACCAACTTGATGCACGATGCCCTGTCACCGCCGCCGCCTTCCTGCGCCGTCGTCCCTCCCTCCGTCGCCGCCTGCACCGTCAACCAGCCACCACAGGTGCTGCTCCCTGTCCCTCCCTGTGTATCGATCAAGAAGAAGAAGCAGTGGATTGGTTGTTTTGAATCTGGGCCGTTGGATCGCATTGAGATCCGAGCCCATCCACCGATCTGTGTTTGCTGTTTGGGCGCCCAGAGCAGATCTGGATCCAATCCTGTGCGGGTGTTTGCACGTGTCTCGTACGTGCGTGTGTCCGTGCTCGTGCTTCGCCTCTCGGGATTCTCATCCCGTATTGGTTCGTGTTCGGATTCACCGTCGTTAAGGCAAGTATTCTTCTTGTACAATTTATTATCCTAGTACAAGCATTTAATTGAAAATACCGCAAATAGGTTGTAGCTGTGACTCCTTCTTGTCTTATCATTTGTTGATCTTGAATTAATTATCATCGATCCCATGATCTCAAGAGTCACAACCCTTTCTTTATTATATAACTGCTTCGACTCATTTTATCTCCTAAACACTTTTACACATGAAACTAAGGAAACCCTAGACTTGTAGATGTGTGTTGTATCATGTATGTAGTGATCTCGCATTCCTTGAGTTGAGAAATATATGTTGCTTGCTGATTTGATAACCACTATATCTGTATTTGTGTCACACATTAATCTAGACTCATAATAATCAATTATCATGCAACTTATATATGAAAAACAGTCACACTTGTTGCTGTCCTGAACTTTACTTGCTCTTTCGACCCCTTTAAAGTCAAAATCTGAACTTAAGCCATAAACATTGAAATGTAGCTCTAAATGTATAGATATCGATAGCCTCCAGAATTTTTAAATTCCGAGTTACAGTCTAGGAGATATCGCAGTTTTACTACTGCTGTGTCGGTAGTCGCAGATTCGCAAAACTACTGCACTTCTTTAGTTTATAAATTATTTTAACTATGCTACCATTAGGTAGTTGCCTTGAAATTTTATATGCTGTTGCTGGAAACCCTAGAGAACCTTTCCAAATTTTCTCAGAATTAATTAGTAATATTTCAACCATGTTTCACATGTATAAACTCAAATTCACAAATTCTGCCTGAACACAATAGGTGTATAGTTTGCTATTTTGACACGTGTTACCACAACATTTATGTACCTTAATTATATGCGTTGGAACCGGACAGAAGTCTAGTTTCTAGATCTTCTGACGGATCCACCTTTGCTATCTTGTAGCAACGGAAATCGCAATTTTGGTACAGCAACCTCGTGCTGTCCAGATTTCATATTTTCATTGTTCTTGATGTTTGGATTTGCTTTGACCCTCAAACTTGTATCCTATCTAGCCTAGACTTGTCCCATGTTCATGAATATTTTTACTTGACTTGTTTTGCACACTTTCATGCTTACTTGATAATAATAATAAATAACAAGCCGGGGTTTAAGGGAAAGACCATAGTAGTGGACAATATAGGTAAGTGTACTCGGAAAGGGGCTTGTGTTTCCCATTACGTGGTTCATGAACTTGTTGTATCTTGATTGATTCATGGAGCCATTACTTGGCTCATGAACTTGTTTGATTCATGAACCCATTGTGCGGTTCTTGAACTTGTTAGTGGATTCGCGAACTTGTTTCGTGAACTTGTTATTTATCTTCCGATTCATGAACCATACTTGCTTGATACTTGATGTCTGAGTACACCGCACTATAGAATCCACCACTAGGCCTAAACGTAACTGATTTGTATGTAGCAACCATGTAGTAAAAAGATGGATGCATGAAGTGCTACCTAGATAGTAATAACTACAAGACTTGACATGTAAAACTTGAACTTGATACATGCTTACTTGATACTTGATGACATAATACATTAGACTTGATACTGGAATATAATACTTGACACTTGTAAGTTGATACTTGTACTTGACAACTTGACACTAGACTTGATACTTGTACTTGACAACTTGACACTAGACTTGAGACTTGTTACTTGGCACTTATACTTGATACTTGTCACTTGATGTTGGATACTCTTATTTGTCACTAGTCACTTGATCTACTATTAGTATTTGTTACCCAACCTGATCCCTTGAGTTTTCCTTCTTGCTAGTTAGTTCTTGAATTCCCACTACTTGTTGTATCTCTATTACATTCTTGATTCCAAATTTTGTTCCATATTTCTTGTACTCGTTTTTACTATTTGTGGCCCTAACTTGTACTAAGGGCATTTTCTCTTGTTTTCTCTATTTTTTTTCTTTTTATAATTATTAAACAGACTTTGGAGACGTGCTGCCTGCTGGAATTAGTGAGCAGAGATTTTAGGCTTCAAATGGAGAAAAGACATGCTTAATTTATTTGATTTCTTTTGTGATATTTATTTCTTGCAACTTAAAACTTGTAACGGGCTTATGTTCCCGAGTTTTACATTTGATCCAGATTTGAGAATTATTTGAGACACTAGTATTTGTTTCAATTGTTTCTGTTGTTTAATAAATATTTCATGCATGCTTGGTTCTATACATATTTTGTTATATTCTTGTTGTGATGCTGAGTCGATCCTACAGCTTATGGATGATGTTAAAATCATTCACTGGGCTTCGTCACGCACTCGTATTCCGTGTTTTTGGGAAGCGGGGCGTGACACTCAATGAGATCAATGCCGAATAATCTTCCGCCAATCTCGATATCACAGCCTTGTAATATCGATCAGCAATCAATTCTTCACCTAACGGCGTTGCCACCGACAAGACCCTGCCTGGAAACAGCTTAGGCTCCACACCTAAGACCTTTGCAAAATTGGGCGACACAAAAGTATACGAAGAACCAGTATCAAATAAAAATTTGCTTTAATTCCATTAACCAAAACAAATCTTGTTACATGAAGAATGATACTCAAATCTCCAATTTATTCTCAAACAAAGTTTTACTTAATACATTGAATAAAATAAAAATTCATAATCTTGCATACCCTGAATCACATCTTCTGAGTTGCCCGCATCATCCTCAGTTAATGCGAACACTCGCCCTTGCCTCTGAAATTTGCCTCCACCAGAACCACCATTTCTCAACTGTGGACAATAAGGCTTAGAATGCCCCGCTTGCCCACACTAAAAACAAGTCTACTTCACCAACTTGGGACACGCTGACCTGTAGTGACCCGCCTCCTTGCAGTAATAACAAGTCACCTCCTGAGATGCAGGTGCCCTCTGTTCTTGCTTATTGAACTTGCTCTGCTTCACTGGGAATTTCTTTCCACTCTGACTAGTTGCTGGCCTCTTGTTCCTGTTCCAGGTCTCTTGCTTCTGCTGGAACTGATCCATATCTTCCTCTGTCATAGCTGCTCTCCTGACCAGCTTATCAAACCTCCTTATGTCCAAAGGAATCATCCTCGACCTCAAATTCGGCCTCAAGCCCTGCTCGAATTTCTTGGCCTTCTTCGCTTCATCAACGATCAGCTCCGGTGCATACTTTGACAGCTGAGCAAACTTAGTCTCATATTCATGCACTGTCATGCTATCCTGCTGTAGATTCAAGAATTCCGTTGCTTCTTCTCCTGAATATCCAGAGGGAAGAAACAATCCGTGAACTCATCCATAAAAGCTTCCCAATTCACTTGCTAATCTCCAAAAGTTCTCTTCACTAACTGCCACTAGACGCCAGCATCCTTCTCTAATTGCATAGCAGCCAATTTCACCTTATTAGCTTCTGGGGTCTCCAAGACTTCGATGACCATCTGCATCTGTCTAATCCAGTCATCAGCCTCATTCGGATCAGACTGTCCCTCAAACACTGGCGGCTTCATCCGCTTCAAGGACTCAACCTGCTTGATAGGATCAGCATTAACAAACACTGGTCCAACCCTATGATTCTGATTCTGGTTTTGATTCTGCACTATATTAGCTGCCATAAATGCATTCAAGGTCTGATACACCTTGGCGATCTCAATCTCAAGATCTAGTCCAGCCCCGTGGGAACTACCAGCCCCATCACCATTAGCACCATTTCTGGTCTTGGGTCCTGCCATTTCTCTGAATACTGCAAAACGAGGGTAAAGTTAGAGCATCATAACACAATTCATATTCACATCGATACCCCATGGCAAAACCACAACCATACCCCAAAATAAAACATCATATTTTAACTCTATATGATACTCACACTCTAATGTCCGCACCTAGGTACTCATGCTCTAGTGTCCACAGCTAGGTATATTTTTATACCATGTTTATCATTATTATTGAAGCGTGCTCTGATACCAATCTCTGTAGCGCCTCGAATTTTCAATATGATATCTCAGAAATACGTGGCACAATTTCCAGCATCAACTTCAATTATAATAGTAAACATAGCCAAAATACAAATAAATTTTTCTTTCAACCTTTATTACATTAGTTCATTACAAAACACAGTGGAAAAACAAACATCTGGAATTACAGTCTTTTCATTACAACACCTTCTTTACAATTTTACATAAGATTTATCATCATTCTATCTCATGCATCCAAATCACAATGCTATAGGTAATCACTTGTAAAACATGAGGCTAGAGATAACCCTAATCCCCAAAACTACAGGGGTCAGCCATAACAGTGTAAGTGACATAAAAACAAAAGCAACATAAATAGAACTTAAAACATGGAATCATAAACAACATGTAATAAAGACAAAAATACATGAATTAAGAAATAACAGTGAAACATGAAAAATATCAAGTGTAGCTAGACTAAGTGTCAAGTGTAGAAAACAGCAAAACACATGCATAAACCAAATCAAGAAAATATAATATTATATGCTGACTCTCTAATGCGTACTTGTCGGATTCTATGCATCCCACTCTACATAGGTTCGGTGCAAGCCCTTAACGTTCTCCACTTTATAGAGTTTAATCCCCCGCTATGCAACTAATCTTACTAAGATGACTACTACGAGATAAAGATAAACTGTGAATATTAGCCCATGCCCCGATAATTATGGAGGTCAATCTCTATCCACAGATAATTCCGGAGACTATTTCACTCACACCTGGGAATCTTCGAGAATACCCCACACCGCAAGCTATGGCACTTCATCACACGAATACCATATGAGTGTCACCTCGACCCCGATAATTCCAGAGATCAATCCCACACCACAGGTAATTCCAGAGACTATTTCACTCACACCTGAATAATTCCGAGGATTATCTCACACCGCAAGCCATACTGAGGTCCATAACCCATGTTCTCATTCATCATATCACCACTAGTGCATGTCCTTATCTTTTTAAGTTAATTAATTTAATTACGAACCTCCTAGAGATAGTGCACCCTACCGGACCTAACTCAACAACTGATTAACAATAGTGCCCCAAAACACAATAACTCAACTGTCGGTATACTAGGGTCCCACACACCCTCTAGAGACTCACACTCAACCATCCAACTAAACTTCTATTAATCAAAACTTTAATGAAACAACTTGAAAAAATATGTTCTAAAGAAAAATAGTATTTAGAATAGTAAGTTATAGATCCCGAAAACATTTAAAGAATCAATCGTTTAAAGAACAACAGAATAACTCAAGAAACATCAGTAACAGTCGACTGTAAACCGGAGTCGGTCGACTGTCCAGAGCGAAAAAACCAGCACTTCAAGAAAATAATTCTAAGTAATGGCAGTCGACTGTAAAAAGTCATCGGTCGACTGTCCTGAGCGAAAATCCAACATTTTAAAGAAAAAATAATTCTAAGTATTGACGGTCGACTGTAAAAGTCATTGGTCGACTGTCCAGAGTGAAAATCCAACACTTCGAGAAAATATCAATTGACTGGAAAAATGGGTCAGTCGACTGTTCTGTACGAAAATCCAAACTCCAAGAAAACACTACAGGCAGGATCACGACGGTCGACTGCCGAAACATACCAGTCAACTGTCACACATACAGGCTACAGTTTGGGTTGTGCATGTTTCTACTGATACGAAGATTTACTTTATAAAAACGAAATCTATAAAAAGTATATTTCTGATATGATCAAATATGACTTGTAGAGTATATAAGAGTCCATAAAACCAATCAAAACCACTTGTGTTTGGAATCAATTTGGAATGTTCGTATGTGATTTAAGTTAATTAATCTTCACAAAGTATCATAATTAACATGTCCTAGTCTACCATGCCATAAATTGGAAGACTCAAGCAAATAAGTAGAAGCGCTAGCTTTATTGATATTCTAAACCATGGTCATTACATTGAGTTTGAACATTCCACCACTCATATATCCTCTACCAACATACATTCCACTTTTAGACAAAACAAATTTGTTCGACTCGAACACTAAACGAAAACCGTGGTTATTAAGCAACGAACCAGATACCAGGTTCTTACGGATTTCAGGAACATATGCAACATTGTTCAGAGTCAGTTCCTTTCCAGAAGTCATCTTCAAGATCACCTTGCCTTGGCCCTTTATTTCTGAAGTAGCCGAGTTTCCCATAAACATTTTCTTTCCATTCTCTAATGGTTCGAAAGTGGAGAACATACTTCTGTTGGAGCACACATGTCGAGTAGCTCCACTGTCAATCCACCATTCCTTCGGGTTTGAACCTAACATATTCACCTCTGAGATCACAGCTGAGAGGTTGATATCAGAAATATCTTGAGCAATCCCTTGAATTAAGTTTGCTTCTCTGTTCCTGTTCTTCTTAGGAAGTCTGCATTCAGTAGACTTGTGACCCATTTTGTCACAATTAAAGCACTTGCCTTGAAACTTCGGCTTCTTGAAAATTCCTCCCTTGGGCCGCAACTTAGGACCCTTGTTGTTGTGCTTGTTGAAACGTTGTTTATGTTCCATTACATTTGCCTTAGCTGCATGACTAACGAGTCCAACCTTTTCAGATCCTCTATTGTCTTCTTCAATACGAAGCCTGACAATGAGATCTTCAATGCCCATTTCTTTTCGCTTATGCTTTAGGTAATTCTTAAAGTCTTTCCAACCTTGTGGCAATTTTTCAATTATACATGCCACTTGGAAACTTTCACTTAAGTTCATACCTTCAGCATGAATCTCATGCAAGATCAGTTGTAGTTCTTGAACTTGACTGATCACTGTTTTAGAATCTACCATTTTATAGTCTAGGAAGCGGCCCACAATGAATTTCTCGGCATCGGCATCCTCGGTTTTATACTTATGGTCTAGTGATTCCCAAAGTTTTTTAGTTGTTCTTTTGTCAATGTATACACTATACAAATAATCGGCTAATCCATTCATTATGTAATTCCTACACAAGTAATCAGCATTTTTCCAAGCATCCACAACGGCAATGACTTGGTTATCTTGCTCATCTTTCTTAAGATTTGGAGCATCTTCGTTCAAGAATCTTGCAAGATTCAGTGTGGTCAGATAGAACATCATCTTCTGTTGCCACCTTTTGAAGTTCTGCCCGTTGAACTTCTCAGGTTTCTCTCCATGGGAGACTGAGACAGGTACAACGGTGGGCATTGGCACTCGTGCCGCAGCAGCATTCGGTTCTTGCATCGTATCAGCAACCGGCACGTGGACCATTTCAGACACAGCAACATTGTCCGATGCAGTAGTCATTTGATTTTGAAATTTACATAACACGAGTGTAAGTTTTCTAGATTAAAGAAAAAAAAAACGTGCCTCAAAACCGGAAATCAAGAAAAACAAAAGATATGTGTTTTAAGTTTGTTACAAAACTCTTTTAGAAAGTTTGTTTTACAATAAAACAAATGATTGAGAGGCACAAAACAGAGAATAAAATAGGAGGGAAAAAGAAAAATGGAAAAGAAAATAAAATAAATAAATAAGTAACAACTTACAAGAACTAATTGAAGATTACAAGTTGAGAAGTCGAGGCCTGTGTATCACACAGTGTCCTTAAAACAAATTTTGCCTCTTTCGGTTGCTGGAATGAACGAATGCGTCTGTCTCCCAGGATGCAACGACCGGAGTGATCACGTAGGCACCACGTAGCACTCTCGAACTGAGCAGTAGCGTTTGAATCCTATCACCGACTTACCAAAACAGCAAGAGGAAAGAAACGAACAGGACTCAGAGGAGGAAGGAAGAAATTTTCTGTTTTGCAGGGAAGAAATGAGAGGGGAGACCTCTATTTATAGAGCCAGGGTTAATACTATAACGGCAGACAAAACTTTGAATGCCTTCAGTGTAACGGCAGACAAGGCTTTGAATGCCTTCAGTGTAATGGCAGACAAGGCTTTGAATGCCTTTAGTGTAACGGTAGACACTGAATTGAATGTCAGCTCTGTAACGGCAAACATCAATCATTGCTTTTGAATGCCTTTAGTGTAACGGTAAACAAAACATTCAATATAGCACTGAAACGGTAGACAGAACCGTTTCTGCATTCATTTCAGTCGTTACAAAAAGAAAAATCAAAACTGTAGCAAAAAGTGGCTCTGCACGGGGTGGGGTCAAGTCGGTCCGGCATTCGTGCGCGCGCACACAAGTCGCATGTAATCTGGTCCGAGATTTGCACCCCACCCTCCGCGTGCGAGAGAGAGCCTCTCATCTAGCTATCTTACAATGCTTAAAAGGAGGTTACTATATATCATCTTCTATTTTCTTTGATTTTTCCGATGTGGGACTATGTTCCCTTAACCCATTTCAAGAATGAAAACGTCTCACTTTGAGAGACAATTTCTCATTCACCCCTTAACCGTTTTTAGCAAACCAATATATGATTTTGATCTACTCACGAAGGAGAACACAAATCAATCAAGATCTCTCAATAATTCATTGAGGATCTTACTCAAAAAATTGCTCAAAAATCGGTTCGTAAATGGTGTATAAAACACCCATTTTTTAACATGCATGTGATACATTGGACCACTAACCCTTTAAGAATTTTCCAATCACATGTTTGCCACATCATCAATTGCTCATTTATTAAATGAGCAAGTTGCTCATACCCCTTTTTCCCATATATATATATATATATATATATATATAAAGTGGCAACTAAATTTCTTTTAAGTTGCAAGACATAGATGGGCATTAAATAGTATCCTATTTTTCTATAGAAGAGGGAGCCTCACACTCAGCTAAGACGACTTCTCTCATAAAGAATACTATTATTCAACACGGCGATGAAAATTTTAATAAATATATAGTTTTTTTAAAATAATATAATATAGCACGTGTGAGGCACATGTTAATAGATATATATATATTTTAAAGAATGGGAGAGTTGGAGTTGTACGTGCGATGCATGTAAGTTGGTAGATTTAAGGTGTATAATGGGACAGTTGGATTTGCACGTGCGATGCACGTAAGGTGATAGATTTACAAATGTTAACTCCTCTTCTCCCATTATAATATTAGAGATTTGTGATCACTCGACAGAACACATATAGACGATTTGCAATGTTTATTTTCATTTTTATAGCAAACACATGTATACCTATAATAAGCTTGATATGGGTAAAAATAGAACTAAATCAGGACCGTTCAAATCAGGCACGAATCTTAAAGCTCTAAGGGGTAAAACAGTAATTTCACCTATAAACGAATCTGAAAATGGAAACTGGGTCTTTTCCAAGCCCAATAACCCAAAAACGAGTCTATCTTATTGGGTCAGGGTAACAAACTATTACGAACAAACCCAGAGTATTTAAAGAGTAATTCAAATTCATGATTATCTCTAAAAGACGGTTTAAACCAAATCTCTTATCATGGAACAATTTAAACTCTATTTCTTATCCAAAAACACCGGGACATGGAGATAAATGATTATCTCTAAACTGTCTCTAAAGACGACTATAAATACCCCCTCTACCCCCATCATAAAAAAGGTAATCAGATTTTTTCCCACCAAAGCTCTTTCATAATCTTCCTGATTACTGACGTGAGCATCGGAGGGTTCGTCATCGGGATCCATCCCGTTGTTTCGAACATTTTTATGCTGGTTAGCGGCAGTGGCGAGGAACATTCAAACGCCACAAGAGATCAACAGGTTCGCTTTTATTATTTCAGAAGAATCTACAAGTCATTTGTTTGCTTACATACCGAAATTAGCAGCAACAGATTGACGCTGTTTGTGGGAACACAGAAAAAGTGATCCAACCATATATCCCCGGTGAAAGTAGTTTCTAGCCATGCCTCCGAAAGGAAAATGAAGGCAGCAGTGTCCAGCCAAAGAGTCACTCCTCTTGCTCCTCCTCCCCTACTCCAAGATGTTCTTTCTCAACCAGACCAACAGGTTCAGCAACTACAGCCTGAACAACCTCCTTCTCAACAGGCTCCTCCCAAGTCCGGGGGGGCTACCGTTGAAGCCGTCAGGGACAACACTCTCACCATGACCATGTCTCGGTCCACAATCCTTCAACCGACTCCCTGGCTTCTCAAAGTCCTCCAGGGCCGAGAGATCTCTGTCAAGTCATTGTTAACCATCAATAGGGGGTAGACCTCCGTACTCGCTTGAATGAGAGGCGGGCCCATGATGAAGTCCCTCACCCCGAGCACTGAAGGGCCCAGAGAGTCTGGTCCTCCCCCATACCAAGATCTAGAAGAACCCCTTCCCAAATAAGGCGAAGGGAGTCCCCTCAACATCGTCTGCGGAGAAGCCTCACCCCAAAGAGTCGATCAGCACAAAGAGACTGCCGAGATGGAGGGGCACCGGTCACTCAGTTAGAGTTCCAAAACTTCAAAGAGAAGATCCTGCGAGCCCTCAGTATTGCCACAAGTCACGATCAACATGCACCTAGCCCTCGCCATACCCTGAGTCATGATCAACATGCACCTAGCCCTTTTCATGCCACCCCTCACGAAGGGGAATCCCGAGGGTCGACCCAACTTGACCAGAGGGACGACTCGATCCATCATCGTTTCTGAGAGATGGAGAGGCACCTTAGCAGACTCAATCTAGAAGAAGAATAGCGGGCCAAGAATTTCTGCCCGAGCAGGCCTCCCTTCTCCAGTTTCGTCATGGAAGCTCTGGTCCCTGAGACCTTGAAGCCCCCCCTACTTCGAGTCCTACAGCAGGGAGTCGGATCCAACCGATCATATTGAGAGTTTCAAAACTCTCATGATGATTCACCAAGCCTCAGATGCACTCCTTTGCAAGACCTTTCCAGCCTCATTGTAGGGACCCATGAGAGAATGGTACTCCCGACTGTCCCCCGGGTCGAGAAGACTGGCGCAACTTTGCTAGCACTTAGTCAGAGGAAGAGCGAGCGCCTGAGAGACTATGTCCAACGCTTCACCACCGAGGCCCGGTCAATTGCCTCTCTCGATCAGTCGGTGGTTTAAGAAGCATTCCAACACAACATCAACCATGCCGCCCTAAAAGCCTCCCTCGCCAAGAAGCCATCCCGGGACTTCTCGGAGCTCCTACTGAGGAGTGAGAAGTATATCCCGGCGGAAGAAGCCATCCATCCTCATGACCATAAGAAGCCCCTGTCTGGGAACAAACGGAAGGGAGCAGATGAAGAAGGCACTAAGAAGCTCCAGAAAGATAATAGCGATTAGCGGAGCCCTCCTCTCCATT
This sequence comes from Hemerocallis citrina, assembly GCA_017893485.1. Lineage (NCBI taxonomy): Eukaryota > Viridiplantae > Streptophyta > Magnoliopsida > Asparagales > Asphodelaceae > Hemerocallis > Hemerocallis citrina. The sequence continues at coordinate 203,291,645 of CM030365.1, forward strand.
TTGAAAAATTCATCCCTCTCAATGCCAGTGTCTCAGCTATCCTCACAGTGGTCGATAAAGAAGGGCTGCTACAACCTCCCCCGAAGATGAATACCCCTAGCAAAAAGAGGAACAGAGATAAGTGGTGTCGCTTCCACTGGGACCATGGTCATGACATAGACGACTGTCGGGCCCTTAAGGACGAGATCGAGGCTCTCATTCAGAGAGGGCAGCTGGCCAAGTTCATTAGGAAGGACAGAGTTGATCCTCCTCCACCCCGAGGGGCGAGTAAGCGGGCTGAAAGACCTGCTGAGTCCCCTGACTTCGAACCTGAAGCAATCCTGCACCTCATACATGGAGGCCCAATAGGGGGAGAGTCGAACTCCTCCCGAAAAGCCTTCATCCGAGAAGTAAACTCAGTATAGAACCATCCTCCGCCCAAAGGCTTCGGGGTCCCCGTGAACCTTTCAGATAGAGACTTGCAAGACGACCGAACGCCACACTGTGATGCTCTTGTAATCAGCCTCCACATAGCCAACAAAGAAGTGCACCGAATCCTAGTCGACAACGGCAGCTCTGTCAATATCCTCTTCCTAGAGGCCTTCCAAGGCCTCAAGTTGTCCGGAGACCGCTTCAAACCCGCCCGGCTACACTCTCCACGGATTCTCCGGGGTGCTAGTGACCATCGAGTGAGTTATCACTCTCGAAGTAACCGTTGGCAAAACCCCAGCCACCCGAACAGAACCAATGGATTTCATGGTTGTCAATGTAAAGGCCGCATACAATGCTATCCTTGGCCGACCCTGCCTGGCCGCACTTCAAGCCGCACCCTCCGCCTTCTATATGAAGATGAAATTCCCTACCTCCGCAGAGGTGAGAGATGTTAGGGGGAGCCAGGAGACTGCTCGGAAATGTTACATGACTTCGGTAGGGGGTCCGATCCTCTCTCTTGAAACCCTTGAGCTCCCCTGAGGGAGCAACCAAACCGTCTGGAGCCAGTCGATGAGTTAGAATAAGTGTCTTTTTCCGAAGAAGATCCGACTAGGACGTTCCAAGTGAGCAAAGTCCTCCCCCACCCAGTCAAAGCCGACATCATCCAATGCATTAGGGGGAACCGAGACCTGTTCACATGGACCGCTACAGATATGCCCGGTATCTCAGAAGAATTACTCATGCACTACCTTAGCATAGCCCCCGAAGCTAAATCTGTCCAACAGAAGCGTCGCAAGTTTGCATCGAACCGCCAGAAAGCCATCAAAGAAGAAGTAGATAAACTCTTGGCAGCTCTGTTCATGCAAGAGGTTAATTACCCCGAGTGGCTTTCCAACGTCGTGATGGTGAAAAAGTCCAATGGAAAATGGAGAATTTGTATCAACTACACAAATCTAAACAAGGCCTGTCCAAAAGATCCATTCCTGCTTCCTAATATCGATGCACTAATCGACGCCACTTCCGGTCACGAACTCTTGAGTTTTATGGATGCTGTCTCCGGGTACAATCAGATCAGGATGTTCCCTTCTGATATTCTGAAGACTTCTTTCACGACAAATCAAGGCCTATATTTTTACTGCGTCATGTCCTTCGGGCTAAAGAACGCCAGGGCAACATATCAGCGTCTCGTCAATAAGGTCTTTAAGGAACAAATCGGGAGGAACATGGAGGTTTACGTGGATGATATGTTGGTAAAATGCCTCAGGAAGCAGGACCATGTGGTCGACCTTCAGGAAGCCTTCGATGTCCTGTGAAGTCACAACATGAGGCTCAACCCGTCTAAATGTGCCTTCGAAGTATCGTCTGGCAAATTCCTAGGATTTATGGTTAGCCAGAGGGGCATAGAAGTCAACCTTGAGAAGATCCAAGCCATATTGGATATGGCTCCCCCGTCCAGCATTAAAGAAGTACAAAGGCTCACATGGCGCCTCGCCACCATTGGCCGTTTCCTTTCCAAGTCAAGGGAGAAGTGTCTCCCGTTTTTCAAGGCCCTAAGAGGAACGAAAAGTTTTGAGTGGGGACAATCGCAGCAGGAATCCTTCGACCAACTCAAAGCAAATCTGGTCAACCCCCCGCTCTTGAGTAAGCCCAAGCCTGGAGAAATCCTCTACCTTTACCTCACCACATCGGAACAAACCCTCAGTGTCGTCCTAGTGAGGGAAGAAGACAAAGCCCAAAGGCCGATCTATTACGTAAGTAAGGTCCTCTGGGATGCCAAACTTCGCTATGCCAAGATAGAAAATGTAACACCCCGCAAAATTGAGTAATGACAATTTTGCCCTCGTGTGTTACACACGTGTATTTTGTACCGTTATGAGTAATATTCGTAACGTATTTTTATATAAATATCATATTCTGATTATTTATATATTTTTCGTTTTCTTAAAACTCATTTAAATCATATTTTTAGCCCACTCAAAAATATTGATTTTAATCTGTGTTTTTACGTACATTTTATGTGCTTTCAATACATGTGTCGAATACGTATATTTTTCGTTACGCAAAATATCTGTAACAATATTGTTCTACGTATTTTGTATTTTGACTATTTTTTTCTCAAATTAATTTTTATATTTTTGCACGTGCATTGGACGCTCAAATTTTAAGCAATTTAGTCCATAAAGAATTTCCTAAGAACCATGCATATCTATTCGCATTTTTTAAAGTTATTTAATTTGATTTTAAATCCATAGGCCCTAATCTATTTTAAAAACCCAAAAGAAACTAATTGCAAAATAGAAGCCCATAAAAAAATTCTTTATTAAATACACATTTAAATTTGTCACTATACTTGTCATGTAACAAATATATATATATTGGACTATAAACAAATAATTAAATAAATAAGAGTTTGTGCACGTAGAGTGCACGTGCACAAGTATGCACATGTAGGAAAGACCAAGGGTTGGCCGGCCATAGGTTAGGAATGGAGAGAGTTGTGTGAGTGGGCAATTAAGTTGTGAGTGGGTATTTATGTAGGGTAGTGGGGGTCCTTTCATCTACCTAAATGACCCTATAAATAGCCCCTCTTATCTCATAAATAATTCACAAGAATCAAAAGAAAGAAAAGAAAAAGAGAAGAAAAGAAAGAGAGAAAAGAAAGAAAGTGTAGCTCGGTTTTCTTGCTTGGAGGAGAAGCTTTCAAATTTTGCTAAGAGTAGAAGGAAGTCTCATTCTGGTTGGAGTTAGGAGCAATCTACTGGGAGTTCCTATTTCTTTTGCAACTATAAGGTGGGTGATTTCTTGAACTTTCTAAAATGTAGTAGTATTCATGTGTAGAAAAATTGATGTATAAAATTGATTATACATATGAGTTGTAGTTAATTTTTTGATGATGTTATTTAAAATATTTAATAGATATGATTATGAAAGAAAATACATGCTAGTTGAAAGATTGTCATGTAGATAAGTTGAAATGATGTTGTTTGGGTGCATGGTAATACATCATGATTAGATTAAATGAATTGGATATAAATTTGTACACAAAGTTGCTAATTTATGCAAAGAAAGTTACTGTTTTTTAATATTAGTTGCACTTTAGAAAATCATGTTTAATAAAATAGATGAAATCTAGAACTAGAACTTTTATGGGAGCATCTTGTATATGTCAGGAGCATCTCTTTAAAATTTCATAAGACTTGGAGATCGTTTACGATTTTAATAAAATCTAAATTTAGGACTGGTTGGCAGTCGACTAGTTGCTGAAAATCTGTACACATTTCGGTTTTTGATCATTTCAGCATCGTAAATGAAGTAATTTGAGAAAAGTCAAAACTAAGAACTTGTAGTAGACTCGTTAACCTTTCTGTAAAGTCTAAGAAATCAAATTTTCACAAAGAATTGAATTTATAATGAATTTTACAAGACTGAACAAGTGGCAATATTTCAATATTTCGACCCCACTGTAGATTTTGAAGAATTCATGGTTATAGATACAATATTTTGCAGAAACTTATAACTAAAAAATTGTATTAGACTTGTATACCTTTATTTTGGTCTAAAAAATACAAAGTTTCATGAAGTATATAATTTTCTATGATTTTTACAAGAAGCAAGAACTGCAGTTTTCTGGTTTTGAACTTACTGTTTTGCAAATGAATTTAGATGAAGTAATTGAGAATGATTCTACGAGTTTTTAACTACAAAGTTATAGTAGAATATTTTATGAAAATAATGAATCTATCATTTGAATAGAATTGAGATTTATAATTGAAATATAGATGAATATAAAAAGTTTTTTATATCAAAATGAACTTTGTATTCGAAATATATATTCTTGAAGAATAAATATATGTGAAATAAGTTTTTGTAAATCAAAGGGACTTTATAATGAATTGTTGGTTGTGTGACCAACCAAGAAGTGTATACTTCATTATTGGTAAATGAGAATGAGTGAAAGGATTTGAATGAAATATGAATACATGACTTTGATAACATGAGTTATAAGGATATGAGTACCCCAAGTTGTTGAACATGAAAAGATGTTGATTCTAGAGGTTTAGTGAGACCCAAGTACTGGCAAAAATAATGAAAATGATTGTTAATATTGAGGAAGGGCCAGTATGGGCTATCGTTCTCGTTATTTTTCTGTACGTCCGGTAAGGGGGTATGCTAGCTCTAATGGTATTATTTATTCATGTTTCAAACTTAAGAATATGAACTAAGGGGAGATGTAATAAAACTTGGGCAAACGTAAGTGGGGTGCGTCTATATAGTCGGGCGGTAGATTCCGGGACTATAGACCTAGTCGAGCGATGAATTCCGGGACTGTGGTTTCTTGCGGAGCGAGACGAGCCTCAATTAAAACTGGGATTATGATTTATCGGGCGATGGATTTCTGGGATCATGATTAGTCGGGCGGGTAGGAGGCAGATCTTTAATATATTCCGGGGCTAGAGCGGCACTTGCGGGATGTTCGCACGACGTGGATTTTGTATAGTCGGGCGGTGGATTCCGGGACTGAAATCCGTACTCGTGGAATGTCTAAACCTTATTTTGTTACCATAGTAGAATTTCATGGCGAGGGATTTAACCCTACAATGTGGAGTACATAGGTGCTTGCCCTCGGACTTATGTAGGATGGGGTGCATAGAATCTGAACAAGTATGCATTAGTGTCATTGTAGTACAAACATCTGCATTAGGCATTAAGTCATATCATACACTGGCATGTTTAGGATAGTCACTCTTTACAATTTTATATGCAATCAAGTTTGTGTTTGCAAAAGTAAGAGATTTCGTTATATTACGGCATAGAGAGGATAGTTGTTTTATAACATTGCGTCGGTTGTAAGCAACTGACGTGCCCACAGATTTTTCAGTGCAGGACTTGGATTGACAAGGACTTAAAAACGGTTGATGATAAATATTATATTCATAATTAAAGTTGTTGATGTTATAGTTGTACATATATTTCATGTTGTATTTTATTTAATTTCCGCTGTGTAATTCTGAAATAAACAATGCGTATAAAAAGTTTTTAATTTCTTTATAAAATTGTACAAAATGAAGCAAAAGATCCTGATGTACTACGAATTACATGTAAATGGAATTCGGGGTATTACAAAAAAGATGGCCTTTGCACTGGTCATGGCTGCTCGAAAGCTCTGCCCATATTTCCAAGCTCATTCAGTGGTCGTTCTTACCGACCAACCCCTCAAGCAAGTGTTTCACAAGCCTGAGAGTTCGGGACGTCTCATGAAATGGTCCATCGAGCTGAGCCAACATGATATCAGCTATCAGCCAAGGACCACTATTAAGGCTCAAGCCCTAACAGAATTCATAGTGCAGAGCATTATCCCAACCCTTGCAAGGAAGGCAAAAAACCCCCATTCTGGAGCATCGTCAAGGTATTTAGCGACTCCGAGCTGGTGGTAAACCAAATCTCGGGGGAGTACGAGGCTAGAGATGACCGCATGGTCAAGTATCTGGCTGAGGTCAAAGAGCTACTAGCCACCTTCCAAGAAGCAGAGGTCCTACAAATCCCCCGAGAAGAAAATGGGCAGGAAGATGCCCTGTCAAAGTTGGCTTCCTCTTCTCTCCAAGGGCTTGAGCGCACTGTTTTGATCGAAGTTCTTTTAAAACCCAACATTGAGGAAGGAAGCCTCGAAAATGGAGATACCGCCCCTGGCACACGGGGTAACTTGGATGAAGCCCCTTCTCGAATTCCTCAAAAAAGGAATCCCCCCTAGACCCTAAAGAGGCTAGGAAAGTCAGAATAGAGCAGAGCGATACACGCTCATCGAGGGAGTTATGTACAAGCGCTCTTACACTCAAGTAGACGACAGACCCTACTTGCGGTGTCTCTCCCCCGAGGAAGCTCATTACGCCCTCAAAGAGGTTGATGAAGGAGTCGGTGGCCCCCATATTAGAGCAAGGTCCCTTGCCCGCAAAATCCTGAATCATGGTTACTTCTGGCCCATGCTCCTTAGTGATGTCGAACAACACATTCGCCATTGTGCCCCCTATCAGAGGATCTCATCCATTCGTTGTATGCCTCAAGTCGAGATATCTTCCTTATTCAGTCTGATCCCCTTTGCCATGTAGGGAATGGATTTGCTCGGGCATTTCCCTCCTGCGCCTGGTCAGAAGAAATTCCTTGTTGTTGCAATCAATTTCTTCTCGAAATGGATTGAGGTCGAGCCCTTAGCAACCATTATAGAGAATACGGTCCAGCAGTTATTCTGGCGAACATTGTCTGTCGATTCGGCATTCCTGGGATCCTAGTGGACAACGGGACCCAATTCACAAGGCGGCCTTCCACAAATTCTATGCAAATCTCGGCATCCAACAACGATTCTCCTCAATATCCCACCCGCAATCCAACAGTCAGGCAGAGAATGCCAACCGGAAAATTCTTTCTGGCCTAAAGAAGAGACTTGATAAATCTGCAAAAGGGTTGTGGGTTGAATAACTTCCCAATGTGCTTTGGAGCTACCGCACCACTAAACAGACCTTGACAGGAGAATCTCTGTTTAATTTGACATATGACTCAGAAGTCGTGATCCGCTCGAAGTTGGCCTACCCTCTCCCCGCTTATTAGCCTTCAGTGAAGAACAAAATTCCAACCATCTCCGTGGCAATCTTGACCTCATTGACGAGATTCGAGAAAGATCGTCCATTCGCCAACAAATCTATCAGCGCAGGGTCGAGCAGTCCTACAATAAGAAGGTCCACCCCTCAAATCTCAAAGAAGGAGACATGGTCCTTAGAAAGTTATCGGTCTCTTTCCTGAGCAAGAAAGGAAAACTATCTCTAAATTGAGAGGGGCCATACCGAATCTCCAGAGTTGTCCGCCCTGGCACGTACAACTTGAAGACCCGGGGGGGAAGAGAGTGCCAAGAACTTGGAATGCAGAGCATTTGATGAAATTCCAAGAGAACTAGATTCCTTTGTTTTTTCTTTACTTCCGTTATTTTTTTCATCGCAATGTAATAAAGGCTCACAACTTAGAAGCAGCCACTTAGTTTTCTCCCTTATAAAAACACAGTTTATTTTTCCGAAAAACTATTGTCAAAAACTGGTTGTTTTACCTTGAAGCGTACACCCTAAGCACGACCACTCTTAAACGAAAAGTTCGGAGTCTAACACTTGGTTCGATGCCACTTTAGCCACTTGCAAATAGGGCTGCAAACGAATCGAACTATTAACGATCTATTCGGCTCGAGCTCGGTCAAAGCTCGGCTCGAACCGAGCTCAACTGAGCTCGAGCTCAAAACAGAGCTCGTTTTGTAAACGAGCTGAGCTCGAGCTTGGGGTTTTTTTTAGGCTAAGCTCGCGAGCTATTCGGCTCGAATACGGTAAAAGCTTGGTCAAAGCTCGGCTTGAACCGAGCTCGAGCTAAAAAATAAGCTTGTTTCATAAACGAGCCGAGCTCGAGCCTGAAGGTATTCAACTCGGCTCGGCTCGATTGCAGCCCTACTTGCAAATGAGCAAGTGCGAAGTAGCTCGTCATTCGAAATTGTTCCCACAACTGTTGAAAACTCTTAAACGACAAGTTCAGAGTCTAACACTTGGTTTAATGTCACTTTAGCCACTTGCAAACGAGCAATTGTGAAGTGACTCGCCATTCGGAATTGCTCCCACAACTGTTGAAAACTCATAAACGAAATTCACGACATTCCGATGATCCAACGGGGAGAGATTAACATTTTGCGGATTTTTACTCCAAAAAGGAACCAATTACAAGATCAGAAAGGCACAACTAACAAAAACATTGCTTAAGTGTTGAGAATATCTTATTTCAAAACAAAAATTGGGGCTACAAGTTATATTGGGACACAAGCTCCTACAAAACTCCAAGAATCACCCTAACTCTTCCTAGGAAGATGGACGCTTCTGTTGAGAGATACGTGGGGCCGACGATCGCTATGCCGTTCTTTTGACCCCTCTAAAGAGATCTCTAGACCTGCAAGCCGGGACGTACTATCGGGGCCCACTGGTCTAGCGGCCCCTCCGAACGATCCACCGCTAGGCGAACCAGCTACTCCGCTCTGAGCGTCCCCTGGGATTCACGGGACTTCGGGCAAATGAAGAGCCAGCTCGTGAAACGACCTTCCTTGAGCGTGCTCTTCTTGCGAGCATGACGTGCTCTTGACGTTGCCACCATCAAGAAACCTCTTCAATCGGTGAACTTACATCTCTAGCTTAACTATTCTCTCTTTGAGTGAATCTTCCTTCACCTAAAGCTTCAAACGGGGCACTCCCTACGTAAAACTCAAGAATTGTCCTCTTATGATGGACGACCTCCAAACTCCTCTCGAGCACCACGTTTTTCAACCCATCTCGTTCATTGGTAGCCGAAAGTAGGGAGTGACGAAGGAGTTCAACCTGTAAAGGCTCTCGAGTAGTTGCCTCCCTGAAGGATTATCTTCTACCCTAATAGGGGGTACTTTCCGCGAAGCCTCATCACCGCACCACGCTGCTATCTCTCGACAAGATAACACTCTTCTCAAGTGGCTGAGCTCCGCTTCGGCTTTTGAAAGTCTTTTCCGAGACTAGGCGAGTCCCAACTCAGTAATACGGAGCTTGGTACGAAGCTGTGACGTCCCGATGTCCTGAGAAATATGTACAGGGAGTGCAAAGACCTACCAACCAAAAAAAGAAGCATAAATCACTCTAACTTAAAGTATGAAAGCCACAAGATAGCTCTAACTTAAAGTGTAAAAGCTACAAAATAGCTCTAAGTGAAAGTGTGAAAACTACACGATAGCTCTAAGTTAAGGTGTGAACGCTACAAGATAACTCCAACTTAAAGTATGAAAGCTACAAGATAGCTCTAACTTAAAGTGTGAAAGCTACAAGATAGCTCTAAGTGAAGGTGTGAAAACTACAAGATAGCTCCAAGTTAAGGTGTGAGTGTGAAAGCTACAAGATAGCTTTAACTCAAAGTGGGAAAGCTACAAGATAGCTCTAAGTTAAAGCGTGAAAGCTAAAAGATAGCTCTAAGTTACAAAAAAAAAATGCAGGAGAAGAGAGCATCAATGCCATACATAATGAGGATGCTTAAAAAGAAGTTTTTCATTGCTAAAGTAAAGATACAAAAGTGGTGACCAATCCGCTATTAGGCATCGATACAAAAGCATTAAAAAAAGGATAAGAAAACAAACACAACAAACAAAAGAGGTCAAGGGTCCACATCGGCAGACTGATGTACAGGGGGTGTAGGCTCACGACTGCTCCCCTCAATCGCGTCCGGCACTGCCACTATAGCTGACTGGGGGTCCACTACAACGGTCTCCTCTTCTTCTTCCTCCTCGCGACCTCCTCCTCTTCGTCGTCAACGGGGTCATACAGATAGTACCCCGAGCAATCGAACCCGGGGATGCACGCTTCTACGTGCTTAACCACCCTCATGAACGACTACTCCATATTCGAGCGCAAGTGCCCCTTCACTTCGGCCTCTGTCGCCTCCACATCCTCCTCCACAACCACCTCCTTCTCCTTGGTCGTAGCCTCTATCGCCTTCGCGGCGAGCTCTCTCTCTCAATCCGCCCTCTCCTTCTCCAAGGCGATTTCCTCATTCGCCTTCGCCAGCGCGGACTCAAGCAAACTTATCTGAGTCGCTTGAGTCTCCGATAGGCACTTTGCCTCCTCATAAGCCTTTGCGGTCTTCGCACGCTCTGACCGGCCACTGTCGCTTGCTGTCTTGAGTTCTTTCTCTTGCTCGGCGAACTGCTCTAGTAGGTGGCTAAAGTGGCAAGTAATCTACAAGAACAAAGAAAGAAATTCTAAGTTAGAAAGAACAATGAAAAAATTCTAAGTCACAAGGGCAGAAGAAAAATTCTAAGTTATGAAGTTCAAGTCAGAACTTACCGACATATTTGCCCTGTCTATCTCAAGACGTCGTCACCCACCGACCCCGCCTACATGGCTGCTCGGTCGTTCGGAGTCGCCAAATGCTACACCACCTGCATGTAGATGGCGGAATCCCCGAGGAACCCGTCGTGTTTCATCACATGCCAGTCGGGGATGAAGAGCTTCTTGTGCTATTCTGTGAGAATCGCCTCTGCCGTTGTAGTAAGAGGCAGAGCTTCCAGAGCTAGAGCGGCACTGAGAGTAAACTCTCGATGGAAGGGGAATGAGAAGCGAAAGGGGGGTGACTCCAAGTTAATCAATGGAGTGGTGGGCTCCATACGCTTTGGCAGACGAGGGTCCTGCGGTCGTCATCTTCCTCTTCTTCCCATCAGGAGCCTTACTTCTTAGACCTCCTCGATCGGACATCATCGATTTGAAGTCCATGTTTGCTGCTTCTACGAAGTGAGACACGAAGAAATTAGCATATGGAGATATATAAGTCTACACAAAAAAAGAGAAAATATAAGATGCATACTAGGGTCGATCGGACTGAGACCCCAACCGAAGATGACCTCCTCGGTTATATCTTTCCAACATAGAGGATGACGGCTCAGGAGTTTTAAAACAACCTCATCCTCCTCCGGACTCAACACTAGTACAGCTTTCGCCCACTTCGGCACATCCTTTGTCCACCTCGTGGGAATCTCCCACGGCTCGCTACTCCAAATCAGAAAGTACTTCTTCTTCCAAAACTTGATAGAATCGGGGTTATCAATCAGCTTCACCCCTCGACACAGCGACAGATAATACCTATACTCCGTCTTGCTCTTTCGATGGATTCTGTAGAGCCTCCGGATGACACTAAGCTGAGGCCAGACCCCCGCTGCCTAAAATTGAAGGACGAATTTGTTGACATGCCTCCACATGTTCGACATATACTGCACCGGACTCAAAGATTACCACTTCAGTACCTCGGTCACAAACGGTGAAAGGGGCAGACGAAGGCCCGCATGGAATGCTTCGAACAGGAAAAAGCAGGTGTTAGGGGAGGTCGGGGAACAGGCTCTAACACCCGGACCTGGAAGGAGAAGCCCAAATCCCTCGGTATCATGAAGCTCTCTCGCACACGGACCAAATCGCTCTCCAAAAGTATTGATGGGGTGTCGTCGACTTCAGAGTGCTCCTGTGGTCTATTCTCCACGTACAAAGCTGACATTCCGTATACTACCCTAGACAGAAGGTCATCTAAATAATCTCGAACTCCACCGAGGCTCGTCAAGGGGCACAGAAGCCTACCTAACTCCCCCGCTTCCCTCACCTTCTCCACTACCATCTCGGCGATAACTGACCCCACCACCCTCTTCCCCTTATCCACTATCGGGGGAAGGATCAACTGCCGATCCCCTTCGTGGTCCGAAGTGGAGGTCTCATCCCCCGAGGAAACCCTAGACATCTCGTGATAAAATATATAAGAGAATATATATATATATATATATATATATATATATATATATATCTTGATGTAACTGCTACGGTCGGAATAGTTCGCCAGTAAATCAAATGCCTAGCAGCGACCGCTAGCAAAACCACCCAGGAGAGAGAAAAATTTTCAAGAATCAAATAAGAGAATGAGGAAATGAATGGGGGGTGAAGTCTTATAGAGAATGGAGATATCATTTGGGCTTATGAGACCTTTGGGCCCCCAAAACCCTTGAAAAGCCCAAACATTCGTGAATACTAAGCGGCAAAAATTGAAAAAGGCGGGAATCTCATGCAGCGCCAAAAGCCATTGACTGGTCAACGGTCAACGGTCAACGGTCAAAGGGGCACGTGGCATGCTCTCAAGCCACCAAAGCTCTTTGGTGGCGTACTCCGAGCAAACACATTCCCGAACGTGAAATCACATAAAACCCATTGACTGGTCAATGGTCAAAGATGACACGTGTCACGTTGTTGAGAAACCATAGCTTTTCGGTGGCGTACTCCGAGCAAATGCGTCCCCGAACATGAAATCATGCAAAAGTCGTTGACTAGTCAACAGTCAACGGTCAAAGATGATGCGTGTCACGCTATCAAGCAACCACAAGTCTTCGGTGGTGTACTCCGAGCAAACGCATGCCCGAACGTGAAATTACTCAAAAGTTGTTGACTGGACAACGGTCAACAGTCCAAGAGGACACGTGTCACGTTGTCGAGCCACCATAGCTATTCGGTGGCATACTGCGAGCAAACACGTCCCCGAACGTGAAATCACGCGAAAGCCGTTGACTGGACAACTGTCACGCCCTGCTTCCCAAAAGAGAATACGGAATACGGATACGTAACTAAGCCCAGCGAATGATTTTCATCATCCATAAGCTGTTCAAGAATCTTTACAACATTTCACAAGAATAATCAGAGTCGGAAGCAAAAGAATCAACCAAGCATGCATAATCGAATCAAAATACCAACAAGAATACTTGAAATCATTATATATTAATCTCAAATATATCTAGATTTGAATAAGTCAAATATCCTAGGTCACACTGCCCAAATACAAAATAAATCTAAGTATCAAAATATAATTGTTTAAAGCAAGCTATAAGAAATAATAAAAGCATAACCAGCACTAATACTTCATATCACTGATACCATCTGGAACCTGTTCTCCAAAATCTGCAATTTAACAATTGCAGGAAAGGGAAAAAGAGAAAACAAGGTACCCGTCAATGCAAGTTACGGGCCGCTTGTAATGCAGGATACAAGTACATGGGAAAAACTAACTAATAACATGGAATAGGCATGATATCAAGAATAACAACTAGCATGGTAAAATGAACAAGTGTAAGTGGCATGTATCAAGTCTCATGTAAACAAGTATCAAGTGAACAAGTATCATGTAAACAAGTAACAAGTATTAAGAATCAAGTGTCACGAAATCAAGTAACAAGCAATAAGTGTCAAGTAGTCAAGTACAAGTATCAAGTAGCAAGTGTCAAGTGATCATGTATCATGTTCAAGTATCATGTATCAAGTCTTGTAGTGATTACTATCTAGGTAACACTTCATACATCCATACTTTTACTACATGGTTGTTACAGTCAACACAGTTTCGTTTTAGATTTTATAGTGGACCATAGAAGGCAGTGTACTCAGGGACAAGTATCAAGCACGAGTCATGTAATCATGAACACGTGGCAGCAAGTAGTATCAAGCATGAGTCACGTAATCATAAACACGTGGCAATAAGTAGTATCAAGTATGAATCATGTAGTCATGAGACATGGCAACAAGTAGTATCAAGCATGAATCATGTAGTCATGAGACATGGCGGTAAGTAGTATCAAGCATGAATTATGTAATCATGAAACATGGCAACAAGTAATGGAAAACATGGGCCCCCTTCCGAGTACACGTTTCTGAATTATCGACTATTCGATCTTTCCCTAAACTCTGGCTTGCTTATTTTGTTATTATTATCAAACATGCATGTAGGTGTGCAAAACATATCAAGTATAACATGGCATGATCATGTGACAATTTCAAGTTGCAAGATAAACATGTACGAGTACAAGATAACATATAAAAGAATAAAATAAACAAATTTCTAGTTCAGGACAGTAATACCATACTGTTGTAAAACAGTGATTTCCGTTGTTACAAACATGAAAATCTGAATTCGTCGAAACTTCTAGAAAATAGACTCCCAATCGAATCCAGCGGATATAAATAAGCCATATAGTAATTCACAGAAACATAACTCAAAACTGATTTAAATCAAGAAAATACGTTCAGCCAGAAATTAGGAAATCGAATTCAAGTCAAGAAAACAGCATCAAAACACCTCAAATAAATCCAGAAAAAATCTGGGATATTCCTCTATATGTCTAGTATCAGAATATAAAGTTTCATAATTTTTCAATAAGATTAGTTTAGTCAACAAAAATCAGAAAACATCAGAAAACGATAGTTTTGCAAATCTGAAATTCCCAACACTGCTATACGAAAACAGTAATATCTCGTAAACCGTAAAACGAAATCCAAATCCGCCAAAGGGAGATGAAAATAGACAAAATAAACTAACTTTCATATTTCATAAATATTTTTCATACAGAAAAAGGAATTAGGGTGAAAATACAAATCTTTACAGAACAACGAGCAAAATTCAGCAAGTATAGTTTTTATAAACAAGCATGAAACGGTATATGAAACTCATCAATAAAATCCACCAAAATTCTGGGTAATCCCTAATTAAGTTTAGAAATACTAACCAAAATCTCAGATCAAAATAATATGTTTAGCACTAGTATCAAAATAGTTTAGTCATCGAAATCATCAAGAAACGAAATCTGGAAATATAATACACATCTGTAGTAAAACCATCATTTTTCACACATACGAAAACGAAATTGATCAAGGTCAGAAAGTTTGGAAAGAAGACGGATTTCTCTAAAAATCATTTTTAATACTGAAGTTAAGATACTGACCTTAATATGGTCTATATTACTGATCAAGACAGATTATCGGCAAAATACAGAATTTCCTTTTGGAACAAAACCAACATGAATCACACGACACTTGATCGAAACATAACTAAACATAAATTAGAATCTACTAAGTGTCCAAACAATATGAAATAGGGTATACGACATGTCCACAATAAGTATATCACATGGATCTCACAAGCACACGAGTTCTCATAATTGTTTTACATATACATCACATCAAGAAAGGATCACTCCTAGGTTAATTCATGTCATATGTATCGTGAGGCAACTATGGTCAATAGCACTATGAAGACAATACTCATCAAAATACATTATACACGAGTTGTCTCTAGAACCCAACTATACTACAAACGGAATTTATGACTTGTATCATACAAAGAAATTGAGTACAAGTTACTTGCCTGAAAAAAGATGATGGGAATGGCACAAAAAGCAGGAATAACGGGAACGGATCCCGGGGCACGAACACAAACATAACGAACGGCTCATGAACCAATCACGAACACACGATCACAAACAAGATAAAGATGATTGAGATCACGAACACAATCGGACGGCTGAGATCAAAGATCAAGATCAAGATGATCAAACAACGATCGGGCGGGTTGACACGGATGAGATCAAGATCAAGATCAACAAGATCGGACGGTCCGGATCAAGGTAATGATGAAGTTGATGATGATCGCGATCGAACGACCAAGATCACCCCGATGGTAACGATCAAGATGATGATGATCAAAGGAATCGGACGGTCAAGAATCAATCAAACAAGAGGACATGGTGTTCATGATGATCAAGATCATGATGATCAAGAGGATCACGGCGATCGAACGGCCCACAATCAACATGATCAAAACCCAACACAAACAGAAAATTATCAAGGGCTTCTGCTGTCTGGCTGCATGGCTTCGGCAACGGCGACCAAGGAACACGGCGGACGGGGAGCAACGGCCATGAGGGATCGCCGGTAGGGCTGTCGTTACGGAGGAGCGGCAGGGAAGAGGGTAGTGCGACAGGGATGGAGAGGAGGAGAGCGGCGTCGGGGTGCAGTCGGCTGCTGAGAAGGCATTGGCATCGCTGAAGGCGACAGGTGGCGTGGCTGCTGCAGTCGCGGAGGTGCGACAGGAGGGCATCGCCGAGAGCGGCACTCCGGCACGTCGCGAGGTAGACAGGAAAGGTGCGGGGGGGGGGGGGGTTGGCTTGGAGGATGAACGGGAGAGAGATGAGAAGAGCAGGAGGGAGGCGAAGAGTCGGCGGCTGCATGGGTAGGAGGATGGGTTTAAATAGGCAGATAGAAAGAAAAATATAGGGTTTAGATGATAAGCGGCTGTGGGGGACGTAACCAGGTCTGGGGGTTTTAATAACGAGTTTGGATATAAAATAGGGTAATGGGCTGATGGGTTTAAAACAGACGGGTTTAGATGGGTTTGGGCTATTATATAATGGTTAGGTGCTGATATGGGGGTGACAGGTAGGTATAGGGGAAACGGGTTTCGGGTAGTTAATTAACAGGGTAGGGGGATAGGTGTAAGCGGGTATGGTTATAAATAAACAGGGTATGGGTTAATAGGATTAATGGATATAGGGTCTTCAAAAATTCAATAAAAAAAATAAAATAACTTATAAAAATATTGTTTTATAATAAAAATGTAATTGACATTATAAAATATAATTGATTTAAAATACTACAAGTACAGTTAGTAAATAAAAGTAGATTTTTAATAACCAGTTAAAAATAAAGATAATAACAATAACACAAATAACAACAATAATAATAAGAGTAATAATAATAAAAATAAGAATTTTGTTACAATATAAAAATTATGGAAATAGTTACAAATAAAATTATTGATCGAAAATAGCTTTTAATAGGAAATCCAATAGTACAATTTGACAAAAGAAATTGAAAACCGAAAAAAAATAATTTGCAAAAATTTTTAATACAGAAAATACACAAAAAATACATTTTTGGAAAAACAGGATTTACAACAACGGTCAAAGGTCAATGAGGACACGTGTCACGCTATCGAGCCACCATAGCTCTTCGGTGGCGTACTCCGAGCAAAAGTGTCACCGAATGCGAAATCACACAAAAATGGTCAATGGTCAACGGTCAACGGTCAAAGGACACGTGTCACGCTGTCGAGCCACCATAGCTCTTCGGTAGCGTACTCTGAGCAAACGCGTCACTGAATGCGAAATCACACAAAAATGGTCAACGGTCAACGGTCAAAGGACACGTGTCACGCTGTCGAGCCACTATAGCTCTTTGGTGGCGTACTCCGAGCAGTCGCGCTTTGCTTCTTCGGTGAGTTAGTAGCAACTGTTGCCGGTGCGTCCCAGAATGCGAAATTACGTAAAAGCCATTGACTAGTCAACGGTAAACAATCGAAGGACACATGTCATGCTACCGAGCCACCATAGCTTTTCTGTGGCGTACTTCGAGCAAACATGTCCCCGAATGTGAAATCACGCAAAAGCCGTTGACTGGTCAATGGTCAATGGTCAAAGGTGACACGTGTCACGCTGCTGAGCCACCATAGCCCTTCGGTGGCGTACTCCGAACAAACGCGTCCCCAAATGTGAAATCACATAATAGCCATTGACTAGTCAATGGTAAACGATCAAAGGACACGTGTCACGCTACCGAGCCACCATAGCTTTTCGGTGGCGTACTTCGAGTAAACACGTCCCCGAATGTGAAATCATGCAAAAGCCATTGATTGGTCAACGGTCAAAGGTGACACGTGTCACGCTGCTGAGCCACCATAGCTCTTCGATGGCGTACTCTGAAGCAAACGCGTCCCCGAACGCGAAATCCCGCAAAAATGGTCAATGGTCAATAGTCAACAGTCAAAGGACATGTGTCGTTCTTGCCTTTCCTGACCGTTCGATCTCCGAGCCGATCGTGATCGACAGCCCAGATTTTGCCACGTCATCGGGTAATTTAATAAATCATTTGTTTAATTATTAAATTGAATTTTTAATTTAAAATTTTCGAAAATAATTAAAAATTCAAAAAAAATTAATTAAAAAATTCTAAAAATAATTATTAATTCATAAAAATTATTTTTAAATTCTTAAAAATACTTATTAATTTAGAAAATTTCAATTAAAGATTTCAAAAATTAATTAGTAATATTCAGAAATTGAATTAAAAAATCTAAAAATAATTAAAAATTGAAAAAAATTCACAAAAAATCCAAAAAAAATATAAAAATGATTCTAAGTATTTTACAAACTTAGGAAAGCATTGTTACACTCCAAGCGAGCTCTAAACGTCCCCGAGAACGCCGATCAATTCTATGAGCCATAAAAAAGGATGAACTACTCCTCAAATGCTGTGAAACTCAGTCTTCGGGAGTGCGGCGCTTGTAATATGGGTAAAAATAAATCTAAATCGGGACCGTTCAAATCGGGCATGAATCTTAAAGCTCTCAGGAGTAAAATAGTAATTTCACCTATAAACGGGTTTGAAAATGGGAGCTGAATATTTTGCAAGCCCAATAACCCAAAAACGGGTCTGTCTTACTGGGTCACGGTGACAGCCCATTATAAACAAATCCATAGTATTTATAGAGTATTTCAAATTCATGATTATCTCTAAGAGACGGTTTAAACCAAATTTCTTATCATGAAACAATTTAAACTCTGTTTCAAAAACACCAGGATATAGAGATAAAAGATTATCTCTAAATTGTCTCTAAAAACGACTATAAATACCCCTCCACCCCCACCATAAAAAAGGCAATCAATTTTTTTTCCACAAACGCTCTTTCATAATCTTCATGATTGCTAACTTGAGCGTCGGAGGGTTCGTCGCCGGGATCCATCCCGGTGTTTCGAACTTTTTGCAGGTTAGCGGTAGCGGCGAGAAACAATCAAACGTCGGCAAGAAGTCAACAGGTTCGCTTTTATTGTTTTAAGAAGAATCTACAAATCATCTGTTTGCTCCCACACCGAAATTAGCAGCAACAAAGCTATCAAGATATATGAAGGTATTATGTCCATTGTTAAGTGGTTTCAAAATCATCGGTTTTTTCATTAGTATAATATAATATAATTTAGTACTATGTAATGTATGAATAAAAGCGTTAAGAGCATCCACTATCGTTTGCTAATAAAATATGCATATTTAGCAATTAGAAATAGAAAAGAGAAGGGAGTGCTGCTATTACAATTACCAAAGAACTAAAAAATAAGACGAAAGATCTTCCTCCGTCAAACTCCAAATTTCTTTTTTTTTTTAAAAATATTAAATATGTGTGCAACGAAAATCTGTTTGGATTTTTTTTCTTTTTTGAAATTTAAATTGCTTAAATGGCATTTTCGTAATTACCGAATGGCAATTTAGTAATTTTTTGATTTTTTTAAAATCAAATGATATTTTGGTATTTTTTAAGATTTTTTATTCTGAAAAAGTTGATGGATGGATCTTCATCCGCCGTCCGACCTATTTAAAATAATAATAATAATAATAGACGGAAAATCTTCCTCCGACTTCTATATTTAGCGATTGATAAATCCAATTGTTAAATTTAGATGGGCATTGTTCATCCCTATTACTAAATATGCATTTTAAGCAAAGCGAGATTGTCGCTTTTTTCTTTAAAATGTGTTTTTTTGCAAACATAGCAAAGGATATTCTGAACACGCATCTTAGAGCATCCACAGTCGTTTGCTATATTTGCCAATTTTCCATTTTTTGAGAAATGAGACGCTGCAGTCGTTTGCTATTTTGCCATTTTATGGCAAAGTAGCTATAGTGTGTTCTCATTTTTGAGAAACGAATTTGCTATTCTCAAATTATAAGAGATGGGACAACATGTATCGTTCCAATTTTTTTTGAATTTTTTAATGGAAGTCAGACGAGACAACTTGTTTCGTCTGTTGATTTTTATTTTTATTTTTATTTTTATTTTTTTTTATCCAACGGTCTGGATGAAGAGTGAAAAAAAAAAATCAAAAAAAGTCTCGGATGAGACAAGTTGTCCCGTCTCAAGCAAAAATGCTTGGGACGGGACAACATGTCCCGTCCCTAAAATGTGGGCAATTAGATTAGGCCAAAATAGTAGTTTAGTTAGTTAATTACTAAACCAATAGTAGTTTAGTTAGTTAATTATTAGGTTTAGGTTATATTTTATTATATAATTTATTTAATATACTATTTTAATCTTTAATCATCCATTTAATTAACCGTAAAAAAAAAAAAAAAAAACTACGACGAAACAGCATGTATCGCCTGTCTCAAATTTTAGCAAAATTATAGCAAATAACAACTACAGACAATTTCACTTTTTGTTATTACTGTAGCTTTCGTATTCTTAAAAAATGAGAAACGCCATTGGGATGCTCTTATCACTTTTTTCTTTAAAATGTGTTTTCACTTTTTCGTCGATATTTTTCCCTTATCTAGTTGGGCAGCTTGGGCTTGCTCTTTCACTTATTTTTACATGGGCTTTTAATTCTTCTGACCCATATCTGGCTCTTAATGGGTCAGGTCTGATGGAATACCCAAATCACGACCCGAAACAGCCCAAAACCAGAAAGCCCTAATCAATTTTATTTTTCTCCGTCTTCAACCTCTCTGCAAAATTATCAGATCAACCAAAATAAATTCAATGGCGTCGTCATCCATTCTCCAAAAACTCCTTAAAAACCCCTCATTCCCACCTCCTTCCCTCAAAGCCCTCACTTCATTCCCCAAGCCCCAACTCCCCAATTCACCACTTCCTCCATTCTTTCCCCAAGCCCCAAACCCAAACCCAAGTGCAGTTCCGATCTGCCAATCTTTTCCCCATTGGTTCAGCCTCGAACCCATTTCGATTCATGGGTTGGCTCGATCGGATGGTGAGGTGGGGCCCGACGAGGAGGATCGGACGGTGATTAGGGCGGATAGCGTGAAGAAGAAGAGAAAGAGGAAGATGAACAAGCATAAGTTGAAGAAGCTCAGGAAGCGTCTTAGGCGTCAGACTTAGCCCGTCGAGGTATTTCGACTTCGTTTTCTTCTTTCTCTTTTTCATCGTTAGGGTTTCCTGCTGATTTGAGTTTTCGGTTATCGATAAAGTTGTTTCATTTATTTTGTTAAAGTGTCCATCTTGTTGCAAGTTTGTCATTTTTGTGAGGTAAATGAGGATGCATAGAGATGTAGGATCTGTTTGTTGTTTGGGCATGTGGTTCTCCTCCTAAGATTTGGTTGAGTTGCTCTTGATTGTTGACATTTTTATGTAATTTGGCACTGCGGTCTATGCATGATAGAAAGTGTGCTTGGGGTTACGCATGTATGGTTTGTGCATTCTTTGTATTATACATGTGAATGTAGAAGTTAGGTATGGGTATGACTCGATCACTAAATTAGAATTGTGGAGAGAAACTTCGGAAGCTAGAGGCTTTAGAATAAACAGAACTAAAACAGAGTATATGGAGTGTAATTTTAGTGATGTTCGGAACACAACTGAGGAAGTAGTGAAGCTTGATGGTCAAGAGATACCTAAGAAATACCATTTCTGATATTTAGACTCGATTATACAAAGCGATGGGGAGATTTGAAGATATTATACATAGGATCCAAGTAGGGTTGCTTAAGTGGAGAAGTGCTAGTGGTGTTTTGTGTGACAAACTTATACCTTTGAAGTTGAAGAGAATTTTTATAGGCAGGCTGTTAGACTACTAATGATGTATGGAGCAAAGTGTTGGACAATAAAGAAACATGTTTAAAAAATGAATGTAGTGGAGATGATGATGCTAAGATGGATGTGTGGTAAAACCATGAAGGATAAAATTAGAAACGAGTATATACGAGACATGCTAAAGGTAGCTCATATCCAAAATAAGTTAAGAGAGAATCGCCTCAAGTGGTTTAGACATGTCACACGTAGATCTAGTAGTGCCAATGTTAGAAATAGTGATTTGATAAGTATTGAGGGTAGAGTTAGGGGTAGGGGAAGACCTAAACTTACTTGGTTGGAATCAGTGAGAAAAGATATGATAGCTTGTAACCTTGCAGAAGATATTGTGCTAAACCGAGCAGCATGGAAAACCAGAATTCATGTAGCC
Source organism: Hemerocallis citrina (assembly GCA_017893485.1). Classification (NCBI taxonomy): domain Eukaryota; kingdom Viridiplantae; phylum Streptophyta; class Magnoliopsida; order Asparagales; family Asphodelaceae; genus Hemerocallis; species Hemerocallis citrina. Next base: position 203,313,453 of record CM030365.1, read on the forward strand.
GACCCTAATTAATTAGGAAAAAGGTTTTGTTGTTGTTGTTGTTGTATGACTCGATCATTGTGGGTTTGGAGAGTTAAGACAACAACTCCCCCAATCTGTAGAACACTTTAGATTTCCCTTGATTTGCATTTTCCCTCTTGGAAACAACTTATTCTCCCAAAATTGTCACTTGGGAACTCCATGGATTCATACTATACATGGCTTACAAATTGGCTATAGTGAAATTAATTTCTACTTGAATATTTATGGTGTCGGTAAAAAGATATATATCGTTGATCCATGATTTGTGATCTCCATAGCTAGCATATTAATTGCAATTTCTAGTTCATTGTTTGACCATTGGAATAACAGAAGCGTGTGGTGTACTTGTATGTGTATATACAATTTGTTATTATGTAATTCCAACTATTATCCTATCACTAGGCTAGACAGTCATTGGTCCTTTTGTTTCATAAACTATATTCGTGCTTTGTAGGTTAATCAACCAATCCCAATGTCACAAGCTTGTGGTGCGATAATCCATTTGATATGGTTATATGGAGGACTTGATTTTTCTCCGTTGTTTAGGTTGCGTTTGTTTCGGGTTTTAAACGCAGTTTTAGTTTTTAAATTCAAAACATAAGGTAATTTTGTTTGGATACAAATTTTTGCAAAACTCATTTTAAAATTTCATACTCAAAATCTATGTTTAAAATGAGTTTTTTTAAAACAGAAAAAACATATTTTCTGAGATAAGTTTTTTTTCAATTCCCAGCCAACATATGGTATACATATATGTATGTATATGTATATGTATGTATACATTATGTGCGTATACAGTATGTATGTATATGTATGTATATGTATATATAATAGTATGTATATATAATAGTATGTATATATTGTTATTACATATTATTTTATATATTATTATAATATATTATTATTATTACTAGGTTTGCCCGCTGACACGTGCCTACGACACGTCTTCGGAACGGTGCACCTGGTTTGATTATAAAATAGTTTTGGAAGTCCGGCAAATTAATTGAAGTAGCAAACATATTATATGAGGAAGCAGAATATCTACCTTTAAGCTCAACCATCGCCTCTTGATCATTAGCTTGAACTTACCTGGAATGCATATAGTTTGTTATAAACACCACATAAAGTTTATTTTAATTTCAGCATCACTTTTAGATGCTTGTAATCGTTATGCAAGGACATTATCATATAGGTTTTTTAGAGCTTACTCTAATTTCATAACTACTATGAGCATGTCTAAATACAATGGTAACACAAGTGCAGGTGTGAAGGTATCCACAATACCAATAATCTAAACAATTGTTTGTCTGGGACTCAGTTTGCAATTAAAATACCATATTATTATTTCAACAAAAATGAAATACATGAATTTCTCAAAACTCTAATCCAAGCGAATCATTTCTTTTATCTCCACTTTGTTTTCCCATTGCACCTTTATAAAAAAAATCAAAATGGGTAAATAACAAATTTACTTTAGTTGTCTTTCTTGAGCGGAGAGTTTACACCCCTCACTGGTAAACTCCAGTCATCCCAATCCTATATATCCAAACTTACACTAAAAGTTCTTATATGTTATATTATCCATGGTTTCTAATAACCAGTGAAGGGAACACTTCACGATATTATTTTCTCTTGTAGTAAAGAAATTAATGTTGCATATTTGCCAAGTTATTTTAGGTTGCTAGTCAGCTTACTTGTCATGCTATGGTTTGGAAGTCCAAATTGAGGCCACCAAATAATCCAGAGCACTTGCGTACACCTTAAATCAAAACTAATAAAAAACTGATCAAATAAATCACTAAATTAAAATTTTTTAAACCCAAAAATAAAACAATCACACCTCTCTGAACTTAGATCCCATGCACACACAAAATTCGAGTCAGTAAAAAATTGAGTAATCCCCTGCACACACAATTAAAAATTAGAATGAGAATTCAGTTAATGAAATGAAATTAGAGTCCTCGCATCGCATATAGAGGCTCTTGATTCGGTGGAGAGGAGGCGCCGATACGGAGTCGAATTTTAAAATTTTAAAAATTAAAAATTTTACAAACTTTAAAAATTTTAATTTTTTTAAAATTTAAAATTTTAAAAACTTTTTAATTTTTCAAAATTTTCAAAATTTTTAAATTTTTTAAATTTTTTAAATTTTTTTATAAGTTTTAGATATTTTTGATTTTTTGGAATTCTTTTTAAAGTTTTTAAATTTTTATTTTCTTAATTTTTTGAATAGGAGAGAGAGAGATAGAGAGAGAAATAATTAAATAAATAAAGGAGTTGTTTTGGGTGGGGGATTTGAATTTGAGTTTTGGGGAAAACTTTTGGGGAAAAAATGTGTTTTGTGAGGTTAGATCTGGGCCTTTGATTTTGGGGTGATTGAAGGAGAGCCACTTGATAGCTTTCTTTATGTTTTATTATACAGACTAGATTTGCCCGTGGGCACATGCCTACGGCACGTCTTCAGAACAATACAGCATATGAAAGTCTTGTAAACAGTAAAACAACAATTATGTAGCTCAAGTTTGAATAGTAAAACAATAATTAGTTATAAATAAAAGTCCATGTTTCCATTAGTATATGTTGAAAAATAATTATAAATGGGGATGTAAAATCCAACTTCTTAGAACTTTGAGTGTGGAAAATGATGAAATTTAACTGTTGATGAGATATTTGCTATTTTCAATGTAACATGAGCAATAAAAAATGTATAAAAAATATGAAAATTTATAAACCTGAAATCTGAAAATATAAATTTATGAGTAAATTGAGAGAGAGAGAGATAAAAATAAATGAAGGAGTTGTTTTGAATGGATTTGAATTTGAGTTTTGGAGGGAAACTTTTGGGCGGGAAAATATGTTTTGTGAGATTAGATCTGGACCATTGATTGCAATCCTATTGAATGAGAGCCACTTGATAGCTTTCTTTGTGTTTTATTATATAGATTATATATTATTATATATACTAGATTTGCCCGTGGGCACGTGCCTACGACACGTCTTCGGAACGATATAAAACACGAAAAGCACTGTAAACAGTAAAACAACAATTATGTAACTTAAGTTTGAATAATATGACAATAATTAGTTGTAAATAAAAGTCCATGTTTCTATTAGTATATGTTGAAAAATAATTATAAATGAGGGTCTAAAATCTAACTTCTTAGAACTTTAAGTGTGGAAAATGATGAAATTTAATTGTTGAAGAGATATTTCTTATTTTCAATATAACATGTGCAATATAAAAAAACATAAAAATTCTGAAAATTTACAAATCTGAAATCTTAAAATCTAAATTTCTAAAGAAATAAAGAAAGAATGAGTTTTTTAGTTTTGGGGGGAAAATTTTGGTTTTAGGGTTTGAAATTTGGCGCGGGGGGGGGGGGGGGGGGGGGCGAAATGTGTTTTGTGAGGTTAGATCTGGGCCTTTGATTTTGGGAGGATTGAAGGTGAGCCACGTGATAGCTTTCTTTGTGTTTTATTATATAGATTATTCTATATATAATTATTATATATATTAATTCTATATATAATTATTATATATATTATTATATATCAGTATGTATGTATGTATCTGTATATACATACAAACCCATACATACTGTATATATAATAGTATATAATATAGAGTATTTATGTATATACATATATACATAAATACGAAATATATATATATATATATATATATACACACACACACACACACACAAATTACCAAACGCCTTCTATACTTCAATTTTGAAAAAAGCTATTTTATGCAATACTCTGTATTCGAAAATTACAAAAAACGACTTTATATATTTTTTTTCTTCAAAAACTAAGTTTAAAATGAATTTTCCAAAACAATGATCCAAACACAGCCTTAGTCTTTGCATTGTTCCCCTTCTGTTATGGTTAAAAGGTGACTAGCTGTGAAACTAAGGATAAGTATAGAAATCAGAACTAGGAATTTCTTTCCTCAATATGGTGTCTACGTATTCCCTTCACTCTGAGCAATTGCATTCACATCTAATCCAAGATGTATAACTTCTTTTCAGGTTGAATCGCCCCCAACTGGTATAGATCTCCTCATTCTACTCTAGTGTTTTTTTGAAATTTAGTTTTCATAATTCTTTTACTACGTGCCTTCTATTGCCATATAGATGAATGCAATTCCCATAGCTACCTATCTGTCAAGATTTTGTTCACGTTGATTGCAATGAGAATGAGAAGGGGGTGATGAGGACATCAATTCTGTTTAGTTTATTTTGAGATTTCGCCCTATATAGTAGTTTTACAATTTGCACCCTTTTCTTTTATGCATTAGAATATTTTTGAGATTTTTAGAATATTTTGATATTTGTATCAAGATTTGTTTTGAACCTATTTATAGGTCTTAAGATTAATGAGAAGTAATGCTATTCTTGATTAACAAAATTATTGTGTTGAGTTATTGCTCTTCATACTTCTTTTTTGTGTGAGACAACTGAGAGAGTTATTAGGGTTTGTGATAAATCCTAATAAAGTATTAGGGTTTGTGATAAACTCTAAAATTATACCCTAAAATCCCCAAATCAATTAACCCAAATTCTAATCCCCAAATCCAAAACCCTAACTCTTCATCTTCTTCCCCTCTTGCCTGCTTCCGAAACCCAACGCCAACACCACCTCGTCGTCTGCTACTCGCACCACCACCATCATCGACCCCCTCCCTCTTCCTCCTCGACGTGCAACCAACCCACCGAAGCACCCTCATCCCGACCCTTTCCTCCTCATCTAACCCCATCATCGTCATCATCCCCTGTTCTCGATGACCACGCCAGTGACCCTCCATCGACAGCCCTCCACCGCAACTCCACTGACGACAGCCCCCAACTCCACCACTGCTTCCCTTCTCATCGTCACCATCATCCCACCACCTACCCCCTCGACTGTGCACCCGTTAACCGCCTACTCCCGCCCTGCATCGTCGACCCACGTCAGCAGCCCACTCTTCTTTTCAATTGGATAGCTTTGGTGTTTGGTGTTTTGGACAATATATTGGATCTTTGTGAGGAAATCAAAACTCATAGCAACACGTTCTTCGAACACGGTAACTTCTTTCCACTTCTCATTTATTTGTGATACCATCTTTCATCTCTATAATATTATATGATTTATCTGTCGTCTACAAATATTGAGAGTGAGTATTTCTACTTGCTAATTAGAGTACAAATCAGTATTGTATCTTTTACTTGCTAGACACTTAGGGATATAATTATTGGTTGTTAGAACTGAATCGTTAATTAGGCTTGTTAAACTTAATTCAATTTTTGAAAATCCATCGAATCGGTTAACTGTTTTGTTTTCTAACTTGATCCGCATTATATGTTGGTAAAATTAATCTTTTAATTTTTTTTGAAATTCTCTATTTAGGATTACGTTTTACATCATTTTGGTATCAGAGAGAAGGTTCATAGAACTCTAGTTCTTGCATCATTTAGGCATAATTTTTGCATTCATTTAGAATTGTTTGTCTTATTTTTTCTTTCTTTTAGATCATTTCAGTTATAAAAAAACTTAGGTGCATTTAGGATACGTTTCCCCAAATTTTAGTAAACACATATCACACGATCCTTAGAATTCCGCAAGCACCTTTCCGAACTGAGATGGACAACTCTGATATTTCTGCTACCATAGCTGTCATTCAAGTAACTCTTTCCAATATCAATCAGAGGCTTGAGAAAGTGGAATTAAATCAAACTGTTGTCCCTGAGCTTCATGCTAATCGTCAGATCCTTCAAGGGAATGATCGTGACGGCCGCCGTCAAGATCGTGATCCTGACGAACAATACAAGAACGTTAAGGTTGACGTTCTCCATTTTGAAGGCCACATAGAACCCCAAGCTTATCTTGATTGGATCCGTGCTATGGACCACTCTTTCGTGTGGTTTGACATGAGTGAAGCCTTGAAGGTCAAATTAGCCACGATGAAATGAAAGCTCAACAACACTGAACCAATCTTGAATATGCCCGTAGAGGCTGAGGCATGGCACCCATAGTCACTTGGAAAGCCATGAAAGAGAACTCATTGAAAGATATGTACTGTTATCGTTCCACACCCGATTGCTAGATTCGTGGAACCAACTCTATCAAGAAAGCAAATTCACCCAAGAGTATGTTGATAAGTTTGACTTCCTTATTCGGTGCAATGTCTTAGGTAAAGAGAGTGAAGAATAAACTCTCTCAAGGTTAATGGTTGGATTACGAACCGATCTGAGGAACGAGTTAATTCATAGAAACGTGGACTCCTTAACGGCAGCTTATGCCCTTGTCCTCGATATGGATTTCCTTAAAGCAAGTTCTCATTACAAGTCCAGCAATTCGATGGATCATTTTCCTAGAATGACCTTTCCTGATCCCTCTAGACCTGAACACTTTTCTCCTTAGTACCCCCAACAAGTCTTATCCAAGCAAGCCTACATCAAATTCATATCCACTTAGAAATAACATGGGTAAGAACACTGAAAGAGACTATTCTAAGATTGATCATCTCACTAAGTGCTATAAATGCAAGAGATACGACAATGTTGTTGGCAACTGTTCCAGTCCAAGTAGGATCAATATAGTAGAGGGTACCGCTGTCATCGCTGATGAGCCCGACAATGAGTTTACTTATGAACCACATGTAAGTGATGACCTTGATGAAGAAGAGGATAACCAGTCTCTCAACTGTATTCAGTTTATCTAGTCACCTCCATTAAATGTACCTGAGTTACCCATCCTTTTCCAAGTCACTTGACAGCCTTTAGATTTTATCCATGTGTTAGAACATCCTAGAGTCACAGAGTCTGCACCCACATTTACATATCACATTCATGACTTGCATAGAGAAATTTCAAGGAAATTAATGAGAATAATTTTAACTGCAAGTTAATCGCAGATACTAGAAGAAAATTTATAACTTTTGATGTTGGTGACGAAGAGATGCTTCGGATTCGTTCGGAACGGTTTCTAGCTGGGTCCGTTAAGAACTTAAACATATGTGCTGTAGGCCCATTTAAGATTGTACATACAATCAATGATAATAACTATGTCGTTGATCTTCCTGAAGGTTTTGGTATAAGTAAGACTTTCAATATGTAGGATTTAGTACTCTTAAAGGCTCAAAATTTAACCCTAGAAATTTTCTTATAGATGAGCCTACCCTGCAGCCTAATGGTGAGATTCCCACATTTACCCCTCGACCTGATACTATTTACCCACCTACAAAAGAATTGAATAATATTTTAGATGATCAGATAATCTCTACAAGAGATTGTGGTATTCACAGGTATTTGGTGAGGTGAAAGAACAAGCCGAAGTCAGATGACACTTGGAGTGATTATGAGGAGCTTCCGCACTTGGATCCAGATCTTCTAGAGCACCATGACAGGATCACTGATTTTGACTCGACTGGGTCGAGCCCTCTCCCACCCGGAGAGAATGATGAGGACATCAATTCTGTTTAGTTTATTTTGAGATTTAGCCCTATGTAGTAGTTTTACAATTTGCACCAATTTTTTTTATGTATTGGAATATTTTTTGAGATTTTTAGAATATATTGAGATTTGTATCAAGATTTGTTTTGAGCCTTTTTATAGGCCTTGAGATTAATGAGAAGTAATGCTATTCTTGATTAACAAAATTATTGTGTTGAGTTATTGCTCTTCATCCCTTTGTTTGTGTGAGACAACTGAGAGAATTATTAGGGTTTGTGATAAATCCTAATAAAATTATTAGGGTTTGTGATAAATCCTAATAAAGTATTAGAGTTTGTGATAAACTCTAAAACTATACCCTAAAATATCCAAATCAATTAACCCAACCCCTAATCCCCAAATCCAAAATCCTAACCCCTTTTCATCTTCTTCCCCTCTTGCCTGCTTCCAAAACCCAACGCCAGCATCACCTCGTCGCTTGCTACCCGCACCACCACCATCATCGACCCCCTCCCTCTTCCTTACGTGCAACCAACCCATTGAAGCACCCTCACCCCGACCCTTTCCTCGTTTAGCCCCATCATCGTCATCATCCCCTGTTCTCGACGACCACGCCAGCGACCCTCCGTCGACTGCTCTCCACCTTAACTCCACCGACGACTGCCCCCAACTCCACCACTGCTTCCCTTATCATCGTCACCATCATCCCACCAATTAGCCCCTTGACTGTGCACCCGTCGACCGCCTGCTCCTCCTGCCTTGCACCGTCAACCCACGTCAGCAACCCACTCAGATCGGATATGATTCTTTTTGATTGGATAGGTGTTTGGTGTTTTGAACAAGATATTGGATCTTTGTGAGGAAATCAAAACTCGTAGCAACACGTTCTTCGAATCCGGTAACTTCTTTCAACTTCTCATTTATTTGTGATACCGTCTTTCATCTCTATAATATTATTTGATTTATCTGTCGTCTACAGGTATTGAGACTAAGCATTTCTACTTGCTAATTAGAGTACAAATCAATATTGCATCTTTTACTTGCTAGAACGCTTAGAGATATAATTATTGATTGTTAGAACTAAATTGTTAATTGGGCTTGTTAAACTTAATTCAATTCTTGAAAATCCATCGAACCGATTAACTGTTGTGTTTTCTAACATGATCCGCATTACATGTTGGTAAATTAATCCTTTAAAATTTTTGGAAATTTTCTATTTAGGATTACATTTTACATCAGGGGAACCTTATATTACAAGAGCATAAAGTGTATAACACTGGCATATCTTTGCCTATGAAATAGCTTTCAATGATCTAAGTTACCTCATCTTATGTTGGAGTTAGGTAAACTTGGTCAGAATTTTCGACAGGGCTTTCTCGGTGATATACCCTGTACTGTTTTCCACAAGGGCAAGAGTTGGATGACAGTGAAGGATTCTGCTTCTTGTTTCTTTATTGAATTCTTGTATCATTTGGTAAGATTGCATTGATAACAATGCTCCTATTCTTTTTGAAGCCCCTAGTAAGTCCAGAAAGAAGTTGGCACTAAGTTAGGTTATGATCTTAATTCTTAAGATATCATGTTATATGGGAAGCTGCAAGGTCTCTTAGTTTAGGGAAAACAGGGAGAGGAACAGAACCCTGTATGACTTAACTAAAGAATTGAAGTGGAGCAGCTTGGTACTTAGATGCCTCCTCATTTAAGGCTCCTAGCATAGTATTGTTTAGCTCATGAGTCAACAAAAGAAGGGATAAGTTTGGGAAATTGGGTTCTTTCCCTATGATGCACTATTTTAATTAAGTCTCTTTTGTTTATACATATTTGGTTGGTTTAAGTAGGGTGTTGAGATGAGATCCATCTGTTATTGTTTTAGGATAGACGCTAGCAGTACTATTTAGGAGTAGGTATTGACTATTGAAAGTGTGTAGATTTCATCAAAGTGAAATTGATATTTCTCCTTGCAATCCACTTTATTATTTAATTTATTAAATGCTTTATTTTGTTTGTATGAGACTCACATCTCGTTGTACAACTTTTAGTTGGTGTTGGTTGTTAGTTTGTTACATATTAATGTTAGAGCTCAATAAGATCCCATTTCATGTAAAAACTATATCTGCACCACCAATCAATATGCACAACTAAGCAAGGTTGTAAACGGCGTCAGGCGGTGGCGGTTCGGCCAAGGACCGCCTACCGCCTAGGACGCCTAGGCAGCGCCTAGGCGGCGCCTAGGCGTTTTGTTTTCATTTTTAAAATATTAATATATTAACCTTTTAAAAGTTACATTTCTCTATTTTTGCTTGTAATCTAAATCTTTTTGTGAAGTTGGAACTTTGGTGCTTGTAGTTTAAATCATTTTGTGAACTCTTTAATCTTTATCCTAATATGATTGAATGATTCTTAATCTTGACAATGGAGGTTGCATGGATGAAACAAACAATTTATTGGAGTTATTGCGATCAAGGACAACTAATCTTCCTGAAGAAAATGGCCAGGCCATGGGATTAAATGCATCACAATTCACAAGTGATGCTAGGCCAGAATGATTTTAGAAGTTTAATAACGATTATGGTATAAACTTTAGATTCATAATGACATAAACAATAATCAGTCATATAAAATTTCAAATATAACGTGAACTAGTAACACCGTAATGTAAAGATGAAGAGGCTTTTTATTGTTGAAGATGAAGAGGCTTTTTTCTATTGAAGATGAAGAGACTATTTTAAAGAATTTGAAAAAAAAATTACAAAAAAATCTGTCAGCCGCCTGATCCGCCTCGGCCGCTTAGGCACCGCCTGGTCCGCCTCGGCCGCCTAGGCGCCGCCATATCGCCGCCTTGTACGCCTAACTGCCATCTCAACGCCTAGAGTACCGCCTATTGCATATGCGGTTCGTTCTCCTCTTTTTGAGCACCTAGGCGCCGCCTAGGCGTCCGAGGCGGACGCCATTTAGAACACTGCAACTAAGGCGACCAAAATCCATTAAAACTCATCTATTGTGGGGCCTATGATAGTTTTAAAACCAAATCATAAATGTAGACTGCAATCTAGTATTCTGCAATAAGATTGTGAGGTAAAGGAATCAAAGAGTTATACTCTTTTATGGAATTATCTTTCTACGACTTTTTCGGTTTTTAATCTACTTGGCTGGAATCCTTCTGGATTCTATCTATTCTATATTAAAAAAAGGTTTATGTTCACTGCTACGTACTTCAAGATTCATGTGTCACGCTGAATGGAGTCTGCAGCTAGAGGAGAAGCTAGAGGAGAGGGAAAAGAAAATCATGAATGAAATTATATACTGTGAACACGATTTTGTACATCCTATAGAGCTTTAGCAGTTATTGTTCAATGCTACAATCACGTCAGGATTTACATTCCGCCCCCACATTGAGTCTGGATCTAAAGTAAAAGAAAAAGAAAATCACAGAAGGAAAAATATGTTTTAATCATGATTTTACACATCCCAAGTCCCAACACCATCTTTTCCCCCCTTAGCATCTCTCTCTCTCTCTCTCGCTCTCTCTCTTCCGCTATTTCCTCATCTATCCTTTCTATCGTTTTCCTGCTCTCCTGATTTCTTTCCCTCCTTTATCTTGCCTTTTTGTCTCTACTTTTTGGGTCCTATTTGATAAACGAAGCAGAGAATGGAAAAAACTCAGTGCTAAAGAAGGTAGAAATCAGATTAGAAGAGAGCAACTTTTTGCATGAATTCTGATATACTCACATTGTAACGTCCAGTTCTGCATTGAAATTTACAGTCCTAGTATCAATCCACCTTCTAGTTACTTCTGCAGCTATAATGTTGGCATGTTGGCTCTGCTAATGAGTGCAACATTTCCTACGTGAATTTTGCCATTTTTTTTATTCCTTCTTTATACTTGACAATGAAGTGAATGAATAGTTATTTATACCCAAATTGTTGTAGTAATTTACCTCTAAACATCTTCCTCCTGTTATCTTCTTCAAGTAGATGTTCATGATATTTGTTTTAAGTAATCTCTCCTTCACCCCGAAAATAAAAAAAAGGTATTTTTCGGTTGCTACTTGCTAATAATAGTGATACCTCACTTTCTCATAATGATTTTTATTTCAACTCTTTAGAGATGCTTCTCTATATCTTCCATATGGATATGAACTTGTGAAGTATCTCAAAAAGTTATCTCTGTAGTGTAAACATTTCCATCTTATCACACAAACCATGTGCTGGTGGTAGCGCATCAAAACTCTACATAAATTGAAGTTAATGAGCATGCTCTGTTTAATTTCAATAAGAAGAATTGAGAAATGAAACTTTAGGTATTATATCTTGTCTGACTTAATCATTATACAGACTAGACACAGGCTAGATATACTCCCATGATATCTTATGTGACATTAAATAATTTGGTGGGCATTTCTCGAGTTTATTGGGTGAACACTTTTGTGGATTGGGATTGAGTTTGTGAAGCCATGTTCATGTAAGTGGCCAGTCGTCCTTCATTGCTTGTACTCCCTTTAATAAATAGTGAATCTTTCCAGTAGCTTTCTCAGCACACTTATTCATGGGCCGATTTCTTGTTACTTGTTTCTTTCATTCAACATGATATATTAAGCACTTGAGGACTAAATAAATTCTTAAGCTTAGATTATACAACCTGTTCAATTGAAAAGAAAAGGAGAGAAATCTATTCATCTGTCTCGTTGGTGGTCATCCTGTGCATAAACTAGATATAACAAAAGTATGCAATAGATTTGTTACAAATAAATTAAAGATTTATCCCCACTTCTAACAGGTGATGCATAGATTTAATTTTGAAACCATGAATTTATCAATTCTATCATGTTCATGCTCAGGTAGAAACTATTCTAACTTAAATTTAGCCATGTACATTATTGTATCAAGAATGAATCTCATGTGCAGGCTAATATCATTTTGAATTTAGAAATGATTAGCTGACTTCAGGCTGTTTGTTATCAGTTCTTTTAATTGAATATTCTCCAATTGTCCAGTTACTCTTATAAATTCTGTTCATTTCTTTATACGAATGTTTAAAAAATAATTAAGAATGTATAACATGACTAACAATGAGGTATTACAGAATTCATTTAAATGGTAAATAGTATTGGACATAATTAATCAATTATTTTACTGTACTATTAAGTTTTTCTGCAAAATTTCAACTTAGCTTTAGCATATGATTAAAAACTCAAGTTGTGGATCAACCTAAGTTTGCTTCATTTTCATCAGTCCATTAATTACACCATTAAGCTTAAAGACAGCCTACTTATAAACTATTGATTCACTCAAGACCAATCAAGTTGACATCCAAATTTCATATAGATTTCAAACTTAAGCCTTAAAAATCGAAAGTACAACATATTCGAGTTAAACATAAGCGAGCAAACGTTGGTCAAGATGACTAATTTATTTTTTCAACTTTCATTTCCAATTTATTAGTTCAAGCTCGTAGAAAATGATTGAACTTTCTCATCATTAATATCAAGCAGGACCTGTCTGCTTGACCCTCCAATATAAAAAGTTGCGGTGTTAACTCATAAAATCTTGACATTGATGTTTATGCTTCTGGATTTGATGTAGAATCAATGATTGGCACAATATGTAGTCCTCTTTTTTTCTTTTTCTTTTTCTTTTTCTTTTTCTTTTTTTCTTTCTTTGTGTCTGAGTGTGTGGTTGTTTAGAAGACTTAATTATAATCAACAACAACAACAAAGTCAACAAAAGTCTTTTTCCTAAGTAGTTGGGATCAGCGACATGAATCCCGGTTTTCTTTTATGCTCGGTTTAGCACAATATATTCCGTAAGGCCACAAGCTATCGTATTTTTTATCACCGTTACCACAGAAGACGTATAATTATACAAGTACATATTAAATGATTATTATAGGATAATAAATAGTATGGACTTCATCACTGTACTATGTGCATTGAACCTTGGTGAAGGCATACAGATTGAACATGTGAGGGTTGATGTTGAGATTTAAGAATTCATTTTCTTCATTTGTTTATCAACAGTAGAGGAATCCGTTCTATTTCTTGGCAAGTTTAAGGATCTCTTTACAAAGGATAATACATACAAGGATGATATGGATATGGTATTTACAAATATAGGCGGGGTTGCCAATTTTCTTTTTTATGTACATCTCTTAGTTGACAGTGTTAGGCTTGAATTAGAAATTGATCAGCAGATATTGTAGGATTGATTTTTTTACCAAAATGACCCACTTTTTGAAAGTATTTACCAAATTGACCTACCTGCTATCCGAGTCTAGTTCAAATGAACTCGCTATCTCAGATAGCTATCTCCGATAACGAGTGTAGTTATACTCATTTTTCAGAAAAATTTTGAACATGCAATTTTTATCTAAAATGTATATAACTACACTCGCTATCGCAGATAGCGAATCTAGTTCAACTGATATTGCTATCTCAGATAGCAAGCGTAATTGTACTCATTTTTTAGAGAAATTTTAAATATGCAATTTCTTCCTGAAATGTATATAACTAGACTCGCTATCTCAGATAGCGAGTCTAGTTCAACTGACCTTGCTATCCCAGATAGCGAGTGTAGTTGTACTTTTTTAAAGAAAAAATTTAAACATGCAAATGTATAGACCTACACTCGCTATCCAAGATAGCAAGTTCAGTTGAACTAGACTCGCTATCTGAGATAGCGAGTGTAGTTGTATATATTTCATGTTCAAAATATCTCTGAAAAAATGAGTACAACAATATTTGAACTAGACTCGCTATCTCAAATAGCGAGTGTAGTTGTATACATTTTATGTTCAATTTTTTTCTGAAAATTGAGTACAACTACACTCGCTATCTGAGATATTAAGTTTAAACTTGGTATTTTTCTTCAAGTTTTTCTCTAAGTGGTGGAGAAACACCTCAACATACATTCGTTATCTCAGATAGCGATGTTTTCACCAAACTTGCTATCTCAATTTGAGATAGCTCAATTTGGGATAGCGAGTCTAAACTTGAAATTTTTCTTCACGTTTTAACACCTCAACATACACTCGCTATCTCAGACAGCGAGGTTTTTCACCAAAGTGGGTCAGTTTGGTAAATACTTTCAAAAATTGGGTCATTTTGGTAAAAATTCTGTAGAGTTTATATACATAGTGGGTTTGGATCCCGAAGTAGATACTGTAAAATCTTAGTAGATAGACAGTGATCTTACACTAATCCGACCAGTTGCACCACTAGAAGAATACGCACATGAAGGCATGTACATCGTACTGATGTTTTCTTCTTCGGAAAAGTTTAAGTACGTTGTGTACATTGTTTAATATCCCTAAATGAGGAAGGCATTCACGTGGGGGATTGTAGTGGTAGGCAGGGCCGGTCCTGAGATTTATAGGACCTTGTGCGGAAAGAAAAAAATGGGCCTTCTTTAAATATTCTAATACCAATTTTACTTTATATATATATATAATAATAATAATAATAATAATAATAATAATAATAATAATAATAGTAATAATCCAGTTGAAAAATATGAATATGGTACATTCTATATCTTAAATTTTTTATATGAATTCATTTGAAAAATACATTTCAAATTTTATATCATTGGAGACTCCAATACCTGGGACGACTTAATCGATATCTTGAATTAGTCGTCTTATCAATTAAGACGAAATAGTATAAATGTGGTTAAAGATTTTTATCTTCTTTGAACTCATGAAATACATGATTAAAAAAAGCTTCACGTAATAAGTTAATCTCAATAATTAACGAAAGCAACAACATAAAAATCATTAAAAAAGTTTCTCTAAAAGTAAATATATATATAATCTCAACAATTAATGAAAGAAACATAGTAATCATTCAAAACTTTATATGAAAGTAGATATAGATATAATAAATAGATATATATAAAAATGAAAATAAATAGATATTTATAAAAAATGAAAATAAATAGATATTTATAAAAAAATGAAGGAAAAAAAATCAACAAGGTTTGAACTTACACCCATTAGATTTAAAGTATATCCCCATAACCACTAAAACAAATTGACTTTTGTACTACAATTGAAATACATTCGCTATTAATTACATTTGATGGGGGGCCTCCTCATTAGTGGGCCCTGTGCGATCGCACAAGTTGCATAGGTCCAGGGCCGGCCCTGGCGGTAGGTGGAAGTAGGGACAAAATTCAGTTTCACCATTGGGGAGGGAAGGGCATTATTATTGATCTTGTTTGTGAAGATTTGAGAGGGACTGGCTAGTCTTATTCAATTTACTTTTAATTTGTAGTTTTTTAAAGCAAGTTAATCTTTTATTATTTTAACCTAAGCAGTTAAAATCAGAAGAAAAAAATCGCCGATTAATCGCTAATCGGACCTAAGGCGATTAATTTTTTTGCAATTGACAATATTTCCATCGGTAGCGGTTTTATCGGGAATAATCACCGATTAAGTCGGTAATCAACCGATAATCGGTTAATCCAATTAACCGATTAAATCAGTTCTAGGTTTGTTTCACTTTGTTTTGGTATAAACATGACAATGAATAGAAAACTAGAAATGTTTATTTATATTTAGTTCTTTTTTGTATGTGATATTAAACGTGAATTATGAATATGAAGATGGGTGTGGATTGAAGAGGGAAGGGCATTATTATTGATCTTGTTTGTGAAGATTTGAGAGGGACTGGCTAGTCTTATTCAATTTACTTTTAATTTGTAGTTTTTTAAAGCAAGTTAATCTTTTATTATTTTAACCTAAGCAGTTAAAATCAGAAGAAAAAAATCGCCGATTAATCGCTAATCGGACCTAAGGCGATTAATTTTTTTGCAATTGACAATATTTCCATCGGTAGCGGTTTTATCGGGAATAATCACCGATTAAGTCGGTAATCAACCGATAATCGGTTAATCCAATTAACCGATTAAATCAGTTCTAGGTTTGTTTCACTTTGTTTTGGTATAAACATGACAATGAATAGAAAACTAGAAATGTTTATTTATATTTAGTTCTTTTTTGTATGTGATATTAAACGTGAATTATGAATATGAAGATGGGTGTGGATTGTTTACTATTTATTTATATTTTGAAAGTGTTATCTAGTTTTAAGGTATGCTTATTTAATTAGTGATATTAGACTTGATATTTCATGTGTTAACTTGTCTTTCAAAACTTAAGATCATTTTGATCATATACTTCAGAGAGGATAGATCTTTTTTTCTTCTTCATATATATATATATATATATATATATATAATTAGTGATATTAGACTTGATATTTCACGTGCTAATTTGTCTTTCAAAACTTAAAAATCATCTTGATCATATATACTTGAGAGAGGATAGATCTTTTTTTTCCTTTCATATATATATATATGGAAAGCTTCGGTTGTGCACTCCTTAGTGCACACGGCGTGTGCACTAGGCCTTCGGGCATTCATATCGACGATCCGAACCGTTCACATTGATCTACACATCTAAATTAGTCTAAATATGTAAAATCAAATCATTTGAAATTCATTTACCCATCCATCACGTGACTATGAAAAACAATGATTTTCAGCCATACAATTTTGTAACACTTCAATGGATGGGTAAATGAATTTCAAATGATTTGATTTTACATATTTAGACTAATTTAGATGGGTAGATCAATGTGAACGGTTCGGATCGTCGATATGAACACCCGAAGGCCTAGTGCACACGCCATGTGCAACAGAGGTAGTGCACAACCGAAGCTTTCCCTATATATATATATATATATATATAGAGTCCCCTTCGGTAGCACACTACTTTTGGTGAGCACTCCGTGAGGACTCATGAAATAAAGACCCTATGAAAAATCCGAACCGCTCATATTGTTCTATATGCCTAAGATAGCCTAACAATAAAAAATCAAGTAATTTGAAGTTCATTTGCCCATCCATCATGTTAGAATTTTCAGCCATACAATTTTGTGATGACGTAAATCATGGACAAATAAATTTCAAATTAATTGATTTTTTATTGTTAGGCTATCTTAGGTATATAGAACAATATGAGCGGTTCAGATTTGTCATAGGTGCTCTATTTCGTGAGTGCTCACAGAGTGCTCACCAAAGTAGTGTGCAACCGAAGATTTCTCTCTCTCTCTCTATATATATATATATATATATATATATATATATATCGAAGTCTTCCGTTGTGCACCATAGGTGGTGCACACGGCGTGTGCACTCGGCCTTCCCGCCTTCGTATCAACAATCCGAATCGTCTTCATTGATCTACACATCTAAATTAGTCTAAATATGTAAAATCGAATCATTTGAGATTCATTTGCCCATCCATTGAAGTGTTACAAAATTGTATGACTGAAAATCATTGTTTTTTATAGTCACATGATGGATGGGCAAATGAATTTTAAATGATTTAATTTTACATATTTAAACTAATTTTGATGTGTAGATCAATGTGAACGGTTCGGATCATCGATACGAAGGCGGGAAGACCGAGTGCACACGGAGGGGTGGTGCACAATGGAAGATTCTCATATATCTATATAATAAATTACAAAGAAAGCTATCAAGTGGCTCACAATCAATCCCCCCAAAATCAAAGGCCCATATCAAATCTCACAAAACACATTTTCACTCCAAAACTCAAATTCAAATCTCCCACCCAAAACAACTCATATATTTATTTAATCATTTTTTTTTCTCTCTCTCTCTCTCTCTTTTCCTCCTCTATTCAAAAAATTAAGAATTTTTTTAAAAATTTTTAAAAATAAAAAATTAAAAAACTGAAAAAATTTAAATTTTAAAAACTTTAAAAATAATTCAAAAAAATCATATAATATATTTTTTGCTCTATGTTTGTTACTTTAATTAATTTGTTGGACCTCCAAAACTATTTTATATGATCAAATAAGGTGCACTGTGCCGAAGACGTGCCGTAGGCACGTGACAACGGGCAAACCTAGTATATATATATATCACATGCATGCCACCTCATCACTTGCTCATTTACTAAATGAGTAAATTGCCCATACCCCTTTTTCCCATATATATATATATATATATATATATATATATGGGTATATATATATATGGGAAAAAGGGGTATGAGCAACTTGCTCATTTAGTAAATAAGCAATTGATGATGTGGCATACATGTGATTGGAAAATTCTTAAAAGGGTTAGTTGTCCAATGTATCATATGCATGCCACATAATCAATTGTTCATGTACTAAATGAGCAAGTTGCTCATATCCCTTTTACCCTATATATATATATACACTAGATTTGCTCGTGGGCACGTGCCTACGGCACGTCTTCGGAATGATACAGCATATGATAGTCTTGTAACAGTAAAATAACAATTATGTAGCTCAAGTTTGAATAGTAAAACAATAATTAGTTGTAAATAAAAGTCCATGTTTCCATTATAAATGGGGGTGTAAAATCCAACTTCTTAGAACTTTTGAGTGTGGAAAATTATGAAATTTAATTCTTGATGAGATATTTGCTATTTTCAATGTAACACGAGCATTAAAAAAATGCATACAAAATATGAGAATTTACAAACCTGAAAACTGAAAATATAAATTTCTGAGTAAATAGAGAGAGAATGAGAGAGAGAGAGAGAGAGAGAAATAAATAAATAAATAAAGGAGTTGTTTTGGGGGATTTGAATTTGAGTTTTGGGGGAAAACTTTTGGGAGGAAAAATATGTTTTGTGAGGTTAGATCTGAACCATTGATTTCAACCCTATTGAATGAGAGTCACTTGATATCTTTCTTTGTGTTTTATTTTATATATATATATATATATATATATATATATATATATATATATATATATAAAATAAATGAGCAATTCATGAGGTGGCATGCATGTGATACATTGAGTATCCAACCACTTTTAGGATTTCCCAATCACATGCATGCCACCTCATCACTTGCTTATTTACTAAATGAGTAAATTGTTCATACCCTTTTTCTCCATATATATATATACTAGATTTTCCCGTGGGCACATGCCTACGGCACGTCTTCGAAACAATACAGCATATGAAAGTCTTGTAAACAGTAAAACAACAATTATGTAGTTCAAGTTTGAATAGTAAAACAATAATTAGTTGTAAATAAAAGTCCATATTTTCATTAGTATATGTTGAAAAATAATTATAAATGGTGGAGTAAAATCCAACCTCTTAGAACTTTGAGTGTGGAAAATGATTAAATTTAATTGTTGATGAGATATTTGCTATTTTTAATGTAACATGAGCAATAAAAAAAATGCATAAAAAATCTGAAAATTTACAAACCTGAAATCTGAAAATATAAATTTTTGAGTAAATAGAGAGAGAATGAGAGAGAGAAAAAGAGAAATAAATAAATAAATAAATAAATAAATAAATAAATAAAGGAGTTGTTTTGGGGAATTTGAATTTGAGTTTTGGGGGGAAACTTTTGGGCGGGAAAATATGTTTTGTGAGGTGAGATCTGGACCATTGATTTCAACCCAATTAAATGAGAGCCACTTGATAGCTTTCTTTGTGTTATATATATATATATATATATATATATATATATATATATATATATATATTCAATTTTTCCGATTTAATCCCCTATTATTTTTCAATTAACAGATTAATCATTAATCGCGCCTAGACTGATTAGTTCTGAAAATTTATTTTAACTGCGTAGATTTTAATTTCAGTTGAAGCTCAGAAGGTAAATACGAGTTCCTACACCAAATATTGAACGATCTTACTTATTGCACTAATCTCTGATTAGCAATATTATTGGAAATGACTTGAATACTTTACAACCTTTTTTTACAGATCAGATCAAATTTCTCACTACTAGGGGCTTTCCCTGACTGCTAGTCAAATGGGCTGCTTCTGCTACTTCAGCCGGTCTGCATCAGCGAATATCAGTTTGTGTTTTGTGATTACATTATGAACAACATTAAGATGACCTGGGTTGGCAAGCATTTTTTTCCCTTCCAAAATGTTTGCTAGAGCAAGTTGGTAGACTGTATCAATAATTTTGTTTATCCTATACTAACAAGTCTTGTAAGCAATGTATGGGATTTTGTTCTGGTTCATCAGAGCACAAAGTGAGAATTCTACTACTATTCTATATGATTATCAGTTTCATAGTCATTCCTTTTGCTGGAATTTCAACTTCATAGTTAGTTTATATGAACAGCTGATAGTCACTTATGCAGTAAATAAACAGACTGCGTTAGAATGTCGGTTAAGAATTCTGCGCTTCGATGAATTGAAAGCCTTCATCCAAAATCTGAAATTCCGCTATTAAATGAAAATGTTCTCACGATCTGAATAATGTTTTTGGTTATACAATTTCTCTCTGCAATATTGTTCTGATCGGCTCGCCTAAACAGGATCATGAGGAAGTCATACCTGAACATATTCACACTGTGAATGAATACCCTTTTGTTTCTGCTTCTAATGTTTTCTGGCAAGCAAATACTAGCATACTTGAGTTCGCTGCAATCTGATGGTAGAAGAGGTAGGACAGAACAGCAGGATCTCGACATGAAAGAAAGGCTAGTTAGTTATTGGAGTTTGTTTTCCAGTCATCTTACACATGATGTAGGCCTTCCCACCTCTGCAGAAGGGAGAGAGAGAGAGACCACATTCTGATGCCAACTTCTAAGACTTTCCAAGTTCAAACTAAAAAGGAGAAAAGAGTTAAAAAAGATATATATCTCTACCAACCTCTAAAGACTAAAAGTTCAGAATAAGCATAAACAAACGGTAGTTCGTATGATCCCAACATCATCCTCTTTCACATGTTACAGCATCCCTTTCACATGCTAGATCTCGGTCCCCCTCCCAACTGCTTACAGGCTTACTACACTACTACAGCCACCACACCACATGCATTATGCATAGCGTAGCTTCTTCACATTTTCATAGAGCCTCTCTCTCTCTCTCTCTCTCACTCATTTCGCTCTCAACCTCGATTCCCAATTTCTTCCAAGATCCTGTGTTTCCAATGCCCTTTCGAGTTCCAAAGACAGCGATGTTTCTCCTAACGCTATGACCCATGGGCCCTAGAATTACTACATGTGATGTGATGTAGCCAGGTGGCAACTTATTCTCGAGAAAAATAAAGCAGTATAAACAATGTATGTAGGGAGTATTTTAGAGGTACCTAATTCTTTTTTTTTGATGCAAACGGATAGAGTCTAGCGACTCCAGCCAGATCAAAAATATATAGATAAAAAGTCACTGTACAAAGCCAACACAAAGGGTCTTACCAGAGGTAAAACAAAGGCAAAAAGAATAATACAAATAACTAATGAGACTATACAATCAGCAGAACGATAAACAACTCTAAAGACGAAACAACCGCCAAGGCCACCAGCATGACGAGCAGATCCGCAAGGGAGCTGACACTTGCGGTAGGAACGCTGACCAATTGGCGAGCAGCCTCCGAAAGTGGACGGGAGACTGGGCCTAGCTGCTGCCGGCGGAGGAGGGCAAGGAGCCAAGATACGATCGCTTCCACCCCTACAAGCGAACCATCGGTGACTCGCTCAGCCAAAAGAAGCCAGGCCATACACTGCTGCCGACAGATGACAGCAGCAGCGCACAGAACCAGGAGCGCCAACATGAAACAGAAGAGCAAAACCAAAATGCAAAAGAGTAATAAACAACAACTAGATAGCGCGAATATGAAAAAGGAAAGAAACAAGCCACATCAGAACGTCTCCCCTCTATATTAAAAGCAGGAAAAAAAGTTAACGGCCAGTAGCGAGAAATTAAAGATTACAAGCCAAAGAGATAGAGCGATTCCACAAGCACGCTCGCCCACCTAACAAGTAATAACCTACTGCCGAAAACTCAAACAAAACCAAAGAACAGTCACACACCTAAAGGATGTGAAACGAAGGCCCGATAAGCTAGGAGCCAGAGTCCTGAAGGGAGTAGCTGAAAAAAAAAGTAGCTTTAAGAGAGAAAGAAGAGTCAATCCAGGCCCTGTCAAGGTCCAAAAGAGAAAGAGCGACCACACATCGGCAAAAGAACAAAACCTCAAAAGTTGGGACTAAGAGCACCAACAGCCCCTGCGATATTCAGCCCTGCAAGAAGTGCTAGCAATCGTAAGCAACCAGAGAAAAAAAACCGAACAATATACTCGGTCAAAAAAACAGTAAAAGGTAAGCTATTACAATGAGCTCAAGACTCAACATCATAACCACAGACCCGTCAAAACAGGGAAGATCAAAGTGGAGAAGCGCAAAAGGCCAGGAGACACAAGCATACCAGCAACAAATGACTAAAAAGACTGTAGAGGTCTATAATAATGATGAGCTAGAGAGAAAGCTAAATACAGGCTCGCCAATACCAGATCGCTGATGATCGGAAAGAAAAAAGAACTGAGCCAGAGGTCGAGCCCACACCAAAGCACAAAGAACACTCGAGGAGTCGAGAGCTAGAAACCAGCAGTGACTTCGCCGAGATAAGATGGCGGGGGAACATCTTAGAGTGCATTCGCCGAGATAAGAGGTACCTAATTCAACTACCCTTCAGAAAAGAAGAACATTTGCTAGTTGTATGTACTGTATTTGGTATACTATTTTTATACTATTAAGAAAACAAATACTGAGAGGAACAGTGGATGATATGTTGCCATGTTGCATCCATTCCTCTGCAACTTTGAATATTGCGGGGGTTCGGGATTGCCTGAATGTGCTTTTAGATGCGTGCACTTGTTGTCATTGCATATCGGTTTGTTCTTTGGGAAGTGGGAACAAACCAATAGAGAAGGCAGGATGGCTGGTTTGAATTTTCTATCTTCATTGTATTGTATTGTATTTGTATTTGTATTTGTATCTGTGTTGGTGTACTATTTTTCATGCTACACTATCGAAAGAAGGCTAGATTTACGGTTAGTCGGTTTATGCTTTGAGATGCGTGCCACCTAGTTATCGCATAGGATTCTTTTTCTTTATTTAATAGACTGCGGTGGAAGGAGAAGGAGAAAGAGAAGGAAGGAAGCAACAGTCACCAGAGAAATCTGACCGGTTTGAATTCTCTTCTCCGTTCAAATCAAATCAAATCAAATAATACCCACCACCGCATCCACATGCAAACTACTGGGCCCCACTTACTTCCTCCTCTCTCTACTCTGTCCTGATCCCCACCAACTAAACGACAAAATCCCTTGCACGTGCTCCGCTCACCTCCCCACGCTCATCAATCATCACGTACTCTACCCTACCCCTCCGGCCCTCCCTCCCTCCCTTATACTTAACTTTCAAACCTTTCAAAAAAAAAAAAAAAAACTACTAATTATTAATTAATCATTCAATTAACCAAGCATAATTCTCGATAGGCGCCAAATACTGTGCCAAATGCGCGGATGTGGTCCCCACCCTCCTCGCCCACCTCAAAAAAGTAAAAAGAGTAATGCTTGAGCCACTACCAATTTCACTACCATTTTCTTCACTATCTTAGGTGGCATACTCCAATTGGAGAGTTCTCCCACCTACTCTATTATTCTCTACCTATTGAAGTGTGCCACCTAAAGTAAAAAATAAAGGGTTTTACACATATATACTTCACAAAGGTATATTTTCATAATTGCCCCGTCTGTCTGTTCTTAAGGATAGCTTCATATGAAGAGCATAATTGTCATGTTTGGTAGATTTTGTTTACTTTTAAGTTTAACAGGAAAATCTCCCAATTTGGATTACACTTGAGTATCAACTAAAGCATGCTAGTTAGATGGTAAATCTCTACTACATTAACGAGAGAGTTGGGTTTAAATAACCAAATAAACAATTTTTTATTATTTTTTGTCACCAAATAAATCCATGCGTCGCACGCATACTTTCATCTATATTTATTAACATGTGTATCACATGTGCATATCAAAGTTTTCAAAGTTTTTAAACAAACATACTCCATATTTAAAAAATATTTTTTCACCAATCCACCCCGTGCATCGCACGCGCACCTCTATCTTCATTTATCTCTATTTATTAACACGTACATCGTCGTCCTTATCAAAGTTTTCAAAGTTTTTATTTAAATTTTTTTGGATTGACGTGTATCATTTGTTTAACTCCAACTTTTCCAAATAAAACACAACTTTCTCATCAAACAAATCTGGGTACTACACGTACAACTCCAACTCTATTTATGTGTAAATCAAAAAAAATTTCTTCAACATCCTTTAAAACTTAAGAGTATCGTCCATTCAACTCCAATTTCTTTTTAAAATTAAGACGTTCATCGCACGCGGTAATTACTACCGATTTACGTATATTGCACGTTTAACTCCGAGTCTTTATTAAAACGTGCATTGCACATGAAACTTACTAGTATTATTAGGTTATAGTGATCAACATGTTTGCCAGTGAAAGAGTCGTTAAAAGTTCGAACTCCACTTGTATTAATTTATTTTATAATGAGAAAAGCTGTGAGTGTATAAGTACGGCTTTTGAAGAATAAATATAAGTAGAACATCACCACCGAGTAATATTATGCATTTTACAAGAGTGCAGTACAAAATTATGACTAGGTTTGAAAACTCATGTTCGAAGTTGGACAAGTATGAAAATATCTATAGAATAAAACACAAAGAAAGCTATCAAGTGGCTCCGGTTAAATCCTCCAAAATCAAAGGCCCAGATCTAAATTCACAAAACACATTTTTTTTCCCAAAAATTTCCTCCCAAAACTCAAATTCAAATCTCTCCCAAAACAGTTCCTTTAATTATTTAATTATATATATATATATATTTATGGAAACATGGACTTTTATACTCCAATTTATAATTATTTTTCACCATTTACTAATGGAAACATGGACTTTTGTTTACAACTAATTATTGTCATGCTATTCAAACTTGAGCTATATAATTGTTGATTTACTGTTTACAAGGCTTTTCATATGCTGTATCGTTCTGAAAACGTGCCGTAGGCATGTGCCCACGGGCAAATCTAGTACGTTTTAAAAGGATAAACATGAGATTCAAACATTGACTAGGGGCATATATGTTAAAACCCCAAAACTAAACCAAAAGATTCAAGAACACTAATCTGTAGCTCAGAACAGAGAACCACCAAAAAAAAAAAAGGGAAGAAGGAATAGAAAAGGAAATGGGAGGGGTGACGTCATCAATGGCAGCGAAGCTGGCGTTCTTCCCGCCAAATCCGCCAACGTACGAGGTGGTGGAGGAGGCTGAGACGGGGGTGACGAGGCTGAGCCGGTTCCCGCACAGGGAGAATGTGGAGGTGATGAGGTTGAAGACGAGGAAGGGGAACGAGATCGTGGCCGTCTATGTGAGGAACCCGATGGCGATCTCGACCGTTCTGTACTCGCATGGGAACGCCGCCGATTTGGGGCAGATGTACGAACTCTTCATCCAGCTCAGCATCCACCTTCGAGTCAACATCCTAGGGTCAGTCAAAGGGTCAATTGCTTTTTTCAGTTGAAAGTAGCGAAATTTAATTAAAATTTGATTTTCGATTTTGTTTTCTCCAAATTTTAGGGGGGGGATAGTTGACTGTGATTTGACTAATATTTATTGTAGTGTAACTGGTGTTGTTGAATTCAGATTTGTTGAGGTCCTTGAATTAGTCGTCAAGATGGAGTTTTTTATATATTATAAATAGAACAACAATGACACTTTGATTTGTTGCATTTAGAGCCAAGTGTGGAAAAAACCAAGTAATCACTTAAATCTGAAACCCTGATTGAGATAGTAATTTCTTCATGTAGAGCTTGTAGTGATTTCTGTGAGAAAGTGTTGACTTTTGTAAAGGAAATAACTCTTTTTTTTTCTTCTTCTAATTTTTGGATTGTTCAATCGGTTTGATGACATGATATTTGAGTAGCAATAAGTTAATGATAGAGAGAACCTTGGGAATATTGTTTAAGATAGAATAGTATCGTCCAAAACTAAAAGTGTCTTTGACAGACATATTATGTCAATAATCACGATGTTCATCTTCTTCACTTTTGCCAGAATTGGGTTATTTTTGTAGCATGACTCGACATTAGTAAGATTTTTCAACAAAAGGAAAGGATATTGTGTATTACCGTATGAAATTTGTTATAGAGTTTGCGCTTTTGCTTTAGAGAAATATCAGATAGAATTGACAAACGAAGCTATTCATTAACAATTCACAGATAAAAAATGGAAGGAAAAAAAAAGAAAGCATTGGTCATGAAAATTGTCAAATGAATGGTAAGATAATCTACTTGCGTTAAATGATTAATTAGATAATCGAAAACAGAGAATTTGGAGTACTATTCAAAATTCGGAATAATTACGTAGAGGTCTTATTTCCATTCCACAGTATTAGCAGGTTGTACCATGAAATTTAGAAGGTATGTTTGTTTATTGTTGTCAAACTTACCTTATTCAGGTTGTAGCTTAGCCCCATACAATCAGGGGAAATCATCCTAATTTCTCTTCTATGAAATTAATGCAATTTGGAAGTGCAGTCGTCATTGTTATGGATTATTGGCATAGGTGAAGACATTTATGTATTACGTACATCACAATTTTTAATGAGTTAGAAGAAGTGTTTTCGAATTTGTCAAATGGGACCAACAAGATACCGGGGTGTATGTGTATTTTAAGATTGAGGACATTTTGAGATGTGCTCAAGAGGTGTTGGTTGTTGACACATATATGACTTCGTGATAGAATTTTCTTCGTCAAATATTAAATTGGATTGATGTTTATATGTAGCTTTTAATGGGAAAGGGAAAGTGAATTCCCTTAAGCAGATCATTAAGCACAGAATATATGGCGTTATGATGAAATGAGTTCATTAGCTATAATGTGTATGATTGACTAGATAATTCCATTGTAGATCCTGTTAATAACCTCCAGCCATGATAATGAGTTAGACTCATGCTTCGCAAACTTTGTCCTAGGTTTGGTGTCGACCTTCTAGTTTTGGTGTCGGTTTTGTTAGGATTGTGTCTTGAATACTCGTTGTTCAGATTAAAAGAAGGTAATATGAAGCACGGAAGTCGAAGCGTCGAAGCGAGTAGAAGGAGAACAGCAGCAGGTGCAGGATAGTTGCGGTCGACCGGTCATGGTGACAGTCGACCGCACCCCCAACTGCTCATTGTACATGGATTGTCCGAGAGTGGTACGGTCGACCGGTCTTGTTGGACGGTCGACCGCCCGCGGCGCTGATTCGTTTTTGGGCTTCGATTTGTTAGGACGTTTCAGCCCAATCTTCAAATCCAAGTTAGATCGTGCGGCTCCTATTCATTTATTTTTTTTCAGGTTTTATCTGACGACTGAGGATCAAGATTAGACCTAGGTTTTCTCTCTATTCTTCTATATATATTGTAAACTTCTTCAATATGAGAGGGAGTACTTCATAGATTCTTTTCTCCATTGCAAAGAAAGAGGTTCGAGAGAGAGATAGTTCTTGGTGGGTGAGTTTAATTCCTTGTGTCAAGTGAATCAGTAACTCCTTGTAATCTCTTCTAGTTGAATATCAGATTTCCCTATATTTTCCCACGAATTAAGCAAAAGCTAATCGGGATAAGTCATCGTTGTTGTGTTTGTGTTAGTTTGGTGGATCTACTTGCTTGTTCAATTTATTCGCCTCGTCTACTTCGACTTTCTCATTGCTCTAATTAGTTCCGCTGCGACCAGAGGGCGTTTGTTGATGCCTCAATCCCAACAATTGGTATCAAAGCTTCAGGTTGCCGAGTTCCTTGGTTAAGATGACAGGCCATAGTATTTTGAAGATCAAGCAGTTTGATGGTAAGATCAATTTCAATATTTGGAAGACTGACATATATGATGTTCTTGTTCAAGAACGGTTGCAGTCAGTAGTTAAGAAGAAGGAAAAGCCAACTGATATGAAGGATGACGTTTGGAAAGATATTCGTGAAAGAGCCATAAGTCTAATCTGACTATCCTTGGCGGACGAGGTCAAGTGCAGATTTCTTGAAGAAACTGACGCGACGAGTTTGTGGGAAAGACTCATAGCTGACTACTCTGGTTCGTCGTTATTAGATCGGATGCATTGGAAGAGGAAGTTATTCCGTTTATTTACGAAGGAAGGTACCGATCTCCAAGACCACATTACATAGTTCAATAAGGTATTATCTGAACTTAAGGCGATCAACACGGATGTGTGTGAGGAAGATAAAGCTTTCAACCTGATATATTCACTGCCGGATTCGTACGAGCCTTTGATCACGACCATGCTACACGGTAGATCTGCCAAGCAGAGTATTTCGGTAGATGATGTAATCAAAACATTGAAGGAAAATCAACTTAAGAAGGAGACCCATAAATCTTCATCGTCTATTCCTACAAGTTGTCTAGCAGTGGATGGTCCTTCAGAGGGAAGACAAAGTGCTTTGCAAAAGGATTCGATCCGTTGCCGATATTGCAAAAGGCCAGGACATATCAAGAAAGACTGTTGGAAATTAC
Organism: Hemerocallis citrina; assembly: GCA_017893485.1. Classification (NCBI taxonomy): domain Eukaryota; kingdom Viridiplantae; phylum Streptophyta; class Magnoliopsida; order Asparagales; family Asphodelaceae; genus Hemerocallis; species Hemerocallis citrina. The sequence goes on from CM030365.1 coordinate 203,342,330, forward strand.
AGAATCAGGAGAGCACAAAGAACGGGAGTTCAGCCGCTAATGTGGTTAGTGCCTTTGATTCAGGTGGTTCGTGTCTTCTTGTTTCAAATTCTTTAGAAGTGGATTCTAGTTAGTTTCTTGACTCAGGGAGTTCTTCTCATATTTGCTCCGAGATGGAGTTGTTTTCTACTTATAAGTCTACTACGGGGGGTGTGTGACAACGGGAACTGGGGAGATTTGTAAAGTAGTGAGTGAGGGGACAGTTGAGTTGAAGATGCCAGGTCTACACATGTTCACTTTAAGGGATGTTTTGCATATTCCTCTGCTGAAACGGAATCTGATTTTCTTGGAAACTCTTGATGCACGGGGCTGCAGGTACACAACTCGAGGTAGAGTTCTGTATGTTTTCAAGGTCGTCGTGAAGTGGTTAGAGGTATGAGAGTGGTTGGGCCAAGCCAATACAATCTCTACAAACTTTGAGGAATTCAAAAATTCTGCGCAGGGGTTGATAGTTCTTTTCCCATTATTCCCGCAAGCTCAGCTAGTTTGCCGTAACTAGAATCATCGAGACAAGACCACGACGTTCGAATATCGTCGAGAGATGGAGAAAGCCTACGGGTAGGTGGAGTTCGTGCGGAGTTTGGCAACTTCGTGAGTACATCTACGGAGGTGTGCCTTTGAGGGGCGACACTGGATTTGGTGAGATTAGGTAGAGATCATTTCAATTAGAAGAAGCTATTGTTCTAAGTTTTCTTTGCAAGTGGAACTTGTTAGAGTTTGGAGATGAGTAACACATCATGTGATAGCACTCGTATGCAATCCAAGGTGGAGTTTGTTAGGATTGTGTCTTGAATACTCGTTGTTCAGATTAAAAGAAGGTAATATGAAGCACGGAGGTCGAAGCGTCGAAGCATGTAGAAGGAGAACAGCAGCAGCAGCATATGCAGGATAGTTGCGGTTGACCAGTCATGGTGACAGTCGACCGCACCCCCTACCGCGCCCCCTACCGCTCATTGTACAGGGATTGTCCGAGAGTGGTACGGTCGACCGCCCGCGGCGCTGATTCGTTTTTGGGCTTCGATTTGTTAGGACGTTTCGGCCCAATCTTTAACTCCAAGTTAGATCGTGCGGCTCCTATTTAGTTACTTCTTTTTTAGGTTTTATCGGACGACTGAGAATTAAGATTAGACCTAGGTTTTCTCTCTATTCTTCTATATATATTGTGAACTCCTCCAATATGAGAGGGAGTACTTCATAGATTCTTTTCTCCATTGCAAAGAGAGGCTCGAGAAAGAGATAGTTCTTGGTGGGTGAGTTTAATTCCTTGTGTCAAGTGAATCAGTAACTCGTAATCTCTTCTAGTTGAATATCAGGTCTCTCTATATTTTCCTCCGGATTAAGCAAAAGCTAACCGGGATAAGTCATCGTTGTTATGTTTGTGTTAGTTTGGTGGATCTACTTGCTTGTTCAATTTATTCGCATCATTGCTCTAATTAGTTCAGCTGCGACCAGAGGGCATTTGTTGACGCCCCAATCCCAACAGGTTTCCCTATTCTTTGGAATATTGGCCTATCGATTCGGTAGATCGGAATTTATGGTATTGACTTTTTAAAGTGTTTAAAAATTAATGTGAACTAATATTTAAATCTTAAAGCAAAGCATTCAATGTATAATTTTGTTAAACTATACGAATCGTTTATAATTATGTATAGTGTTTATTTTGATATTTATGTACAGAAGCATCTCTTCTATAATTATATTATTTTTCTAAAGTAATAGTGTATTACCATGAAAAGATGAATTCTAAAATGATAAAATTCTAATATAAATTTTTAATCTACAGAGAATTTTCTATGGCAATATATACTACAAATATACTTATAGTATTTTTCTATTGCACGCACTTGATCATGCTCTCCCTCCCTTGCACTCTTTTCCATGTTAATACACCTATGTACTCATCAGTTGTAGTGGCTACTAGTACATTGTATGGTCTTTGGTAAATCCTGATTTTTAGGAAAATGTCACATCAGGTACGCAATGACTGTTGAACTCAAATTACTGTCTTGGTCTTGGCCGATACTTGATAACATGGTTAAAAATTTCGACTTTGCCACTTTCTTTCAAGTGACATTATCTTGCATATTGACATTAACCTTATACGATGACTGTTTACTTGAAATTGCAATCACTGTTAAGATTTTGTATGAATGTGGCTACATTACTCATTTTTTGGCTTGCAATTGAAATATGACGGATTCTTCCTACTCATGCAGATATGATTATTCTGGTTATGGACAATCATCTGGAAAGGTTTGTTGCTGTTGTGCTTTTCTTTGAGAAAATTGCTGTTGCTCGATTAATAATTTGACATTCTTCTTCTTTGGCTAAGTGGGTTCTTTGCAAATTAAAACTTGATTTCTTCTTCTTTTCTCTTTAGCCAAGCGAGAATAATACTTATGCTGATATTGAGGCTGCTTATAAGTGCCTTGGAGATAACTTTGGTGCAAAGGCGGAAGACATTATCCTTTATGGCCAATCTGTTGGAAGTGGACCAACTTTGGATCTAGCTACTCGTGTACCTCGATTACGTGCCATTGTTTTGCATAGCCCTATTCTCTCAGGGTTAAGAGTTATGTATCCTGTGAAGCGCTCATACTGGTTTGACATATACAAGGTCGATGCTTCTTTCCTTAATTTAAGTCTTCTTGTAACGGTGTAATTTGCATTAGAAGTGCTTTTATTAGCAGAAATAATTAACAATATTGTTTGTTTTTGTTACCAGAACATTGACAAAATTCCATTGGTCAACTGTCCTGTTCTGGTCATTCATGTAAGTATATCAATCCACTCATGTTTTGAATACCTTCTTAAATTTATACAAGAAATAAGTTCCTACCCGTCTATTTATTCTTATCAAAAGAAAAGAGTTTATAATCCAGCCACTTGCTTTTCCCCCTGAAACAAGAAAAATTGCATTTTCTGAGATATATGTGAATGTAGGTAAGTTGCACGCCTCGTATGTCATATTTTTATATTGTATATTGCAATCATAGTTTGGTAAATAATAATATATTATACTGTTCATTGTAAAATTATAACTGGTGTATAGCCACCCCCCATAATCATAATGAACATTGGATATTTACATTCGTGTATATTAAAGTTCTCCTGAAGTAAAGTTTTGGCCGGGACTGACCAACAACCTCCCTTGTAGTACTCTAATGCCTTGCCATTGTACCATATACTGTATACTAAATATGCATTTGTACTCCCTAATTATATCACCTCTCAATGAAGGCCTAAGACAACACAGAATTTTCTTTTACCAATTCTGTCAACCGGAAGATCTGTTGGGAATAATATTTTTCTAATCTGAGTTTAAACCAGATTGTTGTGTGGCTGTTGTACTAATTTGAGCATTCTATCAACACACATACCCTCTGACACTTGCATTTCTTTGTATCTTCACATTTGCACTTCTTTCTGTGCGTGTGACTGAGGATCGTTGTTGCATGGACGTATTTTCTTTATTTTCAACTTAGGGGATGTTTGGTTCGCAATGTCAAATGCAATGCAACACGGATTGGATGCAGCCTTTGTGCATGAAACAGTTAAAAGTTATAGCTTTTGACTATATGTAGATAGATGCTATAATTTATGTAAAGGACACACATCAGTAGATGTTCAATGTGTCTTGGGCATGATAGTACTCATCTAGTTGTATGTTCAAGCTCACAACCCGAAGCCAAATACTGACCCATTTGACGCCTTTCTGAACCAGAATGAGAGCATGCAATCTAGAGTTCAATAAGTGATATGTGTATCAACCAACATCCTCTAAACATTTTCTTCCTTTTTTCTTCTTTAATTTTCATTCGTACAGTTGATATAATCCTTATTCACCCATTCCATTATAATCTGCAGGGAACATCAGATGAAGTTGTTGACTGCTCTCATGGCAAACAGCTCTGGAATCTTTGTAAGGAAAAATACGAACCACTATGGCTAAAAGGAGGAAACCACTGTGATTTGGAGCTTTTCCCTGAATACATCCGACATCTCAAAAAGTTCATACATACAGTTGAGAAATCACCATCCCAAAGGAACTCTTGGAGAAGCATGGATCGTCTTGAACCTTCTAGGAGGAGCACAGACTGTTTTGAAGCACCTAGAAGAAGCACTGATCGAAGGGAGAAACCTAGGCCGAGTGTTGATAGTAGATTGAGAACTCACGAATTCAGAATTGTTGATGCAGAGAGGTTGGAAAAGCTGAAGATGCCATTCGAGTATATTGAGAGGTCACGGCAGAGCATGGATTGTTTTGAGAAATCTAACAGGAACACCGGTCAGTTAGAGAAAGGGAGGAAGAGTGTTGATAGATTCGATATATTATTAAGGAATAAATAAACTTATGTTCTCTGTCCGTACAAAAAGAAATTCAAAAGCAGAAACATAGATACACGTGAGCTTTGGTTGTGTGGATTATTATTGGTTTGTTCTGTGCATTTGTGTATGTATGATGTATCCACTCTGGTAAGATGTCTGAAAGTATATTATTGTGGTTGGAAACAAAGAAAGATTAGTGGGTGGTTGAAAATTTTAGTCGCTTGGACCTCAGTCTGGACCACGCTCGACACACCTGAGATTCAGTAATTTTTGTATGATTTGTTTCGGAATCTATATATCCATGGTAGACCAATTCTTGCTTATTACTATGTGCTTTCTTTTGCTTTGATATCCTCTGTTACAAGTCTTAAGTCTTGACTTTACAAAGAGATTGAACAATTTGCAGATTTAGTTTTATTTTAGAGGTCTTGCCTCTAGTTGCTTAATTGCCTTTCATATTTTGAAAGAAGGAATTCAGATGACTACTGATTATTTGCATTCGGCCCACTGCTGTTAGCATGGGAAAATAACTTGATGAGGATCAGTAGATAATTAGGTACCCACCAAAGAGTACAAGGAACATTGAGTTGATGCCGAACTCAAATAAATTATCGGAGACAATGTTTGTGTCTTACATCTTCCGTCCGCACACTCAAGAATCATCGTTAATCTACTAGATCTACTAGTTGATCACCTAACATTCAATTGAGGGTTTTGGATAAATTAACTCATATTATGAATTTTATTTTATTTTTTGGCATAGATAGCAGCAGCAGTGTCACGGACAAATTCGAAGTCCTCCCGTGACAACAGGCCCACAATCACTTCACATATGTCTTTCCTCAGGGCTATGATGATGAGGAGATACAGGTCGGGCTAACAATGAACTAGACCTATCCCCCAGGGTTGCTAAGGAGCCTTCTTTCATGTTGGTGCTTCCTCCAACTCATCTTTTATCTATTCCCAATATTGGAGGTTTTATGTTACTTTTATGCACTTGTTTCTCTCCCAAGTTAAGATGAGTTTGTTTCGTTATTACTCATTAAAATGAACATGATGACCTATATTTCACATTTTCTTTAAAAAAGAAAAAAATAAATAAAAAATAACACCATTCAATTGAGTATTGAAACTCACTAAACCAGGTATATCTCTAATCTCTAGTAATCTCTAATCTCTAATATTATAATGGGAGAGTTGGGGTTGTCATTTATCAACATACAAACCAGTGTGTTGCACGTACAACTCCAACTCTCCCATTAATTACAAAAATATATATATATATATATATATATATATATATATATATATATATATCTAATCTCTAGTAATCTCTAATCTCTAATATTATAATGGGAGAGTTGGGGTTGTCATTTATCAACATACAAACCAGTGTGTTGCACGTACAACTCCAACTCTCTCATTAATTACAAATATATATATATATATATATATATATATATATATATATATATATATATATTCACCTATTTAAAATGTGCAACGCATGTGCAAAACAATTTTATAATAGTTTTTTAACACTAAATATACACATATGTTGCACGTACAACTCAAATTCTACTTATGCATGCATTGCACGTACAAATTGCAGCTTTTCCTTCAAAATATTTTTTCCAATTACGTGCAATGCACGTCCAACTCCAAAACTATTTCTTAACACATATATCGCACGTAAAAATCCTCCAACTCTTATCAAAATGTGCATCGCACGTGAAAAATACTAGTAATATTATAATGGGAGAGTTGGAGTTGTCGTTTGTAAACGTTTATAAACATGCCAACTTACATGTATCGCGTATACATAACTAATATGAAGAATGTCTCAGGTCCGATGCAGACTACCTCAGAGTTTTACTTTAAAAAAATATTTTATTAGACGTGCATCGCACGTGTAAATCACAAGTAGTACTACTAATCTAAAGTTTAGTCAGTGTAGCACTACTCTCTCAAAAATCTACTAATCGGGTTTCAAGATCCAAACCCGAAACTCCGACCCAGTTATTGGGTTCCTCCTCCCAACAAAACCCCATTAGGATCCTCCAGCATAATCCCATTAACCCCTACAAAAATCCAACCACCCTCTAAACCTCCCTCATCCCTCCCGCGCTAGTTGCATTCTCTTGTCTATGCACCATGATGCCACCCTCCGCTTCATCTTCTCCTGGGTCGGCCCTAGCCCAGGGTGGGCAGGGCGATGGCCTAGGGCCCAAGATTAGAAAAGGGTTTAGAAGGCACAAAAATCACAAAATTCAGGCTTTAGAAGTATAACACACCGCAAAATTGAGTTACGACAATTTTGCCTCACATGTGTTATACATATGTGTTTTGTATTTTGTATTTCGATCTCTTATAAATTATTGCCATTCTCTCAAATTTATTTTTGAGAGAAAATCATTTTTTAGATCTCCTATTTGAACACAACCCAAATATTTTCTGATTCATTTTATAATTTTTGTGAATTTTCAATTTGAGTTTAAATTCAAACTCTAACCCTGATTAATCATAATCCTAACCATATCTCTAATCCTAATTAGATTCCATAAACTTAATTCCAACGGCCAACCACATTTTACTACACTAATAACTCATCTCCTATTCACTAACCCCAAACCCCTTATTCTTCTCATTCAACAGACAACTCCACTCCTACTGGTACTGCCCCCTCATCCCTATATATATCTACACATACATTGTAAGGCCCTGCAAATTAGTATATAACTATTTTATATATTAATTTGTGCACAATTCAGAGTCTCACGTATTAATGAAATTTTCTCGATTTTAATTAAGAAAATAATGAAACATATTATTTGGTAAGTTTCGAACTCCACGAAGGTGCATTGTGAACCAGAGTTGGAATAGTTTCTTAACTAAATTGAATGCTTATCTCGATTATGAATTGAGATGGAATGTATAAATAATAATAATTATTTTGAGTAAAATATTTCTCCTTTATTTATATACAATCATTTCTTAAAATTGTATATGAATACAATTTCCTTGTTTCTTGTTTGTGTGTGTGTGTGTGTGTGTGTGTGTATATATATATAAGTGTGTATGTGTATTTTTGTATAATGATTATTCTAATTAAAACCCTACCCCCCCCCCCCTCCTCCTCCTCCTCCTTGGTTCTGCCGACCACCAAGAACAACCCCCTCCCCATCCATTTGTACATGGATTGTCCGAGAGTGGTACGGTCGACCGGTCTTGTTCGACGGTCGACCGCCCGCGGCGCTGATTCGTTTTTGGGCTTCGATTTGTTAGGACGTTTCAGCCCAATCTTCAACTCCAAGTTAGATCGTGCGGCTCCTATTCATTTATTTCTTTTCCAGGTTTTATCAGACGACTGAGGATCAAGATTAGACCTAGGTTTTCTCTCTATTCTTCTATATATTGTAAACTTCTCCAATATGAGAGGGAGTACTTCATAGATTCTTTTCTCCATTGCAAAGAGAGGTTCGAGAGAGAGATAGTTCTTGGTGGGTGAGTTTAATTTCTTGTGTCAAGTGAATCAGTAACTCCTTGTAATCTCTTCTAGTTGAATATCAGATTTTCCTATATTTTTCCACGAATTAAGCAAAACTAACGGGATAAGTCATCGTTGTTGTGTTTGTGTTAGTTTGGTGGATCTATTTGCTTGTTCAATTTATTCGCCTCGTCTACTTCGACTTTCTCATTGCTCTAATTAGTTCCGCTGTGACCAGAGGGCGTTTGTTGATGCCTCAATCCCAACAATTGGTATCAAAGCTTCAGGTTGTCGAGTTCCTTGGTTAAGATGACAGGTCATAGTATTTTGAAGATCAATCAGTTTGATGGTAAGATCAATTTCAATATTTGGAAGACTGACATATATGATGTTCTTGTTCAAGAACGGTTGCAGTCAGTAGTTAAGAAGAAGGAAAAGCCAACTGATATGAAGGATGACGTTTGGAAAGATATTCGTGAAAGAGCCATAAGTCTAATCCGACTATCCTTAGCGGACGAGGTCAAGTGCAGATTTCTTGAAGAAACTGACGCGACGAGTTTGTGGGAAAGACTCATAGCTGACTACTCCGGTTCGTCGTTATTAGATCGGATGCATTGGAAGAGGAAGTTATTCCGTTTATCTATGAAGGAAGGTACCGATCTCCAAGACCACATTACATAGTTCAATAAGGTATTATCTGAACTTAAGACGATCAACACGGATGTGTGTGAGGAAGATAAAGCTTTCAACCTGATATATTCACTGCCGGATTCGTACGAGCTTTTGATCACGACCATGCTACACGGTAGATCTGCCAAGCAGAGTATTTCGGTAGATGATGTAATCAAAGCATTGAAGGAAAATCAACTTAAGAAGGAGACCCATAAATCTTCATCGTCTATTCCTACAAGTTGTCTAGCAGTGGATGGTCCTTCAGAAGAAAGACAAAGTGCTTTGCAAAAGGATTCGATCCGTTGCCGATATTGCAAGAGGCCAGGACATATCAAGAAAGACTGTTGGAAATTATAGAATCAGGAGAGCGCAAAGAACGGGAGTTCAGCCGCTAATGTGGTTAGTGCCTTTGATTCAGGTGGTTCGTGTCTTCTTGTTTCAAATTCTTTAGAAGTAGATTCTAGTTAGTTTCTTGACTCAGGGAGTTCTTCTCATATTCGCTCCGAGATGGAGTTGTTTTCTACTTATAAGTCTACTACGGGGGGGTGTGTGACAACGGGAACTGGGGAGATTTGTGAAGTAGTGGGTGAGGGGACAGTTGAGTTGAAGATACCAGGTCTACACATGTTCACTTTAAGGGATGTTTTGCATATTTCTCTGCTGAAACGGAATCTGATTTTCTTGGAAACTCTTGATGTACGGGGCTGTAGGTACACAACTCGAGGTAGAGTTCTGTATGTTTTCAAGGTCATCGTGAAGTGGTTAGAGGTATGAGAGTGGTTGGGCCAAGCCAATACAATCTCTACAAACTTTGAGAAATTCAAAAATCCTACGCAGGGGTTGATAGTTCTTTTCCCATTATTCCCGCAAGCTCAGCTAGTTTACCGCAACTAGAATCATCGAGACAAACCACGACGTTCGAATATCGTCGAGAGATGGAGAAAGCCTACGGGTAGGTGGAATTCGTGCGGAGTTTGGCAACTTCGTGAGTACATCTACGGAGGTGTGCCTTTGAGGGGCGATACTGGATTTGGTGAGATTGGGTAGAGATCATTTCAATTAGAAGAAGCTATTGTTCTAAGTTTTCTTTACAAGTGGAATTTGTTAGAGTTTGGAGATGAGTAACACATCATGTGATAGCACTCGTATGCAATCCAAGGTGGAGTTTGTTAGGATTGTGTCTTGAATACTCGTTGTTCAGATTAAAAGAAGATAATATGAAGCACGGAGGTCGAAGCGTCGAAGCATGTAGAAGGAGAACAGCAGCAGCAGCATATGCAGGATAGTTGCGGTTGACCGGTCATGGTGACAGTCGACCGCGCCCCCTACCGCTCATTGTACAAGGATTGTCCGAGAGTGGTACGGTCGACCAGTTTTGTTGGATGGTCGACCGCCCGCGGCGCTGATTCGTTTTTGGGCTTCGATTTGTTAGGACGTTTCAGCCCAGTCTTTAACTCCAAGTTAGATCGTGCGGCTCCTATTCAGTTACTTTTTTTTAGGTTTTATCGGACGACTGAGGATTAAGATTAGACCTAGGTTTTCTCTCTATTCTTCTTTATATATTATAAACTCCTCCAATATGAGAGGGAGTACTTCATAGATTCTTTTCTCCATTGCAAAGAGAGGCTCGAGAGAGAGATAGTTCTTGGTGGGTGAGTTTAATTCCTTGTGTCAAGTGAATCAGTAACTCGTAATCTCTTCTAGTTGAATATCAGATTTCTCTATATTTTCCTCCGGATTAAGCAAATGCTAACCGGGATAAGTCATCGTTGTTATGTTTGTGTTAGTTTGGTGGATCTACTTGCTTGTTCAATTTATTCGCATCATCTACTTCAACTTCCTCATTGCTCTAATTAGTTCAGCTGCAACCAGAGGGCATTTGTTGACGCCCCAATCCCAACAGGTTTCCCTATTCTTTGGAATATTGGCCTATCGATTCGGTAGATCGGAATTTATGGTATTGACTTTTTAAAGTGTTTAAAAATTAATGTGAACTAATATTTAAATCTTAAAGCAAAGCATTCAATGTATAATTTTGTTAAACTATACGAATCGTTTATAATTATGTATAGTGTTTATTTTGATATTTATGTACAGAAGCATCTCTTCTATAATTATATTATTTTTCTAAAGTAATAGTGTATTACCATGAAAAGATGAATTCTAAAATGATAAAATTCTAATATAAATTTTTAATCTACAGAGAATTTTCTATGGCAATATATACTACAAATATACTTATAGTATTTTTCTATTGCACGCACTTGATCATGCTCTCCCTCCCTTGCACTCTTTTCCATGTTAATACACCTATGTACTCATCAGTTGTAGTGGCTACTAGTACATTGTATGGTCTTTGGTAAATCCTGAATTTTAGGAAAATGTCACATCAGGTACGCAATGACTGTTGAACTCAAATTACTGTCTTGGTCTTGGCCGATACTTGATAACATGGTTAAAAATTTCGACTTTGCCACTTTCTTTCAAGTGACATTATCTTGCATATTGACATTAACCTTATACGATGACTGTTTACTTGAAATTGCAATCACTGTGTAAGATTTTGTATGAATGTGGCTACATTACTCATTTTTTGGCTTGCAATTGAAATATGATGGATTCTTCCTACTCATGCAGATATGATTATTCTGGTTATGGACAATCATCTGGAAAGGTTTGTTGCTGTTGTCCTTTTCTTTGAGAAAATTGCTGTTGCTCGATTAATAATTTGACATTATTCTTCTTTGGCTAAGTGGGTTCTTTGCAAATTAAAACTTGATTTCTTCTTCTTTTCTCTTTAGCCAAGCGAGAATAATACTTATGCTGATATTGAGGCTGCTTATAAGTGCCTTGGAGATAACTTTGGTGCAAAGGCGGAAGACATTATCCTTTATGGCCAATCTGTTGGAAGTGGACCAACTTTGGATCTAGCTACTCGTGTACCTCGATTACGTGCCATTGTTTTGCATAGCCCTATTCTCTCAGGGTTAAGAGTTATGTATCCTGTGAAGCGCTCATACTGGTTTGACATATACAAGGTCGATGCTTCTTTCCTTAATTTAAGTCTTCTTGTAACGGTGTAATTTGCATTAGAAGTGCTTTTATTAGCAGAAATAATTAACAATATTGTTTGTTTTTGTTACCAGAACATTGACAAAATTCCATTGGTCAACTGTCCTGTTCTGGTCATTCATGTAAGTATATCAATCCACTCATGTTTTGAATACATTCTTAAATTTATACAAGAAATGAGTTTCTACCTGTCTATTTATTCTTATCAAAAGAAAAGACTTTATAATCCAGCCACTTGCTTTTCCCCCTGAAACAAGGGAAATTGCATCTTCTGAGATATATGTGAATGTAGGTGAGTTGCACGCCTCGTATGTCATGTTTTTATGTTGTATATTGCAATCATAGTTTGATAAATAATAATATATTATACTGTTCATTGTAAAATTATAACTGGTGTATAGCCACCCCCCATAATCATAATGAACATTGGATATTTACATTCGTGTATATAAAGTTCTCCTGAAGTAAAGTTTTGGCTGGGACTGACCAACAACCTCCCTAGTAGTACTCTAATGCCTTGCCATTGTACCAAATATACAGTATACTAAATATGCATTTGTAATCCCTAATTATATCACCTCTCAATGAAGGCCTACGACAACACAGAATCAATTCTGTCAACAAGATCTGTTGGGAATAATATTTTTCTAATCTGAGTTTAAACCAGATTGTTGTGTGGCTGTTGTACTAATTTGAGCATGCTATCAACACACATACCCTCTGACACTTGCATTTCTTTGTATCTTCACATTTGTTCTTCTTTCTGTGCGTGTGGCTGAGGAGCGTTGTTGCATGGACGTATTTTCTTCATTTTCCACTTAGGGGATGTTTGGTTCGCAATGTCAAATGCAATGCAACACGGATTGGATGCAGCCTTTGTGCATGAAACAGTTAAAGTTATAGCTTTTGACTATAAGTAGATAGATGCTATAATTTATGTAAAGGACACACATCAGTAGATGTTCAATGTGTCTTGGGCATGATAGTACTCATCTAGTTGTATGTTCAAGCTCACAACCCAAAGCCAAATACTGACCCATTTGACACCTTTCTGAACCGGAATGAGAGCATGCAATCTAAAGTTCAATAAGTGATCTGTGTATCAACCAACATCCTCTAAACATTTTCTTCCTTTTTCTTCTTTAATTTTCCTTCGTACAGTTGATATAATCCTTATTCATTATAATCTGCAGGGAACATCAGATGAAGTTGTTGACTGCTCTCATGGCAAGCAGCTCTGGAATCTTTGTAAGGAAAAATACGAACCACTATGGCTAAAAGGAGGAAACCACTGTGATTTGGAGCTTTTCCCCGAATACATCCGACATCTCAAAAAGTTCATACATACAGTTGAGAAATCACCATCCCAAAGGAACTCTTGGAGAAGCATGGATCGTCTTGAACCTTCTAGGAGGAGCACAGACTGTTTTGAAGCACCTAGAAGAAGCACTGATCGAAGGGAGAAACCTAGGCCGAGTGTTGATAGTAGATTGAGAACTCACGAATTCAGAATTGTTGATGCAGAGAGGTTGGAAAAGCTGAAGATGCCATTCGAGTATATTGAGAGGTCACGGCAGAGCATGGATTGTTTTGAGAAATCTAACAGGAACACCGGTCAGTTAGAGAAAGGGAGGAAGAGTGTTGATAGATTCGATATATTATTAAGGAATAAATAAACTTATGTTCTCTGTCCGTACAAAAAGAAATTCAAAAGCAGAAACATAGATACACGTGAGCTTTGGTTGTGTGGATTATTATTGGTTTGTTCTGTGCATTTGTGTATGTATGATGTATCCACTCTGGTAAGATGTCTGAAAGTATATTATTGTGGTTGGAAACAAAGAAAGATTAGTGGGTGGTTGAAAATTTTAGTCGCTTGGACCTCAGTCTGGACCACGCTCGACACACCTGAGATTCAGTAATTTTTGTATGATTTGTTTCGGAATCTATATATCCATGGTAGACCAATTCTTGCTTATTACTATGTGCTTTCTTTTGCTTTGATATCCTCTGTTACAAGTCTTAAGTCTTGACTTTACAAAGAGATTGAACAATTTGCAGATTTAGTTTTATTTTAGAGGTCTTGCCTCTAGTTGCTTAATTGCCTTTCATATTTTGAAAGAAGGAATTCAGATGACTACTGATTATTTGCATTCGGCCCACTGCTGTTAGCATGGGAAAATAACTTGATGAGGATCAGTAGATAATTAGGTACCCACCAAAGAGTACAAGGAACATTGAGTTGATGCCGAACTCAAATAAATTATCGGAGACAATGTTTGTGTCTTACATCTTCCGTCCGCACACTCAAGAATCATCGTTAATCTACTAGATCTACTAGTTGATCACCTAACATTCAATTGAGGGTTTTGGGTAAATTAATTCATATTATGCATTTTATTTTATTTTTGGCAAAGATAGCTGCAGCACAGGCCCACGATCACTTCACATATCTTTCCTCAAGGCTATGATGACGAGGAGATACAGGTCAGACTAACAATGGACTAGACCCAGTGGCGGAGCATAGTGAGGGCCCGGGGGTCCCCCTCCCCCCTCCCGAATTTTCAAAAACCCCCTTCACACTATTGAAAATTTTATAAACCCTTAAAAAAATTATAACTTGGCCTCCCTGAATTCTAAGTTTTATTGTTTGCCTTCCTAAAAATTATGAAAAAATTTCTATATCTTCACATGTAGTCATAGAATTTTTTCTTGGCCCTCCCGATAAAATTGTTCTGACTTCGCCCCTGACTAGACCTATCCCCCAGGGTTGCTAAGGAACCTTCTTTCAGGCTAACAATGGACTAGACCTATCCCCCATGGTTGCTAAGGAACCTTCTTTCATGTTGTTGCTTCGTACTACTCATCTTTTATCTTTCATGTTGTTGCTTCGTACTACTCATCTATTATCGGTTCCCAAAATTGGAGGTTTTATGTTACTTTTATGCACTTGTTTCTCTCCTAAGTTAAGATGAGTTTGTTTTGTTATTACTCATTAAAAGGAACATGAGCACTATATTTCACATTTTCTTTTAAAAAGGAAAAATAAATAAAATATAACACCATTCGATTGAGTATTGAAAGTTGAAACTCACTAAACCATGTATATCTCTAATCTCTAATCTCTAATAATATCTAATATTATAATGGGGGAATTGGGGTTGTCATTTGTCAACATACAAACCAGTGTGTTGCACGTGCAACTCCAACTCTCCTATTAATTACAACAAAAATAAACAAATAAAAAAATTTCACCTATTTAAAATGTGCAACGCACATGCAAAACAATTTTATAATATTTTTTTAACACTAAACATACACATGTTGCACGTACAATTCAAATTCTACTCATAAACACTTGCATTGCACGTACAAATTGTAGCTTTTCCTTCAAAATATTTTTCCCAATTACGTGCAATGCACGTCCAACTCCAAAATTATTGGGCGTGAAAATCCTCCAACTCTTATCAAAACGTGCATCGCACGTGAAAAATACTAGTAATATTATAATGGGAGAGTTGGAGTGGTCGTTTGTAAACGTTTATAAACATGCCAACTTACATGTATCGCGTATACATAACTAATATGAAGAATGTCTCAGGTTCGTTGCAGACTACCTCAGAGTTTTTACTTTTAAAAAATATTTTATTAAGACGTGCATTGCACGTGTAAATCACCAGTATTACTACTAATCCAAAGTTTAGTCAGTGTAGCACTACTCTTTCAAAAAGCTACTAATCGGGTTTCAAGATCCAAACCCGAAACTCCGACCCAGTTATTGGGTTCCTCCTCCCAACAAAACCCCATTCGGATCCTCCAACATAATCCCATTAACCCCTACAAAAATCCAACCACCCTCTAAACTTCCCTCACCCCGCCCGCGCTAGTTGCATTCTCTTCTCTATGCACCATGATGCCACCCTCCGCTTCTTCTTCTCCAGGGTCGGCCCTAGCCCAGGGTGGGCAGGGCGATGGCCCAGGGCCCAAGATTTAAAAAGGGTTTAGAAGGCACAAAAATCACAAAATTCAGGCTTTAGAAGTATAACACACCACAAAATTGAGTTACGACAATTTTGCCTCACATGTGTTATACATATGTGTTTTGTATTTTGTATTTCGATCTCTTATAAATTATTTCCATTCTCTCAAATTTATTTTTGAGAGAAAATCATTTTTTAGGTCTCCTATTAGAACACAACCCAAATATTTTCTGATCCATTCTATAATTTTTGTGAATTTTCAATTTGAGTTTAAATTCAAACTCTAACCCTGATTAATCATAATCCTAACCATATCTCTAATCCTAATTAGATTCCGTAAACTTAACTCCAACGGCCAACCACATTTTACTACACTAATAACTCATCTCCTATTCACTAACCCCAAACCCCTTATTCTTCTCATTCAACAAACAACTCCACTCCTACTCGTACTGCCCACTCATCCCTACATATATATATCTACACATACATTGTAAGACCCTGCAAAATAGTATATAACTATTTTGAACATTAATTTGTGCACAATTCAGAGTCGCACGTATTAATGAAATTTCCTTGATTTTAATTAAGAAAATAATGAAACATATTATTTGGTACGTTTTGAACTCCACGAAGGTGCATTGTGAACCAGAATTGGAATAGTTTCTTAACTAAATTGAATGCTTATCTCGATTATGAATTGAGATGGAATGTATAAATAATAATAATTATTTTGAGTAAAAAATTTCTCCTTTATTTATATACAATCATTTTCTTAAAATTGTATATGAATACAATTGCCTTGTTTCTCACTTTCTTGTATGTGTTTATATACAATCATTTTCTTAAAATTTTATATGAATACAATTGCCTTGTTTCGTGTGTGTGTGTGTGTGTGTGTGTGTGTGTGTGTGTGTGTGTGTGTGTGTGTGTCTATATATATATATATATATATATATATATATATACTAGATTTGCCTGTGGGCACGTGCCTACGGCACATCTTCAGAATGATACAGCATACGGAAAGCCTTGTAAACAGTAAATCAACAATTATATAGCTCAAGTTTGAATAGTATGACAATAATTAGTTGTAAATAAAGTCCATGTTTTCATTAGTATATGTTGAAAAATAATTATAAATTTGGGAATAAAAGTCCATGTTTCCATAAGAGTGTGTGTGTGTGTGTGTGTGTGTATAAAGAGAGAGAGAGAGAGAGAGAAATAATTAAATAAATAAAGAAGTTGTTTTGGGGGGGATTTGAATTTGAGTTTTGGGGGGGAGCTTTGGGGGGAAAATGTGTTTTGTGCGGTTAGATCTGGACCTTTAATTTTGGAGGGATTGAAGGAGAGCCACTTGATAGCTTTCTTTATGTTTTATTATATATATATATATATATATATATATATATATATATAGGAAAATGCTAAAATGAGATGGTGAGATGGGTGAGATGAAGATGTATTTTGTAAGATGAGCAATTTGAATGATCCAAATCTCGATCACACCGTTCACATCATTCTACATATCATCTAGTTGGTGTATACAAAATTTCAAGCGATTTGGAGACCTCTAGCCTATGCATCAAAGCGTTCAAATAAATGCATATATATGTATTTCACATCATCTTCATGATGTGTTGAACGCTTTGATGCAAAGGCTAAAGGTCTTCAAATCGCTAATTAAACTAAGGGTCAAGCTAATTGAAGGGTTCTCTACATCGTGGGAGTGTCGGATTTTCAAAAGGATTCCGAAAAGGTATACCCTAATTTATTTATTCGTATAAAATTAAGTGTGGTTAGTTTTATCGAGTAGGATTATTATGGTAGAGAGATTTAGAGGTGTTGGAAGTAGAAGATTTGGGAAATTAGTGGGTTGTTAGAGAAATTACAAGTTGTTAGTAAATTAGGATTTTGGGTTTGTAAAATAGAGATATATATATATATATAAGAATTATCTCTGTATGGTGGTAAAAATTATAGTGAGCCATTAGAATAAAATGGGGAGTAGTGATTTTGGCATAAAATCGGATTATAGGGTTTATGGAATCGGGTAGAAAACTCGATCCAAATAATTGTAGAAAATGCATGTGAGGGTGTAGAGTATTATGAAAGGATTAATATAAATTTAGGATGATTTTTATAGGCTTAAGCTCAATTAAATTGAGTGAAATAGACTATAGGTGAAAAGTGCATGCCAGGTGTTCGATGAAATGCCCGAGCGAGATTTATGTGAGAATTTGATGGGTTCGGAGGTGTAGTTGAGTCTTATTATTATTATTAACCCTAACATGTGAGATTAGGACAAAGGGGATTAAGGAATTTAGAAAATATGAATTTTTCTTATTAGAAAGCCTCCGATCAATAAGGGAGTGTTCGTATTAGAACCCGAATTCGAAATCTATCGATGTAGCTCACCTACATATGTCATTTGTGACGCGTGGGTGAAGACGGATTGAAATTTGGAGATCCGTAGGTCGAGTTTTGAGCTTTAAACTAATCGGTTCTATAATTTTTCAATTAGGAGGAAAAAGTCGAACTTCGACTGGCTACAGGACGGACGTGGGACATCGTTTGCTCGATCCATCAGGTGAGTATGTTGTATTTATAAATATTTTATATTGTGGCCGAATTTCGTGGCCTTTTGATATATTTTGTGGAAGTTATGTCAAAAGTTGATTTTTAATGAAAATACGGATTTTTAAGGGGTCCAAAAGGGGTTTTTGAGAAATTTGGTGAAATTAACTATTTTAAGTATATAAAACCTATATTATGGGTTAATGGGATGTGTTGATGTATAAAAACTAAATACATTAAATTGTTTATGCATATTTTTATCCCGTGCATGTTTCGTGCATGTTTTTGGGTATATAAGTCGATATAGGTAATTTGGTATAAGTGGAGCCTTGTGTATGGGCTAGTATGTTATGGATGGATGTTATGAGGTGTAATTAGATGAAATTAGCGATTGTGATCATGTTTTGGAAACCCGTGTATTTATAGTGCATGTTTTGTGCATGTTTTGGGACATATAGGTCCTCATAGGTGATTTTACTTATACGGAACATTGTATATGAGCTAGTATGCTATAATTGGATATTATGAGATTTAATTAGAGGAAATAAGTGATTTTGGCCCCTTTTTCTGGAAAACCCGCATGTGTGGTGTATATTTGTATTATTTATATATCATGATATTAACTCGGGATGTGATAATTGATGAAATTAGTAAGTGGGGATATGTTTGTACTATTTTGTACACACCATCTAGATGACATGTAGAATGATGTGAACGGTGTGATCGAGATTTGGATGATTCAAATTGCCCATCTCACAAAAAAATACTCCATCACACACACACACACACACACACACACACACACACACACACACACACACACACACACACACACACACATGAAAATGCTAATATGAGATGGTGAGATGAAAATGTCTTTTGTGAGATGAAAAACACTCCATCTCACCATCTCATATATATAAGTGTGTATGTGTATTTTCTATAATGATTACTCTAATTAAAACCCTAGACAAAATCACCCACTAACTAAACCATGTGCCCTCTCTCTACCTCTTGGAATCCCCCCCGCCCTCCCCCCCAATCCATTTGATTAAAAAATCCCATTTTTCCATTTACAAAGCATTACAAACTTCATACTATTAATCTCTCTTCCAATTTTGCTACAATCTCATCACCCAAATCCACTTCTTTTCATCTCAAAATCAAGCCTATCTAAATTGGTGAAGAAGGAATCAAGGGTGAGCAAGAGGAACTAGGAGGAGAAGAAGACTAAACACAAAAGAAGAAGCGAGGAGAAGAATCAACAATCCTTCAATAGTGGGTGTCTTTTCTAAACTCTTGCTTGTGTTTTTATTTCAAATTGTGATGAAATATGTACTGATTTGTCTTGCTTGATGTGGTGAATTGAAATTGTATGTATGTTTTTAAATAATAAAAACACTAGGTGTACTAATAGCTAGAAAGGGAGAATCTTGTGAAGGTTTAGCAAGGTTTGATTAGAAAAAATTGTATCTTGGTAATATGATGGAATTTAGACTTGGAATTATTACAATAGCAACTTGATTATGTCCCTATGAACCTCACCAAATTTCATAAATTTTGGATAAGGGATGATATTTTTAATAAGTCGAACTTGCTACTAATGTTGAATTATCTTGATGTTCTGGTTAGAATGATCATGTTTGACTTATAAATTTTATATCTCTACGGTCAATATGAATTTAGAGCTAAAATTATTCCTATGGTTTCTCATGAATGTCTATAATAATTCCACCAAATTTTGTAAATTTTGGGTATGTTTTGATATTCTAATAAATTCTATCTTGCTGCTGGTATGGGATGAAATTTCTGCTCTGTGTGAATTTAACATGCTTGACTTACAAAAATCATAACTCCATGTTTACTATGAGTTTAGAGATGAAAATTTTATTATAGCTTTTCATACATGTATATAGAAACTCCACTAAATTTCATAGTTTTTGGATATTATTTGATATTTTAATAAATTCGAACATGTTGCCGGTGTGAGATAATATTTCTTCTCTATTGCTTCTAGCTTAATTGACTTACAAAAATTCATAACTCCATGAATACCATGAATGTAGAGCTGAAATTTTTACTGTATGTTTTCATGCATGTCTATATCAATTCCCTAATATTTTATAATTTTTTAATGATTTTTGATATTTTTAGAAATTGTTACACCTATACTGGATAAGGGAGATATGAACTGTTTTAGGTTCTGTCTTGACAAATTATTGTGTTCAGTTGGAAAATTCTTTCCCTCTAAAATATAAGGATTTTTAAGCTGAAACTTTTATGCATGATTCTTTTATGTGTCTACAGAAATCTCGCCAATTTTGATAAATTTTGGAGATGATTTGATATTTAACAAAAAAATCATGTTCTATACTGGGATAAGTTGTTTCATCTCTATTTTCATTATGTGTACTTGTTAATCTGAAAATTATAACTCCATATTAAGAGATAATGTGAACTTGAAATTTTTACAGTAGAATCCTAAGTCATTAAGGTACATTTTACCTAAGTTTCGTAATTTTTGAACAA
Source organism: Hemerocallis citrina (assembly GCA_017893485.1). Taxonomy (NCBI): domain Eukaryota; kingdom Viridiplantae; phylum Streptophyta; class Magnoliopsida; order Asparagales; family Asphodelaceae; genus Hemerocallis; species Hemerocallis citrina. Next base: position 203,363,015 of record CM030365.1, read on the forward strand.
TAGTTGTTATCTCTTAAAAATACAACTTGCTGTTGTTGTTAAGCAACAGTGTGGCTGCTGTTTGGTAATTTTACATCCTATTCAATTTGTCACAACTTTTTTGATACTTGGCTTTTTGAGCTAAATTTTGGATATGTACTGCATGTATGCATTTGGATCATGCATGATAAATTTTATGAGATTTTGAGATCATTTGCCATTTTAATGAGTTTTACTGCGCGACTGGTTGAAATTTATATCAGTTTTGCATGCCCCCAGTTTTGGTCATTTATCTTCCCATAAACAAACTATTTTGAGTAATTTTCCAACTAAGAAGTTATAGTAGACTTAAATATCTTTCCAAAGATTCTAATAACTTGGACTTTCATTGAATATGTGATTTATGGTGATTTTTCCAAAACAGCATAAGCTGTAGGTTAAATAGCTAGCTCACAGTTTGATTGATTATATGCTTGCATCATACTAGGGCTTGAGAATTGACTTAATTGATGTTTATTCTGAATTTTGAGTCATGTATGGTCATGCTAGAGTTGTGTTTGTTTGCACCTAGTGTATTTTAAGATTTTGAGTAGCTCTTACCTCATTCTTGCCTTGGTGCACTTGTTTGTTATTCCAATTGAATAGCTTACTATTTTGGGTGTATGTAAGTTATTGTCATATTAAGGCTATAAATGGAGTTAGATGGTTGTTAGTTAGCTTTTTGAATCATGAATTGATCATGTTTGAATTAGACTTGTGAATGTCTATTAAATTGAATGGGATTGGCTATATATTAGCTTGTTGATTGTCTAAGTTAATGGTTATCACCCTAGGACTATCAATCTATTTGACTCTTGATAATTAATAGCTTTGTTACCTCGAGATGCTGTGGATGAAGACAGTTATCGTGCGTCGGCGGATCGCTACCCATGGAAGGATTGATCGCGGGACGGAGACGGGTCGAGATCTAAGCAGGAGGGTGTTTGGCATTTCGACGGAGGTTGAATCGCCAATGTTGCTGGGTCAATTTTGGGCCAAGTTAGACCAACTTTTGAGACTAGTCTGAAGACCGGTTTGGTTTCCTCTATGGCTTTGTGAAACTGGATAAGAACTAGGTCATTAACTAGCAAGAAATCGCCTGGTATCTCACTAATCATCTTACTAATAAAGATCATTTAGTTGCTTTCAGGCCAGTGTACAAGTCCTAAGTTAGAAGCGGTAAGTTTATAGTAGTACCTTAAGACCAGCATGTCTCGATTTGTTAGGATAGGCACTAATTGTAGCGCCCCGAATTTTCAATATAATATCTCAAAAATACGTGGTACAATTCCCAGCATCTACCTCAATGTAATAGTAAACATAGCCAAACACACAAAAAATTTCAAATTTTATTACACCAATTCTTTACAAAGCACAGCGGAAAAATAAACACCTTGAATTACAATTTCTTTACAACACATTCTTTTATAAATTGCATAAGCCACATTATCATTCTACCACATGCATCCAAATTCCAAGCAAACGATACCCACCTGTAAAACATGAGGCTAGATATAATTCTAACCCCAAAAACTACAGAGGTCAACCATAACGGTGTGAGTGACATCAAAAGAAATACAATATAAATGAAACATAAAGATGATGACACATACCAACAGTAGTAACACATGGATAATGAAATAACAATAAATAAAGCATGAAAAGATCAAGTGAAACCAAGCTAAGTGTCAAGTATAGGAAAACAGAAAACAAACATGCGTAAAACAAAGTCAAGAAAATAAAAATGCAGTATGATGACCCTCTAATGCATACTTGTCGGATTCTATGCATTCCATACTACATAGGTCAGGTGCAAGCCCTTATGGTTCTCCATTTTATAGGGTTAGAACCCTCGTTAAGCAACTAATCCTACTACGGTGAAAGAAACAAGATCCACATTACTCCGCAAATAGGCCTGACAACCCTCGACGCGCAAGCATCATGTAAGAATAGCTCTGACCTGCCGGAGAATCACCTCCCTGCCGTGTGCCCCACGATAGGCCTACCGACCCTCGAAGTGCAGATACACAAGTACATCCTGTGAATAGGTCTGCCGACCCTCGACACGCGAATGCACCTGTATGTTCCGTGAATAGGTCTATAGACCCTCGACACGCAAACATACCAAATGTCCTCTCGAGACAGAACAACACATAGTCCTGCAACGCATCCCTTGGAGTAGACCCCTCGAGCATATACTTACGTTTCCCAAGTTCCATCACATCTCTACCAGTGCACGTCCTTAAGTAGATTATTATTAATTAAAACACAATTTTCTCCTCTCTGGAGTTAGTGTATCCTGCCAGACTTAATTCCACAAAACAACCCCACGACCCCAACTGGTCAAAATCCACAAAATCTCATTTTCCGGTTCACAGGAATCCCACTCAACTCCTAAAGACTCACAAATCGAATATTAACACAAATCCTTCAATAAAACTCTTAATTCCATCATCAAAACGTTTATATTAAGAAAACTTCTTTAATCAACAAAAATCCAAATTCATTCAATATACTCACAAATTTCAACAACTGAAATAAAATATTAAATCCATTAAATAACTGAGAATCATATTTTGAAGTAGAAAATCACATAACATCAATCCCTTCGAAAATCACGTATATTTAACTTTAGTAAGTCATAGAAATACAATTTAAATTCTACTATAATCAAAATATAACTCTCTGTAAAATACTGTAATTTATAGAATATCTAAAATAGTGGATCAATAATCCATAAGTTCAAAGAAATAACCACTCAAGAAATCAGCAAGAAAACTCAACAAATTATCAAAAAAAGCAAGTGACGGTCGACTGTCGAAAACAGTTCAAAAGAACGACGGTCGACTGCACAAGCCCAGAAAATTCAATTTTTCAAATGACGGTCGACCACATATCTTAGTTAAAAATGGGTCCGGTCGACTGTCAGCTGCTACACAGTCAGTTTAGAAAATTGTGCACTTTTCACTGATACTTCGATTAAAATCTTTAAAAACATGAATTGTAAATTTAAAAACCCTGAGATGATCAAATAAAACTTGTCTAACATACTGGAGTTTATAAAACAAATCAAAACCACTTCAAATTCATAAAAGAGAAAATTTTGACAAAATTTTCATATCAATTACGATGAATATATATATATATGTGTGTGTGTGTGTGTGTGTGTGTGTGTGATTAAGCATCTGTAAAACATCAGGAAACATCGTATATAAGTTGTATATTGTTCAAATCCATCTCAGTACCAATATAAATCAAATTCACTTGAAAATTTCACAAAACACACAAAGATCACTTTCGGCCATATACCATCGGACCCGAAAATTCCAACCCCATCCAACCTTCAAAACTTGATCTTTTTATTCAAAAACTCCTCTTGAATTTCATTAAAGATACATACAATTACTTACATCAGTTTTTCAATGAATATATGCAATTACAACATGTATTAGTCAATTTTTACTCACCAAAACATCAAGAACAGATCATATGCAAATCTATACAAAGTAAAGATTCATCTTTAATCAATTTTATGCAATTCACATCATACAACTCATTATACTCAATTAAATTAGTAATAATATGAAAGAAGCAACATACCCATAATTTTTATTAGGTTCTTAACAATTTAAAGTCATCTATATAGGGTTTTAATCAACAATAGCATAGTTTTCATGGAAAGATTCAATCTTTATTTATTCATCCATAAACAATACATTATATCATCATACTATCATCTATCATACATTCTAATAGACAAATCATCACATACAACATGCATAGAACAGTAAGAAATCAAACATATGTCACTCACCTTATTGAAGAATCAACCGAAATAATAAAGAGAATAAGAAAAGTCATTCATTTCGCAAGAAATTCAAGATCCTCTCTTGGAAACTCCAAGAAATCAATAATAAATAAAACTCTTTATTTAGTCCAGCAAAGAGACGGCTGCACCTCTCTTTTTAATAGGCCGGAAATTAGGGTATTAGGGTTTTGAGTAGATTTGTAAAATATTCCTTTTTGAATATATCTTTACATATATAAATCCTTATAGTTGAAAATTAGATTAAATAATTAAATTTAGATTTAAAATAAAAAACAAACACCCAGATCTGGCCGGCACTGGTTTCAAACCCAGAAAAACAAATTTTGTAATTTTTTGCCTCTAAGTGGCAATTTTGCAAAAAGACAATTCTTTAACAAATTTGCGAAATAAACCATATCTATTTGAATAAAAATTAAAATCTTTACCTCTGAGTTGTCTAGCCATCATTCTCAGCCCAAAAAACCGAAATTCTGGAGTTTTTACTCCAAGTGGTAATTTTGCACAAAAACCCCTCCTTTTGTAATATTTGCAAATATGTCAAATAAATATCAGAAAAATTCAGAAAATTCATAAATAATACCTACTATTAAATATTAGGTTTTCCCAAAATAATTTCTAACTTTGAACTTTCAAGAAAATATTTGCACGTATTTTGCACGTGTAAAAAGATTAATTTCATAAAAATGTTCATTAAATCACCAAAAATCATTTTAATTTATTTATTAATCTCAAAACATTATTTTAAAAATCTAGAGTGTTATACTAGTCGATTGGTTGTACTCGCCTGTCAAGGATACACGTACGGTACCTTACCATTAGTTTGGAGTACGGGTTGCGTGATCTCGTCTGTTAATTTTTGGGGTCTAGTGGTAAGAACGGAAGGTGCTCTTGTTGGGAGTAGGAAATGGACCCTACGATTCCATCAAGTTCTATGTTGTTTAGTACGGGTAGGGAGCTAGAGTAAGACTCCAATGTGTAAGTAAGACTTTATGCATCTCGGTGAGCGGGAGTTACCGCGAGGCCACCTTTATGCTCATGGAAACTTTGGGGTGAGGTCCGGAGCAGTCGGACTGCGGGGACCGGGCTATAGTGGAAAACGAGGGCACCACTACTAACTGCATAGGCAAAATTGGATCGAACAACTGCAACCTCATCAACCACTAGATGAATGTTAGGAACTGGATTGAGTACAAGAGTAGGATGCATCGCAAGGGATCGAACCCTAAAATCAGGAGAAAGTGAACTCTTTGGGAAGTATGTAGTATGGGATGCATATGTTTCCATAGAAGTTGTGTTTGGGAAAGTATGTAGTATGGTATGCATACGTTTCGAAATGAATTGCATTAGAGTAAGTGCATTGCATGCATTTGAGATTGTGCATTAGAATCTAGGGCACGGCATACATTGACACTTGTGATTGACTGCACATTTCAAATTTGCATCAAATATTGATTGTTGAATATGGTGAGTCGCTGGTTTTATCAGCATTGTGTCAATTGCATTCAACTGACGTGCCCACGGTCTGTTTAATTATAGGATCACTGGACCATGGAAGCAAAAGACTCGAGCTGCGTGGAGCGTCCAAGTGAAGATTATAATTTGTACAGTAAATTTATTTCATGTAATTTATGCGAATTCAGGATGTAATTCTATGATGTACAAATTGTACTTGTAATAGCATTTGTGGCAATATAAGTTTTTAATTTTCCGTGAATTTTTCTGTGTTTGGACTCATTTGAAGGAAACATTTTGGCTTGTTTCCTGAGTTCCCGGGGTACGGAACTCGAGGTGCTACATACAAACAGCCGAAACCCTACAAATCCTTCTCATTCTACAGCTCCTACTCACCCTACCTATATCCCTATGCTATGTATATAGATACATATTTATTTATATACATACACATACAGTAAACCTACTACACCCTACACATATATATTATTTATATATTTATACACATGCAGCCACCTTAACCCCTACTCCTTCATATATATATATATATATATATATATATATATATATATATATATATATATATATATATAGTAAGTCTAGTAAGAGCTGGGAAGCTGAGATTCTTAACGAGAGCTGAGATTCTCTACCGTTCAATTGCGATCCGATGGTCAAGATTTGATCCGGCTATCAATTGATATGTTGAAGGGAAAAACAGTCATTTCTTCACTCTCCTCTTTCTCATCTGCTACTCTCTCCCGTTCTCTCTCTTTCTCCCCTTTCACGAATCCGAAGAAATCCCCTCCCGCCCCAATCAAAAACCCTAGCTTCGAAGGCCCATCTCACCCGTTCTCTTTCTCCATCTTCGATGCGTTGCTTTATGTCTCCCGTTCTCTCTTTCTCTTCCATGCGTCGCCCATCTCAGTACCTGAGCATTTCGATGCTAGGGTTTTTGATTTGGGTCCATTTTAATGACAAATGGAGTGTTGGGGTTTTGAGGGGTTTGGCTGCTATCGAAACCCACCCAATCGTGATCTCTCTCTCTCTCTTCGAGGCATCGCTCATCTCTCCCGTTCTCTCTATCTCTTTCGAAGCTAGGGTTTTTGGTTTTTGAATTTGGTCCATTGATGGGTTTGGCTGCTATCGAAACCCACCCATTCAAAATCCTAACTCCACCTTTCTTCTCCACACCGACATCTTCGAATTAGGTATAATTTTGTGATCTTTTTTTTTTCCCAATTTTTTTTTTCAAATCCCTTATTTTGTAAATTAATTGTTTGCTTTGAAAATTAATTTGTCAGGTAATGTTTGCATCTCAAGAATAGTGTGTGGAACAAGATGATCAACTACAATATGTCAGGGAAGTATTCGAATCCCATTTATCCATTTTGGGGTTTGGTCTTTCTATATTTTAGGTTTGACTGTTGATAGTTCGATTGGTGGTGGTTCACGATGTGAAACAAATCGGTATCATTCTATTTTATGTTTGGTTTACTGTTAGCCATGACTTTATTATGTTATAGTAGTCTACTGGTCTGTTATATTCATGTAATTGTCAGTTTGCTTCCTCGTTGGAGGACTTGGATTCTAGTTTTACAAGTGATGATGAGATGGATTATGTTTCTGAAGTTGCACACTATGAATCATTTATTTAATAATTTGTAGGAGTGACTAGTGATGAATTAATCCTATCTGAGCTTTATTTTACCTCTTGGTTATAAGTGATGATGAGATGGATTATGTTTCTGAAGTTTCACACTATGAATTAATGATTAATAGGAGTGACTAGTGATGAAATAATCCTGTTTGAGCTTTACGATTGTTACAACAAAGTGATTATTTTTTTGGGAGAGTTGAGTTTTTTTTGGATTCGTTAAGGAGAGAGAGAGAGAGAGAGAGAGAGAGAGAGAGAACGGGAGAGTAGCTGAGATGAGAAAGATCTGAGCTTAGAAATGACTGTTTTGTCCTTCAACATATCAGTTGATGGTCGGATCAAATCTGGACCATTGGATCGCAATCGAAAGGTTGAGAATCTCAGCTCTCGATACTTGAATTTTTCAAAATTTGACTTTGAGTATACTTGAATAGTTTGTTTTGCATTAGTAGGAAGCAATTTTTCCTTATTTTTTAAAAGTGATGATGAGATGGATTATGTTTATGAAGTTGCAAACTATGATTCTTTTATGATTTAATTAAAGATTTAGTGAAGTGATTAGTGATGAAATAATCCTATCTGAGCTTTATGATTGATTGTTTGTTTTGTTGCTAACTCTTTATGATCTAAATAATTTTTTCAGCTTGTTGTATTTATGTTTGATTATTTATCTATCATATTCTAGTTGGTACGGCACCCCAATGCAGCCCTAGTTTTGAATAGTGTGTTCTGAGCATACTAGTTTTTTAAAATCTATATATATAAATGAGTAAGTCTATTATGAGAGGAGGTCGATTGATCATGAGAAGAGGTGGAGATGCAAAAAAAATATTTGTTTGGTGGTTGGTGGTGTTCAGTTTATGTTGTTCTGAGCTCACACATTTTGAACTTCATGTTCAGTTCCTAAAGGGAATGGTGAAGATGCTGATGGCGCCCAAGGTATTGCTGGAGCAGGTCAAATGATCAGAAGGAATGCGGAAAATGTTGCAGCTCGGTTAGAAATGCAGGCAGCACGATTAGAAGCTCATATGGAATAGATGTTTGATGGATTGGACGATGCTGATGGTGCAGAGGATGTGCCTTTTGATGAACTTGTTGGCATGCAAGGGCCAGTGTTCCATTTGGTTGAAAATGCAATAACAGTAAGTTTTCTGTTTAATGGTATTTATTTTTGTTTTTGTGCTGTGATTATTGAACTTGGGTCGATGATTTTCTTGTGTTTCCCTTACTATTATGTTATTAGCTGCATGTGCACTACGTAAGAATCCACTTGAATTTCTGTGAACTTTCTTATTTAATGTTTATAGTGGGCACATGTTGATGGTTTTGCTTTGCTTAACATATTCAACAGTTGATGCAAAACTAGAGACCTCATATTGGCTTCATAATTGTGTAAGTGGACCTACAATTTCCTGATCATCGTCAATTTGAATATGGACTGTAAAGACCTCCTTCACTCTCACTAAAACCAGCCTTCCTCATTCTTGTATAGAACCAATAAGGGATATGGTTATAGTAAATCAGATAGGTCTTACAATGAAATCACATATGGTTAGCTTTCCACGATAACGTATGTACAAATGCGTGTTAGTTGTTATTTGTTATTTTCAGTTAGCCCTTTTGTAGCATGATAGGTGTCAAAAAACAGAGTTTGGACAGTCAGGCTATTGTGTTCCGATGTGGATGGCTCTACTAAGATTTTAAATGCTTTTCTCCATCTATCATCTAATGTTAATGGTGGTATGAGGTTACTGGAAGATGAATGGAGACACTCATCAACTGGGATTTTTTATGCCCAGCTTCCCCTCTTTAATCTTGAGAGTTTTCTTGACTATAATTTACACGCATACTTTTTTTTGGGGCACTGTGCTGATATTATTCTCCTAATTCTGCTTTGTGAAATAGCAAATATTTTGTATTCTAACTATCTTTGTTGCCAGATGCTGGCAAGCAATGCGATATTTCTGGGTGTTGTCATATTCATTCCATTTTCATTAGGAAGACTAGTCCTCTACTATCTATCATGGTTCTTCTCTTCTGCTTCTAGTCCGATGTTCTCTACAGTAATGCCACTTACAGAATCAGCCCTAACCTTGGCGAACATTACTTTAAAGAATGCCTTGACCGCTGTCAAAAACCTCTCAACTGAAAGCCAAAATGATGGTGTTCTTGGACATGTTATTGAGTCGATTGCAGGATCCTCAAAATTAAATGCAACTGGACTTGATGAAGTTTCAAACAGTGTTACCAGATCAGTTGCCACAGATCTACTGAAAGGCACAATTATTGGATCTTCACGCCATTCTGACCAACTATTGTTCTATGATGAATACTTGTATATTTGTAAAATTTGTACTTGTATAGTTTTTGTAAAAGTTTTTGATGTAGAATTTGTAAAATATATACTACTTGTATGTATTTGTAAAATTTGTAGACTTATGCTTCTTGTAAAGTTTTTGATATACTTGTATATTTAACATATTAATTTCTCGTGTTCTGTTATTGGGCTTGGTTGAGGATGTGTAAGCTCAGAACAACATAATCTGAGCATGAAGTTCAAAATGTGTAAGCTCAGAACAACATAAATTGAACATAAAGTTCAAAATGTGTACCCTCAGAACAACATAAACTGAACATGAAGTTCAAAATGTGTAAGCTCAGAACAACATAAATCGGAGCATGAAGTTCAAAATGTGTAAGCTCAGAACAACAGAAACTGAACATAAAATTCAAAATGTGTAAGCTCAGAACAACATAAACTGAACATAAAGTTCAAAATGTGCAAGCTCAGAACAACATAAACTGAACATGAAGTTCAAAATGTGTAAGCTCAGAACAACATAAACTGAACATGAAGTTCAAAATGTGTAAACTCAGAACAACAGAAACTGAACATGAAGTTGAAAATGTGTAAACTCGGAACAACAGAAACTGAACATGAAGTTCAAAATGTGTAAGCTCAGAACAACAGAAACTGAACATGAAGTTGAAAATGTGTAAGCTCAGAACAACAGAAACTGAACAAAAAGTTGAAAATATGTAAGCTCAGAACAACATAAACTGAACACCACCAACCACCAACCAATGTGTACACCAATTGCCGAAAACATTGGAAACCAAATGAAGATTATACAAAAGGATTAAAAACAGATTTGTAACCACAAACTAGTTTTAACTTTCAACTTCTATTATTTCCCTTACAATTCATACATGACCAACATACTAAAAGACATTTAAACTTTCTTGCAGTCGAAACATTCTCAATGGGTCAAAAATGGGCAATCGAAGAGAATGTTCTCAAGGCTCTTGGGTTCTCCACTAACATCCTTCTTGTTCTTCCTCTTGAATTCCTGAACAAAGTGATTCACCAAAAAATAAAGAAGCAAGTACATAAATATATGTATTATAATGAATTGTAGGTAAACTTTTGACTTGGAGATATAACCACATACCACTTTTGATGAACTGGGTAGAATCCATCAAATTCAGGATAGACAGGTATTTGAACAACAACAAAAAAAGTTCAGCAAAAAAATCTATACGCTCAGAACAACAACAATAGCAAAGAAAACTGTAGGCTCAGAACAACAACAGCAGCAAAATAATTTGTAGGCTCAGAACAACAACAAGACATGCAAAAATCTGTAGGCTCAGAATAACACCACGAAAAACTGAACATGAAGCTCAAAATGTGTAAGCTCAGTACAAGAGAATTTGAACATGAAGTTCAAAATGTGTAGCTCAGAACAACAGAAACTTAACAAAAAGCTGAACACCGCCAAAAATTTTCTGCTCCCCAGCTCAGAACAACAGAAACTGAACATGAAGCTGAACACCACCAAAAAAATTCTGTATACCAATTGCCGAGAAATCATGAATAAACAAAATCATGCATAAACTTTTCATCGCTGTCTACTAATAAATCAAGTATAAATCAAAGTAGTGATTGTCATCATCGCCTATACCAACACATACAACAAAAGGCAGTTTCTACAAATTTAAAAGCATTGTTTTAGATACAAGCTATGTTTGGGTACATAAGAACCATCGAAACCACTTGCAACCATGAAACTCAAGTTTCAAATAGTTTTAAAAAACATCTTAAACCCTTCTTTCCAGTTTGTAAATATCGTTCTGATCTCTCCAACCTCGATAAGCAGTTTCCACCATACTCAGAACCCACCAAAACCCAAACTTCATAACAAACACCAAACCCCTCAAAACGGAGCTCGACTTCCATCAAGTTTCATAATTTCAAGTAATCAAACACAACTGTAACACCCAAATCCACATCATATCAAGTTCTGAATTTTTCAACTAAATAGCTACAAGCCCTAAATAAGTCCATCTCATAATAGACTAACTCTATTTGAGTTAGTATATATATATGAATCTGAGAAAGAAAGAAGCTGCAAAATGACTATTTTGCCCTTCAACATATCAGTTGATGGTCGGATCAAATCTTGGCCATCGAATCGCAATCGAACGGCTGAGAATCTCAGCTCACGATAAGAATCTCAGCTCACCATCTCATAATAGACTCACTCCTATTAATCATTAAATCATAGTGTGCAACTTCAGAAACATAATCCATCTCATCATCACTTATAACCAACGAGGAAAAATAAAGCTCAGATATGATTAATTCATCACTAGTCACTCCTACAAATCATTAAATAAATGATTCATAGTGTGCAACTTCAGAAACATAATCCATCTCATCATCACTTGTAAAACTAGAATCCAAGTTATCCAACGAGGAAGCAAACCCACAATCATATGAATATAACAGACTAGTAGACTACTATAGCATAATAAAGTCAATGTTTGGTATATCGCTTCTCTCCGACTTCTGCACAATCACCTACAAACAACGGAAGCATTTCCGTACATGGAAAAATATAGTAAGATAAATCCTGATAAATAGAATGGAAAAAGAAAGATTGAATACCTGAAGGTATTCAACTGCAGCAGAGAAAAAATATATAGTATAGAAGTGCAAAGATCGTGGGAACATTGGGGGTATTGCCATTTGAAACTTTTCTCATTAAATGAAAAAAGGCACAACAATGAAAACCACCACTTGGAATGTTTAATGATAAGAAAAATAACAAGTTATACCACTATCTAGTAAGTATCTACTTGACAGTAAAATAAAGGTTACAAACTTAAGATAACACTAATTAAACAAATCCTTTTTCTCCCCCTTGCATACTACTTTTGAGTATGAGATTGATAACGATACATTCTCTATGATTCATACAAAGATCAATAGAAAATCACAAACAAGCCTGTACGTGCTCCCCTTTCCATATAATATTTTCATTGGGCTAGGCATTTAGGTCAACCACTCACCTTGACATTGATATTGATATCGTAGAAATAATTTTATACTTGACAAAGAAGAATGCTAATGAATGAAGGAACTTCCTGAATTTTTGAACCAATACCAAAGAATCCAATATTCCAATATGTGACTTTGTTCTATATTTCCTGCTACTTCTAAGCCAAGAGTTATCCAAACTTTCAATACATGTAAACACTAGCAACATTTGAAAGTGATATCTAAAGTGAACACTTAGAGCTCAATCCTTGTGTATATGCCTGGGATTCAAAGCAAGCAATTAATTTACAAAATAAGGGATTTGAAAAAAAAATTGGGAAAAAAAAAGATCACAAAATTATACCTGATTCGAAGATGTCGGTGTGGAGAAGAAAGGTGGAGTTAGGGTTTCGAATGGGTGAGTTTCGATAGAAGCCAAACCCATCAATGGACCAAAATCAAAAACCAAAAATCCTAGCTTCGAAAGAGATAGAGAGAACGAGAGAGATGAGAACGAGAGAGATGAGCGATGCATCGAAGAGAGAGAGAGAGAGAGAGAGAGAGATCACGATCGGGTGGGTTTCGATAGCAGCCAAACCCCTCAAAACCCCAACACTCCATTTGCCATTAAAATGGACCCAAATCAAAAACCCTAGCATTGAAATGCTCAGGTACTGAGATGGGCGACGCATCGAAGAGAGAGAGAGAACGGGAGACATACAGCGACGCATCGAAGATGGAGAGAGAGAACGGGTGAGATGGGCCTTCGAAGCTAGAATTTTTGATTGGGGCAGGAGGGGATTTCTTCGAATTCGTGAAAGGGGAGAAAGAGAGAGAACGGGAGAGAGTAGCATATATGAAAGAGGATAGTTGAGAAATGACTGTTTTGCCCTTCAACATATCAATTGATAGCCAGATCAAATCTTGACCATCGGATCGCAATTGAACGGCTGAGAATCTCAGCTCTCGTTAAGAATCTCAGCTTCCCAGCTCTTAATAGACTTACTATATATATATCTCTTAATAGACTTTCTATATATATATATATATATATATATATATATATAGGGAAATGATCGAGTGAGAACTCTTTTGGTAAGAACCACGTGAGAACTTTTGTTTGGGATATTAGTTGAAAGATCTGAACTGTTCATTTTGATCTACACGACTAAATTAGTCTATGGATGAGAAATCAAGTGATTTGAGATTCGTTTGCCCATGCATTGAAGTGTTACAAATTGTGTGGCTGAAAAATCGTTATTTTTTATAGTGACATGATGCATGGACAAATGAATATCAAATGACTTTGTTTTATATTTCTAGACTAATTTAGTTATGTTAAACAATGTGAATGGTTCAGATTATCCATAGGATGGATAGGCGTGGAGTTCTCACGAAGCTTATCGTGAGAACGGTTCTCACAGGATCACTATATATATATATATATATATATATATATATATATATATATATATATATATATATATATATATATATATACACACACACACACACACACACACACACACACACACACTTCATCTCATCAGCGCCTCATCCTGTCATCTTCTTCTTTCTTTCTTCATCTCACTCACTCACCACCTCCCCATCTATATATATACATACAAACCCTACTCCCTACCTATACACATTTACTATACCTTAACCTAAACAATATTTCATTCAACAACAACCATATTAACTCCTCTCTCTCTCTCTCTCTCTCTCTCTCTCTCTCTCTCTCTCTCTATATATATATATATATATATATATAAACCCTACTCCCTACCTATACACATTTTCACTATACCTTAACCTAAACATTATTTCATTCAACAGCGACTCTATTAATTCCCGATATATTGTTATAAGGTTAACAAAGAAATTGAGAAAAGATTGTTGGATTATTGGATTGATTATAATTGAGTACAATGTCTCCTATATATAGTAGGGAACCAAATAATAAATTGATACATAACCTGGTATGTGACTAAATATATAATACAATATCTAACACCCCCTCTCAAACTCACGGTGGGTCGAACAGTGTGAGTTTGCCCACCAAGTAACGAAACTGAACAGTGTGGGATTTGGTGAAGAAGTCTGCTATCTGTTGTGAAGAGGTAACAGAATGAAGTGAACTGGTCTCTGCTTCAAAGCGCTCACAAATATAGTGGTAATCTATCTCTATGTGCTTCATTTGGTCATGAAAGACCAAGTTGTTTGCAATGTGCAATGCACACCTGTTATCACAATGAAGAGGAGTAGCTCCTGCATGAGTAACACCCATATCTGATAACAACCAATGAACATGAATAATTTCTCTAGCAGTAGCTGTCATTGTTCTGTAATCAGCTTCTGTGGAAGAACATTCAACAACTCTTGCTTCACCATGAGATTAGCGAATCACCAAGAAATAGACCGAAACTTGTGGTAAACCGTCTGGCGGCAGGATCACCCACCCAATCTGAATCAGAATATGCACTAAGCTCCAGTTTGGATGTAGAATAAATGAATAATGAGCGAGTGATAGTGTCCCGAAGATATCTGAGAATTCGTGAGAAGAGCACCATAGTGAACTAATGTAGGAGCAAAAACAAACCAACTAACAATACTGACTGCATGAGCAATATCAGGTCTGGTCATGCATAACTAGACAAGTTTTTCAACAATCTGCCTGTATCTAGTGGAGTCGGGAAGGAGCTCACCATATGTGGGATGAAGCTTCATATGAAATTCTAAGGGAGAATCGGCTGATCGGATGTCAGAGAGACATGCAGCGGAGATAATATTTGATGTGTATTTTTGTTGAGAAATAAGTAACCCCCTAGATCCATGGGTAATATCTAGACCCAAAAAGTAACATAATCTACCAAGATCTTTCATATGGAACTGCAAGTGAAGGTATTTCTGGGTGGTTGCAATGCATGCAGAATCATCCTCAGTAATAATCATATCATCAACATGTAATAATATAAGGACCCTCCCTTACGGTAATGACCACATAAACATAGAGTGTTCCTGTGTACTCTGACCGAAACCAGTCTTGGTGATGACACTGCGAAAACACTCAAACCAGGCTCGAAGAGTATGTTTCAGACTATATATATATCGACGCAGACGACAAACATGATGAGGAGTGATAATGCCATGAGGATGATGCATGTAAAAACCTCAGAAAAGGTACCATAAAAAAAGACATTCTTCATGTCCATCTGGTATAACAGCCACTGACGAACGGCGGCAACGACAAGAAGAGTGTGAACTATAGTTATCTGTGCAACCGAGGCAAAAGTCTCATCATAATCAATGTCATGCTCCTGTGTAAATTCTCAGAAAACTAGATGAGTCTTGTGCCGCTCAATGGAGCCATCAGCTCGATATTTAACCCTGAAGATTCACTTGCAAGTAACAGGCTGGACACCCACAGGTAGTGGAACAATATCCCAAGTGCCAGTCCAATCAAATGCACTGAACTCCTCTGTAATAGCTTTCCGCCACTCGGGATATTGAATTACTTCCTGATAGGTTCTGGGCTCACGTGTGGAGTATATGGCAGTGAGATATGCATGAAACTGTGGTGAGTAGGAAGCTATGGTGGAAAAGCCAAACTAGTCAGAAGGACCAGTGGCATTAGGTGTATAACATGTCGATAGGGATGCAGCGGTGGAGATGCAGGTGTGACGGACCGGGGGTAGGCAGGGTGTGGAGGGTGAGGTCGGTGGGGTGGGTGCATGCAGTGGTGGGGATGTAGGTGGTGTGGGTTCATGATGCTGTGGTGATGTAGATGGTGCGAGTGTAGGAGGAATAATAGGTGGAACGTCAGTATGAGATGAGAAATGAGCCAAATGAGTGGGATCAAATGGAATGCATGAAGGTATGGTCAGGGAGATAGGCCAAACAACTGGGGAGTCAAGAAAATTAGCATCCTCGGGAGAGGTCAAGTAGTATGTAGAGTTTTCACAAAAAAAACATGTTGGGAAATACAAATACGACCTAGAACAAGATCAAAATAATGATATCCTTTATGTTCTGGACTGAGACCTAGGTGAACACACTTAGCAGCTCGGGCGGTGAGCTTGCCCTCAGTGGGAGGGAGAAATACATAACAAATGCACCCAAAAGTACGAAGCATACTGTAGTCCGTTGGTGAGTGAGGAAGAACCTCAAAAATGTGTTGTACCGATAGGACAGACGAGGGAGTGATGCTAATATGACTGATAGACGCCATGACAGCTTCATCCCAGAAAGAACGAGAAACATAAGAGAAGATTAGAAGAGTACGAGCCATCTTAAGGATGTGATGATGCTTGCGTTCAGCTACATCATTCTACTCATTTGTGTGAGAGCATGATTGCTGAAAGAGTGCACCATGAGATTAAGGATAAATCTCATACTAGCGAAAGTGTACTCACTAGCACCGTCTGAGCGAAAAGTTTTGATGCGCACATCAAACTGAGTATGAACCATAGTCGTAAAGAACTGGTAAATAGTAGGTATCTCAAAGCGTTGGCGCATAAGGAACACCTATGTGTATCTAGTAAAGTCATCGATAAAACTAACATAATATAGATAACATTTGTAAGAATGAACAGGAGAGGGTCCACATATATCAGAATGAACAAGTTGAAAAGGATGGGTGGTTGGAGAAGTGCTTTTGATATTAAAAGGGAGTGCAATGTGTTTGGTCAAATGATAACTTTGACAATTAGACAAATGTGTAAACAAAAGAGGACCAAGGGCAGTAGGCACCACTACAGGCTAAAGTCTTGAGTCGAGACTCACTAACATGACCTAAACATCTGTGCCACAGATCAGCTACACCAGAAAAATTAGGATGAGATTTATGTGTATGTAGAAAATCTAGGTGATATAAACGACCATGTCGACTAGCACGTCTAAACTCTTGACCAATGTGTGAATCTGTAATAGAACAACCTAAGAAATCAAATGTAACAACAAGAACACTATTGCACAATGCACTTATGAAAATAAGGTTCATGGATAAATGAGGAGCATAAAGAATATAAGGCAATGTGAGAGTGGAAGAGCTAATAGACCTCGAGTGTGTAGTGAGAAGTTGTGAGTCATCGGCTGTGTGAAGGGATGGAGAATGAGAGAAAAGTGCAGTGTTGGTGGTGAGCAGTGTATAATTACTATTAAGATGATGTGATGCACCAGAATCTAAAATCCATGAACAATTCATACCGAGAGTAACAGAGAATACAGGGTAGACCGGCCAGCAGTGACTAACTGACCTAAGAGCTAGAGTTCCAGCTGATCGATGTGGTGCTGAAGATTGGCCCAATCAGCAGGAGATGGCAAGGCCGAAGTAACTTTCATGGCCGAAGAAGTAATAAAAGAAGCACTGCGAGGAGGAGTGAGACTAGTGGAGATGTGGCATGGATCAAAATGAGGACATATATGTTCCTGGTGTCGGGATCAGGATAGGGAGCTAGATGGTGCTACCGGTGTCGAAAGAGTGAAGAGGAAGATGTAATAGCAGGGAAGTCTGTGGAGACAGAAAGATACTGGTGAAATTGGGGTTCCATTCCATTGGAGAAGTATTAGTACCCGTATTTTTTTAACATTTAAAACAGTTAGGATTTCGGGTGATTTCGGGTGGTTTGGGTTTGGTTTCTCGGTGTGAGGAAAGAGAGCAATGGAAGTAGGCTTTTTGGGTTAAGGAAGTTTTGGGGTGGCGATTGGGATTTTAGGAGGAGGTGGGTGGCTAGGGTTTCGGAAAAAGGAGGTCGTTGCTAAAGACGAAGTTGGTTGCTACCGAAGATGTTTGAAGACGAAGTTGGGTTGCAGGGTGTTGCCGAAGGCAAAGTTGGTTGTTGTTGCAGAAGGCGAAGTTGGTTGTTATTGCCGAAGACGAAGTTGTTGCCGAAGTTGGGTTGAAGATGAGTGTTGATGTTTCTTAAATATGGGTTGAAGATGAGTGTTCAAAACTCTTGTTGTTGTTGATGATGATGACATCAAGAAAAGAAAGAAAAAAAAGTGTAATTAGCATTATGGATTAGCGAGAGAGAAAATAAATTATTGCTATGATACCATGTTAAGGTTAACAGAGAGAGTGAGTAAAGACTGTTGGATTATTGGATTGATTATAATTGAGCCTCCGATAAATTGGAGGAATCCAAATACTAAACTGATACATGACCCGATAAGGGACTAAATATATAATACAATATCTAACACACACACACACACCATCATCATCATTCTCCACCTCATCCATTGCTTCTTCTCCTTTTTCTTCTTCATTTTCCACTACAGCCTCATCTCGACCACCATCTCCTCATCTCCACTCCTAATTGCCACCCAATCCCCAAGTCTCTACCACAACCCGAGCTCCCTCTCCCTCGCACCTTCGCTGCCTAAACCCATCACCCAAGCTCCGCACCACCTCTGATTCCCAAGCTCCACCTCTAACACCCACACCACTGCGCTACATCATCTCCATCACCACAACCACCTCCCGTATCCACCACCTCGCTGCAATCACCACCTTCATTGCCTCGCCATCATCCCAAGCCATCCATCCAACATTTGCTGCCACCCTACTCCAGATCTGCACCACACCCGCAACTCACCACCTCAAATCAAATCCAAATTGTCCCTCAATATATATATCCATATAATAAAACACAAAGAAAGCTATCAAGTGGCTGTCATTTATTTGGAAGAAAATCAACGGTCTAGATTTTTGCTCCCATAAGATATTTTCCCTCCCAAAATTCAAAATCTCCCCCCCCCCAAACAAAACAACTCCTTCATTTATTACTCTCTCTCTCTCTCTCTCTCTCTCTCTCTCTTCCCCCTCTTTTCTCCTTTTTCATAATTCTCTCTCTTTCTTCTCTCTTTTTTTACCCACGTATGTCAACAACAACAACAAAACAGTGAATGTTTTTTTTGGTTATGCAATTTTGGATTATGCTTTTTTTATTATTTCAAATTTTTAATTATGCTTTTTTTCGGATTATGCTTTCATAACTCAATAACATTCACTTCCATTTAATTGCTTTTGAATTACCATATTTGATCTGATTGTATTATACTTCACTGAGTAATTGTTTTAGATTAGAATGCTTCACTGAGTTAATTTTGATTAGAATGCTTTTTTTCATTATGCAATTTCGGATTATGCTTTTTTTTGAATATTTGGGCATTTGCTGCTTTGAAAGATCCTTGCAAATTATTTAATTGACTCACTTGATCGTGCTTTTATGGACAAATCCATGCTTATTCCCTGTATTTCGGGTTTTTGTAGCTGCAAAATTGTATTTTGATCTGCTTTGCTGCAATTTCACTTCACGTATACATTACAAAAAAATTTCTCCTTTAAATTCATACATGGTTAACTACATAAAAATAAGCAAGGAGGAACTAACTCATGCAGTTAGAAAATGAATTGCTACTTATGTTAGACTCCAAATAAAAAAAGAAATCTCTTATGATCAAGTCACACACAGGAAGGAATTTTTGATTCACTACTGTTGTAGATTCACAATACTATTTTTGAATCCCGAGCTGCTGACAAATAATCGTGCAATATACAAACTAATAAACATCAAGGTCACTTCAAAATCCTACTTCGAAGTACATCAATACATCAACACATCGTCTACTTGCTATATATATATATATACATACACACACACTAAGCCCTCGAAGCCCTCGAGATGATGTGGAGTATATATATATACACACACACACACACACTAAGCTCGAGATGATGTGGAGTAGTGTGTGTGTGTGTGTATATATACTCCACATCATCTCGAGCTTAGTGTGTGTGTGTATATATATATACTCCACATCATCTCGCGCTTAGCGTTGGAGTGTTTCGTGGAGCCTAGAAGCAATCAAATTTGAAAACAATTATAAGTGGGTAACATCTTTAACTATTATATTGTAGAAGATGTATGCATGTTTAGATTCTTTGAATCATGTGCGAATTGTTAGAGAAGCTATATTGAAGGGTGTATGCATGCTTAGATTGATTGAAACATGTATGAATTGTTGTTAATTAATTGTGTAGGATTAACTTGAAAACGTTTTACAGTTTCTGTCCTGAATTTTGGACTCACTTCCGAAAATCTTTTCTCTTTAACTATATGGAATTTAAAGCTGAAATTTTATATGTGTACCTGGTATATATCTATAATATCTCCTCAAAATTTTAAATAAATCCGATGTCATTCCTAGTTAAGAATGGGAACATGATCTATTCTATAATTCTGTCCTGAATATCATGCTTACTTCCAAAAATCATTTCTCTCAAAATATATGGAATTTGAAGCTGAACATTTTATATGTGAATCTATTATATGTCTATAATATGTTCACAAAATTTCATGAATTTTGGATAATGTTTAATATTTTAAAAAAAATCAAACTTATGACTGGTTGACAATTTTGTCTTGGTTCTGAAAATTTATATACCTCCCAGTTTTTTACCATTAAAACCTATTATATGCTGTATTTTGAGAAAACTCAAAACTAAAAATTTGAAATAGATTCGTTAATCTTTCTTTCGAGTCTAAGAAATCAAATTTCTATGAACTGTGGGTTTTTCGGTGATTTTTATAAGTAGCAGGTGCAGTTTTCTGGAATCTGAACCTACTGTTTTGCATATGAATTTAGACAAAACAATCGTGGTTATATTTAGATGTTCTTAACTACAATGTTGTAGTAAACTCATTCAAGTTTCATATGAAATTAAGAAATCTATTTTTTTAATAAGTTTTGGAATTTATATGATTTGGTCAAATCTAAATGAATGATGGAGACTTAGGTGATGACCGAGTTCGGCAAGAATTAAAGAACTCCGAAGGAGTAGAATAGGGTCGGTATGACCAAGATTCCAGTTTATGTGAAATGTGAGTCCGGAATAGGGATCATTAAGTCCATATTATGTTTTGCATCATTTAGACTAAGATCTTGCATTAGTTAAATTAATATTTTGCACTAGAAGAAGGTATGACAGAAACAATGACGAACATATCCGATAAAGAACTTGCGGTTCTTAGGGGTTTAGGACTGAGGATATGCCTAGTAAATCCACATGTGTGGGCTAGGGGTATGCCTATTCTGTATGCAAAAAGGCTGGTAAAGAGCTTGCAGTTTCTTGGAATATTTGGGACAGGAGAATACACCCGTTAAGTCCACGTGTGGGGGCTAAGGGTATGCCTACCAAGATCCGTAGTTTTGGAAGATTGACTTACTAGTGTTCATGACTGAGGATACACCCGTGAAAGAGCTTACTGTGTGTGGGCTAGGGGTACGCATGTCAGGTCCAATATCCTGGGAGTGCGACTTACACGTGATTACGTGTTGGAATACAAATCATTGAGTTAGGTATTGCATAGTGAGGGATTGAACCCTGTAATGAGTAAAAATTCTAATAGCTTGCATTCGGAAACTATGTTGTATAGGCGGAATATCATTCCAAATAAGGGTGCATTAAAGGAGCATATTTGAATTGTGCATGTTAGCATAGTGAGTATATGTATGACACTTTGTAAGTTAGTTCACACCCACTCATATGACATTGTATAATTGACTATTTTCCATTTACATTTAATATATTGATTCAAATTTTATTTCTATTATGCTGTGTTTTAGGAATTAGTTAAAGTTCTTGTGATTTTTACCGTCGGCCTCACAATATGACAAACCCACAGATTGTATTTTCATGTATTATATTATGTTTATGTACTCAATTGAAGCAAAAGATTCTTGGTGTTTTTCAAAAAAATTGTGTATGAAATTCGAGGCGTTACAAGAGGGGCACAAAAATCACAAAATTTATTACTCTAACCAATTAAATTCTGAACCTAGGAATTCTAAACTTCCCCTAAATCTTCAGTTTCTTTTATCTTATCATCATCAAAGTCCAATAACATAACTCTATCCACTGCTGCCCTCCGAACCCCTTCTCCTTCACCACCGACAGCCACCCATCACATCTCCACCTCAACTCCACTCCAATGCCATCCACACCCGACGACTTCATTCCAATCCAATCCAATCCAATCCCAACAGCCTCTATTCAAACCCAAGAATTTGTTTGTGTGGGGCACATGGCGTTACAATCGCTTTCGTCGTCATTGCCTGTTGTCCTCCATTGCCAACATTGACTACTATCTCCGAGAACCCCATCCTTTGGTTGGTTGCCTCTGTTTCTTCTCCTTTATTCTTTATTTTCATTTTAATTTCACTCAAGAAAATATGTAAATCAATTTGAAATTAATACAAAAAGAAATGTTCTTTTGCGTTCAATGAAAGTTGAATCTCGAATGTGTTTATGGGTTCATATGGAATGGGTGAGAGGTTGAAGATGAGGTGGGCACATAGGCTCCACGTATTTTATACTTCATTTTTAGTTCCTTAATTATTCATTTGATCAATTAGAATAAGTCGTGTATACATATACATATCGTACCAAACTACTAACACTTAATTTGATTTTGCATTTGTTTCATTTCATTTGATATATCTATATGCACGAATAAAAACTCATACATTCTTATGATATAAAAATATTTATATCATCTGACTTCTTTAAAATAATTAATTAAGCTTCTTTAATTTTTGTTAAAAATAAAAATAAACATTTTGTATGAATAAAAATAGCATCTTGCTCTATAAAATTTCTAACTTTATCAATTATTCGGTTCAAACAAAACTTCTTATTAATAATAATCAAATAAAAGATAAAGTCTTTTATAAGAAGATGCTCTTTTTATTTAGACAATGATCCTCATAAATAACAATACAATTTCCATATATAAAAATGAGTTCTAATATGAAAGAAGACAACTTTACAATTATTCGATTAAGAGAATGATTTCTTGTTTCTAATAATCAAATAAATGTAAATACTTTCATAAACCCAAAAAATGGTTTTTCAATAAAAGAGAAAACCAATTAATTATTGTGAAATTGTTAATTTATTTGAATGCAAGGTTTTTGATTGAGGATTTTCAAAGTGCAAGTCTTTACATTTAGGGGTGGCAACGGGCCGGGTTTGGACCAGACTTATACAAGCCCGAGCCCGAAATTTTTTATAGGGTCCAAGCCCAGCCCAATTTTGGGTCGGGCTCCAAAACTCAGGCCCAAGCCCAGGCCCGAATAAACCAAAAAAGCCCGAGCCCGAACCCGACCGAATGTTCGTTCCATGTGTATAATCATCTTCTTCAACAACAGAGCATTATTTGAACCCATATAGCTTCATGGCCAAAAATTCAAAGGCATTCAACTTAAACACTTATATTCTCAACACCAAATACCAATCTCCAACAACATAAACTCAATAATGAAAATCAATCATAAGTTTTTGTCATTTAACATTCGAATTATAAAGTTATATGTATGGTTTTAAACACAGTAGAGGGCTTACCGAATCGAGTGCGTCCTAGAGAAGGAGATAGCTGGGCCTGGGATTTCTGGGCGAAGGCAAACTCGCACTTGAGACCGATGCGGATGTTGGAACGGAAGACGAGCTCGCCGGAATCAGAGGAACTTCCGTTCGCCATGGCAAATTTCAGATCATGGAATTTGGGGACGACAATAAAATTAGGGTTTCGTTTTTTCCCTCTCTTTTTGATTTTGGGGATTTTTTTCTTTGAGCGAGGAAAGGGAAGGAGAACAGAAGAGGGGCACGATTTCTGGGAAGAGATAAATGAAGGGGCGAGGTGGTTTGGTATTTATGGAAAGAGAGAAATGAAGGGGCAGCCTCAACTCAAGTATCAAAAATGTTTTAAAATCGAGTCGGGATCAGGTCGGACCCATACATACCTGAACCCAGCCCGAAAATTTAGTCGGGCTTATTTGTTGAGTCCGGGTCCAAAAAAATGAAAGAATAAGCCCAAGTCCTACTAAAAACGGGACAGACTTGATCGAGCTCGGGTCGGGCTCGGGTCAATTGCCAATCTTATTTACATTCACTATCCATATTCTATTGTTCTTTACCTTTATCCGTTATTAATTTCATTTTAATTTCAGGTATTGGTTTGTGGGCTCCCATTGTATTATATTTTAGGGATAATTTAGCAAATGCCCCCATTCAAAATATAGAAACTAGCATATACCCCCATTATTTAAAAAAACTAAGAAATACCCTCAGTTTGGACGGAACCATTAAAATTCCCATTAGTTGACTCATGTGTGTCACACGTGATATGTAAAATGACCTAAATACCACAATAAAATATATTTTAGCAAATGCCCCCATCCAGCAAATACCCACAATAAAAAAAAGATATTTGGGATATTTTAGCAAATGCCCTCATTCACAATGCGGAAATAGCATATACCCCCACTATTTTAAAAAAAACTAAGAAATACCGTCAGTTTGGATGGAACAGTTCTAGGGTTTTGATTACTATATAATACGTGTTTGTTGTTTTGACAAAAAAAAATCAATGCCAGCATCAATGCGTTGTTTTCACATCTCAACTTGGGTGCTGTTGAAGATGATGCACAACCTAGTGTGATAGTAGGTAATATCATATTAAAAAAATTCGTGAATAATTCGTTAAATTCGCAAATTATTCACAAAGAAATAATTTGCCGAACAAATTCGTGAATTATTTGCATATTTGCATTTAATCCCCGCAATTCGCAAATTATTTACAAAAATCACGAATTAAACGAATGTTTCTTGAATAATTTGTGAATTTAGCGAATTATCAAGAAATATTTATGGATTTATATATTTTTACTTAGGTGATGAGTACTAACTACTTAGATGCATTAAATATTGTATTTCTTTATTACCGGACTTTTGCCAGTTTTTTCCCGAATTTGCCAGATTTTTGTTGATTTTCGAAAATTAAATCTTGTCGAATTATTTACAAACGAAGAATTTGTGATTATGGTAATACACAAGGTATTGTTGAACCTATAGTGAATGAAGATAATGGATGCACATTCTAGAGTGGAACAGGAGCACATAATCTACTGTAATAGATGATGGTACACAGGCTAGTGATGATGCACAACAATCTGTTGTAATAGATGAATTTTTTTTTTGTTTTTTTGGGTCAAAATCTGACGTAGAACCTTTTTCCATTACATTATTATCATCATTACAGGAAGAAAGTTGTTCAGACTGACTAACAACACATAACACTCACATTTTTCACAACACCTAACACTGAAATAGTGGGAGTATATGCTAGTTTCTGCATTTTGAATAGGGGCATTTGCTAAAATATTTCAAATATCCTTTTTATTTTAAATAGTGGGGTATATGCTAGTTTTCACATTCTGATTAGGGGCATTTGCTAAAAATACATTTTACCATGGGTATTTATGTCATTTTACATATAACATGTGACACACGCGAGTTTACTTAACGGAGATTTTAACGGTTCCGTCCAAATTGAGGGTATTTCTTAGTTTTTTTAAAATAGTGGAAGTATATGCTAGTTTCCACATTTTGTATTGGGGCATTTGCTAAATTATCCATATATTTTATCAATGAGTAATGCTACACCCACTACCAATTCCACTACATTTTTTTTTACTATCTTAGGTTGCACACTCCAACAGGCGAGGGAAGATAGAATAGGTGGGGGAACTATCCAATAGAAATGTGTAACCTAAGATAGTGAAGAGAATGGTAGTGAAATTGGAGTTAATTAGAGATTTAGGCTTCCTTTGGAAATTATTTGCAGAAAAGGCCTAATCACAAAAGTATTTGCAATTAAGGCCTAGCCTCCAAAATTATTTGCGATTAAGGGCTAGTTTTTTAAATAAACTTCTACATTTCCTTCTCTATACTATTTTCTATAGGATGTGTAACCTTTCTGCAATTTAAAAATTTGTTTTTGTAATTATTTCTATTTTTCTTACATAATTAATTTTTTAACTGCTTAAAATGTATTAAATATTTTACTAAAATTTTGAGAAAACCAGGTTAGAGTTTCTTACTTAAAAATGTGGCTCTGATACCAACTTTTTAGGTGCGAAGCGTGAAATCTCTCCTAAAAAATAGAATTAAAGAGAGCATCAAAAAACTTTAAAACTTTAAAGGATCAAAAAAATTTACCGATGATAATTTTCTGTAAAATAATATTCTTCGAAATAATGTATATTGTCTATCTCAAAAAAGTAATCAAGTGTGTCTTCAAGATCTCCCATATATTCTAATTCTGTCTCAGATATTTCACTATCACCATCATATGGGGGTTCTTCGAGTTCTTCTCTATGTCTATTTCCATCTCCAATCTGTTCATTTTCTTCTAGAAATTATCTATATGCTGTTGTAGGGCTCCAGATATAACTACTAAATACACCATTCTCATAAAATAATAAAGATCTTTCATAAAAAGTTAGATCATTAATTATTTCGATATTTATATTACTAGTTTCTCCAGGATTTATTTGATTTATTGTTATAATTATTACTCATTGTACACTAAAGAAGAATAATTTGAATTCATAATAATCATTCATGCTTGTTACTCTATGAGAAAAATAAACATCAAAATCTAGCATTCTATCACTTCCTTGATAATTAATCATTAACTCAAAAATTTCCGAGACAATACTCAAACTGTTATTATCCATTAGTTCTATTGAACAACAATAATTATAAAATCATGAGTAGAGAGAGATTTCTAAAGATACCCTAAATATCAAAACAAAATGACCCATCATGCTTCCGACCTAGTTAAACCTCTTCGAGCTGCTCAGTTACTACCAGTGGATAAAATACCTACGGTATGCACCCCGATTTCAGTTCTCCTTTTACGTTCCTCCCATCTCAGGATTACTATGCTCTCAAGAGAGCTTCATCCGAGAGATACATCTGGAACAACTAGTAGTACTTCGATACAGGCAACTACAACCTAGGTCGTTTCCTACTACTATGTGTACAGTCTAACTATGGAAGGTTACAAATGGGTTTTTTTGCAAGATCCTTCAAGCAAAGCCTTACAAAACTCTCTCTAAGTATGAAAAATTAGTTTTTCATACCTTATTTTATACAAGATCTTGTAGTAAAACTCATAGAAAGATAGTTTTATTTCTCCCAATCCCCTTATAGACTTTTCTTACAACTTTATCTGGAATTTCTTTCCTCATAGATAGTCTGCTTCTCTCACTTACCCTGCCTCCCCTTTTATAGAAGAAGGGATGGCTTTACACCAGATATAATTATTGTTCTCATTACATCATTGCTTACATCATAGATAAATAATTGAGCTAATTACGTTACTGCTTACGTTGAAGATATCCTCACGTGCTTCACATCAGAAATAGCTCTTTGTCAGCCTTCTTTTGTTCTTTTCTGCATTGTCTGTATTCATGTTGTAGTTCCATCCTCATTAATCTACAGTAGTGGATAGCTGTCTCTTCTGTTATTGTCATGTCTCTCTTATGCAGGATTCGATACCAGCTGTCAAAGACTTCTTTCTTTGACTGTGGTTGTTTAATTTTTTCTATGCTATAGATCATTAATTTTTGTAGGTCAGGACTATCATAGATCCATATGTTACCGTCTCTATTTTGTATGTCCTTCAGTTCACAATACCTTGTTCTAAATCCCGTAGCTCTTCTTTCTGGGATTAGTTTTTCAAATTTTTTGTTCTTATTTTGTATAATACTAGTTGCTTCAAACAGGATTTGTGTAGTCCTCCCTATCTTTATAATATGTTCGGCTGGTAGTTCTTCATCATTTTCAAGGAATTCTGGAATAGCTAAAAATACCCGGACATATATTTTGGATGCCTTTGTGAGACCAAAATAACTTTTAGCAACTTTATATACTTCTTTTGGTAACTGGCTAAGTTCTTCACATTCTCGAGATGGATAGATGCAGTGGATAAGTCCTCTTTCGAATAATACCCTCACTGTTTTTGGATTTGCTCCTGATAGTATGATTGCTTTGTTCATATGTTGTTGAGAAATAGTTTTGATAAATTGGTTGACCTGAGTGGTCTGGCATAATTTCTCAATATATTATAAAATAAATCCTTCTTAGAGTATTTTGGAGGATCTGAGAGTAAACTCTCTTTGTAGGTAGTAAGCTGTATGGATGTGGAGTTTTCCTTTTGTGTGGCTATTTTTGTGATCCCACTTGTATTTTTTGGGTTAATAGGTTCACTCCCTTCGCTCATTTTTTTCAATATATTTGTATTTATATGTTGGTAAATATACTTTGAAGACCACATATTTGTAGCTATAGTTGGTTAAATGCTCCTTTTAATTGCTCCATTTTCTCCTTTAAATAGACTATATCTTGTTCTATATGCTGAACTCTATTTTCCATCCTGTAAAAATGAAATTGTTAGCTTCTTGATAAGAAATCTGCTAGGATGTTATCTTTTCCTTTTATATTTTCTATTGAGAAGTCGTAATGTGCTAACTCCATTTGCCATCTTATCAACCTTTTATTTGCTATAGTTGGGTCTATTATCTTATTAATCCAATTCTTTGCTTGTGTATTGTCTGTTCTTACTGTGAATTTTGTATATATTATGAATAACTCAAACTTTTTTATAGCTTTTAAGATTACTAGTAGTTCTTTTTCATTTATGTGGTAACTTTGTTGGATCTGTGTGAATGATCCACTGATATATCTGGCTAGTCTTTCTTCTTCTTCTTCACCTATTTCAAAGAATTTTAATAATGCTCCCCGATTATTTTCACATGCATCTGTTTCTATTATTCATGAACATTCTTTAACAGGTAATCTTAGCTTATTTAATTTTGAAGTTTGTTGTTTTAATATTTTAAGTTTTTCTTCATCCTCTGGGGTCCATTCCCATTTCTTAAACTTTTTTAGTTTTTGTTGTAACCAATTTGTTTTTGCTGATAAATTTGATATGTATCCTCTTGTTTGATTTAGTAACTTGATTATAGATTGTACTTCTCTTTTTTTCTTTTAGGACATTAGGAAATGTCTTTATTTTTTCTGCTGTATGTGGCTGTAGTTCTATTCCTTCATGTGATAATTTTGTTCTTAAGAATTCTATCTCATTTTTGAACAATTTTATTTTCTTTTTTTTTGATAGTATAATACCTGCATTTTTTACTATTTCTATGAATTTTAGTAGATGTTCTTTATGTTGTTCCTCGTTTTCGGATCCTTTAGAATATCATCTACATATACTAATATGAAATTGTTGTATTTTTCAAATATCTTATCCATATATTCTTGAAATATTCTTGGACTATTTTTATAACCGAATGGTAATATATTCCATTCATAGAATCCTTGAGGTGTGCTAAATGCTGTTAACTGTTTCGAATCTTCTGTTAGTTTTACATGATAAAATCATGATTTACAATCAAATTTCGAATATATTTTTCTTGTCTTTACTGTGTTGAGTAATATTTGCATATCTGGTAGTGGATATCCAAATCTCTTAATATTTTTATTTAGTTCCGTATAATTTACTACCATTAGAGATTTACCTCTTTTTTCTTCTGAATGTTTTCTTACTATGAATGTTGGTGACAAATGTGGACTTTGTGATTTTCTTATATAATTATTTTCCATTAATTCTTTTATATGTATTTTGAATTCTTCTAGATCTGTTGGAGTGTACCTTATAAGTCTAATTTTTATTACTTTGTTCATATCTATTAACTCTATATGTGCTGTGGGTTTACTTAAGTCCCATTTTGCCAAGGGGTCTTCTCTGCACAGAACTTCTAATTGTTTTTGTAAAATTTCTTTTGTAGTTATTTCTTGGACTTTTTGTATTCTAATTTTGTTTGGTAAATATTGATATTCACCACGCTGGGTTGAAGAAACTCTGATGTGTAGCAGGTCGGTTCTGAAATAAGGTTGGGTTATTCTAATTGCTATTGCTTGGTGTCGGCAAGGTGTCGTAAATACAACTGATTTATGTAATATGGCTATGGGATCGTATTGTTGGAAAAAGTAATTTCCTAAGAGCACAACATTATTCATATCATCAAACTGGTATATTATTGGTATTTTTAGTATGTAACTTCCTATTTGCACATTAACATTTTGTTGATACTTATCAGGTATGATAGTTTGTCTAGTTAATCCAGTTATTGCTTTTTTATTATATCCATCTCGTTTCCATTTTTGTAGTATATTTTCGCGGCATATGCTAGTGCCTACTCCGGTGTCTATTAGACTATGATAGTTTCTTAATTTGTATCCTTCGTAAACAAATTATGTTAGTATGTATAACGTGTTTTCTATTGCTCTTAATGGATTCATCTGTCCAATATTCTATTTATTACCATACTTTTATTGTTTACAGTTATTGTGATTTTTTCTTCTTGAATTGAGTAAGGTTGTACTGATATAAGGTTGTCAGTTCCTAATAATATTTCATTAACATGGTGCTCTGGGTCTACATGTAAGTGTAATAACATTTCCTTTTTACCATTTATCCTTAGTGGTATGTACAATTGGATGCCAATTATTGTAATAGTCTAGGTAGTAATATGGATTTTCTAATGGCATTAATTCAGTTGTTTTTACATTTGTTTGTTTAATATTTGAATTAGTAGCTCTTGTATCTACTAAGGCTACTTGTTTGTTCCATTTTCCATTGTCATAATATTCTATTTCTACTTTAAATTGGTTATTGTTTTAGTGTTCTAATGTATTTATTATTGGTATTAATTCCAATGTTTGTTGTTTATTTTTTATTGATAGTGATCTCTTTTCGAACATTATTTGTGGTGTCTTTCCTTTTACAATTTCTTTTGCTTTATTAAAATCAAATTCTATATAATTTGGTATAGTCATTTCAGGGTTTTCTCTAGCTGGTTTGTATCTTATAATTTCACTGAATAGCGGCTCTATTTTAAAATTATCTGTATTTCTATTTTTTACTCCATGCTTACTAGTGAAAGCATAAATATTTCTTATTTGTATACTCATAACTTTGTTTTTTTTTATCATTTCTATTTCTGATAATCTGTGGTACATGACTAGACTTTTGTCTTTATTTTCTTCCACCATGCTTATAGAGAAATTAGGTTTTATTGTAAATTTTATCTTTTGATACATTAGATTTCCTTGTACAATTCCTATTAAGGCATCTTGTGTACTTGATATTATTCTATCATCCATTAGGTATATTTCCAGGGGTGTATCTATCCCTTCCTTAAAATAGGCTTTTATTATTATTTGTACGGCTCCTAAATGTATGCGTCTTAATGTTTTTCTGGTTTTCTCATTTATTTTTTTCATCTCTTATCTTATTATTCTTTCGGTTATGTCACGCCATGCTTCCCCGAATATGAGAACACAGACACGTAACTGAGGCCCAGCGAATGATGCGAATACATCATTCATAAGCTGTATTGTTAACTCAACAACAAGATAACAATATCAACCACGCAAGCATGTAAAATCACAATAGGATAACAAAAGTACATGATATAGTACATGACATAATACATGACATAACCAACAACTGGAAAAGAAACATAGTTATGGGTCAAACACGCCCGAATTACAATAAAGAGTACATGAATAAAACATGAACTAAAATAACATGAAAATAAATAAGACTAAAATCTTTGCTCAGCAACACCTTTGGGTAATTTTCCATCTGGACCTGCAAGTATATTATTACAAAAAGAAGAAACAAGGAGGTATCCGTTAATGCAAGTCACGGGTTGCAAGTGGTACAAGCTAACAGGACAATTATAAAACAAAACAAAAGCACAGAAAGGGAAAGGAATCAAGAATCATATAATAGAAGATATACAACATGCAAACAGAATTATGAATAAGACATCATGTAACAAGTGACATGCATGTAAACTAGTAAACAAATCAATAGGAACATGTACATGTAAATGAGTAAGCAAGTAAACGTGTCAACATGAACGTGTAACATGTAAACAAGTCAACAAGAATAAGTAACATGTAATTGGATCATGCAAGTGTACGTGTTAATGTCATGTCTTTTATTAATTCTATCTAGATAGCACTTCATGCGTCCCATACCACATGGTTGCTACACGCAATCAAGTGAACGTTTAGACTAGTAGTGGATTCTATAGGTCACGTACCCGGGAAATCATGTTAATAGTATCTTGTATCGAGATACGTGCAATGTGAAACATGTAGTGTGAATTGTAACGTGCACATGTAAACCTGTAATTTTGCAAACTTGCAACTTGTAACTTGCAACTTGCATCAAGAAACCACGAGCTCCCGTCCGAGTACGCTCTTCTATATTGCCCACTACTCAATCTTTCTCCTTATACCCCAGCTTGTTATCTTTTTATTACAATTAAACATGAACAGTGACTGGACCGATAAATATCTACATGCAATAACAAGGACGAGTAACATGACAGGGTCGAGTATCAAGACATATGCAATGCCGGAAACGTATTTCAGGGTTTATAGAACATGTTGATGTGATCAATGGCATGTGCAACTTAATCAAGAATAAAAGATATTATAACAACATGCAAACTAGTAACAAGACAAGTAATTCATGCACAACATCCTGTATAGGTCTAAGAGTATATATGTGTGTATCGTGTTCATACAATGCATATGGTGACAAAGTATTCGTGATCATGTACGAATACGAGATCAACGGGTTATGTATAATACGAATAGAGTCAAAGGATATACTTGCGATATTTTGCAAAGAAACTTGTACTAGAACAAACGAATTTGTACAAGAGATACTTGTCTATTAATTGACGAAAATGATATTAAAAACAAGAATAACAGGATTAGAATCCCGGGCAGCGAAGCATGTGCAAGATACGTGGCAACCATGCCAAAATAGAAAACTCCCAAAATAGCAAACAGCAACTCCACTAAAGCAAAACAATCCTTTCTCCAAAACAGCAACACACCAACTCCACTTCACAATACCAAACTTCAATACAATAATCCAAACAGCAAATCAAACACCAAACAGCAACAATACTCCACTTCTCTACAAACAGCAACTTCAATTACCCACTCCATCTTCTTCCTCACAGAGACAGAGAGAGAGAGAACAAGCGGGAGAAAAGTGAGCGGCGATTGGACAGTGTTGGCATTGGTGAGCGGAGGCAGAGCTTCGGGGGTTGTTCGATGGTGGCGAAGTCGAGGAGGCGGCGCGACGGCAGGAGGAGTCACTAGTAGGGGGTCGACTGTGCACAAGGAGGGTGCCGAAGAGGTGTTGCGGCTACAACGGGGCACTCAGGAGGGCGATGACGCACGGGGGAAGCTTCAACTTTGGCAATGGAAGGAGAGCAAAGGGTCGACGGCAAAGGGAAGTAGGCGCTCGACTGTGGGGGATTCGAGCGGAGGAGGAGTTAGGAGTTCGGACAGGAAGGTGGTGACGACCTCGGGATCGCGTCAATGGCGAAGGAACGACGAGCTTCGAGGTGATGAAGGGTTTGGGAGGTTAAAGACGAGCGAAAGGGGATCGCTCAATGGGGAAGACGAGCGGAGAGCTCGCGGCGCTCGGCAATGGCAAGGGGTCGAGGAATGGCGATGACTGCGGAGGGGGTGACGACGGTTGGGTGGACGAGGTGAGGGGAAACGGCGAGCAACTGGTGGTGGGCAGTCGAGGCTTCAGAGGATGAGCGGGGTCTCGGGATTGGTGAGCAGCGGTGGGTTCTTGAGGTTGAAAATGATGGGGGTGGATGGGCAGCTCGACGTGGGGCAGAGGATGGCGACGAGAAAGCAGTGTGGAGTGGAGGTCAAGATGCTGGCGATGGGAGGTCGCCGAGGTGTCGGAGATGGCTCAGGGGTTGACGAAGAGGACGGTGTCGAGTTGGGTTCTTTGCTTCCGTTTTCGAAACAGGGGAGAGGAGCGGGAGAGAGAAGGGATGGGAGAGATAGAATAGGGGAGAAAAGGGAAGAGAACGTGAATATGGGGGTGATTTAATATATAATATAATATAAAGTAATGGGGTGAGAGAGTGTGGGGGTCGTTACCAGGGGCATGGGGAAATGTATCTGCAAAGTGGGGAGTTGAAGTACGGGATAGAAAAGTGGGGGGAAAAGTTAAGATATTGTATACGGGTAGGTGTAGATGATGAATCTGTATAATATATGGGTGCTGGGTTAGTGGGTTTGAGCTTGGTTCATGGGCTCAAAATATTAAATAAAATAATTAGGATGTTGGGCTTCATAAAATAGTTTGAATAATGTAACAAATAAGAAAGAATAGTTATAACATACTAATAATTTGAAATACAGAAAAATACTTGAAAAATATGTATTAATGAAAACAGGGGTTACAGGTTATTAATGGGATTATGGTTTTTCCTTGTGCTTGTTCAATATCAATAGGTTGTTCATTATTCCTGGCTATTATGATGGTACTTTTCTTCCTTTCGAATATTGGTAGTTTAAAATTTTCTTTTGGATTTATATCTAATTTGGTCGTCCTTATTTTATCGTATTTTTGTATGTCAAAGCACATTCTTTCCCTTACTTCTTCATTATTTTCTTCTCTTTCTGATGGTTCTCCTATTTCTGTTATTTCTGTCATAATGTTTATTTCACATTCTTCTGTTTCATCT
The DNA here is from genome assembly GCA_017893485.1 of Hemerocallis citrina. Taxonomy (NCBI): domain Eukaryota; kingdom Viridiplantae; phylum Streptophyta; class Magnoliopsida; order Asparagales; family Asphodelaceae; genus Hemerocallis; species Hemerocallis citrina. Next base: position 203,397,797 of record CM030365.1, read on the forward strand.
TCACTACTTTCACTATCTTCTTCCATTACCATTATTTCTTTATCTTCACTTATTTCTGACCATTCTTCCTCATATTCTATGGGTTTATAATTTATGTTATTCATTCCTTCAATTTCTTCAACGTATTTTACATTTTTTTTTCATTCTTTTAGGGATATTTTGTGATATATGTCCTACCTCTCCGCATATGTAACAATTACATTTCTTAGGGTTTTTCGTATACTGTCTATTTTTATTTTTATTTATTCTTCTAAAGTATTTTTTATAAGGTTTTTTAAATCTCTTAATTTTTTTTCTATATTTTGGTTTATATTTTTGGAATTTGTTTTTATTCTTCTTCGTATAATTATAGTTATTATTACATCCCCAATGATTCGGTTTTGCATCTTCACAACAAATTCTTTGTTTATATGTTCTATAGTATTTCATTGTTGCTCTAGCATCTTGGCATACTTTATCTCTATAATCTTTTACGAATTGTGTTCTATGCCCTAAAATGTCTACTTCTGGTTTTATTTTCTCACCTATGTATGCACTATATATATTTATACTCCATAGATCAGGTAGTTTTAGAAAGAATGAGTCCAGAATTGGACTATGTTCTTCTTTAATGTAATAACTATCTTGAAAATATTCTCGGAATTCACAAGCATAGTTGTCAAAATAACACATGTCGCATATTTCTAAGTTGCGTAGTCTCCATCTTGCTTGATTCTTTTTGTATATAGTGTGTTTTTCTCATTTATCGTATACACTGAATTCTGTTCTTATTGATATTTCGTAATTTGTAATTATTTCTTTTAGACCTAATGTTCGTTGTGCTGAGGTTTCTTTAGTTCTTTTATAATCAATTGGTCTTGATTTTCTTATAGAATTTCTTTCTTCTTTCTTTAGTCCATTCCACCATTTTGCTACTACCCCTATAAAGGTGGCTTCTATAAATTTATTAAATGTGTTTCCTGTAAGATTTTGCATAAATCCTACTATTAGTGAGGACTTTACCCATTCTTCAATTGTCCTATCTACATCTTTTACGCAATATAGGTCTAACCATTCTTCATTTTCTGCTATTCTTTTTTCGTAGTATTCTATAGATTCATATTTTGGGGTTTTCTTTTCTTTGTCTCTTCCTAGCTGCATTTCTCTTTTTGTGTTTTGCCATTTTCATTGTAATTGATAAGGTTTTTTGTTAGGTAGTGGCCTTAAGATTTCATACATGTCATTTGGAATTTCTGTAGGTTTTGCTATAATCTTATCTTGGTCCATTTTTATTTCTTCAATTGTTATATCTAGATTTTTCAAGGCTTCTTGTACTTCTTCTGAATTAGGATTTGCCATTAAATCTTCTATTTCCAAAATGTTTATAGTGAGTTTTGTTATGGCTTCTAACTTCTTAATACCTTCTTCCGTTATGCCTAATTCTTCTTCTGGGTAGTCAGTTATATATCTACCTAATTCTTTTATATTTTTATTTATGATTTTTAAATCTTTTCTTATATCTCCTACAATTTCAGGACCATTGTAATCTTATTCCAACTAGGGATGGCAACTGGGCCGGGTCAACCGGCGACCCACCCGGGACCCGCCCATTGAACCCGGCCCGGTTAAGAGGTTGGCGGGTTCGGGTCGAACCCGTGTACAGTAACGGGTCGACCAGTGGGTTACGACCCGTTGGACCCGTACGGGTCGAACGTTCGACCCGTTACGGGCCGACCGTTGACCCGCGGCTCGAACGACCCTTTGGCACTGTTCAACAGAGCCGTTGTTAACGGCTCTTTTAGCCATTTTTTTTGTTTTTTTTTTTGTTTTTTTTTTTGTTTTTTTTTGGTTTTTTTTCACATTTCTAGCCTATAAATACCCCCAAAAATCTCCTAAAAAAATCACACCTTACTCTCTTACTCTCTCTACTATTATACATAATTTCTAAAGAATTTTTCAACAATTGTAGTATTCAACAAGCAAGTCTACAACGAGGCATATACACGATCAATTTTCGATCGTATCGAAATCAAAATTCAACGTCTTCAACTCTCTTCAACCCTCGTCAAATCTCCTTCTGTAACGCCCCGAATCCCAAATACACTGAATTCGAGATGTTCTACAGGATCTTTTCACTTTCTTTAGTACAATTTTACAGGGAAATTAAAACTTTTCATCATACATCAGAGATTACATCGATATTACACTTTTCTTTTGCACAGAGGAAGTAAAATTTACAACAATTGGATAAAAGTACAACAGCATGATATAATCTTTAAGCATCCATTCCTCTTTAATCTTTAACATGACATTTACCTGCATATAAGACTGTGGGTACATCAGTTTATTCAACCGACGAACATTATACACGGCCATCCTCTCTATGCCGGAAATAGTATAACTTAACTTTCCATATTTAACAAACACAAACTTGTCACATTCAAACTAAAGGGACTACCCTATTGATATCGTGTTGTGATTGTGCACTTAATCCTTAATGCATTTATTTATGTTACATGACACTAATGCGCACTTGTTCGGATTCTATGCATCCCATACTACATAGGTCCGAGGGCAAGCCCTTATTCGTTCTTCATCTTTGTAGGGTTCAATCCCCCGTTATGATTTAATCTACTACTATAATTACGGTAAGTATCCTAGATGTTATCTGACCTACGAACTCATGTCTAGGCACTCTGGAGTAGTATCCTCACCCAGACTCATCATGGGAATTCCTGGGATACGCTCTCACCATAAACATGACACCACCCGTAGTCTTCAAACATCCCACGAGCGTCGCCATTGGGACGGTACTCTGGAGTAGTATCCTCACCCAGACTCGTCATTGGAATTCCTGGGATACGCTCTCGCCGCTACCCAGGGCCCTCATACTCAATGTTTTTCTCATACTTTCATCACCTCTTCACTATGCACTAGTCCTTAGTTTTATTAAAAATCATGAACAAAATTAATCTCTAGAGTTAGCCTCTCCATCAACCGGACTTATTCATTCATTTCCTCATGACCAATCTTGGTCTAATTTCATTTCAACTCAATTCTCAATGCCGGGGAGACTTAGCTACTCTATTTCAAATTTCATTTCACAATCTTCAACTTATAAAATTTCCATGTTGAGTTCTCATACTCACATGTACATTCTCTTTTCAATTCATGATTTTACTTTTGTTCACAAGTCCATCATTGCACATAAATTGCATATACTTATCAATTATCACATCACCATAATTCCACATTACTAAACAATATGCACACTTCATATATTGTTCCACAAGTGATAAAATAATTGCATCATGTCACAATAACCACATTTCTTTTTGCCAAAATCAACTCTTAATGTTCAATTCACTTATTCTTTCAAGTTATAAATTCATATCAATAATCTATATAGAACCATATGTCTATTTGTGCATTTTAACTCCAAACCATAGTTAAATTCATTCAAATAACTCCCAAACTATTTTTAGGAAGTCCCTTACATTTTTAGGAGAATATACATATTTTTTTCATAATTTTTCGATACATAAAACTCCCAAAAAAATATTTTTTTTTTCATCTTGCCGATAGCAAGATTCAAACCCAAGCACACCACCGACACAGCCCAGAGCACAGGCCACTAGGCCAGTTGCCGCTACGGTATAAAAGGTAACTGAGAGCTTTAAATGCTCTCAGTCTGCTGTTTAATTCTTTTGAAAGAATTAAACAAAATAATGTTTGATCCTGGGATTCGAACCGGTCACGGCAGAGAACCCAACGTGACGCTGTGACCACTCGAGCTACATGCTCGGGTTGTTACAGTGTGCGTTAAATTCTTTTTAAATTAATACCCACTGTTATAAAATTATTTCGATGTTCAACCAAACTTTGTTTCTTATTGCTTTTGTAAAAATCACTGAAAATCTCCAGATCAATTCTCATTCATATGAGTTTCATACCAGTAAGATAAAAATAATTTTTTGTACTAATAAATTATATTTTTCACTCTAGTCGAAGAATTGTTCATTAAGCTAATATATTTCTAATTTTCGACATTGGTTAACACTTAATCTTCAAATCTCTTCTATCCAAAATTCCTTATACAAATTTGCTGATATTAATCTTTCATCTACCACATAAATCTACTTCCTTTGAATTTGTCCAACCCCACAATAATTAAGGAGGTCTCTTCACAATTTAGCACTAACAAGGTATAGATTTTCTTTTTCATGCAATTAGTGATGGCAAAAATGTGTTTTCTTTAAATCAACATGTACTTCTAGTTCAATCATGTGCATCACAAAAATATATAGTCACTTATCAATTATTAGGTTCACACATCAAACATACAAGAAAGTTGCTCCTTCAAAAAGCGTGCTCTTTCTTAATCAATTTGCATGCTTCAATTTTTCAATTAAACTAACATCCTCATTAGTATTCTCAAGCATCAATACTATCATCATTCATTTATTCTAATGAGCATGGAGAATTTTATCTACAACTTAATTAACAATAATAATCACATGCAAGTTTGTTCATTAACATACTAATCACTTTGTAGACTAACTTTCCATAAAAAATGTATTTTACTAACATTTTCCATGAATCATTTTTAATTAGGAACAAAGATAATCAACTCACTTTGTAATCACATTCTTATGGCATACAATCACACATAATTCGCATATCACTAATTCAATCAACTAGAGATTATTTATTCAATTAAAGGCGCATTCTTATTAATCATTTTTCATGCAATTTGCTAATGAGATCTAGCATATACTCCTATATTAGAAATATGAAATGTTTACCCACCTTGAATGGAGAGAAAAAGAAACACACAAAGCAACCAAGTCCTTGCAACACGATGCACCTCCTCCTAGCCGAATGCGAGCACAAGCTCCAAGCCACCAAGCAAAACCGAATGCTTCCTCTTGTAGTAGCCGGCCACTCCTCCTTGGAACAATCAAGCAATCCCACACAATCTCTCTATCTTTTATAACTCACACTATTACTAATTAAGACTATAATTTGGAAGTATGTAATTGCATATGAAAATAGCCATGAGAGGGGGGGTATTTATACTTGAAATCAAGTGAAATGGAGGGCCAAGATTGATTAGTTGGTTGTAGAATGAAGGGCCAAGATTAGGGTAGGAGTTATAAAAACTACCCACATCCACAAAACTACCTCCATGAACACCATGACTAAATTCAAAATTCCCTCCCAAAAAGATGCAAACCGGCCCTATTCAAGAGTGTGCATTGCACGTGTACGTGTAGTGCACGTGCATGCAACTAGGCCAAATTTGTACATTTTAATTTGTACAAAAATAAAATAATGATAAATTAGTCTTCTACATGACAAGTTTTAATAAAAAATAGATTAATTCATGGGCTTTATTTTTGGGCCAAAATAGTTTATTAAAATAAATAAAATAAAATACATTTGGGCTTTTAAGAAAAAGGGCTTTTCATTAAATTAAAATAAGGCTTTTTATTTATTTAAAGAAAAGATTTTGTACAAAATAATTTGAGGAAATATCTTTAAATATTTATGCACATCATAATAAAATAATCCAAACAAAATATGCACGTGCACACTACGTGCAAAATAAATAATTTTTCATTAATTGAAAAATCAGGGTATTACAGCTTCAAGCTCTCCTCAACTCTTCAATTGCGGAATCGGTAAAGCGCTTCTTTCTAGTTCTATTCTATTCTTATTTTCACGGTTTTTTTTACATACGCGTATTCCACGGTGAACGGTATCAAAATTTCATACCTCTCTCGTTATATTTTTTTGCGTTGTAGTTAAAATTATTGTTGGTTTTTTGATCTTCTCTATCTCAACTCTCTTATTTTTTAGATTTTTTTTTATAATTCACCATTCCTACGTTGTGTATTTCTTTTTTACATACATTAGTACATTACTACATTATGTCTAGATCACGCGGTAGCGGTCGTAGCGGACAAGATTCCTCCTCCTCTTCCCGTAGGCCACCAATTGTCCCAACTAGTGAGCCCGCCCAAGAATACCACGATCCTCCTACCCAACAATGGGGTACACACGACGAGGTTGCAGGTGATATACAATTGGAAGAAGAAGAACAACAACAACAACCAACCGAAACCACACAACCCCGTAGTAGTAGGAAAAGTAGAGGTGAAACTAGTGATTGGCATAAGTTTTACGATTATATCCCGGACCAACATACTCCCGGTATAGGTTTGAAAGTTTGTAAAACATGTGGTAAAACATACAAATTCAAGATGGGTGACGGCATCGGTACAATTAGTAGGCACATCCAACATAACCATAAAGACCTTCTTGCTGAACTACAAGGCCAACAAAAAATCAACCCTAGGACCGGTCTAGTTGATAGCCACCCTTATGATCCCGATCTTCTTCGTCGGGAAATGGCCCGATTAGTCATTAAGGAAGAGTTACCATTTTCCTATCCCGAGAGTAGGGACTTGAAAAATTTTAATCAAACGGCCTTAAACCCTCATTTTAAAAGAATTCCGAGAAATACTTGCAAATCGGATTGTTTTAAAATGTACATCAAAATGAAGGACGCTTTGATTGCAATTTTATGGATTTTAACTTGTAGAGTTAGTTTAACTTCGGATTGTTGGACGGGTGTCAACAATATTCCAACGATGGGAATAACATGTCATTGGATCGACAATGATTGGATTCTTCAAAAAAGAATCATATCACTTGCGGCGTTGCCATATCCCCATAGTGGCTCTGAAATAGCAAATCGTATTATAAAAAATTGTGATGTTTTTTATATTCGCGATAAAATTATGTGTATTAGTTTTGATAATGCATCTAACAACAACGTAGCAATTACTACTTTAAAATCCGTATTAAATCCTCCATCTGATAATATTTTTCATGTTAGATGTGCATGTCATATTATAAATTTATGTGTTCAAGATGCATTAAAAATAGCCGATCCATATATAGTTAAAATTAGAAATTGTGTACATTTCATTGCATTAAGTCCAAGCATATTACAAGAATGAAAAGCTTGGTGTAGGATTAGAAATGTACCTTTTAGAAGATTTCCAAAGGATGTTAGACACCAATGGAATTCTACTTTTGATTTACTAAATGTTGTTACCGAATATAAAGCAGTTGTAAATGATTTTTGTATCGCAAAAAATATGCACAATTTTGAAATGACTCCCCCCGATTAGTTTTTCGCCGAATCTTTGTTAAAATTTTTAGAACCTTTTAAAACCGCAACTTTAAAATTTTCAAAAACATATGAATCTACTTCTAGTAGCATTTTTATTGAATTAGTTAGCATGATGCAAATATTTAACGAAATGTTAAATGATATCAATGTTGGTGAGATTGTAAAACCTGCATTCCAAAAATTTTTGAAGTATTATTTTTCTCCTCCTATGTTGATTTGTGTTGCTACCGTTATGAATCCACGTATCAAATTAGAAGGTACGAAGAGTTTGATAGAAATGTTTTTTGCATTACTTGGGGAAAATGTAGAATTAGTAATTGATTGCGCTAGTTTTTTAGTTCAGTTTGAATCTACGTTAAATAACTTGTATGATTATTATGATAGACATTTTGCTTCTAGTAGTACAACTTCTGTAGTTAGTTCTTCTTCTGGTACTTCTAAAGGTAAGGGTAAAAGTAGAATTAGTGATAGAACATTTAATTTACTTGAACAAATTCAATCAAAAAAATCTAGGACTAATCAACCAAATGAATTAAATTGGTATAACCAACAAGATTCTGAGCCTTCTACTTCTCCACTAGATATTTACAATGGTGGAAAGACCATGAACATACTTTTAGTATTCTTTCAATTATGGCTAAAGATTTACTAACTCCTCCTGTCTCCACAGTTGCTTCTGAGAGTGCATTTTCTTCAAGTGGCAGGGTTCTAACTGATTACAGGAATCGCTTGAAACCCGACTCGTTAGAGATGCTCGTTTGCATAGAAGACTGGATGAAGGCTGAAGATAGGACACAAGGGAAAGCACTATCAACGTCCACAAGTGGGAGCAACTCGCCGGAAGAACAACAACAACAACAACAACAATAGCTGTTTTGCATCAACAATAGCAACTCGACCGACACGTTAGGAATTGTATTACATCTTTGCTTGTTATGTTAAATTAGAAAAATTGGAGTCAATTAAAATTGTATATAAGAAATATGTTATTGTATAAAACTTATTTGTGAATTGAATTCTTCATTTCATTAGAAATTGTGAAAATTGTATAACTTAAATTCATATGAATAATATTTCAAATTTTTTTGCCAATTTCACTCTTTCAATCTTATTATTATTATTACGATTTTTAATGTTTATTAGTATTATTACTTACTTAGTATTATTATTATTATTATTTTAAGCTAAAAAAAAAATCTACCTATATAAACGGGCCAACCCGCGGGTCGACCCGACCCAACCCGGGTTGAACCCTAAAGGGTTCACGGGTTGGGCGGGCCACCCAAATCAAGTTTGGGCCCGGCCCGGACCGGCCCGACTAAGTGGCCAAACCGGCCCGAGCCCGCCCAAGATACGTGCCAACCCGTACGGGTTGGAATTAGGGATGGCCTAATTCCAACTCTAATTCCAACTCTTGTATGTTTATCATATAAATTTCTAGGCTTATGTTAGGATTTAATGCAATTGCTTCATTGGCCATACTTAGCTTGTTATTTTGTATGCTAGTAGGTGTTGGTAATACCAACTTGCTTCTTCGCTTCTGTAATCTAATACTTTGTATGCTATCTCCTTTTGTATTTCTCTAGGTAGTTTATTAGTTATTTTCCTTGTTAGTAACAAGTATTCTAATATTTCCCTATTAGTTATATGTTTCATTTCTGTTAATCTTCTATCAATGTATCTAATTTTAAATTTTAAGAGATTTTTGAATCTTAATTTCTTTATTTTCTGGAAATATCCAGTTTTTAAATGGGTAGTGAGTTATGCAATTTTTTTTGTTTTTATGCAGTATAAATATCTTTAAAGATAGGGCTGTTTTTGTAAGATTTTCTTCAACTTGCCTTTTACTCAAATAGTTTGGCTAGTGACCCTAAAACACAAATAGTTTTTTCTAACTCTCCTAAATGTGAGAATCACTCGTGAAATTGGTGAATTTTTTTGCCGTCATAAGCCACTTTTTGAAAATATTTGCATTTTTGGGCCAGTTCCCCAACTATTAGCACTGTTACTGCTAAATCTGGTGTGGGGGCAAACAGATAGTATTTGTGGATTCATAGGAAAACTGAATAGCAAAACCTGAAACCTTTCCACCACAGTTTAACCGTTGACTCCCGCCGTTCACCTGCAAAAAGTTCGAGATACCGGGGTTGATCCCGACGACGCACCCTCCGACGCTCAAGTCAGTAATCAGGGATGATTATGAATGAGTGTTAACTAGCAAAAGATTGATTACCACTTAATGGTGGTGGATGGGGGGTATTTATAGCCGCCTTTGGGATCAGTTTAGGAATGAAATCCCTAATTCCCCGTGAAAGGATAGAGTGAATCAGGGTCGTTGATTTAATAAAATCAGAAACCCTAATTCTATCCAGCTGGACTGGATTTCTTGTGGGTTGGGACCCGCACCCAGTTAAGATGGATCCGTTCGTGGGTTATTGGGCCTTTGTAGAAAAGACCCAGTACCCATCTCAGACCCGTTTATAGGTGAAATTACCATTTTACCCCCAAGCTTTAAGATTCGTGCTCGATCTGGACGGTTCTGATTTAACCCCATTTTTAGCCATATCACGAGCCCCCCACTCCCGAAGACTGAGTTTGATCAGCCTTTGGGGAGTATTTTTACTGTTTTAATGGCTTTCGGAGTTGTATCGGAGTCCAAACGAAGGTTTATTGAATCTTTGTATGAGGTGTTATGGTAATTTTCGAAGATATTTGCACGCTCAAGGTTGTTCTTGAGCTCTCTTGGACTTCTGGTAATTTTTCTTAATTTTTATCTATTTTTTGGACTATTTATTTAATTTTGCGAAGCGGTGATTTGTTATTCGGGGGCCTTAATTGACTCTTCTAAGCAATAATTATTTACCCAGGGGCTCAAAAATATTTTTCCAAATTTATAATTATTCTTTAGAATTTTTAATTAATTTTTTCGAATTTTTAATCATTTTTTCGCAATTTTTAAATAAATAAAGCAATTTTAATAAATAAAAATTAATTTTTAATTCCGAATTATGACGTGGCATAATCTGGGCCCTTTATCAGCTTTGGGCGCGAATTTTGGGGAGATCTAGGACTGTGCTTGCCTGGAGGAGTGATTTCTTTCATTTCTTGGCGTAAATACTTCGGCGTCGTTGCCGACCCCCTCCAAACGCATGCTATTAGAGAGGCCGAGGTCTGGAGGGGTTTGGCGACTTTTGTCGAAGAGCAGGGATATCTCGGCTAAGCTTCAAATGCAAAGAGCTGGTTCGGTTAGCTTTGGCCGAAGTTCGGAGGAGGTTCGGCGAGTTTTGGCCGAAGTCCAGAGGGGGTTCGGCGCGTTCTGGCCGAGGTCCGGAGAAGATTTCTTCCCTGTAAGAAGGTCGGTGCCAAGAGCGCTCGGCAAGGCGTGTCGAGGTCCATTTTTTCCATGTAAAAGGGTCGGGGCAAGAGCGCTCGGCAAGGCATGCCGAAGTCCATTTTTTTAATGTAAAATGGTCGGTGGCAAGAGCACTCAGCAAGGCATGTCGAAGTCATTTTTTCCATGTAAAATGGTCGGTGGCAAGAGCGCTCGGCAAGGCGTGCCGAAGTCTATTTTTTCCATGTAAAATGGTCGGTGGCAAGAGCGCTCGGCAAGGCATGCCGAAGTCATTTTTTCCATGTAAAATGGTCGGTGGCAAGAGCGCTCGGTAAGGCGTGCCGAGATCCCAGAGCAAGATTTTTTGCTCGTTTGGGCATCGGTGCCAAGAGCGCTCGGCAAGGTATGCCGAGGTGTAAGAGTAGATTTGACGGCTAGGAAATGACAGGTTGTGCTGATGACTGTTGAGCTTCTGACAACTTTGACCGTTGGCCATTAATGCGACCGTACTTCTTAGTGTGGTAATTGATGTGATGGTACAGCTCCTTTTGTCGCTTTGCATAAATGGGCCTGACTGTTGGTCTTCTTTAGGCCCATCATCCTCGTTTTGTGTGCCAAGCTCTATAAAACTCCACCCCCTCCCTCATTTTTCACTTCTCCGACTTTTTTACTCAGGTGATTATTTTCTACTAGCAAGAACTCACGGTGATCGCCGACTGTTTTCCGGTTAAAATTCCGATCACGATTGTCCCTTCAAGGTAACTTATACTTAGTTTATTTCCAAGTATCAAAATGTCTCTTTCTCCCGTTTTCGAGCCTTCCCGCTCTACTGGCAACGCACCGTCTCCGAGTCCCAAAGCTCGCACTAACAAGGGCAAGAAGGTATTTGGTCGGGACACTATTGTGGAAGATCCGAAGCATATGGGGGAGTTCGGTAGGTTGCCAGGGGAGTTGACAGGGCTCCATAGGGTTTGGGAGCTTCCGGAGGAGCACGCCGAGCGCATAGTTCACGAGAGGGGGCGCACCTTCGAGGAGAACGTGGCAAGGGAGACCTCGGAGGTGGACGACACGGTTTCCATCCTCGGCGAGGTGGACTTGGCAGTGATCTGGGTTTGCTTCCAAATCCCGAAGGAGTATGAACTAATGCTGCCGGGTCCCGGGGTTAGGGCCAATTCACCGCTGCCAGTAACCATGTGTTTCTGGCCGGTCGATGCCTTTATCGCCGGTGCTCGGCTCCCTCTCCACCCGTTTGCGATTCAGGTCCTTAGGTGGTTTGGGGTCAGCCCCATTCAACTAATGCCGAACGCGTGGAGAGTCATTAACGGGTTCGTGCTCCACTGCCAGACAACCGGGGTCGAGCCGGAGTTGAGGGTGCTCCGGACGCTCTACCGGCTTTACCAACAGAACCGGTCTGAGTTCCGGTATTATTTGGCCCCGAGGCATGGTGCTCGGCTCGTCGACTGCCCCGACTCCATAAAACATTGGCGCGACAAGTATTTCATAGTGCGGCGCTGCGAGGCGTGGCCCATACCCTCCGGTTGGGTGGAGGAGGTGACAAAGCGAGTGAGGGAGTCGCCAGTGCTTTACCCCCAAGAAGAAGATACAGTTCGGGTCCTTCTCGAACGGCCCAAGTTTGACTGGCGAGATCTGACCGGAAGACGTTCTCTTCAGGGAAGGGCTCTTCCGCATAGATCCTAGTACGTGGCTTTTTCTATGTTCTTTTTTCTTTTTACTTTGCTCATCATAACTTGTCTTTTAACCAACTTCTCGCTTGATGCAGAGGCCATGGATTACGAAGCAGTGCTAGCGCAGAGGGCTGCCCTTGGAAGCAAGGCGCCTAAGAAGAGCAAGAGGGTTGCCACCAAGCTGTCCGCTCTGAAGGCTGCAAAGGTCGCCAGTGCCACCGAGGAGGTGGAGGTCGTGACCCCGAGGAGGGCTCCGGAGGCAGCCTCGGCGTCGGCCAACGTAGGCGAGTTCCCGATAGCTGCTGCGCTCGGGATGGAGGCGCCCCCGCTGACGGTGGATGCCGAGGAGCTCCTTACAGCGGAGCACAAGAAGATCTATATTCCGGACTGGCAAGTTCGGAAGCTCGACGGATTCCTCGGCGACTCGATGTCGTGCATGCAGGCGGTGAAGCACCTGGCGACGTCGAAGGATCGAGCCGCCATGGACGCCGGCCGCACGGGCGATGATGCCATCGAGATCGCTCGTGCGGCGGTATCAGTGAGTATCGATTTTCACTATGTTGATAGCTTGCACATTAAATTTTCTGACTTCTTTCATTTCTTGTTGTTATGCTGCAGATAACCGTCCACTTCGGTCATCTGATGGAGCAGATGACGGAGCTGGAGAAGGACCTCAAGAGTGAGGCCGACCGAGCTCAGGCTGAAAAGGCTCGAATCGCCGACGAACTCGACAAGTTGAAGGTCGAGTTTGAGGGGAAGGCGACGAGGCTTGAGTACCATGAGGGTCTCGTGACGAAGCTCGAGGGCGATCTGCTTCAGTAGAAGGAGGAGTCGGCCAAGCAGCTGGCCGAGGCAGTAGAGGCTAAGGCTGCGGCGGTGAAGGATGCCGAGGCAGCCACCATGGCTAAGGAGCAAGGCTTCCTCACTGCCAATATGGCTAAGGCGTATGCCCAAGCCATCGCGCAGGTGTCAGAGCATTATCCCGAGGTCGACTGCTCCTGATGGCGGCTCTTCCCGGACCACATCGATGACTTCGACCCCGAGTCAGAGGAGGAAGGAGGGGACGACGAAGATGACACCGAGGTCAAGGTTATTGGCGAGGTCCAGGGGTCAGTGGTGACTCTGCTGGCGATGGTGCCTCCTTCAGGGGAGTCCGACCCCGTCCAATCTCGTCACCTCGGGAAAGAGGTCGTCCCCTGACTTCTTTTTTTTTTTGTCTTTTGAGCTGTTGATTGTATTGCCTAATTGCGGACTGGACACCGCATTTTTGTGATAAATGAAAGTACAACTTTTGAGCTCGACCTTGTGTTTCTTTTGAGTGGTTTTGAAATTCGACTAAGTGTTTAAACACAAGATTTTAGTCTTTGCTAGGCGCATGTAGTCTTGTTCAGGAGTCGGATGTGAAGCAAATTTCGCAAACATTTACTGAGCGTTCTCGTTTTCTGCTCTGTACTTTTCAGCTCGCCGAGGTGACCCAGTCTGCCGAACCCATCCGCTTCGAGGAGGAGTTACGCTCCGAGGTCGGCTTAGGGGCGACGAGGTTGTGTTTAACCAGGTGCCGAAAGCGCCTTTACGAAGTCGAGTTCGGGTTGCGCAGGGCCGAGAGTGAGCAGAACCATCTGCAGCTGATCTTAGGCCGGAGAGACATCGAGATTCGGCGGCTAGAGGGTAGGCTTGCCGAGATACCTCCCGTAGACGAAGATGACGGCTCGTCGACAGCCTTCACCAATGGGCTGAGGCTTAAGTGTCTCTAACACTCTTTGTCGAAGATGACAGCGGAGAGGGACAATATGCTCACTGAGGTTCACCACCTGCAGATTGTGGAGGCAGAGCTTCGGGCAGAAGAAGAGGAGTTGACGACGGCGGTGGGCAAGCTGATGGCCGAACGCGACAAATTGACGGCAGAAGTCGACGCGTTAAAGAGGGCCACAGTGGACAGGGACATCGTAGTCACTCAGCTCCGCCGAATCTTTGCTAGCCATCCTAGCACCCCGAGCTCTGCAGTGCCTCCTCGCTTCATGGTGGACGTAAAAGATGACTCTCTGAAACAATGGATAGCCGAGCTGGAGACGGAAGTGGCTCACCTCAAACCGCGCTCAGGACTGATCAATGTCAGGAGTACTTCGTGCCCTCGTGAAGAGAGCGAACGAGGGATTTCATTCTATGAGCTTGTGACCCGTTCGCCTGTTGCTCGGCAAAGTCCGGGCGACGCCCAAAGTGGGGTTGCAATTTCATCAAGCGGAGCGTCTGTTGGCGCAATTGTTAAGAGCAGTGCTGAGGATACGTCTCAGTTCGCTGGGCTAGGGACCAGTTCCGAGGTTAGGCATCGCCGTCCTCGTGTATCTTTGAAGCGGAACATCCCTGTGCCTAGGAGGCTTTGAAGCTCTCTTGCTCCCCAAACTTTGTGTTTTGTCTAGGTGTTTCGAGTCGACTTTGTAGTTTTTGCTTTTGAACTCTTGTAACCTTGTTGTAAAGAAAAGTTTGTCTTGTACTGTGTTCCCAAATTTAACAGAAACGAGGCTTCTTTCCTTCTTTGGACTTGTGTGTTTCGTTCATTCCTGTGTTGTTGAATTATTTGTTACCATCTTTAGCGTGCTGAGGTCCCAAAGCAAGATATTTGGTCGTTTGGTCGCCGGTGCCAAGAGCGCTCGGCGAGGAGTGCCAAGGTTCCAGAGTAAGATTTTTTGTTCGTTTGGGCGTCGGTGCCAAGGGTGCTCAGCAAGAGGCGCCGGAGTCCCAGAGCAAGGTTTTTTTGCTCGTTTGGGCGTCGGTGCCAAGAGCGCTCGGCATGGGATGCCGAGGTCCAGAGTTGTGATTTTTTGCTCGTTTGGGCGTCGGTGCCAAGAGTGCTCGGCAAGACGTGCCGAGGTCCCAGAGCAAGGTTTTTTTCTCGTTTGGTCGTTGGTGCCAAGAGCGTTCGGCAAGGCGTGCCGAGCACTGCTTCGAGCCTCTTAACTCGTGAATTTGTAAGAGAAAAGAGTTTCTTGCAGTGGAGATCAGCCTTTTGGAGGATTATTTCGGCTTTAAACGAACTATAAGAACCAAAGGTTAGCTCCTCCAAGTACTCTTCTCCTATGTATAGTTTAGTTGTAGGAACTTCACGCGCAACGGCAGAGTGCGTTCCAACGGTTGTGGGAGCAATTCCGAATGGCGAACCACTTCTAGCTCGCTTAAGAGCGAGCCTGCGAAGCTGCGTCGAGCCAAGTGTTAGACTCCGAACTCTTCGTTTGAGTGTATTTCAACGGTTGTGGGAGCAATTCCGAATGGCGAATCACTTCTAGCTCGCTTAAGAGCGAGCCTGCGAAGCGGAGTCGAGCCAAGTGTTGGACTCCAAACTCGTTGTTTGAGTATATTTCAACGGTTGTAGGAGCAATTCCAAATGGCGAACCATTTCTAGCTCGCTTAAGAGCGAGCTTGCAAAGCAGAGTCGAGCCAAGTGTTGGACTCCGAACTCGTCGTTTGAATATATTTCAATGGTTGTGGGAGCAATTCCGAATGGCGAACCACTTCTAGCTCGCTTAAGAGCGAGCCTGTGAAGCGGAGTCGAGCCAAGTGTTGGACTCCGAACTCGTCGTTTGAGTATATTTCAACGGTCGTGGGAGCAATTCCGAATGGCGAACCACTTCTAGCTCGCTTAAGAGCGAGCCTGCGAAGCGGAGTCGAGCCAAGTGTTTGACTCCGAACTCGTCGTTTGAGTATATTTCAACGGTTGTGGGAAAAATTCCGAATAGCGAACCACTTCTAGCTCGCTTAAGAGCGAGCCTACGAAGTGCAGTCGAGCCAAGTGTTGTATTCCGAACTCGTCGTTTGAGTATATTTCAACGGTTGTGGGAGCAATTCTGAATGGCAAACCACTTCTAGCTCACTTAAGAGCGAGCCTGCGAAGCGGAGTCGAGCCAAGTGTTGGACTCCGAACTCGTCGTTTGAGTAAAAGAAATTAAAAATAGAAAGATGCAAGTAATCACAAGAAAGTATGAAAGAAGATCTTTATTGATAACTACTAGTCGGCTGCTTCTAAGTTGCAAGCTGTTATTATATTGAAGAAATAAAGAAGCAAAATACAAGTGACAGGAAAGGAATGGTTCGACATCTGAAGGTACTTAGAGAGGCATTCATGCGCTCTCTTGGTATTTCAACAGATGGTCGGCATTCCAAGCTCTGGGATCTCTCTGCCTTCAAGGTCTTCAAGACGGTATGTTCCGGGGCGAACTTCTTTGGTGATCTTGTAGGGTCCTTCCCAATTCGGGGCTAGCTTACTCTTCTGGCTGGGAAAGGAGATAGCCAATTTTCTGAGGACCAAGTCCCCTTCTTTGAGATTGGTAGGACGGACCCTTTTGTTGTAGGCCAGCTCGATCCTCCTTCGATAATTTTGCTCGCGAATCGAAGCTCTTTCACGGAGCTCATCAATCAAGTCCAAATTCACCCGAAGCTCTCTGGCATTTTGATCTTCTTCATAGGCCATAAGGCGAGGAGATGGTAGGCCAACTTCCAGGGGGATCACAGCTTCGGACCCATAGGTGAGATTGAAAGGCGACTCTCCTGTGGGGGTCCGTTTCGTAGTGCGATAGTTCCACAGTACGTTGGGGAGCTGATCTGCCCATAAGCCTTTGGCGGACTTATCTAACCTCTGCTTGATACCGGAGAGGATCTGTCTGTTGGCATTTTCCACTTGACCATTTGACTGAGGATGAGAGACGGAGGAGAAGCGTTGCTGAATGGCAAGGTCTTCACACAAAGATCGGAATGCGGCCCCTGTAAATTGTGTTCCGTTATCGGTTATCAAGACCCGAGGAACCCCGAACCTACAGATGACGTTCTTCCAGAAGAACTGAAGCACCTTGTTCTCCGTGATTGTAGCCAAAGGCTCGGCCTCTATCCACTTGGAGAAGTAGTCGATTGCCACGACTAAGAACTTGAGTTGACCGGGAGCAGGTGGGAATGGGCCCAGTAAATCCATTCCCCACATTGCAAAAGGGAACGGACTTGATAGAGAGGTGAGTTGTGCTTAGGATAGGCGACGAATGCTGGAGTACTGTTGACAGGAGCTACATTGCCGGACATGTCGTTCGGCATCTTGTAGGAGTGTAGGCCAGAAGTACCCATAGTTCAACACCTTCCTGGCGAGGGACCTTGACCCTGAATGTGCTCTGCCTATACCTTCGTGGAGCTCTTGTAAGGCATATGTTGCTTCTTCCAGAGAGAGACACCGCAAGTAGGGTTTGCCATCTACTTGGGTGTAGGAGCGTTTGTACAAGACCCCCTCAACAAGGGTGTACCGCTCTGCTCTGGTTCGGACTCTGTGAGCTTCCTTTGGATCTTCGGGGAGGAATCCATCCCTTAGAAATTCTATCAGAGGTTTCATCCAATTGTCTTGAAGTTGGATGGGCAGCGACTCCATCGAGTCGGGAGTTTCTTCTTCTATGCTCGGTCTGAGGAGCACTTCAATCAGGATGGTCTGCTCGAGACCCTGAAGGGAGGAGGAGGCTAGCTTGGAGAAGGCATCTGCTTGAAAATTTTCCTCTCTAGGGATTTGCTGAATGAGTGCCTCTTCGAATAGAGCTATGAAATTTTGGACCTTAGCTAGATACTTAGCCATTCGGTCATCTCGCGCCTCGTACTCGCCTAAGACTTGATTAACGACCAGCTGAGAGTCACTAAATATCTGGAGGCGTTGTGCCCCTGCCTTGCGAGCCATACCGAGGCCAGCTATAAGGGCTTCATACTCCGCTTCATTATTAGAGGCTTTAAAGTTAATGTGGAGGGAGTATTAGAGAACGAAATCATCTGGACCTGCCAGAATGACCCCGGCTCTGCTTCCCTCGGTGCAAGAGGACCCGTCTACATATACTGTCCAAATAGGAGGCCCGTTTGCTGCTTGGCTAACCTCTGGGATGGTGCTCTCAATAATTAATTCAGCTAAGGCTTGAGCCTTGATTGCGGTCCGAGGCTGGTATGATATGTCATGCTGGCTCAGCTCGATCGACCAATTCATCAGACGGCCTGAGGTCTCGGGCTTGTGTAGGACTTGCTTGAGCGGCTGGTCGGTAAGAACGACCACCGAGTGGGACTGAAAATATGGGCGAAGCTTCCTAGCTGCCATGACCAAGGCGTACGCCATCTTCTCCAATCTTGGGTAGCGGAGCTCGGCATCCCGAAGTACCTTGCTCACGTAATAAATGGGCTTCTGAGCCTTGTCTTCTTCCCTCACCAAAACAGTGCTGAGGGTTTGTTCGGAGGCAGCTAAGTAGAGGTAGAGTGTTTCCCCGGGGATAGGCTTGCTGAGGAGAGGGGGGTTAACCAGGTAGGCTTTAGCTGATCGAAAGATTCTTGTTGTTGTTGACCCCACTCGAAGCCCTTAGCCCCCCTGAGGGCTTTAAAGAAAGGGAGACACTTCTCCCCTGACTTGGACAGGAAGCGCCCTATGGCCGCGAGGTGTCCCGTGAGCTTCTGAACCTCTTTCACACTTTTGGGAGGAGACATGTCCAGTATGACTTTGATCTTCTCGGGGTTGGCTTCGATTCCTCTTTGGCTGACCATGAAGCCCAGGAATTTTCCCGACGAGACTCCGAACGCACACTTGTTCGGGTTGAGCCTCATATCATGCTTTCTCAGTACATCGAATGCTTCCTATAGATCGACAACATGGTCGGCCCCTTGGATGCTCTTGACTAGTATATCATCAACATTAACTTTCATGTTTCGGCCGATTTAGTTCTGAAAGACTTTGTTAACAAGGCATTGGTAGGTCGCACCTGCATTCTTCAACCCGAAGGGCATTACCCTGTAGCAGTAGAGCCCCTGATCGGTGACAAAGGAGGTCTTCGGGATATCCGGGGGAAACATTCGGATTTGGTTATACCTGGAGAAGGCATCCATGAAGCTGAGCAACTCATGGTCCGAAGTGGCGTCAATCAAGGTGTCGATGCTTGGGAGAGGGAATGGATCTTTAGGACATGCTTTGTTTAGGTCCGTGAAGTCGATGCAAATTCTCCAACTCCTATTGGCCTTCTTAACCATAACAACATTGCAGAGCCATTCGGGGTAGTTGACCTCTTGTATGAACTGGGCCTTAAGAAGTTTGTCCACTTCTTCCTTTATAGATTACTGGCGCTCAGGGGCAAATTTGCGCCTCTTCTGCTGGACCGGATTAGACCCCGGAGCAACACTGAGGTGGTGGACGAGGAGCTCCTCGGAGATTCCTGGCATGTCGGCAGCCGACCATGTGAAGAGGTCATGGTTTTTTCTAATACATTGGACTATGTCGGAACATAGGGCAGATGGGAGAGTCTTGCTGATAAAGAACTTGCAGTTCAGATTCTGTTCGGAAAAGAGCACTTCCTCCAGCTCATCCACCGGTTCGGACATAGGTTGGGCGTTCCCTTGGGTAATCTCAAGAGTCTCGAGGGAGAGAATGGGACCCCCGGTGGAGGTCATGTAACACTTGCGGGCCATCTCTTGACTACCTCTTACTTCCCCCACTCTTGCCCTGGTGGGAAACTTCATCTTGAGGTGATAAGCCAACGGGACGGCCTCTAGAGCAGATAGGCCAGGTCGGCCTAGAATCACATTATAAGCAGCTGGGACATCGACGACCATGAAGTCCATCGGCTCCGTACGGGTAGTAGGAGTTTTGCCAGCGGTTACGTCGAGGGTGATTACCCCTTCGATAGTCACTGGCACTCCCGTGAACCCATGGAGCATGTAGCCGGCGAGCTTGAGCCTGTCGCGCGATAGCTTGAGTCCTCGGAAAGCCGCGAGGAAGAGAATGTTAACGGAGCTACCATTCTCGACCAGAATCCTCTCCACTTTGAAATTTGACATATGGAGGTTGATGACTAGTGCGTCACAATGGGGGGTTCGGACACCCTCGAGGTCTTTATCTGAAAAAGTGACCGGTACTCTGAGGCCTTTGGGAGAGGGCATGCCATGTATAGAGTTGACCTCCCAGATGAAAGCCTTTCGAGAGGAGTTGGAGGTGCCTCCCATGGGGCCTCCATGAATGAGATGCAGAATGCGCTCCTCTTCAAACTCGGGAGTCTCATCGTGCCTTTTGGGACGCTTATTAGCCCCCCTGGGGGGAGGAGGTGGAGGAACAACTCAGTCCTTTCTCAAGAACTTAGACAACTGCCCCCTCTGAATGAGGGCCTCGATTTCATTCTTTAGGGCCCGACTATCATCGGTGTCGTGGCTGTGGTCCCGGTGATATCGGCACCACTTCTCTTTATCCCTCTTCTTGCCAGGGATATTCATCTTCGGAGCAGGAGGCAGAACCCCTTCCTTCTCAACCTCCATGAGAATAGTGGAAATGTTGGCGTTAAGAGGGGTGAACTTCTCGAATCTGGGAGGTGGGCGGCGCTGGCCCCCATTGTCCTTCTGGAGCTTCTTAGCTCTCTCTTCTTCAGCTGCCTTTCTCTTGTTTCTAGAGGAAGACCCCTCGAAGGTGGGGAGATGCTCAGCTTCCTCAGCCCGAATATACTTCTCGCTCCTGAGAAGGAGGTCGGAGAAGTTTTGCGGGGGCTTCTTGGCTAGGGAGGACCGAGGGCTGGAGTTAAGAACATTTGACTGGAAGGTTGCTGTAGCGACCGACTGGTCGAGGGAAGCAATGGACCTAGCTTCCGCAGTGAATCGCTTCACATAATCTCTGAGCTTCTCACCCTTCTTTTGACTGAGGTAGAGTAGCGAGATGCTGGTCTTCTCTGTGCGGCGGCTACTCACAAAGTGGGTGACGAAGAGGGTTTCAAATTATTCAAAGGAGAATATGGAGGATAGGGCGAGGCAAGAGTACCATTCCCGAGCCGGACCCTTGAGAGTAGCTGGGAAGGTTTCGCACAGTAGGGCATCGGAAGCTTGGTGGATCAACATAAGGGTCTTGAAGCTCTCGATATGGTCCACGGGGTCTGACTCTCCGGAGTAAGTCTCGAACAGCGGGGGCTTGAAGCCTATTGGAACCGGTGCCTCCATGATTATTCGAGAGAAGGGAGGTCGGCTGGGACGAAGGGTCCTTCCCCTCTGTTCTTCTTCCCTGTCTAGTTGGCCGAGGAATCTCTCCATCTCGTGGAGACAACGATAGACAGCGTCATCCCTTTGATGGAAGCCAAACGAATCTCTGGACTCGTCTTTGTAAGAAGGGGAGCGCGGAGTTCGGCGATGGTAGCTAGGGGAATGGTGAGGACTGCAATGGCGGTTACTCGGAGCTTGAGGAGGGGTTAGGGACCGATGGCGAGAACTTTGGACCGAAGGAGGAGTGGGGAACCTCCGGGCATTGTTGTTGTTCGGCCGGAGGTTGAGGTCTTGCAAGACGGTTGCTTGGAATTGCTGGAATTCGGCACGGGTGATGGGTGCAGTATCATCCCTCGGGGGTTGCTGACCAGCGGGAGAGTGAGGCCTTCTCCTATGGTGCTCAGGGAACTCTCTCCATCTTCTGTGAGGTGGGGACCTCCGATAGTTCCGGCGATGAGGAGATCGCTCATTTGGACGTTCTTGGCGGGAGGCTCCCTCACGGGCCCGCCTTTCATCCAAACGGTGGCGAAGGTCCTCTTCTTTCTGCCGATTAATAAGGATATTGCAGAGGTCTTCGGAAGCTCGGGGGTCGTGAGATGCCATCGAATCAGTAGAGGGGTTGTGCACGGAGACGTGGTCATGATGAAGGTTTTGTTTCTGAGGATTGGGACGGGATGTCCCTGCACCGACATTTTGGGGCCCGAGTGGAGCCCTGTGGGATTGAAGGTTCTGAAGAGGAGGTTGATCTTGCTGCGGGGGCTGATCAGACTGTGGTGGGAGTTGCCCCTGCAGTTGGACGGTTTGGAGGGGGATCTCCTATTGCGGTTGAGGAGGAGTGGGTCCACGATTGGACCCTTTGGATCTTAGCTTTCGGGGAGGCATGGCTGGAGATGATCTTAACCAAGGAAAGAGGAAGGAGTGTTATTCGTAGATTCCCACAGACGGCGTCAATCTGTTACCGCTAAATCTGGTGTGGAGGCAAACAGATAGTATTTGTGGATTCTTAGGAAAACTGAATAGCAAAACCTGAAACCTTTCCACCGGAGTTTGACCATTGACTCCCGCCATTCACCTGCAAAAAGTGTGAGACATCGGGGTTGATTCCGGCGACGCACCCTTCGACACTCAAGTCAGTAATCAGGGATGATTATAAATGAGCGTTAACTAGCAAAAGATTGATTACCTCTTAATGGTGGTGGATGGGGGGTATTTATAGCCGCCTTTGGGATCAGTTTATGAATGAAATCCCTAATTCCCCGTGAAAGAATAGAGTGAATCAGGGTCGTTGATTTAATACAATCAGAATCCCTAATTCTTTCCAGCTGGACTGGGTTTCTTGCGGGTTGGGACCCGCACCCAGTTAAGGCGGATCCGTTCGTGGGTTATTGGGCCTTTGTAGAAAAGACCCAGTACCCATCTCAGACCCGTTTATAGGTGAAATTACCATTTTACCCCCAAGCTTTAAGATTCGTGCCCGATCTGGACGGTTCCGATTTAATCCCATTTTTAGCCATATCAAGCACTTTTGGGCTACTTTGTGCCACGTCAGTAGCGGCCGCTATTCTCAATAGCAGCCTCTTCATTTTGAGGTCGCTAATGGGAATAACGACCTATGTTTTAATTTTTTTTTTTGAATTTTTTGTTTGCCGTCGCTATTCCCACTAGCGACCTTAGTATAATGAGGTTAGTGAGCTCAAATGAATGTATTGAGACACTTAGCGATTTCTAAAGAGTTTTCCCCAAAAATTTAAAACTGAGGTCGCTATTGGGAATGACGACCTTAGTATACTAAGGTCGCCATTCCCAATGGCGACCTCAGTAGGAAACACAATCTACTTATTCTTTGTAAAATTTGTAAAATAGTCATATAACTAAGGCCTCTATTCGGAATAGCGACCTTAGTTAATAAAGGCCTCTATTCCGAATAGCGACCTTAGTTTTAAAAATAAATTGCTTGTTATTTTTCAGAGAACAAAAGCTCTCTAGATTTTGCTAAGTGTTAGAATACAACTCATTAAAGTTCGCTAATCCCATCAGCGACCTCATTATACTAAGGTCGCTAATGGGAATAGCGACGGTAAACAAAAAATTCAAAAAAATTAAAACATAGATTGCTATTCCCATTAGCGACCTCAAAATGAAAAGGCCACTATTAGGAATATCGGTCGCTGCTGACGTGGCACAAAGTAGCCCAAAAGCGCTAATAGTTGGGCAACTGGCCCAAAAACGAAAATACTTTCAAAAAGTGGCCTATGTAGGCAAAAAATTCGAAATTGGTGGTGGATGAAAGATACACACAATTATATTTTTCACCGGGACCTTAAATACATAAGAACCGGCCCTGTTCTTCTCCTCCCTCCCTGTCCTTCTCCTCCCCTCACCTCACCTCCTCCTCCCCGCCCTCAAAAGTTGCTCCAGCAGCGGCATTTCATTGAACACCTTTTGCCTCGTCCTCGACTCCCTCCTTCGCTCCTCCCTCTTCGACAACGCCCTCTCTACCGTCGACCTACTCCTCCATCATCCTCTCCATCCTCAACCAATCCCACCTCCTCCTCGCCCTCTCCACCTCCCGCAAACTCCTCGATCACAACCCCCATAGCATTCCCTGCAACCGCCTCTTTCTCATGCTGTGCAAATTCGACATGCGGAAGGACTTCTGCCACCTGTTCGACGAATTGCGCCAGAGAAACTTCCAGTTCAACCGCGTCGGTACAATCTCCTCATCCATGCATTTGGTTCTTGGGGGGGACTTACCTCTCGCATTGTCATTATTTTTGTCGTTATTTTAAGAAATGAAGTTGAAAGGTTATGCAATGTCGCCGGATATTTCTACTTATAATTCGGTATTCAAGGCGTTGTGTTGTAATGGGCGGGTGAGAGATGCTTTGGTTGTCTATGAGGAAATAGGGAAGTCGGGTGGTCGTGGGGTAGATCGGTTTCCGTATCAGACGCTGGTTTTGGGGTGTGGGGCGGATCGGTTTACATATCAGATGCTGGTTTTGGGGTGTGCCAAGGCGTATCTGTTGGACGAGAGGATGAGGGTGTTTAGGGAGATGAATGTAATGGGGTTAGGGCGCATACGGTGGTGTATACTAATTTGATAGATGGGTTTTTGAAGTGGTTGAGAAGATGGTTGGGGATGAAGTGAGGGCGAGCAGTTATTTGTTTAATACATTGATGGATGGGGTTTTTTAGGAACGGGCTGGGGGTTGCGGGGTTTGTTTTGTTTTGTGAGTTGAAGAAGAAAAGGCAGTTTGTGGATGGGTTTAGTTAAAGTATTTTGATTTATCATTTGTGTAGGGAAGGGAGGGTGGGTGAGGTGCTTGAGTTGGCGAAGGAGATGGAGAACAGAGGGCTTGTGGTTAATTTGGTGATGATAATGTCGTTGCTTATTGTGCTTCATAAGAATGAGAGATGGGATTATGCGGAAAGCTTGGTGAAGTATGTGAGAGATAGAGCTTTGTTGCCAAATGTATTTAGGTGGAAGGAGGAGATGGATTCTTCGCTGCGGAGTCCACCGGACAAGGGGAAGGACTTCACGCCGTTGTTTTCGTCTCTCGGAAATCTAAGTGATATCATGAGTTTGATTGATCTTGATCCATTTCCCGAAAAAGATGATGGAGACGTTCGTTTGCATGAAGAGACAAAAGATGAGTGGTCGTCATCTCCATACTTGGACCAACTTGCGAGAAAGTTTGAGAATTTGGACAATTCTCGTTAGAAGTTTTCTGTGAGCAAAGGGAAGAGGGTTCAAGATAAAGGCGTTGAATCTTTTGATGTGGATATGGTTATCACTTATTTGTCCATCTTTCTCTCCCATGGGAACCTGGGAGCTATAGTTACAATGCATTGATGAGCTCATTTGTGAAGAGAGGGTATTTAATCCAAGGGTTGGGAAAGATGGGGATGGCTAATATTGGGAGTTCAGTTCTTGATCGAATGCTGAAACAGGGTGGCTATCTAGATATTGTGATGTATAATACAATGATTCATGCTTGGGGTAAAGCGGGAAGGATGGATGAAGTGAATGAGTTATTCAAACAGATGACTGGAAGCGGCATTAACCCTGATGTGGTAACTTATAACACACTCGTTGAAGTTCATGCAAGGCTGCAATGGTTAAGGAAGCTTACAAATACTTGAGAAAAATGTTGGCTGCTGGGTGCTCACCGAACCATGTAACTGACACAGTATTGGATTTCCTTGGAAGGGAGGTCGAAAAATTGAGGGTCCTAAAGGAATCTACTAGGCGCAAAGAGGAGCTCAACAACGATAGATGATTACGAATGTGTATACTTCAATTGGTGAGCTGGTATGATCTGATACTTACAAGATTCATTCTCCCTCGATTCATTTGTTCAATTTTGTATTAGTTTGATTCATCCTTGTTCTTTATGTTGAGCCCTTCCCATTCTAAGGGGGTACTTTTAAACTTCCTCCTCGACCACATTTTTTGCCCACACCCTAAAAATTAACTTGTTTAAGTTTTTCCACTCCGTAGACAAATATGATTTGGACTAAAACGACTATGTACGTAAGAGAAATTTTAAAGGAGGTACTTGGAGAATCTAAAAATAGAAAATTGCTAATTAAAGAAACATGCTGGTGACAAAAAGAAGTCCAAAATATTGTGAGAGAAAAAATATCAATGATATGGCTAAAAATAGGGTTAAATCGGAACTGTCCAAATCAGGTGCAAATCTTAAAGATCAGTGGTAAAATGGTAATTTTGTCTACAAGCAGGTCTGAAGTGGTTACTGGGTCCTTTTCCCAAAGGCCAAATAACCCACGAATGGATTCATCTCAACTTGGTGCAGGTTTCAACCCGCAAGAAACCCGGTCCAGCTGGGTAGGATTAGGGTTTATGATTATACCTAATCAACGACCCTGATTCACTTCTATCCATTCTGATGAGGACATCTTTACAGTTTAGGACTTTTATTTTATTTCCATTTTTATGTAATCTTTTTTGTAATTTTTAGATTCTGAGAATATTTTGGAGATGTGTTTCAAGATGTAATTGAGCCTATTTAAAGACCCTGAGATGAATGAGAAAGGCATGTCATTATTGATAAAAAAAAAACCTGTGTTGAGTTTTGCTCTTCAATTTTTCTCCTTGTGTGATACAATCGAGAAACAAATTAGGGTTTGTGATAAATCCTAATCTAGTTTTAAAACTAGTGATTAGTTCTAAAATTTATTCCCAATTAAAAAAAATCCCTAATACAAATCCAAAACCCTAATCACAAAACTCCTACATCACAGCCGCCACCATCAGTCTTCATCTTCTTCTTCAACCTAATTCCCTCCCGATCCAAAAGAAAACCCTATCCCCAATCCCGATCCCACCAAAGGAGATCACCCATCGGCGTCGGCCTCCATCCCGCAACCCCCCCTTCGCCGTCGATCCACCAAGCTTCCACGCCCTCGTCGCCGCTTTTCCCCTCCACTCCCGATCGAGATCACCAACCCCAACTTTCCCCTCGTCGTCAACCTCGAAATCCCCCATCGTCGACGACCTACCACCACCACCACAGTTCCACACCCCTCAACATCGTCCGCTACCCCTCCCTCACCTTCGCCTCGACGTCTCCGACCCAGCACCTTCGCATCCTGCCGTCGACGTACCGCTCGTCGTCACCCCAGTCGCCAACTCTTCCCGAGCACAGCAAGCGACCACACCCCAATCGCCGATTCTTCCCGAGCACAGCAGACGACCACCCCCAGTCGCCGATTCCTCCCGAGCACAGCAGATCCACGACCTGTTCTTCCAACAGGAGCCGCTTCGATTGTTGCAATTGTTCTTCATATTCGGTATACTCTTTCCTTTACTAAGTATTTATGCTTTACTGCCTTATCATCTAGTTTATTATCTGATTTATCTGTCGACCACAAAATAATTGAGATTGAGTGATCCACATGCTAGAATAGAGTACAAATCGATATTGGACTTTTTACTTGCTAAAACACATAGGGATTTGCTTATTGATTAAGATTGAATTATTAATTGGGATTGTTAGCATTTGATTCAATTCTTAAAAATCCATCCAACCAATTAATTGTTTAAGATATCCAATCTAAATCCGCACTTTCATGTTGGTAAAATTAACCCATTAAAATTCTTGGAAAGTTCTCTATTTTAGGGTTGGTTTTACATCATTTTTGGTATCAGAGCAAAGGTTCTTAAAACCTTAGTTCTTGCATCGTAGGCATCATTTTTGCATTCATTTAGTATCGTGTAGTCTTTTATTTTATTTTATTTTATCTTTAATTTTATTTTATTTTAGTTTAGTTTAGAATCATTTAAAAAAAAAAAAAGGACATACCCCATAGTTTTCCACTTTTGGTGAATGCGTCTTCGCAGCACCATCACAGACCCTGAAGAGCCTTTCCTAGCCCTTCCCAATCACCCAATTAGGAACCCTAGACTTCCCAGACCTGAAATGGACAATCCTGATATCTCCGCTACCCTAGCCGCCATCCAAGCAACTCTTGCCAATATCAATCAGAGGCTTGAGAAAGTGGAGCTAAATCAAACAATTGTCCCTGAGCTTCATGGCCATCGTCAGATCCCTCAAGGGAATGTTCATGACGATCGACGTCAAGAACGTGACCCTGACGAACAATATAAAAAGAACGTTAAGGCTGACGTTCCCCAATTTGAAGGTCACATGGAACCCCAAGCTTACCTCGATTGGGTCCGTGCCATGGACCACTATTTTGTGTGGTTCGACATGAGCGAAGCCCTTAAAGTTAAATTTGCAACTATGAAATTAACGGGTAAAGCTCAACAACATTGGACCAATCTTGAACATGCCCGTAGAGGCCGAGGTCTGGCACCCATAGCCACTTGGGAGGCCATGAAAGAGAAGCTCACTGAGAGGTATGTACCGTTATCGTTCCACACCCGATTGCTAGAATCGTGGAACCAATTGTATCAAGGAAGTAAATCCACACAAGAATATGTCGATAAATTTGATGACTTCCTTATTCGGTGCAATGCATTAGGTAAAGAGAGTGAAGAACAAACTCTCTCTAGGTTCAGAGCTGGACTACGAGCTGACCTTAGGAACGAGCTAATCTATAGAAACGTGGACTCAATAGCGGCAGCCTACGCCCTAGTCCTCGACATGGATTCCCTTAAAGCTAGTTCTGATTCTAGGTCCAGCGACTCGAGAGATCATTCCTCTAGAATGACCTCTACTGACCCACCTAGACCTCAACCTCCCTCTCAGCACCCCAACAAATCTTACCCCAGCAAATCTAATTCAAATTTTAATTCACATAGAGATGAACATAAGGGTAAGAACATTGAAAGAGATTACAGTAAGGTTGACCCTCTCACTAAATGCTATAAATGTAAGGGATACGGTCATGTTGCTGGCTACTGTCCTAGTCCAAGTAGGATTAATATAGTAGAGGGTACCGCAGTCATCGCTGATGAGCCCGTCAATGAGTTTACCTATGAACCTAATATAAGTGATGACTTTGATGAAAAAGAGGATGACCCGTCTCTCAATTGTATTCAGCCTATCCAGTCACCTCTATTGAGTATACCCGAGACACCCAGTCCTTCCCAAGTCACTTGGCAACCCATAGATTTTACTCATGTATTAGAACATCACAAAGTCACAGAGTCTGCACCCACATTTGCATATAACATTCATGACTTGCATAGAGAAATTTCCAAGGAACTTAATGAGAATAATTTTAACTACAAGTTAATAGCTGATACTAGACGGAAATTTATAACTTTTGATATTGGTGACGAAGTGATGGTTCGGATTCATCCGGAACGGTTTCCTGTTGGACCCGTTAAGAACTTGAACATACGTGCTGCAGGTCCATTTAAAATTCTTCATAAAATCAATGATAATGCCTATGTTGTTGACCTCCCCGAAGGCTTGGACATAAGTAAAATTTTCAATATTGAGGATCTAGTACTTTATGAAGGCTCAAAATTCAACCCTAGAAATTTTCTTATAGATAAGCCTACCCTGCAGCCTAATGGTGAGATTCCCCCATTACCTCCACTACCAGATATTACTTACCCATCGACAGAAGAATTGGATAATATTTTAGATGATCAGATAATCTCTACTAGAGATGGTGGTATGCACAAGTATTTGGTTAGGTGAAAAAATAAGCCGAAGTCGGATGACACTTGCAGTGGTCGTGAGGGGCTCCCGCAACTGGATCCAGATCTTTTGGAGCACGATGACATGATCACTGGTTTTGACTCGACTGGGTCGAGCTCTCTCCCACCCGGAGAGAATGATGAGGACATCTTTACAGTTTAGGACTTTTATTTTATTTCCATTTTTATGTAATCTTTTTTGTAATTTTTAGATTCTGAGAATATTTTGGAGATGTGTTTCAAGATGTAATTGAGCCTATTTAAAGACCCTGAGATGAATGAGAAAGGCATGCCATTATTGATATAAAAAAAAACCTGTGTTGAGTTTTGCTCTTCAATTTTTCTCCTTGTGTGATACAATCGAGAAACAAATTAGGGTTTGTGATAAATCCTAATCTAGTTTTAAAACTAGTGATTAGTTCTAAAATTTATTCCCAATTAAAAAAAATCCCTAATACAAATCCAAAACCCTAATCACAAAACTCCTACATCACAGCCGCCACCATCAGTCTTCATCTTCTTCTTCAACCTAATTCCCTCCCGATCCAAAAGAAAACCCTATCCCCAATCCCGATCCCACTAAAGGAGATCACCCATCGGCGTCGGCCTCCATCCCGCAACCCCCCCTTCGCCGTCGATCCACCAAGCTTCCACGCCCTCGTCGCCGCTTTTCCCCTCCACTCCCGATCGAGATCACCAACCCCAACTTTCCCCTCGTCGTCAACCTCGAAATCCCCCATCGTCGACGACCTACCACCACCACCACAGTTCCACACCCCTCAACATCGTCCGCTACCCCTCCCTCACCTTCGCCTCGACGTCTCCGACCCAGCACCTTCGCATCCTGCCGTCGACGTACCGCTCGTCGTCACCCCAGTCGCCAACTCTTCCCGAGCACAGCAAGCGACCACACCCCAGTCGCCGATTCTTCCCGAGCACAGCAGACGACCACCCCCAGTCGCCGATTCCTCCCGAGCACAGCAGATCCACGACCTGTTCTTCCAACAGGAGCCGCTTCGATTGTTGCAATTGTTCTTCATATTCGGTATACTCTTTCCTTTACTAAGTATTTATGCTTTACTGCCTTATCATCTAGTTTATTATCTGATTTATCTGTCGACCACAAAATAATTGAGATTGAGTGATCCACATGCTAGAATAGAGTACAAATCGATATTGGACTTTTTACTTGCTAAAACACATAGGGATTTGCTTATTGATTAAGATTGAATTATTAATTGGGATTGTTAGCATTTGATTCAATTCTTAAAAATCCATCCAACCAATTAATTGTTTAAGATATCCAATCTAAATCCGCACTTTCATGTTGGTAAAATTAACCCATTAAAATTCTTGGAAAGTTCTCTATTTTAGGGTTGGTTTTACATCACATTCACTGGAAAGTAGGGATTTGATCTTATCCCGAAACTGGCCTCTAAGGCGGCTATAAATTTCCCCTATCCCCCACTGTTAACAGGTAATCAATCTTTTGCCAGTAAAAGCTCATTCATAATCTTTCTGATTACTGACTTGAGCGTCGGAGGGTGCATCGCCGGGATCAACCCCGGTGTTTCGCACTTTTTGCAGGCGAACGGTGGGAGATCACGATCAAACTCTGGTAGAGAGGTTTCAGGTTTGACTATTCGACATCCCAAAGAATCCACAAATTCTATCTGTTTGCCCCCACACCAGATTTAGCGGTAACAGATTGGCTCCATCTGTAGGAACCCACGAATAGCAATCCTTCCTCTTCCCTTGGTTAAGATCACCTCTAGCCATGCCTCCCCGAAATCTGAGATCCAAATGGTCCAACTGTGGAACCACTCCTCCTTAACCATAACAGGAGATCCCCCTCCGAACCGTCCAGCCACAGGGGCAACTCCCACCACAACCTGATCAACCCCCATAGTAGGACCAACCTCCTCTTCAGAACCTTCAATCCCAAAGGGCTCCGCTCGGGCCCCAGAATGTCGGTGCAGGGGCCTCTCGTCCCAACCCTCAAAAGCAACCTCCTCATCAAAACCGCATCTCCGTACACAACCCTTCTACCGATTCAATGGCATCTCACAACCCCCGGCCTTTCGAAGACCTCCGCAATACCCTCCTCAACCGGCAGAAAGAAGAGGACCTTCGCCACCGTTTGGATGAAAGGCGGGTCCGTAAGGGAGCCTCCCGTCCGGAACGTCCAAATGAGCCATCTCCTCGTCGCCGCGACCACAGGAGGTCCCCTCCTCACAGGGAGCGGAGAGAGTCCCCTGAGTACCATCGAAGAAGACATCACTCTCCCGCTGGCCGGCAGCCCCCGAGGGACGATAACAGACCTATCACCCAAGCCGAATTCCAAGAGTTCCAGGCTACAATCTTGCAGGACCTCAACCTCCGGCCAAACAAAAACAATACTCAGGAGGTCCCCACTCCTCCTCCGGTCCAAAGTCCTCGCCATCGGTCCCTAACCCCTCCTCAAGTTCCGATTCACCGCCATCACAGTCTTCGCCATTCCCCTAGCTACCATTGCCGAACTCCGCGCTCCCCTTCTTACGAAGACGAGTCCGGAGACTCGCTTGGCTACCGTCGAAGGAACGATGCGGTCTACTGCCGTCTCCATAGGATGGAGAGGTGCCTCGGCCAACTGGATAAAGAAGAAGAACTGAGAGGAAGGACCCTCCGTCCAAGCCGACCTCCCTTCTCTCGAACAATTATGGAGGTGCCCGTTCCAATAGGCTTCAAGCCCCTGCAGTTTGAGACTTACTCTGGGAAGTCAGACCCCGTGGACCACACCGAATGCTTCAAGACCCTCATGTTGATCCACCAAGCTTCTGATGCTCTACTGTGCAAAACCTTCCCAGCTACTCTGAAGGATCTGGCCTGAGAATGGTACTCTCGTCTTGCCCCATCCTCCATATTCTCCTTCGAACAATTTGAGACCCTCTTCGTGACCCACTTCGTAAGTAGCCACTGCACTGAGAAGACGTATTTCGCTACTTTATCTCAGTCAGAAGAAGGGTGAGAAGCTGAGAGATTATGTGAAGCGGTTTACCGCGGAAGATAGGTCCATTGCCTCCCTCGACCAATCAGTCGCCGCTACAGCCTTCCAGTCAAACATCCTTAACTCAAGCCTTCGGTCCTCCCTAGCCAAGAAGCCCCCGCAAAACTTCTCTGACCTTCTTTTCAGAAGCGAGAAGTATATCCGAGCTGAGGAAGCTGAACATTGCCCCACTTTTGAGAGGTATTCCTCCGGAACCAAGAGAAAGGCAGCTGAAGAAGAGGGAGCTAAGAAGCTCCAGAAGGACAACGGGGGCCAGCGCCGCCCGCCTCCCAGATTTGAGAAGTTTATCCCTCTTAACGCCAACATTTCTACCATTCTCATGGAGGTTGAGAAGGAAGGAGTTCTGCCTCCTGCCCCGAAGATGAATACCCCCGGCAAGAAGAGGGACAAGGAAAAGTGGTGCCGATATCATCGAGACCACGACCACGACACCAACGACTGTCAGGCCCTGAAGAATGAAATTGAGGCCCTCATCCAGAGAGGGCAGCTGTCTAAGTTTGTGAGAAAGGACTGAATCGATCTTCCTTTTCCCCCCAGGGGGCTAACAAGCGTCCCAAAAGGCATGACGAGACTCCCGAGTTTGAAGAGGAATGCATCTTGCATCTCATTCATGGAGGTCCCATGGGAGGAACCTCCAACTCTTTCCGGAAGGCTTTCATACAAGAAGTCAATTCGGTTCATGGCATACCCCCTCCCAAAGGTCTCGGAGTCCCGGTCACTTTCTCAGATGAAGACCTGGAGGGAGTCCGAACCCCTCATTGTGACGCATTAGTAATCAACCTCCACATGGCCAACTTCAAAGTGGAGAGGATTCTGGTGGACAATGGTAGCTTTGTCAACATCCACTTCCTAGCGGCCTTCCGAGGACTCAAGTTATCACGGGACAGGCTCAAACCCGCCGGCTACACACTCCATGGGTTCACGGGAGTGCCAGTAACTATCGAAGGGGTAATAACCCTCGACGTAACCGCTGGTAAAACTCCTACTACCCGGATGGAGCCAATGGATTTCATGGTCGTCGACATTCCAGCTGCTTACAATGTGATTCTAGGCTGACCTGGCCTAGTTGCTTTAGAGGCCGTCCCATCGGCTTATCATCTTAAAATGAAGTTCCCCACCAAGTCAGGTGTAGGGGAAGTGAGGAGTAGTCAAGAGATGGCCCACAAGTGTTACATGACCTCCACCGGGGGATCAGTCCTCTTCCTTGAGACTCTTGAGATTCCCCAGGGGAATGCCCAAGCTATGTTCGAACCAGTGGACGAGCTAGAGGAAGTGCTCTTTTCTTAGCAAGATCCGAACCACAAGTTCTTTATCAGCAAGACCCTCCCCTCTGTCCTCTGTTCCGATGTAGTCCAATGCATCAGGAAGAACCATGACCTCTTCGCCTGGTCGGCTACTGATATGCCAGGAATTTTTGAGGAGCTCCTTGTCCACCACCTAAGCGTGGCTCCGGGGTCCAAACCGGTCCAGCAGAAGAGGCACAAATTTGCCCCCGAGCGCCAGCAAGCCATAAAGGAAGAAGTGGACAAGCTTCTCAAAGCCCGGTTCATACAAGAAGTCAACTATCCCGAATGGCTCTCTAATGTTGTTATGGTTAAGAAGGCCAGCAGAAGTTGGAGAATTTGCATCGACTTCACGAACCTGAACAAAGCCTGCCCTAAAGATCCATTCCCTCTCCCAGCATCGACACCTTGATTGACGCTACTTCGGGCCATGAGTTGCTGAGCTTCATGGATGCCTTCTCCGGATATAACCAGATCAGAATGTTCCCCCCGGATATCCCGAAGACCTCCTTTGTCACCGATCAAGGGCTCTATTGTTACAGGGTAATGCCCTTCGGGCTGAAGAATGCCGGTGCAACCTACCAGTGCCTCGTCAATAAGGTCTTCCAGAATCAGATCGGCCGAAACATGAAAGTGTATGTTGATGATATGCTAGTTAAAAGCATCCATGGGGCCGACCATGTTACCGATCTCCAAGAAGCATTCGATGTGTTGAGGAAGCATGATATGAGTCTCAACCCGAAAAAGTGTGCGTTCGGAGTCTCGTCGGGAAAGTTCCTAGGCTTCATGGTCAGCCAAAGAGGAATCGAAGCCAACCCCAAGAAGATCAAAGCCATACTGGATATGGCACCCCCTACAAGTGTGAAAGAGTTTCAGAAGCTCACAGGGCGCCTTGCGGCCATAGGGCGCTTCCTGTCAAAGTCAGGAGAAAAGTGTCTCCCTTTCTTTAAGGCCCTCAGGGGGGCTAAGGGCTTCGAGTGGGGCCAACAGCAGCAAGAATCGTTCGATCAGCTAAAGGCCTACCTGCTCAATCCCCCCTCCTCAGCAAGCCTATCCCCGGGGAAACACTCTACCTCTACCTAGCTGCCTCCGAGCAAATCCTCAGCGCTGTACTAGTAAGGGAAGAAGACAAGGCTCAGAAGCCTATCTATTACATGAGCAAGGTACTTCGGGATGCCGAGCTCCGCTATCCCAGATTGGAGAAGATAGCATACGCCTTGGTTATGGCAGCCAAGAAGCTTCGCCCTTATTTTCAATCCCACTTGGTGGTCGTCCTTACCGACCAACCACTCAAACAAGTTCTGCACAAGCCCGAGACCTTCGGGCGTCTGATGAAATGGTCGATCGAGCTGAGTCAATATGACATATCTTACCAGCCTCGGACCACGATCAAGGCTCAAGCCTTAGCTGAATTTATTGTTGAGAGCACCATCCCAGAGTCAGCCAAGCAGCGAACAGGCCTCCTATCTGGACAGTATATGTAGACTGGTCCTCTTGCACCGAAGGGAGCGGAGCCGGGGTTATTCTAGCAGGCCCAGATGACTTTGTTCTCCAATACTCCCTCTGCATCAACTTTAAGGCCTCCAACAACGAAGCGGAGTATGAAGCCCTTATAGCCGGCCTTGGTATGGCTCGCAAGACAAGGGTACAACGTCTCCAAATATTCAGTGATTCGCAGCTGGTGGTGAATCAAGTCTTAGGAGAGTACGAAGCGCGAGACGACCGAATGGCTAAATACCTAACCAAGGTCCAAAGTTTCATGGCTTCATTCGAAGAGGCACTGATCCAGCGGAGCCATAGAGAAGAGAACCCCCAAGCACAACTCACATCACTCTCAAGTTCGGTTCCCTTTGCGATGTGGGGGATGGACTTGCTAGGTCCATTTCCACCAGCTCCGGGTCAGCTCAAGTTCCTAGTCGTGGCGATCGACTACTTCTCTAAGTGGATAGAGGCTGAGCCCTTGGCTACGATTACAGAGAACAAAGTGCTGCAGTTCTTCTGGAAAAATGTGATCTGCAGATTCGGCGTAGCTCGGGTCCTCATAACAGATAACGGATCACAGTTTACGGGGGCAGCTTTTCAATCTTTATGTGAAGACCTCGGCATCCAACAACGTTTCTTCTCTGTCTCCCATCCTCAGTCCAATGGTCAAGTGGAGAATGCCAACAGACAGATTCTCTCCGGCATCAAGAAAAGGCTAGATAAGTCGGCCAAAGGCTTATGGGCAGAACATCTTCCCAACGTATTGTGGAACTACCGCACTACAAAACGGACCCCCACAGGAGAGTTGCCATTCAATCTAACCTATGGGTCCGAGGCTGTGATTCCCTTGGAAGTCGGTCTACCATCTCCTCGACTTATGGCCTATGAAGAAGAGCAGAATGCCAGAGAGCTTCGGGCAAATTTGGACCTGATTGACCAGCTCCGTGAAAGGGCTTCCATCCGCCAACAAAGTTATTGAAGAAGGATTGAGCAGACCTATAACAAAAGGGTTCGTCCCACAGATCTCAAGGAAGGGGACTTGGTCCTCAGAAAGCTAGCTATCTCGTTCCCTAGTCAAAAGAGTAAGCTAGCTCCGAATTGGGAAGGACCGTACAAAGTTTCCAAGGTACTCCGTCCCGGAGCGTATTGTCTAGAGGACCTTGAAGGCAGAGAAATACCCAGAACTTGGAATGCCGACCATTTACTGAAGTACCACCTTCAAATGTCGAGCCATTCCTATCATTTTATTTGTATTTGCTTCTTTACTTTCTCATTGTAATAACGGCTTGCAACTTAGAAGCAGCCGATTAGCAGTTATCAATAAAGAACTCCTTTTCTCCCATATTTTCCTTGTGCTTATTTGTATCTCTCTATTTAAGGCCCTTAATTGCTCTTACTCAAACGACGTGTTCGGAGTCTAAAACTTGGTTCGATTCCGCTTTGCAAGCTCGCTCTTAAGCGGGCCAGAAGTGGTTTGCCATTCGGAACTGCTCCCACAACCGTTGAAACTTACTCAAACGATGTGTTCGGAGTCCAAAACTTGGCTCGATTCGACTTTGCAAGCTCGCTCTTAAGTGGTTCGCCATTCAGAACTGCTTCCACAACCGTTGAAACTTACTCAAACGACGTGTTCGGAGTCCAAAACTTGGTTCGAGTCCGCTTTGTAAGCTCGCTCTTAAGCGAGCTAGAAGCGGTTCACCATTCGGAACTGCCCCCACAACCATTGAAACTTACTCAAACAACATGTTCGGAGTCCAAAACTTGGTTCCAGTCTGCTTCGCAAGCTCGCTCTTAAGCGAGCTAGAAGCGGTTCGTCATTCGGAACTGCTCTCACAATCGTTGAAACTTACTCAAACGACGTGTTCGAAGTCCAAAACTTGGTTCGAGTCCGCTTCGCAAGCTCGCTCTTAAGCGAGCTAGAAGCGGTTCACCATTCAGAACTATTCCTACAATCGTTGAAACTTACTCAAACGACGTGTTCGTGAGTCCAAAACTTGGCTCGATTCCGCTTCGCAGGCTCGCTCTTAAGTGGGCTGGAAGTGGTTCGCCATTCGGAACTGCTTCCTGATGTGAATTTTTGCATGTGTACAAAATCGCACAAGTAATATAGTTAAATGAGTAGAGTGTCGAACCCATAGGGACTAGATATTTTATTGAGTACCGATATCACTAGATGAATCACTATTTGGAAGATCGAATTTTATAAATGATAAAACAACTAAATTAACTTAATCTAATTAAAACTAACTAAATTTGTGAAGAGAGAGAGGGCTGTGAAACTATGAAGCTCTCGTAATTTGCTAAAGGTAAAATTAGTTCTAGGGCTCTTGGTTCACCTCGTTTATCACACACACAAATTATAATTCCTTATAAATAAAAATATTATCTTTCTCAATTGTAGACCAAAATCCTAAAGATATTAACCACTCTATCCACGTAGTCTAAAAATTATTCTCAACTAATTCTTCGCCTATCCATCAAATTATTAATTGAAAATTTGGATTTCTTAACGGTCACGTCCTCCAATATACGGTGTTAATTTTTATTAATCACAAATAACCCGTTCGGTCTCTTTATGATTTGAAAAATCATACAAATATCTATCCACCATGTTGTACGCATAAATAATAAAAATTAAAACACAACCAGGAAAAATAGAGTAATAATAAGGAATTAAAATTTGTGTTCTACAAAACTCGGCTACATCTTAGCCTCTAGAACAATAAATTCAGTTCATGTTCAATTTCCAATTAATAAAAATGTTTGGGAATTGCATCAAAATATATAGAGAAGAAGATGAGATATAAAAAGATTAAAAATAATGCAAACCCCTCTTATGTCTCAAAAGCTGAACCCAAAAATGTCGCCACGTCAGCTACTGGGTCCCGCCTGTCAGCACAATGCTGTGTATCCACCAGCACCACGCCAGGTCAACACTCAGCGAGCCGTCGCGTCGTCTGTCTCGTCGCTGGGATTCCGAGCCGAGTCAGAGCCAGAGGCGTCTGCAACTTGGAGCTCGTGCCAAGTCAGCAGGACCCCACCTCTCTATCGTATTCCGCTCTCTCTGCCTTTGTTTGTTCTGTGGCTGTGCAGCACGCAAGAAGAAGAAGCAGCACAGGGTCATCTGTGGGGCCCAGCACCAGGTCAAAACCCAGCCTATCAACACCTGCCACGTTCTGCTCTCTCTCTCTTGCTTCGTTTCGATCAGCACGGAAGAAGAGAAACAAAACGGCTCTCTCTCTCTTTTATAATTATTTTATTTTTTATTTGTTTTAATGATTAGCCGTCACCTCTTGGCCTCTTCTCTCTCCTTTGGTTTGTATTTATAGAGAACGGGGAGAACAATTAGGGTTTGCACTTTTGCAGAAAACCCCACTCTTTTCTTTTATTTCCTTCCTTATTTGATCTGAATTTTATTTCTTTCTCTTTTCTCCTTTTATTTCCTTTTCTTTCAACCACGTGCTTCTGCATACACAAAATAAGACCAAAATTTAGGATTTAAAAATAAAATAAATTAATTAGTTTAAAATTAATTAAACTAACTAAAAATCATATTAGCTCATTAAAATCCTTCTAAAATTATTTTTACTCAACAAAACAAAAAAAAATTGATAAATCCATTATTTTATTTTGTTTGTTGATTTTTTCCATAAATCTTTACTTTTTGCATCAAAAATATTATTTCTTCAAAAATAATTAATTAATTGAAATCTTATAGAAATAAAAGAAATTATAAACAATATCAGCGAAAACAAGCAATTTAATGGGTAAATGAGTACAAATATTTATATATAAATTAGACACATCACTTCCACAACCGTTGAAATTTACTCGGACGACGCGTTCGGAATCCAGACCACTGGGCTGGATAACTGACGAAATTTCTACAACTATACTAGACATGGGAGAAGAATACTTGGAGTGCTTGAATGAATGCCCCATTGCTTCACTTGGCTGGATAACTGATGAAGATATTCAGGCATACATTCAAGAGCGACATGCATTCCGAGCTGCGTATTGGAGAAAAACAACTTTCTCCCCAAAATTCGTGCAAGATCTCGATCAGACGGCCCAGATTGGACTACGACCACAAAACGACAAGATAGCATTTTCTCGGGATCCACAACCTCTTTTACATCGAGATCCGTGCAAGATCTTCAGATGGACGGTTCAGATTGTGCCACGTCCCTCAGAATCCAAATCCGAGCGACTGGAGATCTGAGCTGCGTATTGGAGAAAAACAACTTTCCCCCCAAAATTCGCCCTAGATCTCGATCAGGCGACACAGATTGGACCACGACCACAAAATGACAAGATAGCATTTTCTCGTGATCCACACCGCCTTTTACATAGAGATCCGTGCAAGATCATCAGGTGGACAGCTCAGATAAAGCCACGTCCCTCAGAGTTCAAAAGTTTGCCAAGACTCCACTTCTACTCCCACTCGTAAGCGAGCTAGAAATGGTTCGTCCTTCAGAAACACCCTTACAACCATAGAGGATTAGCTGAACAAGCCAACACACAAATGCAAAGGTGTAAAACAAGCTTTCACTTCTATAAAAGTTTAAAGTTCAAAGAAACTTAAGTTACAAAACCAGCTACTCTTATCTACAACGAGATACAAGGTCCGAAAAGCTAAAATTACAAGGCTACTTCAACGACTCTTAGGAAGAGGGATGTTCCTCTTGAGAGACAGGCGGGGGCGGCGCACACCTTGTCGTTGCGATCCTGCACTCGTTGAGGTCCCTAGGCCAGCAAGCTTAGTCGTGTATCTCAACGTTGCGCCGGCTGAGGCTTCACTCGACGAGATAGCCGCCCCACTTTGGGCATCACCAGGAATTTGCCGAGCCGCAGGCGAGCGAGTCGCAATCTCATAGAACGAAATCCCTCGCACGCTCTCTTCCCTAGTACAAGAAGTACTTCTAACGTTGACTGGTCCCGATCGGGGTTTTAGGCGAGCAACCTCCCCCTCTAGCTCGACGATACGCTGCTTCAGAGAGTCGTCCTTCACGGCTACCTTGAAGCTAGGAAGCCGAGCAGACCCTTCAGCGCCGGAGCTGTCGGCGATGATTCGACGGAGATGGGTAACTTCGATGCTCCTATCGACCGTAACCCTCTTCAACTCATCGACCTCTGTCATCAACTCGTCACGCTCGACCATCAACTTACCCACCATAGCTGCTAACTCATCTTCCTCCGCCAAAAGCTCCTCTTCTGCTATCTTTAAGTGGTGAACCTCAGCCAGTAGTTCGCCCTTCTCCTCTGTGACATCAAATAGCGTCTTCCGAAGCAACTCCACTTCGCCTTCAAGACGAACCTCGCGGGCTCGCTTCCGTAGTTGTTTCAACTCGGAGAAATACTCTCTCGACGTTGCCTTGAGATCCTCTAGTTCCAACTCGGTTTTGAGGAAACACTCTCGGCTGCGGGAAAGGGCTAGCTTCGCTACTTTCAAACCTGCGCGAAGACGAGAGATTTCAGCTGCAGAACTCGACTCGACGACCTGAAAAGCGAAAACACATCAACACAAAGAGCAAAAGGTGTTTTCAACGCTTAGCGAAATTCTCAAAGTGTTCACAACACTTGCGTTCTCAACACAAAGAGCAAAAAGTGTATTCAACACTTAAAGAAATTTTCAATAA
Source organism: Hemerocallis citrina (assembly GCA_017893485.1). NCBI lineage: Eukaryota > Viridiplantae > Streptophyta > Magnoliopsida > Asparagales > Asphodelaceae > Hemerocallis > Hemerocallis citrina. Next base: position 203,438,583 of record CM030365.1, read on the forward strand.
CAAGACGTTCACAACACTTGAAATCTCAAACACTTGGCCAAAGGCTCAAAAAGTCAGTCGTTTCATTAAAATTCAAAATGTACATAAGAGCGGTGGCCAGTCCGCGGTTCGGCGTTACAACAAAACAAAAGAAACAAAAACAACAAGAAAAGAGGCGACTAAGTCAAGGGGCCACCTCATGGCGCTGCTCCGAGGCATCATCGCTTGGCACAAGGATGATCGCTCCTTCAACATTCCCCTCGTCCTCGACACCCTCCTCGGCATCACCACCCTCTGGCTCAGGCTCGAGCTCCGCCAGCAGAATCTGCTCCTCGCCGTCCACGAGGTCGTAGAAGTAGTACGAAGAGCTGTCAAAGCCGGGGATACGAGCCGCCACATGCTGTAGCATTCGGGCGTAAGCCTCCTCCATGTTTGCCATCATGTGGGCTTCAGCCTCGTCCCGAACGGCCTGCTCGGCCTCCGCTACCTTCATCGCCTGGCCATTCAGCACCTCTTTGGACGCCTTCAGGGCCTTGGCCAACTCTTCTTCGAGCCAAGCCCTCTCTTTCTCCAGCGCCTCAACCTTGGCAGTCTCGGCTGCGGAGTTCTTCAGTGCCTCGGCGAGCTTCGTCTCGAGGGTCCCCACCTCGGCCGCACGGGTAGCCGAGAGTTGCTTCTCGGCCTCGAATAGCTTCACCGCTTTGGCGCGCTCCGACCTCTCCCGATCGTTCGCCAGGTTCATCTCCTTCTCTTGCTCGGCAAACTGCTCGAGCATGTGGCTGAAGTGGCAGAGGGTCTGCGAACAAAACAAAGGAAAAGAGACGATTAGAACTGAACGAAAAAACTTGGAAAATTTTTAACTTGTTAGCATATTTAGCTCATACTCACCGACATAGTGTTCCGAGCAATCTGTAGGACGTCGTCGCCCACGGTGCCGGCCTTCATCGCGGCACGATTCTTCGGGATTGGCAGGTGCTTCAACGCCTGCATGCATATCCCCCCATCGCCGAGGAATCCGTCCACCTTCATCACCCTCCAGTCGGGGACGAAGAGACTCTTGTGCTCCTCGGTCAGGATCCTCTCCGCCTCGGTAGTGAGTGGCGGTACCTCCAATGCCAGAGCCGTGCTGGCAGTGAATGCCCTGCTCAACGAACCCTGGGCATCAATCGGAGGGGCTTGAACGAGCGTTTCCAAAGGGTCCTCGGTCACCGGCTCCACGATGGCCGAAGGTGCCGAGTGTGCTGAGGGGACCTTCGCCGTTCGGCCAGAATGAGGCCCCGCCGTGGTCCTCTTCCTCTTCCTCATCTCGGCCTCCTTCGCCGTGCGAGTCTTGGCCATCAGTGCCTTGTAGTCCATGCTGGGGCTCTCTGTGTAAGAAAAAGAAACTGAGCAAAAGAGTTAGAGAAAATAACTAATAGTAAGAGACACTAAGAAAAGCAGAAAAAAAAAGAAGGGGAGCATACTGGGGTCGATCGGACTGAGGCCCCCACCGAACAAGACTGCCTCGGTGATATCCTTCCAACTGAGGGTCGGAAGTCCGAGGATCTTCGCCACTGCCTCTTCTTCCTCCCTAATAAGCACGGGCTCCTTCTTCACCCACTTAGGGACCCCGTCTTTCCACCGCGTCGGGAAGCCCCACGGCTCGGGACCACGGATGAGAAAATACTTCTCCTTTCAGTGTTTGATCGAGTCCGGATTCTCGATCAGCTTCACCCCCCTTCCTCGGCAACAGATAATACCGGTCCTCCATCTTGCTCATCCGGCATAGGCGATAGAGGCTCCGAAGCAGAATGAGCTGCAGTTGCACACCGACCACTTGGCACTGAAGGACGAAGGCAATGACATGCCGCCACATGTTCGGCATATACTGAAAAGGGCTCAGGCCGTACCACTGCAGCACCTTGACCAAAAAGGGGTGCAGTGGCAGACGAAGAACGGCGTTCAGTGCATCGTAGGGAAAGACGTAAGTGTCAGCTGAAGTCCCCGTACACGCTCAGACACCCGAACCAGGGAGTAGCAGGACGTACTCCTTCGGGATGCAGAATCCCTTCCTGATCCGGTGCAGATCTACCTCGGTCAAGATTGAGGGGATCTCATCTACCTCGGAGGGGTCCCTCGGGTCATTCTCCTCATACGCTGAAGCCATCCCATGCACCACCTTCTTCAGGATGTCCTCGGGGTAACTCTTCACTCCACCGACACTAGACAGAACGGTCGGGTGCCGACCCAACTCTCCTACACCCTTCGGAGTCTCAACTATCGTCGACACCCTGACCGGGTCTACCACTTCTTTCTCCTTCCTCGGCTTCACTACCACCGCTCGGCTGGAACCTTGGTCCGAGGTGGAGGTCTCATCCCCAGAAGATATTCTAGCCATTCTCAAAGATAGGGGAAAAGACTAACCTTGAAGTTACATGAATGGCCAGAAAAGATAGCTAGAATTCAAACTTGCCTTGCCACAAAAGCTAGTAGCGCCGCTCGAGAGCAAAAACACCGCTAGCAAAGAGTAAAAGTGAAAGTAAAAGTGAAAGTGAAAGAATGAGGTAAAGAATGGGGGAGGTGAAAACTTATAGTAAAAGAAATGACTCTTGGGCTTTGTAACGTAAAGGTGCGACTCTTAGGCCCACTTCAAGACGTTAAAGAAGACTAAATGACAAAGTAGAGAAGGGCGGTGATGGTTCATAATAGTGACGACGATTCAGACTGGGCCACACCACTCGGCTATTCCTCTAGCTCCGAGCCGTCGAGGCACTTTGCCGAGCTATCGAGGGACGGCTCAGATCGCCCCACGTCCCTCTGAAACCTAATCCGAGCGACTGGCAATCCGACCTACGTATTGGAGAAAAACAACTTTCTCCTCAACAATCGTGCAAGACCTTGATCAGACGGCTCAGATTGGACCACGACCACAAAATGACAAGATAGCATTTTCTCGTGATCCACACCGTCTTTCACATTAAGATCCGCGCCAGATCCCGTGATGAATGGCTCAGATCGCCCCACGTCCCTCGGAAACCTAATCTGAGCGACTGGCGATCCGAGCTGCGTATTGGAGAAAAACAACTTTCTCCTCAACAATCGTGCAAGATCTTGATCAGACGACTCAGATTGGACCACGACCACAAAATGACAAGATAGCATTTTCTCGAGATCCACACCGTCTTTCACATCAAAATTCGTGCCAGATCCCATGATGAATGGCTCAGATCGCCCCGCGTCCCTCGGAATCCTAATCCAAGGGACTAGCGATCCAAGCTGCGTATTGGAGAAAAACAACTCTCTCCTCAACAACCGTGCAAGATCTTGATCAAATGGCTCAGATTAGACCACGACCACAAAACGACAAAATAGCATTTTCTCGTGATCTGAACCTTTTACCTCGTGATTCGCACCATGATGAACGGCTCAGATCACCCCACGTCGCTCGGAATCCCAACCCAAGCAACTGGTGATCCGAGCCGCTCGTATAGAGAAGACAACACCGAACCACGTTGCTCGGAATCCCAATCCAAGCGACTGGCGATCCGAGCCACTCACATGAAGAAAGTAGCAGTGAGCCACGTCGCTCGGAATCCGAGCAACTGGCGATCTGAGCTGCACATTTGAAGAAAAATGCCACCGAGCAACTCTAGCCATCAGATTGTCTCAATGTTCGTGCCGAAAGATGATGAGCGGCTCAGATCACACCACGCCCACAAAATGACAAGATAGTATTTTCTCGTGATCTGAACCTTTAGCCTCGTGATTTGTGTCATGATGAACGGCTCAAATCACCCCATGTCGCTCGGAATCCCAATTCGAGCAACTGGCGATCTGAGCTGCTCATGTGGAGAAAAATAGCACCGAGCGACATCGACCATCAGATCTTCTCAAAATTCGTACCTCGATCGGATGAACGGCTTATATCACTCCACGTCGCTCGGAATTTCAATCCGAGCAACTGGTGATCCGAGCTGCTCATGTGGAGAAAACAGCGCCTAGCAACATCGAACGTCAGATCTTCTCAAAATTCGTGCCTCGATCGGATGAACGGCTCGGATCACCCCACGTCACTCGGAATCCTAATCCGAGCAACTGGTGATCCGAGCTGCTCATGTGGAGAAAATGGTGTCGAGCCACGTCGCTCGGAATCCGAGTGACTGGCAATCCGAGGTGTTTGCGTGAAGAAAATGGTGCCGAGCGACACAGGCCGTCCGATCTCTCGGGATTACGCGCTGATGCGAGATGGACAACCCACATTGCGCCACGTCATAAATAATATTAAAAATTAATTTTTTATTCAACATATTTTTTTAAAAATTGCAAAAAAATGATTAAAAATTCAGGAAAATTAATTAAAAATTCTGAAAAATAATTATAAATTTGGGGAAATATTTTTGAGCCCCGAGGTAAATAATTATTGCTTAGAATAAATTAATTAAGGCCCCCAAACAATGAATCACCGCTTTGCAAAATTAAATAAATGGTCCGAAAAATAGAGAAAATCTGGAAAAATCACCAAAAGTCCAGGGGAGCTCAAGAACAACCTTAAGCACGCAACTAGCTCCAAAATTCACCATAATACCTCATACAAAGATTCGACACTCCTCATTTGGACTCCGATACAACTCTGCAAGCCATTAAAACAGTAAAACTACTCCTCAAAGGCTGATTAAACTCAGTCTTCGGGAGTGGGGGGACTCGTGATATGGCTAAAAATAGGGTTAAATCAGAACCGTCCAAATCGGGCGCAAATCTTAAAGATCAGGGGTAAAATGGTAATTTCGCCTACAAGCAGGTCTGAAGTGGGCACTCGGTCCTTTTTCCAAAGGCCCAATAACCCACGAACGGATCCATCTCAACTGGGTGCGGGTTTCAACCCGCAAGAAACCCGGTCCAGCTGGGTAGAATTAGGGTTTATGATTATACCTAATCAACGGCCCTGATTTACTTCTATCTATTCACTATGATCTTATCCCGAAACTAGTCCCTAAGGCGGCTATAAATATCCCCCATCCCCCACTGTTAACAGGTAATCAATCTTTTGCCCGTAAAAGCTCATTCATAATCTTTCTGATTACTGACTTGAGCGTCGGAGGGTGCGTCGCCGGGATCAACCCCGGGGTTTTGCACTTTTTACAGGTGAACGGCAGGAGATCACGGTCAAACTCCGGCGGAGAGGTTTCAGGTTTGACTATTCGACATTCCAAAGAATCCACAAATTCTATCTATTTGCCCCCACACCAGATTTAGCGGTAACAATCAACTTTCAAAATATGGCAAAAGAGTATAAATGAAGAGAATTTGGAGTAATATAAGACCGTTAGAAAAAAGTTAAGAAAGCGATAAAAGATTCCAAAGAAAAAAGCTTATGATGATTTATACACAAAACTATGAATAAAAGGAGAAAATAATATTTATAAGCATGCTAAACAAATGGATAGGAAAACAAAAGATCTGGATACAATTAGGTGTATTAAGAGCGGGGATTCAAGAGTCTTAGTAAAAGACGAGGAAATTAAAAAAAGATGGCGAAATTACTTTGAGAAGTTATTAAATGAAAAGGTTATGGGCAACTTCAATATAGAGGACTCGAGGGAGAGTCGAGAACATATATTTTTCGTAGAAATAGGACCTCGGAGGTTCGAAATGCTCTATGAAGGATGAAAATAGAAAAAGCTTTAGGACCGGATGATATACCCATTGAAGTTTGGATGTGTCTTAGGGATGTAGGAGTAAGTTGGCTAACAAAATTATTTAATGGAATTTGGAGGACTAAGAAGATTCCCAATAATTGGAGAAAAAGTATTTTAGTACTTATATAAATAAATAAAGGAGATATACAAAATTGCTCCAACTACCGATGGATTAAATTAATAAGCCATACGATGAAAATTTAGGAAAGAGTGATCGAACATAGTCTGAGACTAGAAACTACAGTGTCTGGGAATTAGTTTTGATTTATACCTGGGAGGTTAACAATGAAAGCAATTTATGTACTGAGAAGACCTATGAAAAAATATATGAAGAATAAGAAAGATCTACATATGAAGTTTATAGATCTAGAAAAAGCATATGGTAAAGTCCCTAGAGACATAGTATGGTGGGTGTTAAATAATAAGAAAGTAACTATTCGGTATACTGGGGTAATTAAGGATATGTATGAAGGGGCAAAAATCACAATTAAAACAACCACATGAGAGAACAATCATTTTCCTATTACAGTAGGTTTACACCAAGGTTCGGCTTTAAGTCCCTACCTCTTTGCATTGGTTATGGATGAATTGAAGCGAGAAATACAAGATGTGGTGCCTTGGTGTATGTTTTTTGCCGCTAACGTCGTCTTAGTAGATGAGACTAGAACAGGAATCGATATTAAATTAGAATTGTTAAGAGGAACTTTGGAAGCTAGAGGTTTTAGAATAAGCAGAACTAAAACAGAGTATATGGAGTATAATGTTAGTGATATTCGGAACACAACTGAGGAGGTAATGAAGCTTGATGGACAAGAGATACATAAGAGAGATCATTTCCGATATTTAGGCTCGATGATAGAAAGAGATTAGGAGATTTGTGAAGATGTTATACATAGGATCCAAGCAGGGTTGCTTAAGTGAAGAAGTGTCAGTGGTGTTTTGTTTGACAAACCTATACCTTTGAAGTTGAAGGAAAAATTTTATAGGACGGTTGTTTGACCATCAATGATATATGAAGCAGAGTGTAGGGCAACAAAGAAACATATCCAAAAAATGAGTGTAGCAGAGATGAGCATGTTAAGATGGATGTGTGGTAAAACCAGAAATGATAGAATTAAAAATGAGTATATACAAGACATGCTAAAGGTAGCTCATATCCAAGATAAGTTAAGAGAAAATCACCTCATGTAGTTTGGATGTCACATGTAGACCTATTAGTGCCCCCGTTAGAAAGAGTGATTTGATAAGTATTGAGGGTAGAGTTAGGGTAAAGGAAGACCTAAACTTACTTGGGTAAAAACAGTGAGAAAAGGTATGATAGCTTTGTGACCTTACAGAAGATATGATAGCTAAACCAAGCAGAATGGAAAATCATGATCAATGTAGCCGACCCCAACTAATTGGGAAAAAGACTTTGTTGTTGTAAGTTTTCCACTCCCTATACGTCCATATACAAATTTACCATTCCCAACCTTTTTCTTCATCCAAGTCTCAAACTCTGATCGGAATGTCTTCTCCACCCAATAGCTCAATCCTGATTGTAGAAATAAGCACTTTGCACCCAGAACAGCGACCCAAATCATCCTAAAAGGAACCCATAAGAGGAAACCAACTCATTCAAAACAGCGAACATGATCAACGTGTCGAAGTTACAGAAGAGCAATTTATAATGCATATTGTTATCAACAAGAAATCATCTATGGTGAACATGTGCAGGGTGAGAGTCAGAGGTTTTGCTTACGGAGGTGCAGAATTTGAAGCTTGAATCTTGCTTTTATTTTTGTAAGCAAGAGATGGGGCTTAATATTGAAATGGACGGTTGGTTCTTGCAAACTGGAGATGATGGAGGGAAGGGGAGGGTGGTTGAGATGGTCTGGTTCGTTAACGATGTAAACAAAGATTTAAGGACCAATGATTTCACAGAATTTCTAGGTGCCTAAATTTCAAGGAGGGAGTTAGGGTATTAGGTAGCCAAATTGCGATGAAGATTACTTGCAGGTTTGTGACGGTTCTTGAAGTGCTGTACTGAAGAATTTGGTTACAGTTGCATCCTGAGGATTTGGTTGTGTTGTTTACTTCGGAGGAATCTCAACAAAAAGTAAATGGTGCATTTGAACAAGGAATACGAAAAGTGGATGTTGTCATATTACTCTCATTTATTCTTTTCCATTTTTCATAATTAAACTTGACTATTGGATATATGGTGGGTGTATAATATGAGAGAACTATTTCACATCTTTACTGTTGTGTATGATGTGTCTATATTGTTCCATTCTTATTTTTGGTGACTAGATTTCCCTTGTTATCAGAAATTGTGTTGTGCATCTGTTCTTTATGTTTCTTTCAAACCTGAGATAATTCTTGGGGAACAAAAAGTCATCTTTGTCTACATCTTTAGAGCCTGGGAGTGATGAGGACATCGGTTCAAGACGATTTGGGCGTTTCTATCAGCGCAGGCATCGGCTAGGGCATTTGCTTCATTAGCTTAGGATTTTATTTCAGTACCATATTTGTTTTTGGCAAATATAGCCATATGTAATATTTCTGTTATGCATTAGAATATTTCTGAGATTTTAGAATATTTTGATATTTGTATCAAGATTTGTTTTTAGCCTATATATAGGCCTTTAGATTAATGAGAAGTTATGTCATTCTTGATTTTAAAAATTAGGACAAAAACCAAAGTACCTCCCCAACGTTTTGCCTAAGTACAATATGCCTATATAACGTTTGAAAAAGTACACTAAACTTATTTCTCCGTTAACTTAACCCTATCCGTTAAGTTATAATTATTAAATTACTTTTTTACCCTTACCCTTTCATAATCAAATCTCTTCTTCTTTCTTCCCTTTCTTTATTCCTTTGTTCTCTAACATACAGCATATCCTCCCATCTTCATATCGCTTCCTCGCTCAAATCTCTGTAATTTTGCAACATAGAGTATGTATGGATATATTGTAAAATGTGGGATGACATAGCACTTCCTATTTTGATAGGGGCGAGATTGAACCGGGCTTAGGCCAGACTCGTGATGGCTTGGTATTACTACATTTATATGATTAGTCCAAGCCCGATCCATATCTCCCTCAAATCTATACTCTAAAAAGTAGTGCCTGAACCCAGATTCAAATTAGACAAATAAATAGCATTAGGAAGTAAGCCTACTTTAGACTGTTGTAATAGACACTGCCTTCATGAACAAGACATTATAACAAAATTAAAACTTGTTTAGAAACAGACATAATACTTCAATTATTTTCTTCAAGGCAAAGCTACTGTTCTAGAAACTTAATCTTTGAAAGGAATTCAATGTTGAATGTGTAAACATAAGACGAGAAGCATACAAGAATCGATTTTGATGGTTAAAGCCAACAAGAAATAGATTACAACTTACCCAGATACTAATATGTCCATCAGATCTTTGTTTTTTTCCAAGTAATCAGAAGCTATCAGTCGTGAATTGACTTGTTGCCTTTGCAAATTTGCAACAATTTGAGTAACATCTTTACAAGCCTATACAGATCCAAAGTGAAATGCTTCAGTTTCTTCAACAAGTAGGATGTATGCTTATGCTTTTTGATTAGGAAGCTGAGAACATCATATTTCTTCATAGAAACAGGTTTAACCAAATAATTGGCATTAACAGGAACCGACTTAAATCTAAAGAGAGTTGAGCTTCTTACTGTTGCCGACCTGCCGACTCCACCCTGCCAACCGCTACAATTTCGCTGTCGACCGAAGAAATCATGGCCGAAGAAATTGCCGTTAATAGAGAAAAATGAAAGAAAAAAATGAAGAAAGGGAAGAATAAAGATAAATGAAAGAAGAAAAAAGGAATGAAGAAAGGAAAGAAGGAAGAAGAGATTTGATTATGAAAGGGTAAGGGTAAAAAAGTAATTTAATAATTATAACTTAACGGGTGGGGTTAAGTTGACGGAGAAATGAGTTTAGTGTACTTTTTCAAACGTTGGGGGGTACTTTGGTTTTTTCCCAAAAAATTATTGTGTTGAGTTTTGCTCTTCAGCTATTTTGTGTGATACAATTGAGATCTAATTTTAGGGTTTATGATAGACTCTAAATTTACCCCAAAATCCAAAAGAAATCCCCCAGATAAAACCCAAACCTTAATCCCCTTCTCTATCCTTCTTTTTCCTCCTCTAACTCCCGACCAACCCACACCTCGGCATCCATCGACTCCTTGTCGTCATCACCTTCCTGCTCATCTCCTTTTGTCCCTTACCCACTCAACCGAACCTATCAACCCACAACCCGTCGAGCCGCCCACCAGTCTTCTTCCTATCACCGTGACCAGCCCCAGTGCCGCCAGTCGCGACCACCGCTCTATGATCACCACCACTGTCCTGATCGATTGCTCCCCTCCTGCACACCCCGCCACTGTCTCCCCCTGTGCGTCAGCCTGCTGCACCCACCGACCCACTGATAGCCAGTCCACCGTCAGTCGTCGCCAGCAAGCCAAGCCACAAGTTTCCTTGCTGCCGCTCAAACTATTGTTGCTGATTGCTGTGATTTGTGCTATTGCCAACTCGAGATCTACGCTAGTTTCTTCGAACCCAGGTATACTCTTTCCACTTTTTAAATATTTGTGTTATACTGCTTTATCATCTCTATTATATTATCTGATTTATCTGGTATCCACAAATATTGAGAGTGAGTGTTCTACTTACCTAATTATAGTACAAATCAATATTGCATCTTTTGCTTGCTAAGAACGCTTAGGAATATAATTATTGATTGTTAGAACTGAACCGTTAATTGGGCTTGTTAACTTAATTCAATTCTTGAAAATCCATCGAACCGATTAACTGTTTTAATTTCTAACTTGATCCGCATCACATGTTTGTAAAATTAATCCTTTAAAATTCTTGGAAATTCTCTATTTAGGATTACGTTTTATATCATTTTGGTATCAGAGCGAAGGTTCTTAAAACCCTAGTTCTTGCATTATTTAGTCTTAAATTTTTGCATTCATTTAGGATTGTCTAAAGTCTTTTTATTTCATTTTCTTTCGTTCTTTTATATCACTTCAGATTTTTATTAAAAAAATCTTAATTGCATTTAGGACACATTTTCTCAAATTTCAGCATACACACGACCCCTAGTTTTCTCCATTGGTGATTGTATCTTCGCAGCACCATCACAAATCTCGAAGAGTCTTTCTTGTCCCTCCCAAACCACCAAATTAGGAACCCTAGATTTCCACGAACCCCTCCCCGAACTGAAATGGAAAACTCTGATATTTTTGCTATCCTAGCTGCCATTCAAGCAACTCTTACCAATATCAATCAGAAGCTTGAAAAAGTGGAATTAAATCAAACTGTTACCCCTAAGCTTCATGCTAATCATTAGATCCCTCAAGGAAATGATCGCGACGGCTGAAGTCAAGATCGTGATCCTGACGAACAATACAAGAAGAACGTTAAGGCTGACGTTCCCCATTTTGAAAGCCACATGAAATTCCAAGCTTATCTCGATTGGATCCGTGCCATGGACCATTACTTTGTGTGGTTTGACATGAATGAAGCCCTGAAGGTTAAATTTGTCACTATGAAATTGACAGATAAAGTTCAACAACACCGAACCAATCTTGAACATGCCCGCAGAGGCTGAGGCCTGGCACCCATAGTCACTTGGGAAGCCATGAAAGAGAAGCTCACTGAGAGATATGTACCGTTATCGTTCCACACCCGATTGCTAGATTTGTGGAACCAACTTTATCAAGGTAGCAAATCCACATAGGAACATGTTGATAAGTTTGATGACTTCTTCATTCGGTACAATACCTTACGTAAAGAGAGCGAAGAACAAACTTTCTCTAGGTCTAGGGCTGGATTACGAGCCGATATGAGGAACGACCTAATACATAGAAATATGGACTCATGAGCGGCAGCTTATGCCCTTGTCCTTGATATGGATTCTCTTAAAGCTAGTTCCCATTATAGATCCAGCGATTCGAGAGATCATTCCTCTAGAATGACCTCTACTGATCTGTCTAAGCCTAAGCCTCCCTCTCAGCACCCCAACAAATCTTACCCAGCAAACCTAATTCAAATTTCAATTCACATAGAGATAAACATAAGGGTAAGAACACCGAAAAAGATTACTCTAAGATTGATCCTCTTACTAAGTGCTATAAATATAAGGGATACGGTCATGTTGTTAGCAACTGTCCCAGCCCCAGTAGGATCAATATAGTAGAGGGTAACGCTGTCATCGCTGATGATTCCGACAATGAGTTTTTCTATCAGCCTATTGAAGGTGATGACTTCGGTAAAGAAGAGGATGATCAGTATCTCCACTGTATTCGGTTTATCCAATCACCTCACTTGAATGTAGTTAGATGTGCTTTGTCCCAGCCAAAAGAAGAAGATGATTGGAAGCGCACTGTTATATTTTACACCTTTACGACTATTGGTGGCAAAAACTGCAAGATCATTATTGACAGTGGGAGCTGCGTCAACGCTCTCTTCTGGGTCTCAGCTAAGACCGGAATTAAGGCTGAACCCCATCCATGCCCATACAAAAGTATCTTGGATTAATGCGACAGCCCTTCAAGTAACACATCGATATTTGGTCCATGTGGACTTCAAAGCTTACAAAGAGCAAATTTGGTGTGATGTACTTAAAATGAATGTGGGTCAAGTCATTTTAGGGAGACTTTGGTTATACGACCACGACGGATCAATGTGGGTTAAGTCATATATGGTCGATCCAACCAATGTGTGTTCCAACACGACGGACCAAAAATAAAGCTCATACCCGTGAGATCACGAACTAGTCCGGTTGAAATAGCACCAGCTCCCTCGAGAAAGGGCAAGGAAGTAACGTATATGGGTAAAAAGGAACTCACGAAAGAAATTGACAAAGGGGCTACCATTCTTTTACTCACAGTGAGAGAAGTTCCTAAATATCCTAAGTCACTTATCCCGCCTCAAGTTACTCCGGTCCTATAGGAATCTGCAGATGTGTTTCCTGCTGACCTCCCCAACCAGCTGCCTCCATTACGTGATATCCAACACGATATTGATCTGGTTCCGGGAGCGAATCTACCAAACTTGCCACATTATTGGATGAATCTGACAGAGCATGCCGAGTTGAAACGACAAGTTGATGAGTTATTGGCAAAGGGCTTCATCAGAGAAAGTTTAAGTCCTTATGCTGTTTCTGCTCTATTGACGTCAAAGAAATATGGAACCTGGCGTATGTGTGTGGACAGCCGTGCCATAAACAAGATCACGGTAAACTACCATTTTCCCATTCTCCGTTTGGATGACATATTAAACATGATGTCTGGTGCCACAATCTTTTCCAAGATTGATCTTAAAAGTGGCTATCACCAAATATGTGTTCGTCCTGGTGATGAATGGAAAACTGCCTTCAAGATGAAGGATGGCCAGTATGAATGGATGGTCATGCCATTTGGAATGACAAATGCCCAAAGTCCGTTTATGAGAATCATGACGCAAGTACTTCATCCCTTTATGGGCAAGTTTCTTATGGTGTACTTTGATGACATTCTCATTTACAGTCGATCCGTTGGGCAACTTCTTGACTATTTGAGACAGGTTTGCAGTGTTTTGAGGAATGAATGGTTTTACGCTGATCCTACCAAATGTACATTCCTTTATGATCAGACTATCTTTCTGGGATTTATTGTTTCTGCTCGAGGAGTATCCGCTGACCCAAAAAAGATACGAGCTATTACCGAGTGGCTTGAGCCCCGCAATATTCGTGATGTGCGGAGTTTTCATGGTCTTGCCACCTTCTATCGTCGGTTTGTGCAAGGATTTAGCATGATCATGGCTCCGATAACCGACTGTTTGAAGAAATGTGAATTTGTCTGGTCGAAAGAAGCCACGAAAGCCTTCGAAGAGATCAAGAAGAGAATAACTCAGACACCTGTCATGAGGTTGCCTGATTTTACTAAGGTCTTCGAAGTAACGTGCGATACTTCTGGTATTGGTATAGGTGGAGTCCTCAGTCAAGAGAGTCATCATGTTGCTTATTTTAGTGAAAAGATGAACGAAGCAAAACAAAAATACTCCACTTATGACAAGGAGTTCTATACGGTAATTCAATCACTTCGCTATTAGCGACATTATCTCCTGCCGCAAAATTCGTCATTTCTCAGACCATGTGGCCTTAAAATTCCTGAATTCTCAACAAAAATTGAATCCGAGACATGCTAGGTGGGTAGAGTTCCTACAAGAGTATTCATATATCATTAGGCATACAAAAGGAATTTTGATAATAAGGTCGTGGATGCGCTCAGTCGTTGTTACATGATCTTATCTACATTGCGCACCGAAATTATTGGTTTTGAGAGATTGAAAGATGAGTATGCCTCCTGCACAGATTTTCACGAGATCTACACTTCTTTAAAGGATGGCATCACTCGAGTGAGAGATGATTATTTCTTGAAAGATGATTATTTCTTCTATCACTCCAAACTATGCATTCCTAGGACATCATTACGAGAGTATCTTGTTTGGGAATTGCACGCTAGTGGCCTTGCTAGACACTTCGGGCATAGCAAGACCATTAATGCTGTGGAACATAGATTTTACTAGCCGAAGCTAAAGAGAGACGTTGCAAGACTTGTTAACAGATGTCGTACTTGTCAACTCGCCAAGCAACAAAAACAGAACACAGGTTTGTATACTTCATTACCTGTTCCCAGTCGCCCTTGGGAAGATATGAGTATGGATTTCGTGTTAGGCTTACCGAAGACACAAAAGCAACACGATTCCATTCTTGTCTTCATGGACCGTTTTTTCTAAAATGGCCCACTTCCTCCTATGCTCGAAAACTTTCGATGCATCTCGTGTAGCTCAGATCTTTGATAACATTGTGAAGCTACATGGGTTGCTAAAAACCATTGTGTCTGATAGGATGTGAAATTTACGAGTTATTTTTGGAAGACCTTATGGCACAAGATGAGTACCAAATTGAAGTTCTCTTCAGCCTTCCAACCACAGACTGATGGACAGACTAAGTTTGTCAATCGGAGTCTTGACAATCTCTTACGTACTCTTCTGGGAGAGAACTTAGGAATGTGGGGTTTAAAATTAACGGTTGCTGAATTTGCTTATAACACATCTAAGAATAGAACCACTGGCACGAGTCCACACGAAGTTGTACATGGTTATCGTCCAAGGTAACCCATATATCTTGTCCCTGTGTTAGAACATCACCGAGTCTGCATCTGCATTTGCATCCTGCATTCATGACTGGCATAGAGAAATTTTTAAGAAAATTAACGAGAATAATTTTAACTACAAGTTAAGAGCTGATATTAGAAGGAAATTTAAAACTTTTAATGTGGGTGATGAAGTGATGGTTCGGATTCGTCCGGAACGGTTTCCAGTTGGATCCGTTAAGAAGTTGAATACACGTGCTGCAGGCCCATTTAAAAATTTTCATAAAATTAATGATAATGTCTAGGTCGTTGACCTTCCTGAAGGTTTTGGCATAAGTAAGACTTTCAATATTGAGGATCTAGTATCCTATAAAGGCCCAGAATTTAACCCTAGAAATCCTCTTATAGATGAGCCTACCCTGCAGCCTAATAGTGAGATTCCCCCATTACCCCCACTACTAGATACTACTTACCCGTCGACAGAAGAATTGGATAATATTTTAGATGATCAAATAATCTCTACTAGAGATGATGGTATTCATAGGTATTTGATAAGATGGAAAAACAAGTCGGAGTCGGAGTCGGAGGATACTTGGATAGATCGTGAAGAGTTCTAGTGCTTGGATCCAGACCTTCTGGAGCACTATGACAGGAGGACTGGTTTTGACTCGATTGGGTCGAACCCTCTCCCACCCGGGGAGAATGATGAGGACATCAGTTCAAGATGATTTGGGCAATTCTATCAGTGCAGGCATCGGCTAGGACAACTGTTTCAGTAATATTTCTTTTATGCAATAGAATATTTCTGAGATTTTAGAAGATTTTGAGATTTGTATCAAGATTTATTTTTAGCCTATATATAGGTCTTGAGATTAATGAGAAGTTATGTCATTCTAGATTTAAAAAATTATTGTGTTGAGTTTTGCTCTTCATCTCTCTTTGTGCGATACAATTGAGATCTAATTTTAGGGTTTGTGATAGACTCTAAATTTACCCCCAAATCCAAAAGAAACCCTCCAAATAAAACCCAAACCCTAATCCCCTTCTCTATCCTTCTGCTTCCTCCTCCAACTCCCGACCAACCCACACCTCGGCATCCATCGACTCCCTGCCACATCAACTTCCTGCTCATCTCCTCTTGTCCCTCACCCCCTCAATCCAACCCATCGACCCACGACCCGTCGAGCCGCCCACCAGTCTTCTTCCCATCACCACGACCAGCCCTAGTGCGCCAGTCACGACCACCGCCCTTTGATCACCACCACTGCCCCGATCGACTGCTCCCCTCATGCACACATCGCCGTTGTCGCCCCCTGTGCATCAGCTTGCTGCACCCACCGACCCACTGACTGCTAGTCCACCGTCAGTCATCGCCAGCAAGCCAAGCCGCAAGTTTCCTTGCTGCCGCTCTTGCTATTGTTGTGATTTGCGCTGCTGCCAACCCGAGATCTAACGCTGGTTTCTTCGAACCCAGGTATACTGTTTCAACTTTTCAAATATTTGTGTTATACTGCTTTATCATCTCTATTATATTAGATTATTATCTGATTTATCTGTCATCCACAAATATTGAGAGTGAGTGTTCTACTTGCCTAATTATAGTACAAATCAATATTGCATCTTTTACTTGCTAAGAATGCTTAGGGATATAATTATTGATTGTTAGAACTGGACCGTTAATTTGGCTTGTTAAACTTAATTCAATTCTTGAAAATCCATCGAACCGATTAATTGTTTTAATTTCTAACTTGATCTGTATTACATGTTGGTAAAATTAATCCTTTAAAATTCTTGGAAATTCTTTATGTAGGATTGCGTTTTACATTAGGGAGATAAATGCTTATCTTGTTATTTGAGTTTGTCTATGCAAGGTGATTTATGGTCTTGTACACAAAAACAAATATTTATCATGTGATTTTTCAAGCTCAATTTCTGTCTTTCTGACTGTTATATAACTGACCCTATTCGAATTCACTAAAAAAAAATTTTGGTCATCAACAGTGGGTTGAATGTCTCCTGAGTTTCATTAAAAAGAATTTAACAAAACATGCAACAAAAAATAAGAATTATGAAGTTCAGGAATCCCAACAGAGTGGGTCTGGAACTCATACTCCCCATCAACAAACAAATAATACAACAAAACTTAATTCTACTGGTCGGTCGACCTCGTCACAACAATTTTCTCATGCCAATTTGAGCTCATTCTCTCTCATTTTCTCGATGGTACACCGTTTCAAATTCACTGTAGAATTCACAGAAGAATTACTCTTTAACAGTTTCAAATTTTAGTTATAGAACCTTTAAGATCATCTGTCAACCATGGTATCTTGCCAACTATCTTGCCAACTGTTAGTGGTCAAGATATCCCACGTTTGATCATCAAATTGTGCGTTCTGTCTTTGATCTTAACATAGGAAGACGTGATAATTATATTTTATGTCACCCTTTTACGTTGTTGCTAAATTCCCTGCGTGAAGGGGCTTGGGTCTTTCTATGATAAATTGATTCCTAACCGTTTAGGCATCTAAGAAATCCTACGATGGCTGGCCTCTTCTTACCAACGAGCAACCCCACAAATTTCTCCTAGACTAAGAGTTTAGATGGATGGAAAATGTTACAGATATTTCATAGGGGATTGCATTCAACTCTGAGGACTAAATAGAGCTGGATAACCAATAGAAACATTCCCGGAGACAATCAGAAAAACTTTCTCTGTTCCATCACATCATGAGCTTAATTCCTGGCACAAGTGCAGGAAGGTTTGACAGAACCAAGTAAATGCCCTCTATTTTTCATAGCTTTGCTGGATACGTTATTACGGTTCAAAGGATTGTTTTCAAGTTAACTGGTGGTTGAATCTTGCTCCATTTTTTTTTTACGTTCACAGATGAAATGGTGATATTTAGTTGTTTCTGTTTATGTTTGTTTACGGTTATTAGATTAATTGTTGGTAAGTGTGTTGTTAATGTTGCTAATAAATTATCAGCATATAAATTTGATTCACTTAAATGAGGTTGACTGCAGGGTTGTTTGTTAGCAAGACAACTTAAAACTTAAAAGGAGAAGAGAGATTATTTCAAACGGTAAGAAGTTGGAAAATCCTAAAGCAAAATTTTTCTTGATTTATAATTTTTGACAAGCTATTTCAAGAAGTTACTCAAATCATAATTTTTAAGAGTGTACCTCTCCAAATGAATACAAGTTAGTAGGAGCTATTCTTTTGTTCACATCATAGCTTGTTTTGTACGTGCATTTACATGTGTGCATTTTATTAGTTATCATAATTCAACTCAACAACCATCAATCATCAGATACATCAACATGTTGGATTTCATATTTGAGAGGCGCAATGAGAAGGAAAAATGTGTTTAGGATTGAAAATTCAACAACTGTGCTAGAATTGAAAATTCCTTTATGAAAAAATAGTGCATTTTATGGCACTATTAGAGATCAAATCTTCAATATTATGATGAGAGATTATTGGTCATCATGTGAACATATGATTGTGTGGCTGTACAAATTAGTAGAGAAGTACAAGTATACTCATTAATTATTTTTTATAGCACATATGCTCATTCCTTAATGTGTAGTTCTAAATTATATTTTCTTTAATAACGCTATCTGTAGTCATGCTAATTGTACTACTAGTAGTACATAATGCTACTTTTTATAAGTAATGACAATCATAAGGTTCACGAGATATAAGAAAAATAAAGGGTTCCACCACTTTTGTCATTGTCTTATACAACTAGCAATACATACTACTTGATGGTGCATAAAATATTTTTTCATAAGTGTGTTTGGTAATATATTTTTTAGCAATACATACTACTACTTTTTATATATAAACAATTATTTGCTTTATATATTTCAATAAAAAGTAGATGGTTTCACCACTTTTGTCATTCTCTCGTACAACTATTAAGTGTATCATACTAGTGATACAAAATATATATTTCTATAATGATGTGCTTGGCCGTGTATCTTCAATGATGAATGAAATATGATGACTAAGATACAGTCATATGAAGATTTTGCTTCATTTTCAAAATAATCTTGGTAACCATGTGAACATGTCATTATGTGGTTCTATATGTCACATGTCCACACATGATTACAAACTTGATTATTCTTTCCACACGCGATTACAAACTTGAATTTCTCCGATGAATATATATTCTTCGAGGAGAGAGAACGAATAGTAAAAATATTTTTGAAATGCGATGGTTTAAATAATGAGTTTTTTCTTTGGTGTGCAAAGACTGCAATAAAAAAAACACGTCTTCTAGTCTATCAATAAGAATTTTAACATATAATATAAGTTCAATTAGATTATAGGCTTTTTAAAGTATAAGATTGCATTACTCTGATATAAGAAACGAGTGATCATATCGACATGTAACTCCACATGCAGTGCATATGCCAAATATCTAGTATGTATATTGTACCAAATTGTAAACGGCAATACTGTAACATTATCAAAAATTGCTGAACTTTACGGTACACTTTTAAGATACGTCGTTACTTTAATAACTTGAGAAGGTTGTTCACTGTATTAATATGTTATCACAATACACAAAAATATGATGCACGAGTCGGTTATAACTTATAATCCCCTTGTTGCTGGCTTTTGGGCCTGCCTATCTTGGGCTTGCCCCAACCAGTCTGGGCCTTCAGTACATTCATTCCACAGTCTTCTCAAATCCGAACCGCTTCTTCAACACTTCACAAAAAACCTTCCAAAAGCCTTCATCCAAACCTGCCATGAACGCCGACGACAGCACCGGCGGCGCCGCTTCCAGCTCCTCCCTCACTCTCCGTACTCCGACCGACACCGTCTTCTACTCCATCTTCCCCGACGACGACCACCTCTCCCTCCCCTCCCTCCACTCTCTCCACCTCCAAATCCTCTCCCTCCTACATCTTCCACCACTCCCCCTTCGAACTCTCCGCCTCCCTCTCCCCCCTACCCCCACCTCGCGGGCGCCTCCCGCTTCGGCGACAACCTCGACGACGAGTGGCTCATCGCCTCCTTCCTCTTTCAACTCTCCTACCTCATCCCCTCCCTCTCCGTCTCTCTCTCCGACTCCAACGGTCACTTCCTCCTCATCGAGGCCGCCTTCCACCTCCCCCCAAAAACTAACCCCCGACACCACCTCCCTCAACGGCGTCTTCATTCGCAACGGTCTCCTCCACATCATCCCGCTAAATCAAGAATTCCCCCATCCGCTCCGCCTCGAAACGGCGCTGACCGCTTTGAAATCCGGTCGGGTACAGACTGTCGCATCGGATTCCGTGCAGGCGGTTATCAAGAAACGGATTGGTCAGTATCCGGAGAAGGCGGTGCGGAACATGCATAGGGTTAGGGTTAGGGTTCCGCTTCCCGTGGCGCAGGTTTTGAAGGAGGAGCCGTGTTTGATTTTCGCTGGCGATGGAGGGGTTTTATGATAGGGTTGTGGATTCGATGAAGCACGCAATGAGGATGGAGAATTTTTTTGTTCCAAGCCGTTCTCCGACGTCGTCGGCGATGGCCGGAGCTCTCTTCCTCACCATCTCACACAAGCTCTCAAGCTATGATAATGGCAATTCAAGAAGAAGAAGATGAACAAAAGATCAACAGATCAAGATTTCATTCATAATTCCAACTGAGTACAAGTAGAGTATTTATAAAAGACAAGTACGTGCGTAGCACGGGTTGGACAGACGGTTACAAATTCTGTTGGACTTAATTTCTAATTACAATGCACTTTTGCAATAAAACCCCTCAAAGATAGGAAATCTCCTCAGGACTGATACGCAGTTCTCAGTTGACTGGTACCACTCTCAGTCGACTGAGCTCTCAGTCGACTGATACCACTCTCACTCGACTGATATTCATATCTATCTCAGCTTCTCTTGTTCTCTTGTCTTCAACCTATGCTTCTCAGTTAAGCCTGCCATGATCAGATCCAAGTATTGGATCAATACTCCCCCACGAAAAGAAGATTCCAGGAGTCAGTGGAACTCCGGGAATCGCCAATACATAACCGATTACTCGACTGCGGATCATAAAGCTTTCCATCAGCACCCATGACTGATCCTGTTCCTCCAGCAATCGAATGGCACAATACAAACCCTCAAGACTATCCCTTCCACCAGCTTCTCTCTCAACCAGGTCCATGATATCATCCACTACTTGCTCTCCCTGGTGATACCTGCTGCCGCTGCTGCATCCGAATAATAGAAGCTCCCTTCCTATGGCATACTTCTGATTGTCGATAAGACACTCAGCTGAATAATACTGTGCATTAGCAATGAGGCCAATGAACACATAGATTTTGTTGAATATTGCACCAGTACTCCCTGTTTCATCAGAATAGTATACAGAATGCTTTCCACTCAAAACACAGGTCTTGGAATGCTCCATAAGGATGCCCCACATCTTATTTGACATGCCACTTCCTAGTATAATTCTTAATCTTTGAGAATCTCTAATGACAAGACGGAGAAAATCTTCAACAGTATGTACTCCCGATTTATTCAAACGTTTATGAAATGAACCACCCTTGCCAATCTTTTCCAACCTCCAAACTTCACCCTTCAAAGCAGATGGATAGTGTTTCTTGTATAATTCTCCTCTGTGGTCTTTAACTACAAAAGCTTCTGTTTTTGCTTCACGGACGTGAATTCCCACTGAAAAACCCATCATAACCACCACCAAAACTTTCTTTAAATTCTTCACTCCTCCTTTATATTCTTCCCACCAACGGAACCAATCGATCATGTGTCCTATGAGACCGATCTCATAGCTCCTTTTGATACAAAAAATGTCTAACACCAGAAGCTCCTTGTTATAGAACAAATGCATTGCTTGGGTGTGAGAGAATACTTGTGCTTTAGGGTGTGAAAAATAAGCCTCAATTGCTTTTGAACACAACCCGTTCTCATTTGTTGATTTGAATGCATTCTCATTCCCACTTTGAGCTGATTTAGAATAGGTGGTAGTGAAAGATTCTTGAAGAACATCAATGTTGTATAGTGGCTTAGTCGATGAATGTGAGTTTCGGCCACCAAGTACAATGGGAACAACTTGAACTTCTCGTCCACTAGCAATGTTGTTTGCTTCAGATACTGACAATTCCCATAAAGCACCAACAGCTCTTTCTTGAATGCCTTGAGAAGAATCAAAACTCCCCTGAGCAAAAGCAACCAGGGCTTCAATACCATCAACCTCAGCAATTGCAGCCTTATGCTCCTCTCCGACGGACAGATTTCAAAGCCCTCCAGCAGCCTCTTCAGCCACCATCTCATTCATGGACTGAGGTGAAGAACCCAAAGTTATATCATGATTGTTATCATCTGACATTCCAGCCTCCTGCAATTCCTCTATTGATGTTGATTTCTCACAAGAGTTTTGTCGAGCAGCACGGTGTCGCAAATGGGGAGGAAGATACCCACTCTGCAATTCCTCTATTGATGCTGATTTCTCACAAGAGTTCTGCCGAGCAGCACGGTGCCGCAAATGGGGAGGAAGATACCCACCCTGCGGTATTGTCGGTGATGGTGATTTCTCATAGAGATTGCACGAAGCATTGTGTCGTAGATGGGGAGGAAGATACCCAACTTGCCATTCTTTGGTTGATGCGGATTTCTCATAGGAATTTTGTCGAACAGCTGATGTCCGCCAAGAATCACCTCTATCCACTGATTCTTCTTCACTATCTTCAGACATCCACTGCTCCTCTGGTCGTTGTGAATGATGAGTCCCTAATCTTCTATCACCATAAGAGGTTTCTTGAAGTTGATATGACTTTCCCCCTTCTCTAGGTTGTTGGTGATCTTGAAGAAATTTATCAATAGCCTTCTCAATTCGATCAATCCTTTCATCACAACTGGATTGCTTGTAAGCAGCATCGCCATTACTGGCAGCAGCTCGCGCGATCTGATCCCTAACTCTAGGTCCAGATCGAGATCCAAATCTCAGCTTCTTGAATGTGACATGATCGAATTCTTGGCCAACGACAGCTACCTGATCGACTTCGAGCTCTTCGGAGTGTCGTTCTTCATGTCTCGCAACCCTTCTTCCGATCAAAGGTTCAGCAAAATCAAGATCCCTTGTTCTTGCTCGATTGGGTCTTCTATGTCGGAATTGTTGCCTACGCTCACCTCCATACCTTCCATAACCCCGCTCTTCTTCTGAGTCTTCAGCATCACTTTCTGGACTCCAAGATTCACGCATTGGACGTGATCTATGGCTTCTTGGTTCTTGAAATAAACGATCTAATGCCAGTTCCAATCGATCAAATCTTTCTTCCAGACTGGAACGTTTGTGGAGATCAGCACCATGATCGGTGGTTCCCCGTACGTTACAACTCCTCGCTCCACTTCCGGATTGAGGTCCAGACTTGGGATTAATGGAGTTTTCAGTTTCTTGGATGGGTTCTTGATCAAGCTCTGGGTCGACAGCAACAGCGCGATCATCTTCAGGCTCTGATACCATTGTTCCAAGCCGTTCTCCGACGTCGTCGGCGATGGCCGGAGCTCTCTTCCTCACCATCTCACACAAGCTCTCAAGCTATGATAATGGCAATTCAAGAAGAAGAAGATGAACAAAAGATCAACAGATCAAGATTTCATTCATAATTCCAACTGAGTACAAGTAGAGTATTTATAAAAGACAAGCACGTGCGTAGCACGGGTTGGACAGACGGTTACAAATTCTGTTGGACTTAATTTCTAATTACAATGCACTTTTGCAATAAAACCCCTCAAAGATAGGAAATCTCCCCAGGACTGATACGCAGTTCTCAGTTGACTGGTACCACTCTCAGTCGACTGAGCTCTCAGTCGACTGAGACCACTCTCACTCGACTGATATTCATATCTATCTCAGCTTCTCTTGTTCTCTTGTCTTCAACCTATGCTTCTCAGTTAAGCCTGCCATGATCAGATCCAAGTATTGGATCATTTTTTTAAAGGAGGAAAAGAAGTTGAGATGGTGAGGGTGGGGGTGACGATGACGAGGGCGATGTACGGGCAGCTGGTGATGCAGAGGTTTCAGGAACCGAAAGGGTATCCGATGCCGGGAGTGAGGAGTGTGGGGAGGGAGGAGTTTGGGGAGTGGGAGATTGGGATGAAGATTGCGTGCGGGTTTGAGATGATGTATGGAGAAAGGAAGAAGATGTGGGAGGAAGGGAAAGGGGAGAGTTGGGATGTGTATTTGAGGAGTTTGGAAGGGAGTGGGGTGTTTGATGGGTTATTGCCGGGGTGGAAGGATTATAAGAGGATTTTGGACGGGGCGACGAGTATTATTCGAAGAGTGCGCTTTTTTGCGGACGAGGTATTGGTTCCAACTTCGAAACTTCTTTTTTGATAAAAGGATATAGTCCAGCCGCAAATATATATATATATAAACATAATCACAAGGATACAAACATCGATCAAGTTTACAAGAGGTAAATTTGAATGAAAACAAGAAAGAAAGAAAAAAAGAATGAACAACAGTAAATAAGAAGTTTACAACCACCAACAAAACTCGCGTTCAAGTATAAAATAAGCACAAAATCACTGCAAACGCCGCGAAAGAGAGAATCACATCAGCAAGATCCGCAGAAAAACAATGTGAATAGCGATAGCAAATGGCAAGAGAGAAAGCAGCAGCTGAGTAGCCCTCAAAACAGACTCAAAACAGCCTACAAGCGAAGATAAGGACATCAGCAACCCACATGGCGTAGTCAAAAGACTCACAACTCCATAACGCAAAGAAAAGGCTCCTCAAAGAGCAAAGCACAGGCCACCGACTGCTCAAGGAAAAACACACACGGGCGCAGCCAACACCAAAAGGAGCAGGAAGACAAAAGCAATCCAACAATACAACAAACATAGCTTAGAGAAGAACCTGCCATAAGCGACTCAAAAAAGGAGCCCAAAACACTGTTAAGAGCTCAAAATCAGCAAGGACAGAAGACAGCGAAACAATATAGCAAAGGCTATCTAACCCCCAAAGCAACTAAACCACAGCCAGAAACCTTCAGAACAAGTTGAAGCAAAGAAAAATTCAGAAGCCGGGAAAGAAGAAGAGGAAGAAAAAGAACGAGAAACAAAAACAAGAACTCAAGCCACATGCTCTAACAACAAAAATGATCCAAAAAAGCCGAAGCGAGCTGAGAGATGGGGATGAGTATGTAGGAGCAATAACACCCACGAATACTCAGAAAATGTTAATCATTATGAGAAAAGGACAGAGCTCTAGAAATTTCGGAATTTCGAATAGAATCTAAAACACTGGAATTAGCAGGATTAATAAGAAACCCCATACGAGAAGCAAGGTTTATCATCTCGTAATTAGAAAGGGAATCAAAATGAATTGAATAGACCGAGCCCAAAGGGTCATTGGGATTAAGATCCTTAGAGATAGGCGGGATCTCGAGATTCCTAATTTGCGCGGCTAAGAGCATCTGTAGTCGTTTGCCATTTACCCATTTTTTGTAAAAAATGAGAAAAAACACGATGTAGTCGTTGGCCATTTACCCATTTTATCCGTCTGACATGAACAATGCTTGGCCAAATATAGGAGACGAAATGGCTTGTCAAAATATAGCTAACGAGGGATAATCTGTCGTCCGTTTAATGAGACGAAAGATTATCTTTCATCGAAGACGTCGGACGAAAAATGAACACCGGCCTACACAATCACAGCTCGAATTTGATCGGACGAAAGATAATATATCGTCTGTGTAATAAATTTAAAATTAAAAAAAAATCGTCTGCCGGTAAATAATCCTCCGTCCCTACAATTTGCTAAAAGACAAAATAGGGTTGGGACGGTAGATAAAAGCCAATTTTTTTAAAAGCCAATTTTTTTTAAAAAGCCATCAGCTTAAACACAAGACTAAAGGCCCCTCTTTCGTCAGCTTCATTGACTAAAAGCCAATTTTTTTTAAAAAAATACCCGTCTTTCGTCAGCTTAACACAAGACACAAGACACTAAACCAAAAAAATTCCCCCTCTTTCGTCGGATGGGAAATAATCTCCCGTCCGTTCAAAATTTAAAAAAAAAATCAAGCGACGACAAATCATCACCCGTCCCATTTCATTTTTAATTTTTTTTTCCGAATTTAACGGACGATAAATAATCCTCTGTCCTACTAAATTTACGTGTACACGGCGCTAGGACGGTAGATAATCTTTCGTCTGGTATTTAAAAACGTACGAAAACCCAAATTTTGGCTTTACACGACTACAGTGACAACTCATATTTTCTATTTCCATTTGCCATTTACCCAAAATTTAGCATCACACGACTACAGATACTCTAAAGAAGCCCTGGAAAAGGATGTTAAGTTAGCATCCTTTTTTACTCATATAGGGCACTAGCACGAATAAGAGGAGGTTTATAACTCTTTTTGGAATATTTTCTTTTAGAGTTAGAGAGATATGACAAAGGTGGGGATCCAGTAATAGAGGTAGAGCAGTGAGCGGAGATAGATAACTCATCAGAGTTATCAATCATAACCGAAGAATGAAGGAGGGGTGGGTCTACAAGTAGAGGGGAAGAGGATTCATAATGAAAGTTAGAAGATGAAAGGGGACAATTGACGACCTCCAAAATGGATAACCACTTAAAAGTGATATAACCAACCATGACTTGAGATAGATCAGAAGCTCTAGCATTGAATTGCAAAGGAAAGATTTAGAAAAAATGTGAGCTTAATTTATGCATTAGAGAAATGGTAGGGGAGAGAAAAGATACAGAGTAAATAGGAACATTCTCCATAACAGAACAAAAGTAACATGAAGGGGGATGAGAGCTAATACGTACCTTGCACTTGGAAGAATGTTTATCCCAATCCGAAGAGAAACCTTGAAAGACAAACCAAACATACCAGGGATAGTCAATGGAAACCGTTGTTGGAACAGGGGGAGAAAGAGCTGTGTTGAACGGAGCGGAGAGATGAGTAGGAGATGATACCGCATTAGGTAAAAAGGGAGGAGAAGCATAGTCGAGAGTAGTATGAAAGGAACTAAAAGAGATTGAAGGGAAATGTGGTGGTTTAGATGTGTATAGGCACGAGCGAGGTTAATCCAAATCAGATATGGAGACTTCAAGGAATAAACCGCAGTACCTCCGAATATAGGTCTAGGTTTACTGAAATTAGAGAAGCTAAAATAACGATGATTCCTACCACGGACACTGTTCTGGAAAGACCAAGAAAACTTGGCAGTGTCCGCAAGAGTAACCGATGAAAAACCTTCATTAAAGTGATATGGGAGAGGAGAGGGAACGTGCATCGAATTAAGCGCACTATCCTCGAATAGGTTAGAATTATAAGGAGATTGCCAAGCTGCAAGGGTAGTGATATGGGAGTTGGAAGAAATAGTAGAGGTTGATACACAATAAGGAATTGCTTCAGCTGAAGTATTTCCCTTACCAAACTTAATACTAATCCTCTTCGACAAGCGTTCATTGAGTTTGAGTTTCAAAAGGGAAAGGTTAAGAAAGGAGAGAAGTTTGGTAGGTAAGGGCCTACCTCTGGGCAACCCAAGGAGTTTTTGAAGGGAAAAACATCGACTCCGAGAGTGACCCGGCTTATCGCAGAAAAGGTTCTTCATGTTGTTTTTGCAAAAAAGCTTTAGATGCCCCGGTTGAAAACAACGAAAGCAGAGGAGAGGAACGTGCTTAATCGAAGAAGGGGAAGAATGAGAGGCGACGGTGAAGGGAGAAGCAAAAGCGCGGGTAGAAGAAGAGGAGGAAAGCTCTCGACCAATCTGGAACAAGGGCGAAATGGATCGTGAAGGAGGGCTAGGGTTTTCTTCTTTTTCTTTATTCTTTTTTGGTCTTATAACCCCCTCAACCTAAGTTGGGTCCATGCCCGAAGCCCAGGCCTAAAAATACAGGATAAGGAAAATAATGTTGACACAGACAACACCAACTCCTCAGAAATACGAGGAAATAACCTCCAAATAAACAGAGGCAGAGAAAAGAGAAGAACACAACCAATACCAGAATTGCTAATAACCAACAAATAATGAGAAAGGAAAATTTGAGTTAAAACACTATTCAAAAATTCCCACCGAATCTACAACAACGGGAGCCAAAAAGGTGAAATGAATCAAAGAAGAGATACAAGAGGGAGGAAAAAGGAAGATAAGGAAAAGGATAAGCAATCTTACAATTGGTAAGGACTCCAAAATCAGCAGATATGACGGGCGAACCGAAAAGAGAGCTCCAATAGAATTGAAGACGGAGCGTAGACCGAAAGAAAGTGCCACAGACCAAATGAAACAGCCTCAAAAAGCTTAGCTGAAGCAACCGAAGGAAGCGGCAGGGAGCTCAAAACCGAATCAAAACTCCCAGATCCAGGCTGCTAAGAGCAAGATCCAGCACGTACAAGGTCAGATCCAGAACCAAAGAACCTAGAGCCAGAACCAGGCCGCAAGGAACACGCACAAACAACAGATAATATGAGATGAGCAATGGAGGGAAGTCGATGGGGAGCGAAAAGGGAGGGGTGAAAAGGGAGAAACGAAGGAGATGGGTGTGTGGAGAATGAGAGGGACAGCAAATTATGTTGAAGGGAAGAGGAGGGTTGAGGCTCGTAGAGACGGGATCTGGGCGGAGAAGGCCACCGGAGGAGAAAAGATTTTCTTTCTTTTTATGAAATGTGAGATAAGTAACGTTGTAAGCAAGCCAATAACTGTAAGAACATACTTCCTTAATTTAAGAAGGCATTCTTTGACCAACTTCAAAACTTATTAGTTGTTGGTAGGATTAAGTATAATGTACAATGGAATTAAGCATTTAAGCTTGTGTTTTGCAATTTATGAACTTGATATAATTTCGTGATCAACTAGATGTGTCGGCGAGAGAGTTGAGAACTAGGGTGATTAACTTGCATGCTGAAATTCTACTCTTTCTTCTAGATTGTGCGTCAATGTTGTGTCTTTTCTTCCAATATAGTCAACATCATTTATCACCTTGTTGATGCTGAAAACTGTTCTTGTTGAACTTCAACTATCTTATGTACAATGAGATTAAGATAGTGTTTTGAAATTTATGAAATTGGCATAGATTATTGATGAATTACATGTCATCAATAGAGTTCATACTAGGGGCCTAGGGCGTTAATCAAGAGAATGACTAGCATACTGGAATCCCGTGTGGTTTATTCAATATTTTGTGGTAATGTTATGTATTATTCATCCAATATAGTCACAACACTGTAATCACCTTGATGCTGAAACCATTCTCATTAAACTCTTTTTTTAATATAAAATGACCACTTGATAAGGATCATTTAATCAGCAATCATGATATTACATATGGTTCCATGCTATAATACTATTGCACATAAGTCATCACCAAACAATTATCGCATTCACATTGTTGGAGTAAATGCCAACTATCAAGGAGTAGAAAAATGTTTTGATTTTCGTTAATGCATTGTCTTTTGTTTCAGAGATATGATGAATGCTCCCGTGAGACGGATAGAAGAGATTCTTGCTTTACCACACAGCGCTGATGATTTTAATAGTCGTGAGCTTCCTCCTTCGGATGATTATTCCTGGTTGTATGATGGAGAAGGTGAGTTGAATTCAGCTATTTTGGAGAGACAGAGAATTAGAAGCTTATGAATCTAAGAAAAACAAAAAAATCAGTGAAGCAGGAGCTCAAAAGTAATTACTTTGGGGAAAGCTCCGATGATTTTGATTTCGATGATATTGCATGCAGTATGCAAGCATTTGTCAATAAGCTTTCAAGCTTCGAGGGTGCAGAGATTCCTCAGAACAGGTACTTGTAATAATTTTATGTTCTTTTCGATCTTGCACTTATTTATAGAAAAACTATAATCCAGCATATGGTCATTGGAGAAGATATCATGATACCCATGGGTTACTGAGTTATTTAGCTTTTTAGGTAAAGGTGCTGAACATGGATGACTTTTTACTTACCATTAGTATAGAAGCTTTTTAATTGAGACCCATAGGGTTTTAATCGAATTGATTTAGTAACCGCATAGGGTGTATTATGGTATGAAAACTTTTTATTAGTTTGCGTTGCACATTTATTTAGCAGCTAACTATTTCTTCTTTTTCTCTGTTTCGTAGTAACTCAAATGATGTGGAGCTTGATGTCACTCGATTTATTAAGGAGATGGAATCAGTGATAGGAACCTATCGGTCCGATGAGGCTGTTAATGATGCTGATGTTGAAGAGGGCTCTACCTCATCATCAAATTGAATATCAC
The DNA here is from genome assembly GCA_017893485.1 of Hemerocallis citrina. Lineage (NCBI taxonomy): Eukaryota > Viridiplantae > Streptophyta > Magnoliopsida > Asparagales > Asphodelaceae > Hemerocallis > Hemerocallis citrina. The sequence goes on from CM030365.1 coordinate 203,468,621, forward strand.
TTCCACACACTGAATCATCTGCAAAAGAAGAGAATGACCATTAAGAATATTGGAAAAAAGTGGAGGAATAAGACCTTGATTAATAATATTTTAATGTATTTCATTTATATCAAATGGAGTTTCATTCGTGCATCTCAGCAGCAGCCCAACAACAGTAATGAGAGAACATCAAATGCTTCAAAGGATATTGATGAGGAGCTTACTCCTGTTGATGTGGATGTAAACCTTGTGAAGAGCTTTCTGGATTCCTTTTCTTCTCAACGAGGTCTTCCAGGCCCTGCTTCAAACTTACTTGGCCTTATGGGTTTGAATATCCCACATGATGCAGACCGTAAATAGTAGTGTGATAATGTCTAATTGAACTATGAGGTAAGCTCCTGCCTTGCTATATGTGGTATTGACATTCAGTGAAACGATCTTCAAGAAGATGCCAATTATAGTAAAGAACGGGTTATTCTTATCAGCTTATTGACAGTCTTGTTAGAACAGGAGTGACATGTATTGTGCATTTGTGCTACAAAATGGAAAATATCCATTAATCGCCCTGCTAAAGTATAAGAGCATCCACAGTCGTTTGCTATTTATGCATATTATGCATATTTTAGCTTAAAAAGCACTGCAGTCGTTTGCTATTTATGCATATTGTGACGATTTTGCGACACTGGATTGCTATATATGAGAGCAGATATAGGAATTATGCATATTATACAGGACGGATCTTCAAGATCCGTCCCACGCCGAAAAATTATTTTTTAATTCTCAGACAGATGTTGAAAGTCCGTCCGACGTTTTCTGAAAGAAAAAAATAAATACAAATAAGGCAAACTCTCCTTGGACGGATCTTGAATCAGTGGGGGGGGGGCACCATTTTTTTTATTTTTTTTCACTAAAAATTTGTTTTTAATTATTAAAAAAATAATAATAAATAAAATAAAATTCGTGGGATGGATCTCGAAGATCCGTCCGATCTTAATTTTTTTTTTTTGCTATATTATAAACTGCAGCAAACTCATTTTTCTATATATATAATATGCATTTACCCAATTTTTAGCAAACCACGACTGTGGATGCTCTAAGGTACCTAAATCTATATTAGCAGCATAATTTGGAATATTAAATTACCAATATGTACCGGAAACTTGAATTGCTAATTACTATTGTTGCCGCTAATTTCGGTGTGGAGGCAAACAGACAGAATTTGTGAGTTCTTGGAAAACCTGAATAGCAAACACCTAACCTGTTCCGCCGGAGCTTTGACCGTTGACTCCCGCCGTTCACCTGCAAGGAAGTGCGAGACACCGGGGTTGGTCCCGGCGACGCACCCTCCGACGCTCAAGTCAGTAACCAGAAATGATTATGAAAGAGCGTTTGACTAGAAAAGTATTGATTACCTCTTAATGGAGATGGGTGTGGGGTATTTATAGTCGCCGTTGGGATCAGATAAGGAATGTGATTCCTGTGATCTGATAAGGAATATTCTCCCAGTAAACAGATTAGGAATGTAATCCCTTAATTCCCGGTGAAAAGATAGATGTGAATCAGAGTCGTTGATTAGGATTAATCAGAAACCCTAATTCTATCTTTTCTGGACTGGGTGTGTTTCGGGTTGGGACCCGTACCCAGTTGAGGTGGATCCGTTCGTGGGTTATTGGATCTGTGAGAAGGAGACCCAGTACCCGTTTCGAACCCATTTGTATGTGAAATTACCGTTTTACCCCTGAGCTTCAAGATTCGTGTCCGATGTGAACGGTCCCGATTTAATCCTATTTTTAGCCATATCACGAGCCCCCCACTCCCGAAGACTGAGTTTGATCAGCCTTTGAGGAGGAGTTTTTTTACTGTTTTAATGGCGTACGGGATTTTATCGGTGTTCTTAAGGGAGTTTGAAATCTTGCTCGGGGTATAACAGTGTTATTATGGGCTTGTAAAATGCCCAAAAATATTCTCAGAATTTTCTGGATTTTTGGCGATTTTTCCAGATTTTTCTGAATTTTTTCTCATTTTTTTGAATTTTTTATTCATTTTCCGAATTAAATAATTAATTATCTAAAATATTAACTAATTATTCTAATTTAATAATTATTTTTTCAGAATTTAAAAATAATTTTTTCTGAATTAATAATTATTTTTAGAATTTTTAATTAATTTTTTCGATTTTTAAATATTTTTTTCGGATTTTTTTAAATAAAAAAACAATTAAATAAATAAATAAATAATTTAAAAATTACCCGGACACGTGGCAGATTTCTGGCCGTCCATCATGACCAGATGAGCACGCATCGTGAGGCAGATCGCGATCTGGACACGTGGCACGTTTCTGACCGTCCATCATGATCAGATCTGCGCGCATCGTGAGGCAGATCGCGATCTGGACACGTGGCGCGTTTCTGGCCGTCCATCATGATCAGATCTGCGCGCATCGTGAGGCAGATCACGATCGGGACACGTGGCGCGTTTCTGAGCGTCGATCGCGTCGCGACGCGAATTTTGAGACGATCGGACAGATCGTGTTGGTCGGTCTATTTTTTTCTCAATTTACAGCCTCGGTACCCCGGTACCTCGGCTCGGCACCAAACGCAGCGACTTGGATCGGCCGAACGCGTAGGATGCTGCCACGTGGCATGCCACGTGGCGTGTATTTTTTTTTTTTTTTTTTTCTCCCGCTGCTTCTCATTCTTCTTCCTCTTCGCTCTTTCTCCTTCGACTCTCTTTGCTTCTTCTTCGTCATCGCGAGCTCGACAGTGGGAGGCCCCGGCGAGGTGATGAAGGAGATGTGCGACGGACGACCAAGCTCAATGTGACGAGGAAGTGGTGGAGCTTCGGCGGTTGCTCGCTGCGAGCTCGGCGACGAAGGTGGAGAGTTTGGTGAAGGGTTCGAGTTCGGAGCTCGTCGATTCAGTAGAGAGGAGCTCGGAGGTGGGACGTCGGAGCTCGATGCTTCGGCAGGTTCAATGGAGCTCCGCCAACGTCGCAGCTCGATGCTTCGGAGCTTCGACTGTGGTGGCTCGGCGCAGTGGAGGTAGCATAGTCCAAGCTCGGCAATGGCAGAGGAGAGCTTTACGCTTCGGCGAAGCTTCGTCGGCGGTGTGAGCTTGGAGGTGAGGAGCTCGGTTCGAGAGGTCCTCGCGACTTGGAGGCGCGCTTGGAGGTGACGAACTCGACGAACGTGGAGGAGGTCGACAGTGGAGAGGCGTTGGCGCTCGGCGAAGTGGAGCTCGAAGGTGAGGAGCTCGGTTCGAGAGGTCCTCGCGACTTGGAGGCGCGCTTGGAGGTGACGAACTCGGTGGTGCAGTGGATGTGAACTGTGAGCTGGGTCGGAGCTTTGACGAAGGTGAGTTCGGCAGCGAGCTTTTGAAGAAGATGGGTTCGGCTCGACGACGGAGGGAGCTCCGCGGCAGGGTTCGGCACGAATGGAGCTCGGAGGTGAGCTCGGAGCCCGTTCGTGGAGCTTGGAGGAGGTGATGGGTTCGCCGGTTCGGAGCTTCGCTCGAGGGAGTCGAGCTCGGCTATAGGATCGGCAGTACGGAGGTCGACGACGTGCTCGGCAGCGCTGAGCTGGTAACTGGAGAAGAGCTCGGCATGTTGGAGGCGTTGCCGTTGGAAGTTGTCGAAGGAGAGGTTGGGTTCTCTTTTGTTTTTGGTTTGTTTTGGTCAGTGAAGAAGAGTTGAAGGATTTCGTTTTGGCGGGAGAGTGGGGAAGAGATGGATTGGGGTTCGGGTCGGCTCCCCTTGATGGGTCCGAACCCGGCCCCTTGTGCATCTTTTTTTTTTGTTTTTTCTCTCCTCTGCTTCTTGTTCGGAAAATCTGAGCTCCTCGGATCTGCTTCTTGTTCGGCCAATCCGAGCACGGATTTTGAGGAGAATTTTTTTCCCACTTTGCTGTTCGGTAGGTCGGTAGCTCGGATTTGAGATCCGAGCTACGTGGCTCAATCTGAACGGTTGATCACGATCGTGGTGCGAATCATGAGACAAGAGGCACGAGTTTCGAGAAAACGTTATCTTGTCGTTTTGTGGAGACGTGGCGAGATCTGAGCCGTTCATCATGTTTTAGCACGAATTTTGAGATGATCCGACGGTGAGATGGGATCGGCCGAATTTTTCTCCATATACGAGGGTCGGTACCCCGGCACCTCGGCTCGGATCGGCACCTCGGATCGGATCGGCACCTCGGATCGTTTCTCTTCTTCCTTGTTTGCTCGGCAAATGAATCTGGTTCGGCAGATCCGAGCACGGATTTTGAGGAGAATTTTTTCCCACTTTGCTGTTCGGTAGGTCGGTAGCTCTTCTGAGAAGAAAGAGGAAGGGAAGGAGTGGCATTTGGGTTCTCTCCTCTGCCTTGTTCTTCCGCACAGTGGAGAAGAGGAGAAGAGGAAGGGGAGGAGAGGCAATTGGGTTCTCTCCTCTGCCTTGTTCTTCCGCACAGTGGAGAAGAGGAGAAGAGAAAGGGGAGGAGAGGCAATTGGGTTCTCTCCTCTGCCTTGTTCTTCCGCACAGTGGAGAAGAGGAGAAGTGTTGGGGAAGAAGGAGAAGAATGAAGGAGCTAAGAAGGGTATGGGTCGGACCGTGGGTATCGGATCCGACCCCGACCGTTAGCCTCTTTTTCTTTCTTCCTCTTCATCTGCTTGCTTTGTTCGGCGAATCCGAGCACGGATTTTAAGGCACATTTTCGCCGCTCCGCAGGTTGGTAGATTGGCAGATCCAGGCTACGCAGCTCGATCTGGACGGTTGATCACGATCGTAGCGCGAATCACGAGACAAGAGGCACGAGTTTCGAGAAAACGTTATCTTGTCGTTTTGTGGTGACGTGGCGAGATCTGGGCCGTCCATCGAATTCTGACGCGAATTTTGGAGAGATCCGACGGTGACTTTGCCTCGGGATGATTTTTTGCCATATACGAGGGTCGGTACCCCGGTACCTCGGCACGGCGCGTCAGGGCTGTTTGGCCGAGGTGCTGAATTGGACGTTTTGAGGGAAGTATCTCTTGAGGGTTCCACCCCTGTGCCCAGTAGCTCGGCTGCTCGGCTGAGCTGTTCGGTAGCTCGGCTGGGCGAGCCGGTGGCAGGCGTCTCGGAAGATACGCGTGGCCGGATCTGGGCCGTTCATCATGGCGCGCATCACGAGGATGGGGTTCAGATCACGAGAAAACGTTATCTTGTCGTTTTGTGAGCGTGGCACGATCTGGACCGTCCATCGAATTCTGACGCGAATTTTGGAGAGATCCGACGGTGACTTTGCCTCGGGATGATTTTTTGCCATATACGAGGGTCGGTACCCCGGTACCTCGGCTCGGCGCGTCAGTAATTCACCCTCTGCCCGTAGTAGCTCGGAGAAGAGGAGAAGAGGAAGGGGAGGAGAGGCATCTGGGTTCTCTCCTCTGCCTTGTTCTTTCGCATAGTGGAGAAGCGGTGCTGGGAAGATCCTCGTAAGAGCCATGGGAAGGCCCATTCTGTGAAGTGAGTGCAAGGAGCAACTCTAGGGGAATGTTGTGCTCCGATCTCGTCGAGAAGAGCTATTTGAGAGACACGTTTGAGGAGGAATTCTAGGAGAAAGTTGTGCTCCGAACTTGTGGAGAAGAGCTCCGCTTTGGAGGTGAGCGGAGTGAAGAGCTCGGCTGTAGGAGAGCCATCTGGACGAGGAGTTTGAGGAGCAACTCTAGGAGAGAGTTTTAGCTCCGGATTCGTTGGGAAGAGCTCCGCTTTGGGAAGAGCTCCGCTTTGGAGGCGAGCGGAGTGGGGAGCTCGATTTGTAGAGGAGCCATCAGGAAGAGGAGCTTGAGGAGCAACTCTAGGAGAGAGTTCTAGCTCCGAACTCGTTTGAGAAGAGCTCCGCTTCGGATGCGAGCGGAGTGGGGAGCTCGATTTGGAGAAGAGCCATCTGGACGGTTGATCACGATCGTGGCGCGAATCACGAGACAAGAGGCACGAGTTTCGAGAAAACGTTATCTTGTCGTTTTGTGGTGACGTAGCGCGATCTGATCCGTCCATCACGATTGGGTGCGAATTTTGAGATGATCTAACGGCGAAATCGCCTCGGGACGATTTTTTGCCATATACGAGGGTCGGTACCCCGGTACCTCGGCTCGGAGACTCAGTGCTGTTGGCCGAGGCGCTGAGGCGTTTTGGAGGAAGTGTTCCTTGAAGATTCCGCCCCTCCGTGCTCAGTGGCTCGGCCGTTCGGCTGAGCTGTTCGGTAGCTCGGCTGTTCGGATGGCTCGAGCGTGAGGAGAAGCTCAGTGAGTTGATGGAGGGGATGGGTCGATGAAGCTCTGCTCCTCGGCTCGGGAGGATGGGTCAGCATATGGGAGAGGTGAGGGGCTCTGAAGTTGTCTCTATTCTGTTTGGTTTTGGAGATTATTGAAGAGGAGCTCCACTCCTAGGAGAAGAGTTGCTGGGAAGACCCATTCTTTGAAGTGAGCGCAAGGAGCAATTCTAAGAGAGTTTTAGCTCCGATCTCGTCGAGAAGAGCTATTTGAGAGACAAGTTTGAGGAGGAACTCCAGGAGAAAGTTGTGCTCCGAACCTGTGGAGAAGAGCTCCGCTTTGGAAGTGAGCGGAGTGAAGAGTCTTGACTTTGAGAAGAAAGAGGAATGGGAGGAGAGGCATTCGGGTTCTCTCCCCTGCCTCGTTCTTTCGCACAGTGAAGAAGAGCAGAAGTGTTGGGTACTTTTGGCGGGAAGACTGAAGAAGGAGAAGAATGAAGGAGCTAAGAAGGGTATGGGTCGGACCGAGGGTATTGGATCCGACCCTGACCCGTTAGCCTCTTTTTCTTCTTGCTCTTCATCTTCTTAGCTGCTCGGTAGATGCATCTTGTTCGGCAGATCCGAGCACGGATTTTGGGGCACATTTTCCGCCACTTTGCTTCTCGGTAGATGGGTAGCTCAGCTCGGATGGTCGTGGGGGCAGTTCGGAATGGCCATCTTCCTCCGGCCCGTTTAAGGACGAGCCGGTGAAGTAAAGTCGAGCCATAGGACCCTGACCATCGTGAGGTTAGTTTGAGGGATGCAGGAGCAGTTTCGAATGGCGAGCTACTTCTAATCCGCTTAGGAGCGAACTTGCGAAGTAGAATCGAACCAAGTGTTGGACTCCGAACCATTCAACGGCTGCAGGAGCAATTTCGAACGGCGATCTACTTTCGGCTCGTTTATGGACGAGCCGAGGGAGAAGAGTCGAGCCGAGTGCTGGACTCCGAACCATCGTGAGGTTAGTTTGAGGGATGCAGGAGCAGTTTCGAATGGCGAGCTACTTCTAGTCCGCTTAGGAGCGAACTTGCGAAGTAGAATCGAGCCAAGTGTTGGACTCCGATCCATTCAACGGCTGCAGGAGCAATTTCGAACGGCGATCTACTCCTGGCTCGTCTGAGGACGAGCCGAGGAAGAAGAGTCGAGCCGAGTGCTGGACTCCGAACCATTGTGAGGTTAGTTCAAGGGATGCAAGAGCAGTTTCGAATGGCGAGCTACTTCTAGTCCGCTTAGGAGCGAACTTGCGAAGTAGAATCGAGCCAAGTGTTGGACTCTGATCCATTCAACGGCTGCAGGAGCAATTTCGAACGGCGATCTACTTCCGGCTCGCCTGTAGACGAGCTGAGGAAGAAGTGTCGAGCCGAGTGCTGGACTCCGAACCATCGTGTGGTTAGTTTAAGGGATGCAGGAGCAGTTTCGAATGGCGAGCTACTTCTAGTCCGCTTAGGAGCGAACTTGCGAAGTAGAATCGAGCCAAGTGTTGGACTCCGATCCATTCAACGGCTGCAGGAGCAATTTCGAACGGCGATCTACTTCCGGCTCGTCTGTGGGCGAGCCGAGGAAGAAGAGTCGAGCCGAGTGCTGGACTCCGAACCATCGTGTGGTGCCTAGCAAGTTGTGGGAGCAGCCATGTAGAAGAAGCTGGACTCCGAACTCGTTGAGAAGTGGTCCGCCTTGGAGGTGGGCGGAGCAAAGAGCTCGGCTCTGGAAGAGAGCCATTTGTGAGACAAGTTTGAGGAGCAACTCTAGGAGAGAGTTGTGAGCTCCGAACTGTCTGAGAAGAGGTCCGCTTCGGAGGCGAGCGGAGCGGAAGAGCTCGGCTCTGGGAAAGAGTTGTTTTCGGGACGAGCGTGAGGAGGAGCTCTTGGTGAGAGTTGTGAGTTCCGAACTCGTTGAGAAGAGGTCCGCTTCGGAGGCGAGCGGAGCGAAGAGCTCGGCTCTGGGAGAGAGCCATTTGGGGGATGAGTTTGGGGAGCAACTCTAGGAGAGAGTTGTGAGCTCCGAACTGTCTGAGAAGAGGTCCGCTTCGGAGGCGAGCGGAGCGAAGAGCTCGGCTCTGGGAGAGAGCCATTTGTGAGATGAGTTCGAGGAGCAACTCTAGGAGAGAGTTGTGCGCTCCGGACTTATTGAGAAGAGGTCCGCTTCGGCGGCGAGCGGAGGGAAGAGCTCGGCTCTGGAAGAGAGCCATTCGGGAACTCTAGGAGAGAGTTGTGTGCTCTTGGTGAGAGTTGTGAGTTCCGAACTCGTTGAGAAGAGGTCCGCCTTGGAGGTGGGCGGAGCAAAGAGTTCGGCTCTGGAAGAGAGCCATTTGGAAGAAGAGTTTGAGGAGCAACTCTAGGAGAGAGTTGTGCTCCAAACTCGTTGAGAAGAGGTCCGCTTCGGAGGTGAGCGGAGCGGAAGAGCCCGGATTGGAAGAGAGCCATTTGGGAGACGAGTTTGAGGAGCAACTCTAGGAGAGAGTTGTGCGCTCCGGACTTGTTGAGAAGAGGTCCGCTTCGGCGGCGAGCGGAGGGAAGAGCTCGGCTCAGGAAGAGAGCCGTTTGTGAGATGAGTTCGAGGAGCAACTCTAAGAGAGAGTTGTGTGCTCCGGACTTGTTGAGAAGAGGTCCGCTTCGGCGGCGAGCGGAGGGAAGAGTTCGGCTCTTGGAAGAGAGCCATTTGTGAGATGAGTTTGAGGAGCAACTCTAGGAGAGAATTGTGTGCTCCGGACTCGTTGATAAGTGGTCCGCTTCGGAGGTGACCGAAGTGAAGAGCTCGGCTCTGGAAGAGAGCCGTTTGTGAGACGAGTGCGAGGAGGAGCTCTTGGTGAGAGTTGTGAGCTCCGAACTCGTTGAGAAGAGGTCCGCCTTGGAGGTGGGCGGAGCAAAGAGTTCGGCTCTGGAAGAGAGCCATTTGGGAGAAGAGTTTGGGGAGCCACTCTAGGAGAGAGTTGCGAGCTCCGAACTCGTTGAGAAGAGGTCCCCTCCGAGGTGAGCAGAGTGGAGAGCACGGCTCTGGAAGAGAGCCGTTTGTGAGACGGGTGCGAGGAGGAGCTCTTGGAGAGAGTTGCGAGCTCCGAACTCGTTGAGAAGAGGTCCCCTCCGAGGTGAGCGGAGTGGAGAGCTCGGCTCTGGAAGAGAGCCTTTTGTGAGATGAGTTTGAGGAGCAACTCTAGGAGAGAATTGTGTGCTCCGGACTCGTTGATAAGTGGTCCGCTTCGGAGGTGACCGAAGTGAAGAGCTCGGCTCTGGAAGAGAGCCGTTTGTGAGACGAGTGCGAGGAGGAGCTCTTGGTGAGAGTTGTGAGCTCCGAACTCGTTGAGAAGAGGTCCGCCTTGGAGGTGGGCGGAGCAAAGAGTTCGGCTCTGGAAGAGAGCCATTTGGGAGAAGAGTTTGGGGAGTCACTCTAGGAGAGAGTTGCGAGCTCCGAACTCGTTGAGAAGAGGTCCCCTCCGAGGTGAGCAGAGTGGAGAGCACGGCTCTGGAAGAGAGCCGTTTGTGAGACGGGTGCGAGGAGGAGCTCTTGGAGAGAGTTGCGAGTTCCGAACTCGTTGAGAAGAGGTCCCCTCCGAGGTGAGCGGAGTGGAGAGCTCGGCTCTGGAAGAGAGCCGTTTGGGAGGCGAGTTTGAGGAGCAACTCTAGGAGAGAGTTGTGAGCTCCGAACTCATTGAGAAGAGGTCCGTTTCGAAGTGAGCAGAGTGGAGAGCTCGGCCATGGAAGAGAGCCGTTTGTGAGACGAGTGCGAGGAGGAGCTCTTGATGAAAGTTGCGAGCTCCGAACTCGTTGAGAAGAGGTCCGCCTTGGAGGTGGGCGGAGCAAAGAGTTCGGCTCCGGAAGAGAGCCATTTGGGAGAAGAGTTTGGGGAGCAACTCTAGGAGAGAGTTGTGAGCTCCGAACTCGTCGAGAAGAGGTCCGCTTCGGCGGCGAGCGGAGGGAAGAGCTCGGCTCTGGAAGAGAGCCATTTGTGAGATGAGTTCGAGGAGCAACTCTAGGAGAGAGTTGTGTGCTCCGGACTTGTTGAGAAGAGGTCCGCTTCGGCGGCGAGCGGAGGGAAGAGTTCGGCTCTTGGAAGAGAGCCATTTGTGAGATGAGTTTGAGGAGCAACTCTAGGAGAGAATTGTGTGCTCCGGACTCGTTGATAAGTGGTCCGCTTCGGAGGTGACCGAAGTGAAGAGCTCGGCTCTGGAAGAGAGCCGTTTGTGAGACGAGTGCGAGGAGGAGCTCTTGGTGAGAGTTGTGAGCTCCGAACTCGTTGAGAAGAGGTCCGCCTTGGAGGTGGGCGGAGCAAAAAGTTCGGCTCTGGAAGAGAGCCATTTGGGAGAAGAGTTTGGGGAGCCACTCTAGGAGAGAGTTGCGAGCTCCGAACTCGTTGAGAAGAGGTCCCCTCCGAGGTGAGCAGAGTGGAGAGCACGGCTCTGGAAGAGAGCCGTTTGTGAGACGGGTGCGAGGAGGAGCTCTTGGAGAGAGTTGCGAGCTCCGAACTCGTTGAGAAGAGGTCCCCTCCGAGGTGAGCGGAGTGGAGAGCTCGGCTCTGGAAGAGAGCCGTTTGTGAGATGAGTTTGAGAAGCAACTCTAGGAGAGAATTGTGTGCTCCGGACTCGTTGATAAGTGGTCCGCTTCGGAGGTGACCGAAGTGAAGAGCTCGGCTCTGGAAGAGAGCCGTTTGTGAGACGAGTGCGAGGAGGAGCTCTTGGTGAGAGTTGTGAGCTCCGAACTCGTTGAGAAGAGGTCCGCCTTGGAGGTGGGCGGAGCAAAGAGTTCGGCTCTGGAAGAGAGCCATTTGGGAGAAGAGTTTGGGGAGCCACTCTAGGAGAGAGTTGTGAGCTCCGAACTCGTTGAGAAGAGGTTCGCCTTGGAGGTGGGCGGAGCAAAGAGTTCGGCTCTGGAAGAGAGCCGTTTGTGAGACGAGTGCGAGGAGCAACTCTAGGAGAGAGTTGTGAGCTCCGAACTCATTGAGAAGAGGTCCGCCTTAGAGGTGGGCGGAGCGAAGAGCTCGGCTCTGGAAGAGAGCCATTTGGGAGGTGAGTTTGAGGAGCAACTCTAGGAAAGAGTTGTGAGCTCCGAACTGTCTGAGAAGAGGTCCGCTTCGGAGGCGAGCGGAGCGGAAGAGCCCGGCTCTGGGAAAGAGCTGTTTTCGGGACGAGTGTGAGGAGGAACTCTAGGAGCGAGTTGTGCTCCAAACTCGTTGAGAAGAGGTCCGCTTCGGAGGTGAGCGTAGCGGAAGAGCCCGGCTCTGGGAAAGAGTTGTTTGTGAGACGAGTGTGAGGAGGAACTCTATGAGAGAGTTGTGCTCCAAACTCGTTGGTAATCGGCACGGGTGATTGGCGCCTCATCGTTCCTAGGCTGCTGCAGACCCGCAGGGGAGCGTGGTCTTCTTCTGTGATGCTCGGGGGATTCCTTCCTCCCTCTTCGGACATAGGACCTTTTGTAGTCTCGGCGGTGTGGAGATCGCTCACCCGGACGTTGCTGGCGGGAGGCTCCCTCTCGGGACCGCTTCTCGTCCAGACGGTGGCGTAAGTCCTCCAACTTCTACCGGTTGAGGATTGTGAGAGGCCATGGAATCCGTAAAGGCTTTGTGTATGGAGACGCGGTCTAGGTGGAGAGGTTGCTTCATGCGGGAGCCCCCCGCACCGGCATTCTGTGGACCGGAAGGACCCTTGGGGGGTTGTTGATTCTGAAGAAGAGGCTGATCTTGTTGAAGAGGGTCTTCCACTTGAAGCGGGGGTTGTCCCCGCTGCGGAGCGGGTTGGACGGAAGCTATCTCTTGCTGATCAGCGGGGTTGGGTCCACGGTTGGACCCCTAGATCTGACCTTTCTAGGAGGCATGGCTGGAGAAGGTCGGACCAACGGGAAGAGGCACTGCTATTCGTTTGGTTTTCCCACAGACGGCGCCAATCTGTTGCCGCTAATTTCGGTGTGGGGGCAAACAGACAGAATTTGTGAGTTCTTGAAAAACCTGAATAGCAAACACCTAACCTGTTCCGCCGGAGCTTTGACCGTTGACTCCCGCCGTTCACCTGCAAGGAAGTGCGAGACACCGGGGTTGGTCCCGGCGACGCACCCTCCGACGCTCAAGTCAGTAACCAGAAATGATTATGAAAGAGCGTTTGACTAGAAAAGTATTGATTACCTCTTAATGGAGATGGGTGTGGGGTATTTATAGTCGCCGTTGGGATCAGATAAGGAATGTGATTCCTGTGATCTGATAAGGAATATTCTCCCAGTAAACAGATTAGGAATGTAATCCCTTAATTCCCGGTGAAAAGATAGATGTGAATCAGAGTCGTTGATTAGGATTAATCAGAAACCCTAATTCTATCTTTTCTGGACTGGGTGTGTTTCGGGTTGGGACCCGTACCCAGTTGAGGTGGATCCGTTCGTGGGTTATTGGATCTGTGAGAAGGAGACCCAGTACCCGTTTCGAACCCATTTGTATGTGAAATTACCGTTTTACCCCTGAGCTTTAAGATTCGTGTCCGATGTGAACGGTCCCGATTTAATCCTATTTTTAGCCATATCAACTATATATAGATGCATATAATTATAAAAAAAATTGATAAGTGGATAGAGTTGGAAGACTCCAGCCGAAATATATATATATATATATATATATATATATATATATATATAGTTTAGCAGCGTAATTTGCAATATTAAATTACCAATATGTATCGGAAACTTGAATTGCTAATTACTATATATATATAGATGCATATAATTATAAATAAAAAATTGATAAGTGGATAGAGTCGGAAGACTCCAGCCAAAATATATATATAAATAAACAAAATGTACAAAGAATAATATACAATCAACTGTACAAGAGGTCAAATCGATAACGAAGAGATAAAGGAACAAATAACAAGGCAGGAGATATAAGCTCCTGATGGATATTAAATCATTCTTGTTCTCTATCCCCCATAAGTCACCTCCGGTCACGAATGTCTCTTCTTGCCTCTGCCGTTCCTCTATTTTAATGCCATCCCTATAGCCTCGTCGGTTGCCCCTAGTTGCTTCTTGACTCCATCTCGCCGCATCGAAGCTAGTTCTTCTGCCCTCCAGTCTACTTCGCCCCCTTCAGCGATGGTAGCGAACTCTCCTGTGAAGCGGAAATACAATAAGAAAGTCTATAACACATCTCAGATTCGCGTGAGTGCCCGTATTCAGGCGCGGAATGCAGCGTCTGCGTCTGGTCATCTCCCGGTGCGCAGTTGAGCCTTGTTCATGCGGTGCCTTTCGTGGATTTGGGGGTCTGTATTGGCCTCCTTTGAGCTGCTAGAGTTCCCAGGGACTGCTAGCCGATTTGGTGGCTTGCGGGCATGGAGGTTTTGGCTCCTAGGCTCTTGCCGCTTTCCTGCCGTCCTCTTCTTCTTTCGGTTTTGATTTGCCAGGTTGGCTCCATCGGTAGCTTTGATGATCCCAGATGATGGCTCCGCCCCCGTCCTTTTTGTTACGGTGTGGCGCTTCAATTTGATATCGCACCCTCCAATTAGAGTGTTTTGCAGCCATTCTTGTTCTATTGGTGTATTATTGTTTCTGTTTTACTCCTTGTAAAACCCCTGATTATTGTCTGTAATTTAACTGTTATTATTGTTTTATATATATTGTGATGGCTGGAGCCGTTTGGCTCTATCCGATTCATCAAAAAAAAAAACAAGGCGGGAAAAAATACAGTATATGAGGGATCTACCCAATACAATAACAAACAAAAACAGTACAAAGGGCTGCCGATAGACATCGCACCACAGCACTGAAGGAGGTCAACAGCCAAAACCGATAGAGGAGGCAGCGCACAGCTCCAGCAGAAGCGACCAGTAGATGGGAATAAAAAGCAGATCATGCCAAAAACTGGACCGAACCGGATTACACAATTAGGGCCGAAAAACAGAAGCCCACGAACACGCAAGAGGACTCGGCACGGCAAAAGAGACTGCAAGAGCCTCCCGCAGGACCAAATGACAATGCAACAGGCAGAAAAAAAAGGCAGTGATGATACAGATCATATACGAGAATCAAATAACTCAACAATCACCACCAGCAACGAGAAAAAACAGAAGAAGGAAGCACAAACATGCCCCGCAAAACACAATAAGACAGGCACACACAAAACAGCCAACTAACTAAAAGGAAGCAACAGTAACGCTAAGTAACGCTAAGGAGATGAGACCGAAAAAGGGGTACAAAGAAGAGGTCCCATATAATTATAGTTTGCATAAGTTGAATAGGTTTGGGACAAGGTGCGATTTGTAGAACCACCACGTGAAGAAAACCATTACTGCATTATCCTCACTCCTTTGAGCAGCCTGCAAGATGTGTCCAGCAAGGGGACATGTGGTTACATTTGTTGTTGATGTGATCTTCAATGGGATGTTCTAAATTACATTGTGGAATCAAGCTTATGCATCAAAAACAAAATTGTGGAATTGTAAACAAGGCTGTTGGAAAATCAGATCTTTACATATGGTTTTTGTTATGGTCCTATGGAGTCCTGGGCTAATATGTGGTGGATTTCAGAAAAAAAGTTGAACAAGTATAATTTGCTTATTTAGGAACATAAGAGTATATGTTATAAGGTTGCACCAAGGGGAGGCTAAGTCCTTATCTCTATGTTCTTTATTTGATAAGCTTGTTAGGCATATCCAAGACGAGGTTCTATGATACATGTTGTTTGTCTATGATAGATAATGAGAGTCCGGCCATGATACTTTCCAAATTAGAAAATGGAGAGATGGGGATCCTAAATCATTACAATTATCAGGTCGAAAAGGAGTGCATAAAATGTAACGTCAGTAGAAATAGGAGGGGGGAAAGTGAAGGAAATACTTCAAATCGATTTCAAGTATCCAAGAATTTATTATTTTGCTAACTAAGATGAATCGTTCATCATAACCGCGAGATTGAGGAGATGGTTGTTTACAGAATCAAACTGGGATGCATATGGGTAAGTTCTTTGTGTGTGTTTTTTTTAATTGCAAAATACTTGTGCAATCAAAGGGGTACAGATAGCTTTATACTTCTATGAGCAGACTACAAGACATGCTGATCATTCAGAATATGAAATTAAGAAACTTGTTCAAATAATAAGCATAGTTGAAATGAGGATGTTAAGGTGGATGAAAAAACAGTAAGTAGTACGTAATGTGTGCATCCATAAGAACCAGATGTAGCCCTAGGAATGAAATGAGGGAGAACTGATTGAGTCACTTGATTTCAGGTTCAGGCATGCGCAAGGAAGATCAATGACAGTGTCAAACTAGGAAGGGTGATAAGATCGTAACTAATGGGCAGAAGATAAGGGGTAGATCTAACAAACTTGGATTGAGACATTCAAGAAGTGTGATATAAGTGTTAATTTGGGTGAGAAAAATTACCTTTGGTGGAGATAAATGGAGGAAAAGGATTAATATGGCCGACCCCGAAGATTCAAGCTAAAGACCTTGTTGTTACTGTCTTAGGGTATATCCACTGTGTTACTTTCAAATACGGCTAGATTGTCTGGTTCATTTGACATTATCGTTGTCGTTTACTGGAATTGGCTACATGTGACATGATCTTCAAGGTTGCCTCCACATAATACTTGGACATATTTTCTATGTATATGCAATGGCATTTGGCAAACTAGAATTTTTGTATTCAAGTACTCTTATCTTGAGGTTGCAAATGTGATCTCGTTAAAGAGTTTAAGTTGAGCCCTGCCTGATGTGGCTTTCAACATTTGGAACCTTTAGCTGGAAAGAGGCATACCATAACATCTCTACACTTAATATGGTTTATTTTTCATGCTAACCAATCTGAAATTATAGCGGATAGGATGTCATTGCCAGTCACTTGCTAACGTATGGGTGCTCATTGCCAGTCACTTGCTTCTCCCTATTATCTTGCATTTAAACTCAGAAAGTGCTATTATCTTGCACTTAAACACTGAAAGTGGGAGAATGCCCTTTGGCTACTCTTTGCTCCACTCATCATGTGAGGCAGTGTTTGACTCTCAAAGGGCAGTAGTCATCTCCATCCTTGTTGGCAGGTTGTGCTTTGCTATCTCTACCGTCATCTGACTTGGAAAGTGGGCTGCAAGGCATGCGACTACTGTGTTTCTTAGAACCCATTATGCATATCTGATTCTAGATATTGTGAAGAGAAACAAAGTTATCATAAACATTGACAGAATTGGATGATAGTATGAAAGCAAGTCTTCTCCACACGTGTTGAAGCATAATGAGGTTGTGGTCATCAATATATGTTAGTAATTATTACCTAGTACGGGCAGATGAATCCTTGTATTTCTGCAGACATTTGATATGTATACTTGTTAAATAAATTAGTTTGCTTTTCTGGAGTGCTCTATTGTATTTGTAATTTTTATACTTTTCATGATTTTGCTTGTTGGATATTTCAGTATCAAGTATATTTTCAGCACTTGAGTATTTGTATTGATTTGCTTGTAACATTCCCACTTGTTTTTCAGAATTGAGGATGCTTATTTGGTTGAGATATGTTTGGCACAATTAAAGGATATGAAGACCCGCGAAAGGTTGTTGAAGCGGTCTTTTTGCATGATCAGCTGGATGTGCTTAAAAGGTTTTGCTGGACCACATTCTGTTTATGCCACTGTTATATCCTGATACATTGGCTATCCTTGTACGGTCAGTATCACTGCTCATTTCCATGGCGCTGACTTGTGCCTTAATTAGCATTCTTATCCATAATGATCGAGGAATATATTCAAGTGATATTGTATGTGAAAACAGCTGTAAATTTGGTCTTGGGTTTGTGCTTTTCTTGTATTACTAATCAATATATAAATACTAAAATGCAGGGGTCTTTTGGCCCCCTTCAGCATTTGATAGCAATGTCCAAACAAAAGCTCAAATATGGGATGAGAGAGACTATTTTTTTTTGTAAAAATGTATAATCAGATTCTACAAGCATGGAAGGAAAGCTTCTGCGTTCAATTTTTTTTGGTATTGATTTGGTTTCTGCCAGTAGCGAAAACAGCTAAATGAGCTAGCGAGGCAATGGAAAAATGGTGTAGTTTGTGTTGGTTTTTGTTGTCCCTCAAGTTGATAGAAAGATTTCAACAAATGTGTTATCTTCTGTGTCTGAAGTCGTGTTTTGTTTGCCTTGCCATCGGATTGCCTATATGTCTTAACCGAACACATTGAAAATGGTGATGAACATCAACCAAGACCAATTTATTGAACTTCAAATCATCAACAACATACATGAAATGCTTCCTTAAACTTTTGTAAGTTGCAATGATCTAGTGATTCAATTTGAGATTTAAATAATTTCATAAATGTTCTACTTGTTTTGAGTTTATGAATTTGTAAATATCATTGTCACTATTGTTTCAATTCCTTATTCATTATTTGTAATCCAGTTCTCCAACTTCAGTAATATCTTGAGAGATAACATAGAAGCTCCTACCTTCTTTAAAAATCTAATATATGGGTGAAAAATTTACCGAATTAAGATCAATAATCACAGATTGAGAAATATAGAACTGGTAGAAATAATAGTGTCCGAGATTATATTACTTGGACTATCTCAGTAGTCAGTACAACGTAGATTTAAACATTTAATTTGCCAGGCACAGGAATAGTTTGATGCAGATAATTTCTAAATTAAAACTTGTAAACTTTATATATCAGTATACTGATACAGCAAAAGATCAAATGTCCTTTACTTCATAGTTGCTGCCACTTCTGAGCGAAAGAATCAGAAAATCATAGTGAGGATAGTGAGTTCTTCATAATATGTAAATCTACAGAATGTGTATTCAGTTAACACTTAATGCTGCAGGCAAAGACAAATTGCAAAAAAAATGTGGCAAAAATAAGTTACAAAAAAAATACAATCATATCAGCATGGTTAGTGCTCAAATAAATTTTCCTAAGCAAATGTAAAATTGTAAGACTGCCGAAACAAGCTTCACTGCAGGTGACTTATTGATTGCTCCTGGAAACAATACTCGTATACTTACCCCTGTGCTCCTTTCCTTGTAAAGCTGCGAAGTGAGCGAAATTCTCACAATTCAACTTCAGCTTAACACCATTACTCAACACATGGTATTCAATCTCTGAGGCTTCAGCGAGTAAAGAAAATCTTTCAAAGAAGCTAAGTTCTGACAGAGAGGATGTAACTACGAACTGGACGCAGAAGAATAGAGCTCATACTGTACTATACATCGCAAACTTCTATTAAGCTACAACCAGGCATCTTCTCCACATGAACTTCTGTCATCAGTTCTCTCACCTTCATTGATTCATTCCATCTATTCGCACTGGCATATGTATTTGATAGGAGATCATAGTCACAATCTCGGTTAACCCCACATTTCCATGTACCTTGGAATCTCCTAGCAATGTCCTCCAAGCAACAGGATCTGGTGTCATGGGCATCTTCTCAATGAACTTGAATGCCTTGTTCAACTCTCCGCTCCAACCTAAAAGGTCGACAAAGCATCCATAATGCTTCATTTTAGGCTAGACACCATGAACTTTTTTCATGGCCTCAAAGTACTGGAGACCCTTATCAACAAATCCACCATGAACACGAGGAAGGTCACGCCATTGGGCTGAAAGCCTTCCATCCACATATAAGAGAAGACTGTCAGTGCACTCTCAGTATTACCATGAGTTGCTAAACCTAATATAAATGAATTCCATGTAAGCGCGTCTCTCTACTTCATTTCCTTGAACACTTTGAATCCGTCCATGATGCATCCGCATTTTGAGTACATATCAATCAGAGAGTTCCTGACATAGACATCAGCCTTTATTTGTTCTTCTGAATGTAGTTATGAATCCATTTCCCAAGATCAAGCAAGCTCAAATGAGCACAGGCAGAAAGTACACTGACAATGATAACCTCGTCCCTGCTGCATTTCCCTGAAGAGCACCAATGCATCATTAAAATGGTTGGCCTGAGGGTACCCAATATCATAGCTCCAAGAGATCAAATCCTTATATTGCATGGAATCGAAGATATTCCCTGCAGAAACCAAGTCTCCCGCTTTCGAGTGTGTCGCGATCATAGCATTCATAGTCACAACATTCTTCTCTTTCATTTCACTGAATACCTTTTTAGCCGACTCTATCAATCCCTTACACAGATAGTAATCAATCAAAGTGTTGCCAAGGTAAACCATCAACTTTGCCGTGATTCTCCTCAGTATACTTAACCGTCAATTCTGCCAAGCCCCATTCATTCTCCTAGATGAGTGCAAGCAGTAAGAACCTTGACCATAGGTACTTTGTCGGCCTTCACCCCCTCTCTTCTCTTTGCTTCAAAGAGGCCCAAAACTTCATACCCAGAAATCAAAGAGTTCCAAGAAACCAAATCTCCAATCACCATTCCATCAAACACCAACTTTGCATTGCTCAATTCACCACAAAAGGCATACAAATGGATCAATGCATTCGACGTGAACACATCGGAGACAAGCCAAGTTTCAGAGCATGGGAATGAATCCTCTCCCCTTCTGAAATCGACCCGAGTTCTGAACATGCCTTGAGCACAAAAGGGAAGGTGAAGTTGTCTCGTTGGAGCCCATATGCTCGCATTCGGTTATAGAAGAGGATGGCTTCCTTTGGTTTACTGCATTTCGAGAAACCTCGAATCATTGTATTCCAAATGAAGGGATTTGGGTGTTCTATTTGATCAAACACTTGGTGGGCATGGCTCAAATGAGGTTCTGAGAGTGCATAGAAGGTGAGGACTTTGGAAATGGGATGTGAGTATCTGAAAGATCCAGCAACAATGAGGTGGACATGGAGTTTTCTGATGTATTCCATGGATATGAAAAGACTGCTAGATAACTAAAGATTGGATTGCGTAGTAAGGGTGGCATTTCATTGGAATTTTAGTGATGACTTTCTAATCATCTCAAATCTGTTCTGAAGTTAAGGAAGCTAATGGATAGGGAATTTACTGGTTGTGTGTGTGTGATTCCACGACGATTAATTGGGCGAGAATTGTCGATGAACTCTACTCTACATATTTGAAGCATGTAAGAAGCGAAAATAATATAATTATAATAAATATATGTACATGTATTTACACACATTAGGCCACGTGATACATTTACTACACTTGATTTTACTTGAATGAAGGTTCCATAAAAAAAATGTTGTGAACGCCAATCTGATTTTACTTTTGAATGAGATATAAAAGAACTATATTACATTTGCATTCTTATTTATTATTTATTTTTATTTTAATTTTTAGGGTCTTTCATTTAAGATTCCACATCAGCCAAAAGTAGAAATCCAAAAATAGTAGATTTATGTGGGTTTAATTACAAAATGTCATTGTTGAACCAGATCACAAACTTCCTCCATTCAATCTGAGGATTTTTTCCGTCACTCTAGAACAAGTCAGTGTACTTTGAGTTTCTATCTTTTTCGGGCATTATGGACCCTTAGAACATTCACCTTATTTTTTGAAATTTATCATTTTTGACAATGACATCTACACTAGATCTCATAACATGTATCTTATGACATGTGATTTCGAACATATATCTTAAAAATGACATTATAGAAAGTACATAATATTGTGAATGTTTTACTTGTATTCAACTTGACACAATATCAACCTTTTATAATAGAAAATAATGTAATATGCACTAATAGTTATTTGGGATAATGACAAAAGTGGTGGAATCTTTCACTTTTTGTTGGAGGTCGTGGACTCTATGATTGTCATTCTCTCATAAAATAGTAACATGTTTTACTAGTAGTACAATTAGCATGATTCTTTGTATTAGTCATAGAGTTGTTATTTGATGTTCCATAATAATAAATAATAGTGGTCACTTCAATAGTTAAATGTGTAAAATATGTTGATTATGCTTCTAAATGATATCATGTAAGGGGATGTTTGTGTGTGAGACACATAACTCAGTTTTACTAGACCATGTATCATATTATTCATTTTCTACTTCATGCCCCAATCTTTTTATGTTTAATATATCATTTTTTGTCTTATAAACAATACTATTTGTCTAATATTTCTTTACATGAGTTTATTTTTTAGTTACGTAAGTGAGAACTGAATCAAAATGCATAATAGTAAGATATGTTATATAAAAATTTGTGATTAGTACATCGTACTTTTTTCAAACATGCAAATGTTGTATTGCAAAATGTCAATATGATCCATTTTCTCCACATATGACATAAAAATATATCATTTTCTAAAATGAATATCAGATAAGATAAGTATATAGTCATAATTCAAGCGATGCAGATTTCAGATAGCTTGGACTTGTCTTTAGTTTGATACAACATTTTCTGACAATAATGGTAGGGTTGTTACTTGTTACATGATAATATACAATAGTTTAAACTAATTGTCATTTCAATAATTGAATGTGTGACACATGACAATTTCAGCTTTTAAATAATATCATTTATAATATTATTTGAGTGTGAGACACATGAAGAATGAGGCATTTTGGCTATAAATTGTCTCGTTCATTCGTTTTGTGCTTACATTATCCAAACTCATAACTATAAAATGGATGACTATGTTGATGACACATTTTTATTGGATCATATTTCATCTCCCAATTAACTATGTATTCACTGATGTTTCATCTCCCAATTAACTAGGTATTCATTGATGGTTGGTGTAAAATGTATCATTTTCTACTCACCCATTCACCAATCATTTCTTTCTAATCAACTTTACATGGGTCTCTTATTGATCATGGTTAAGGAGCACCTAGTCTAACTTTTAGTTCATGAAGTATACATAATACATTCTAAAAACCTATTATCACATCATTTTTTTTTTTCAAGCAGTCAATAGCATTGCAGAAAATCAACATAATAATGTTACACTAATTTTGAAGTAAACCACAAACTGAAAAGAAAAAAAAGATTGTTCAAATTCCTATGAATTTTTCCATAACAATTTAAAACACCTTGTTGATTGGAAATGAAGGATGCAAAACCTTCATGTCGAAAGGGGTTCTTGCATTCCCTTACATAACAAATGGAATCACCACCACTGATGCGAAGAGTCCAATCTAAACTCCTTGAAGAGTATAAGCGTAGTACTGAACTCAAATATTTGATGAGAGATTGTACAACGAGCTAACTTTATAGCCCCGCACAGAAAACTGACAGCAACTTTTCTAGGTGGTGATAAGCAACATATATTCCTCGTCTCCAATGCAACTGACGACAACACAGCTAAACGAAAATTCTATCAACCATTGCTGATAGATTTCCTACAAGCCAGTGGTAAAGGCACTAAATGGAGGGAAGGGCGCTTCTGGATACATAAACCCACTTGATCTTCGCAAAATTTGAGGAGATCATGCGAGATGACCTTTGGGTGCGCCCGCGCTCCACCAAGTGGCTTAGCCCAGTTGTTTATAGGAAAACCTATCAACCATGGTTGACACAATATTTCTGCTCGGTGCTCCATGTGTAGCAAAACTGATGTGACTCTGAACTACAATATTGCAGAATTTGAATATACAATGACTGATTTCACATGTGTTTTGGCCAAGCATCTAAATGGTCCCAGTTTGTATATACAAACACAATAAACAAACATTCTAGTTACATGTCAGCCACCACACCAATTAATATCCTGACGGAGTTGCAGTTCTTGCTCGTTCTTCCCGTTCCTTCCAATCCCAACCAACTATTTACTGCTTAGTATGTTCATGATTAGGTATTAAAATCTCCATCTACCTTTGTATGAGGAGAACAGTTCCGATTAAACCAGCCCACATAGCAAGAAAAAGCCAGACGTAGCGGTTCTCCTCCCATCCACTCGGTGGTTGCCACACCATGAAGTCACCGAAGAAGTCTTTTGATGATGGGAGCTGGTTGGTCATTACTACTTTTTTCCTTTGATCTCGATCTTTATATTTGTCACTCCATGATCCAGCATAACTGACATTTTTGGAAACCAAAAACGGTTACGTCTTGAATGAAAATGTACTTAAATATTGAGATAATTTGGTGCAGGTAGTAAGATATGTCTAACATGATGTATCAAATATATGGCTCAAAATTATACAGTCATTGCCACAAACTCATGGCTTTGGCTCAGTGACAAACAACAGCAAAAAAAAAATTTGTTTCATAGGAGAAACAAAAGGGATTGCGTGCTTTCTGCATACTGTAGCAAGTGATCCAACTAATAGTCATAACAACTCAATTTCATTTTAACCTGTGAACTCGTTACGATGGGTGCAAAGCCATGTTTTAATTCTATATCATTTAAATGATGCTGTTAGCAAAATAAAAGAAGTGGTTTGTGATGACTAAGAAAATTGCCGGAAACTGCATACTGCATTTTGTGAGCTTCCTCAACATTCAAGCTGAAAACACAGAAAATTTTGGCTCTTTCGTTTGAATGTCAGTATAAAATAGCCAGTTCCCTTAAATGAAAATCAGTTTGTCCTTTGTGCATATCAACTAATTGAATTTGAAGTTTCCCACCGAGAATAATCACATCTTCTGCCATGAAAGAAAAGTCCCAATGTAACCTAATTGCCATGTCAATATGTGCACTTATAACATAAAATAGACAAAACATATCTTTTCAAGCAATATTTACTGTGTAGTCCAATAAACTGATGATTTCGCAGATTGTTGTAGAGCACATTTTCAATACCCCATCTGCAAAAGGAAAAATGAAAGAACATAGGTTCTTGTCCTTCAGAACAAACATGATACTTAAGCAAGACAGCAAGATTCAAGATACACGCATAGTCCAATAAACTGTTGATTTTGCAGAAAGTTTTAGACCACATCCTCAATACCCCATCTGCAGGAGGAAAAATGAAACAATATAGGTTCTTGTCCTTCAGAGCAAACATGTTTCTTTAGCAGGAGAACAAGACTCAAGATACCCGAAGATGATCCAATAGCTCAAGAGATATCAAATGACATAAATGTATGCACACGGGTTTTGATTCATAAGTCATAATGGAAACTTGCACTCTACTGAGAAGTTACCAGAGCAAGTCCTATTTGGTATTGGCGTATTGTTGTCAACAAAAAAGGATTATAACTAGAAAACAGTGTAAGTAATGTGGTGCCAAGAAAAAGTACTTTTACTAGAGATTTTTTCAGAGGGCAAAACTGTTTTTCGAAAAAGCTAAAACCCAATCTTGAGGTGTAAAAAAAAGAAATAACTCCGGCTTTTACGAAAGTGTTTTTGGATTTTGACACTTTTACACAGTTTTATCAAACCATATTTTGAACCTAAAAATGCTTTTATAGTCCAAAAACACTTTGTCTGTCCACTGATACCTACCATTCCACCCATGATTGCAAACAGATTCATACCTGGCAGGCCATCAATAATGCCATCCTCACAAGTAAGAGTAATGTAAGAAGCACAGTTGCAGCAGTCATTACTGTCCACTGCCTGACATTTAAAACCAAGTCCACTGATTGATGTAAAACTAACCCTAAAATAGAAAATTTCCAAGATTCTTAATGGATTAATTTTACCAACACGTAGTGCGGATCAAAGTTAGAATTTTTAAACAGTTAACCGGTGTGATGGATTTTCAAGAACTGAATCACGTTTAACAATTCCAATTAATAATTTCACTCTACAATTAATAATTAAATCCCTAAGTGCTCTTAGCAAGTAAAAAATTCAATATTGATTCGTACCCTAATCAAGCAAGTGGAACACAATCTCAATTATTTTTGTGGACAACAGGCAAATCAGATAATATAATAGATAATAGAGCAGTAGAACACAAATTTTTAAAAGTTGAAGGAGTATTACCGAGGGTTCGAAGAACTCAGCGTAGATCTTGGGTTGAACACAACAATGGCAGCAACAACTTCAAGAGCAGCGACAACAACGCAAGGGCTGGCAGATCTGGGCCGGTGTCGGTGCTCGGGAGGAGCACGCAAGGGGGACGTCAGGTGTTGGTGTCGCTCGGAAGGAGGGGCACAGGGCTCGCTGTGGTGGAGCGTCAGGATGTCGCCGTGG
Source organism: Hemerocallis citrina (assembly GCA_017893485.1). Taxonomy (NCBI): domain Eukaryota; kingdom Viridiplantae; phylum Streptophyta; class Magnoliopsida; order Asparagales; family Asphodelaceae; genus Hemerocallis; species Hemerocallis citrina. Next base: position 203,493,821 of record CM030365.1, read on the forward strand.
AGGAGAGGTTGCACAGGTGATTGATCGGGATGAGGGGAAGAAGTCGGGAGAGGAGAGGTCGGGAAAGGGGATGAAGGTGGCGGCACTGGTGTAGGACGGTGACGGGGTGAGGCAGCATAGGGAGGTGGGTTGACGAAGATGAGAGGGGTGTAGGCGGCGGGGAGAGGGAAGGGCGAGGGCGACGGAGTTGATGGCGGAGGAGGTCGAGACTGGAGAGTTGGGTTGGATTTTGGTCGGAATTTGGGGGAAGAAGAAGAGGAGGAAGGGGATTAGGATTTTGGTTGGTTTTATTTGAAAAATTTTCAATTTGGGATAGATTTTAGAGTTAATCACTAATCCTAAAATTGTATTAGGATTTATCACAAACCCTAATAATTGGATCTCAATTGTATCACACAAAAAGAGAGAGATGAAGAGAAGAACTTCAACACAATAATTTTTAATCAAGAATGGCATATCTTTCTCATTAATCTCAGGGCCTATAAATATGCTCAAAACAAATATCGATACAAATCTCAAAAGATTCTAAAAATCTCAAAATATTCAAATGCAAAAAGAAAGATTACATATGGCTATAATTACAAAAAAAACAAATATGGTACTGTAATAAAATACTAAATTAAATAGAATTGATGTCCTCATCATTGATCCATTCACTTTTACTGTGGGGCCTGGGAATATTTCCTATAATGTCCAACCATACCTAGTTCTTCTTGCAATTGAGGAGCTATGTATGGTTGCTAGGCAACCTTAACTGAGTGAAACATGTGCCTCTTCTCTACAAAAACTATGGAGGGCAATCGGTTCCTCAGCAATGTTCCCTTTTGCACTTTGGAATTCAGCACTTTATCCCACATCTTTCTACTCGTATGCTATACTAAAACCTTCAATGCTCAAACATTGATGGCTTATAGTTTTTCTTCAAAAGAAAGGGAAAAGAAAGTAAAAAAAGGAAGAAGAAAAGAAAATGAAAAAGATGTTGTAAACAGATTTGGGGGAAAATCTTTATTATTCTTCTTGTTCTTTATTCTTTACAGTATACTTCTATATATAAGGATTAAAATCTTGGAGGAGAAGAAAGGAGATTGGGAGAAGATTGAGGGGTGAGAGATTTGGGGAATCTGTTCCCTATAGATTAGGAAACAGAATATACATATTAGTACTTATCAACATTCCCCCTCAAGTTAGTGTATAGATATTGAATATGCCCAACTTGTCAACAAATTTCAAGAAGAGCCGACTCGAAACTGCCTTGGTCAGGATATCTGCGAGTTGATCTTCTGACTTCACTTTAGATATCTCACTGACTTTCTCATCCAATTTCTCCATGATGAAGAATCTATCTATCTCTACATGTTTCGTCCTATCATGTTGAACTGGATTGACGGCAATATTACATGCTGCTTGACTGTCGCAATACAGCTTCATAGGTTCATTCGGACCACAGCCTAAGTCTTGCAACAAGAGTTTCAGCCATAAAGCTTCCGCTATACATAGAGCTACTCTGCGATACTCAGCCTCTGCACTAGAGCGTGCAACAATATTCTGCTTCTTGTTTCTCCATGTAACTATATTACCTCCAACAAAGGTGAAGTGTCCTGAAGTGGAGCGCATATCAATTATAGATCCTGCCCAATCAGCATCGGTATATGTCACAACCTTCAAGTGACCATGTTTTGCAAATAGAACCCCTTTTCCTGGAGCAGACTTAATATATCTCAGAATTCTCATCACTGTATCCATGTGATGTTCCTGAGGTGCATGCATAAACTGACTTACCACACTTAAAGCATGTGATAAATCTGACTGTGTATGCGCAAGATACATCAGTCGTCCAACCAATCTCTGATATCTTTCCTTATCACAAGGCACATGATCAGGTACGTTGCAAAGTTTCAGTCCTTCTAATGGTGTACCAATCAGCTGACAAGCAGGCATTCCAGTTTCCTTCAATAAATCGAGAGCATACTTTCTTTGAGACAGAAATATACCATTTCTCGAGCAAGAAACTTCAATACCAAGAAAATATCCCAAAGAGCTAAGATCCTTCATTTCGAACTCTTGTGACAAGTAACTTTTCAATGCCATTCTCTCCTAAGGATTATTTCCAATTACTATCATGTCATCTACATATATAATGAGAGCAGTAATCTTACCTTCTTTCCTTTTCAGGAATAATGTATGATCTGAATTACTCTGACAATATCCGAATATCCTCATTGATTTTGTAAACCTCCCAAACCAAGCTCTTGGCGACTGTTTGAGACCATATAGCATCTTCCTCAATCGACACACTTTATTACTGTGTTGGACTGGTCTGTTTGACCCTGGTGAAAGATCCATATAAACCTCCTCTGTCAATTCCCTATGCAAAAATGCATTCTTCACATCAAATTGCTCCAATAGCCAGTCAAGATTTGTAGCAAGTGATAGTAGGACTCGAACAATATTAAATTTTTCCACTGGTGCGAATGTATCTTCATAATCAATTCCATACGTTTGAGTGTATCCTTTGGCGACCAGCCTTACTTTGTATCGCTCTATTGAACCATCAGACCTATATTTCACCATATAAATCCATCTGCATCCTACTGGCTTCTTCCCTGCTGGCAGCTCGACTATCTTCCAAGTCTCATTCTTTTTTAAGGACTTTATCTTCTCATCTATAGCTGCTTTCCACCTTGGATCAGTAAGGGCTTCCTGCACACTGTTAGGAATAGATACAATAGATAATTGATTTACAAATAAGTTATTTGATTCTGACAAACGGTGAGTGGATACATAATTACTCATGAAATATTTGACGTTACTAGTGGGATCAGGTTCATAAGTGGGTTTTGGAATACCTCTATTAGTACGGTGTGGGAATTCTCTTGTAGGAGCTTCGGACAATAATGACGATTGGTTTTGGGTTCTAACGGTTCACTTTCACTGAAATTAGGTACTGGTTGCAATTCTTCAAGAGGGTCTTCTTCCCTTGGTTGCACTTCTTCATAAGAGTCTTCCTCCCTTGCTAGATTTTTATTCAAGTGTTCGCCATTATTTGTATCCAGTTGTTCGTTCTGGCTGGTAATTACTTCATCATACCCAAGAGTCTGAACTTCACTAACTCCATCATACTCAAGAGTCTGAACTTCACTTCGATACTCTCCCTGAAGTTCAGTCGTAGAAGAAGAAAAATACATCTCATCTTCATGGAACACAATATTCATAGTCACAAATATCCTTTGAGGTGGTGGGTAATAGCACCAATACCCTTTCTTATTCTGTGCATATCCCACGAAAACACAGTGGACAGCTCAAGGAGTTAACTTATTGCGTTCATGTTGATGAAAATGAACAAATGCAACACACCCAAACATACGAGGTGGCAAGTTGACTTTTGGTGCATTCACGGCTTCAGTTAATCCTTGAAATGGTGTGAAAAAGTTTAGGATACTAAAGGGAATTCGGTTGACTAAGTATGCAACAAAAGCAAGGGCTTCCCCCAATAAATAAGTGGCATGTTTCTATAGATAAGAGAAGCACGGACCACCTCGAGCAAGTGTCTATTTTTCTTTCTGCAACCTCATTCTGTTAAGGTGTATATGAGCATGTAGTCTTGTGAACAATGCTGTGTTCCTCCAAATATTGTTGCGGATTTGAACTCAGGTACTCTCCGCCATTATCACTCCTAAGAACTTAAATATATGATTTATACTAAATCATAACATGCTTGTGAAATTTCTGAAACAAGCCATTAACTTCATTTTTCGACTTCATCAAACAAATCCAAGTCATACGAGTACAGTCATCAATAAATATCACAAACCATTTGGCTCCTCCAAATGTAGTGATTTTGGATGGACCCCAAACGTCAGAATGAATAATCATAAATGGAAGAGAGCTTCTACTTGGATTGGGAGGAAAAGAGACACGGTAACCTTTTGCAAGTTCACACACATCACACCGTAAGGCAGAAATATCCAACTTCAAAAATAAATTTGGAAATAATTTCTTTAAATAACCAAAAGAAGCATGCCCTAGACATCGATGCCATAGCCAAATATCTGATTTCTTCTTCTTATCTTCGGATCCTTCCACACTTAGAGCTTGAGTCAACTTGCTTAAACTTTCAGATTCTAAATCCAGTTAATAGAGTTTCCCGTGTCTAACCCCATAACCAATCGTCTTGCGAGTCCGAATATCCTTAAACACACAATGTGAAGGCCAAAAAACTACAATACAATGTAAGGAGGTAGTTATTTAAGCAACAGATAATAGGTTAAAATTCAAGGATGGCACAACTAGGACAGCATCTAAGATTAGATTGTTTGTTAGAGGTATGGTACCCTTGCCAGTAACAGTGGCAGGGTCACCATTGGCAGTGGACAGTTGATTTGATGGATGGCTGAAAATTTTGAACTTGTCTAGAATCAAAAGTCATATGGTCGGTGGCACCCAAACCAATTATCCATGCATTATTCATAACAGATGCAGAAATATTAAATACCTTACCATCATTACCTGCAGTTGTAACTAATGTAGAGGCAAGTCCAATTCTCTTCTCAGCTCCATCAGTTTGTCCCATGGTAGCAGCACAAGAAAAAACAACGGATCTGATCTTTAGCAACCAATAGCAAGCGACACAACTTGGCCAAGAACAACTCTAAGTCTTCAACAAACAGCAAAACAGCAACAATCCAACACCTAAACAGCAACTCCACAACGGATCAAAAAATACCAAACACAAGATCACTCCCTCATTCTCAGGACAGCAAAACAGCAACAATCCAACGGATCCCCTCTCTTCTTCTCAACAGCGACGGAGAGAGAAAGAAAGCAGCTCAACGGCGAGGAACAGCGACTGTGGTCGAGAAGCGACAGTAGCAGCGAGAGCAAGGCAGCGACGGCGGGGCGCTGGCGATCGGGAAGCGACGCAGCGACGAGTTCGGCGGGGCTTCGGGTGTTCGACGACGGCGACGAGGGGTTGAAGGTTCTTCGGTGGTTGCGGGGGACAGCGAAAAGGACGAAGACAGGGGTCGACGAGGCGGATAGCGGAGTTGGAGATCGTCGAGGTGATGGGTTTGAACGAGATGGTGAAGACGATGGGAAGCAGGCGAGGGCAAGGGATGGTGGCTGGTGGTGTTGGGGTTGACAGAGATGGAAGACGATGGGGGCTGAGGGATCGGGGCCGACTAAGATCGACGACAGGCTTGATGGCAGCAAGGATCGGGGTCGACGAGTATCGGGTCGACGAGGAGGTTCGGGGATCGGGGTTTGGTCGGGATCGGATCGGGATGGAGGCGTCAGATCCGATCGCCTCCGTCTCTTCTTCTTCTTCAACTAGCCTAGATCCTGTTAGGCTCTGATACCATGTTGTAAACAGATTTGGGAAAAAATCTTTATTATTCTTCTTGTTCTTTATTCTTTACAGTATACATCTATATATAAGGATTACAATCTTGGAGGAGAAGAAAGGAGATTGAGAGAAGATTGCGGGGTGAGAGATTTGGGAAATCTGTTCCCTATAGATTAGGAAACAGAATATACATATTAGTACTTACTACATTTCAACAAAAGATAATGGCACATTGTTAGGGGTACACTAGGATCCATTGATTCAACAACACTTCACTGATTCTACTCAGTGATATGATATAGAATAAATCCACATGCTGGTCAAGATCAACATACAACACCGCACCAATGAATCCCACAATTTTCAGCTGAAACTTGAAAGCATGAATGATATTCCTCATTAGCTCCATTAAGTACCAGCCCTCTAACCAAATTAGCACTACCATGTTTTTCTAACTGCCTTTATTTCCAGTTTTAATTAGTGTTGGTCTATTGCTAGTCTTAGTAAATCTTTCAGCCACAACAATATCACTCATCACCAAGCACTAGTAGACAATTCACCATTTATTACAATTAACCATTTATAACAATCCAACCATTCTACTGCTTCAGTGGTCCTATGAAAAGAAGAAATCAAGGAGAAAGAAAAAACTTCGAATTTTGTGCTTCTCTAATTGCAAATTGGATTTAGCACCACAAATCAGTGCTGCTTACCAGAAGGATATGCAAACATGATAATCAGGTCCCATCAGTTTCTTAATAAACACTAATCCAAAGAGTCAATATTGAGTTGTGCACTTCAAAAAATTCAAAGACAGAACAAAATGTCAGATATCCTAACAGCTTCAAGTGAAATGAAAGATGAGTATCAATAAGCATTGCTAGTGGATAAACAAAAGGGTTCAGGCTAAAGAAACTTCCCAGGAATAATCATGTGCAGCTGTATTAGGCACATTCTGAAGAATATAAGGTTTAAAACATCTTATACAAGATGTAAGTTTTAATGACAAAGGATCGAGGCAGTGCAACTTACAGATATGCTATTATTCAAAAGCATAAGAAATTGGGTGAAGGCAATGTGAATATAGGTTGAATTTGAACCCGGGTTTTACTTTATGACATTCCGATAATCTGTTATAAAAGGAGTAGCTTTCAATATAGTAAGATTAGGTCTATCACCAATGTCATTAACCATTGGAAAGCCAATAAGATTTATTTTTAACATAGCCAGTGGCAGAGCATAGTGAGGGTCCGGGGGTGTGCCTGTGCCCCCCCCCCCCCCCCCCCCCCCCCCCCCGAACCCAAATTTTCAAAAAACCCTTCACACTATTGAAACTTTTATAAACCCTTAAAAAATTATAATTTGGCCCCCTGAATTTTAAGTTTTATTATTTGGCCCCCCTTAAAATTATGAAAAAATCTCTATATTTTTACATGTAGTCATAGAATTTTTCTTTGGCCCTCCCGGTAAAATTGTTCTGGCTTCGCCCCTGAACATAGCATACTTCCACTGGAATGTGGTTTGAAGTCCAACAATGCATAGACATACCCACCCAGGATGATCAGAACAAAAAAAGAGGGGAAACCCGACTAATAATGCTAGCATGATACAACCATAGATAAGTTAGTCCACTTTCAGTTGACTAACTCACCTCCAGCCAGTACAATTCAGGTCAGAAGGATTATTTTGGAGATTTGGATTATATTTAATCAACAATCTTGAGGATACCGTAGAATGTCAAGTAACCTATATTCATAAGGTCTTGTATTTGTTTAGGGTTTTGAGAACTTGTACAAATAGGGTCACATTCCTACTTGCATAGGATATCAGAACCATCTCCTCTATACCCATACAATATCCAAAAGCCTGCTCGTTCCCTACATTGTCTTTCCCTTTTTCATTCATATTGAACAAAGATTGCTTTGCATCGCCGAAATTGTTGTAGGTTTTAGCTAGTTGCATTTTTCTCATTGTGTTTGGATTGAGAATTACAATTAGAGGATCCATCCTCAGCCCTTCGTCGGGTCAGACATTTGTAAGAAACTAAAAACTTCTTTGAAAGGTATATGGATGCATCCTCTGGCTCTTCGTGGAATCAGAATATTTGTAACTTCTTAGTAACGTATATAGATGCATCCTCTAGCTCTTCGTAAAATTAGAATATTGTAACAGCTTCTTGTAAGGTATGTAGATGCATCCTCTAGAGTTGTCCTTTCTTAAGGCTACTCTTGAAATTTCTCACTCAACAACTGGACCTAGTCACATTAGATATCATATCAAAGAACCCTACAAGTACCCACTATTCTTCCAACACAGCAAAGTTTACACTATTAATCATATAAGGATTGCTTTAAGAATTTGTCAATATCCTGTCGGAGAAATAACATTTAGGAAGAGTTAACAAGCATATCTTAGGAAATAGCTTTAAACTTTTTTTGGTAGATTGTCTTTGCTAGTTTTGGTGGATTCAATTAAGAGGATGATTGTTGCTTCAGGGCTTCACTGTATTCACTCGGATTTTCTATTTAAATCCTAGACATAAATGAGATACTTTTGTTTGGATACATTTTTTCAGCAATAGACCGGAATAGTATTAAAACGTTAAACTTTATAGGTACCCAAAATAATTATTTTTGTACCAACTATATATAGTTCTTATGAAATGAAGTGCTTCAGAAGTCAAAGTAAAAGATAGTGTATTGTAGGATTCAGACTAACTGGAAGATAATGGGATGGTTGTCATTGGCCAACCTACAAAAGAAATTGTGGATGGCAACCAGAACAATGACCTTATCTTATGCATTATGGACTTGGAAGTGGAGTAATGATACAATCTATGCTGACTTGGATGCGAAGGATGTTGGGGTTTGTGGATCCAATACACGATAATGGGTTAAAGAAGATAGACGAGAAGGAAAGTCGAAGTAGGAGCAAGAGGTCAAGAGTAGTTGGAAGCTACAGCAGAGTTGCGGTCGACCGCACCCCCCGACCGCACCCAAGAAAGACGACCGGTCGACCGCGCAGTCGACCGTCCCGCTCTCTGATTCAACCTGTACCTTAAAATGATGACCGGTCGACTGCGCAATCGACCGACCTGCTCTCTGTTGGAACTCGTGTAGTCGAAGGACAAGACCGGTCGACCGTCATGATGTTGCGGTCGACCGTCCCGACGCTGATTAATGAGCGGCTGAGATGGAAAGTTGTGGAATCCTATATATATTGTATTGTGTATGATTTTAGGATTAAGTAAAAAGAAAATAGAGAACTACCAGCCGTCATTAAGAGAGGGGGAGAAAGAGAGAAACCCTACACCTTGATGGTGAGTTCTTGAGAGATTTGTAAACCTAATCTTCATACTTCTATTGGAAATTGCAGGAGTGCCTCTGCGCGGGGAAGTAGCCATTGTTTGGGTGAACCTCGAAAAAATCTTGTGTGTTCTTGTGTGTTGTTTTTTGTTGTTCGTTGTTCTCTTATTTTGATTCTATAGTTCTTGATCTCGTCGTCGTTGTTGAGTTTATTCCGCAGTTAGAATTCAACAAAGTGGTATCGGAGCTACAGGTTGGTAGTAATGATTGAGATGGGAGACAAGAGTAGAGTCAAGAAGTTCGATGGAACGGATTTCACAATGTGGAAGATCCAAATAATTGCGTATTTTCAACAGAAGGATCTAGATAATCCGTTGTTTGGTGTGAAGCCAGAAAGGGCGGAGGTCAATCCGGTTGCGTTGGCGGCCTGGAATAGATTGGATCAGAAAGCGCTTAGGCAGATTGAGTTGTCGCTGAGCAGGAAGGCGCTATTTCACATTGAGAAGGCAAGAACCGCAAAGGAGGCAATGGAGATATTGACAAACATGTTTGAGAAGCCGAATGCAGCGAATCAGATCTTACACCTAAAGAAGTGGGTTAACTTGAAGTTGTCAGAAAAGGATTCAATTGCTGAGCACATTAACAATTTCTGTATGGTTTACAATCAGATGGAATCGTCAGATTTAAAGTTTGAGGAGAGGGCACAATCGTTGTTGTTGCTATCCAGTCTTCCCGATAGTTACGTCATAGTAGAGCAGACTATTACAAGCACCATGACTGATACAACAATCCTAAAGGATGTTATAAGCAGCATCATGAATGAGGATGCAAGGAGGAAAAGATATAGAGAGACTTCAGTGTTATATCCTAGCAATACCACTCTGTCAGTTGATAACCGTGGTAGAAGTAACAACAGAGGAAGGTCGCAGAGCAGGAATCACAGGTCCAAGTCAAGAACCGAACATCGCAAAAGTGAGTGTTGGTACTGCAAGAAGCCAGGAAACAGGAGAGACCAATGCGAAGAGTATAAGAAAGCACAAGCAGAGTCACAGATAGCCAATGGTAAGTATTGAACTCCGTCTAGATGAATTGTGTTTATCTGCTGGATTTAATATTTTGCAAGATGATTGGTGTGTAGACTAGGTGCTTCTTATCATTGTACCCCCATGAGAGATGTTTTTGAGGATTACAGGACAGGTAATTTTGGTGCAGTTTCAGCTGGTAATGGACAGATATGTCCAGTTGTGGGTAGAGGCACTGTGAGAGTGAAGGCTCGCAATGGTGGGCAATTGGTCTTGTATGATACAAGACCAATTCCGAGCTTGAAGAAAAACTTGATCTCAACGAGCAAACTAGACAAAGAAGGGTTTACAACAACTTTTTGGCATGGAGAATGGAAGGTGACTACAGGTGCCAGGTTGGTGGCAAAAGAAAAGCGTGATGACATGTTGTACTTACTCAGGGGAGGTGATTCAGGTGATATCATTGCTACAGTATCAGCAGGTAGTTGCTCTTCAATTCTATGGCATGTCAGGTTGGGGTACCTTGGTGAAAAGGGTGTCAAGCAGCTTTGTTCTAGGGATCTTTTGCCAGGGCTGAAGAAGATTGAGATGGATTTTTGTGAGAATTGTGCAATGGAAAAACAGAAGACAGTTAGCTTTCAGTTGGGTGGGCATGAGAAAAAGTTTGCGAAGCTAGAGTTGGTACATACAGATGTGTGGGGTCCAGCTCAAGAATTCTCTTATGGTGGTAAGAGATACTTCATCACATTCATCGATGATGCTATAAGAAAGGTTTGGGTTTATGCAATTCGTAAGGAATCAGAAGTTTTTGAGGCATTCAGAGCTTGGAAGGCCAGGATTGAGAATGAGACGGGTTGCAAGGTGAAAGCAATAAAGTCAGACAATGGAGGTGAGTACACAAGCAAAGAGTTTTTTAACTATCTGGCAAAGGAAGGTATCAGAGAAATCAAGACAGTTCCTAAGACTCCACAAGAGAATGGTGTAGCAGAAAGAATGAACCACACGATACTCAAAAGGGCGAGATGCATGAGACTTCATGCGGGTCTTCCGGTCCATCTTTGGTCCGCTACAGTTGATACGGCAGTGTACTTGATTAACCATTGCCCGTCTAGTGTCCTTGATGGGACCATTCCAAAAAAACTATGGTCAGGTAAAACTGTTAATTATTCACATTTGAAAGTTTATGGTTGTATGGCATATACACTAATTGACAGGAAAGAAAAAAAGAAGTTGGACTCTAAGTTCAGGAGGTGTGTGTTCATTGGCTCGGTGGCGATGAGTATGGTTATAGGCTTTTGGAATTTTATGGATAATAAAGTCATTCGTAGCAAGAATGTAGTGTTCAATGAAGAAGTCATATACAAGGATAGGCACACAGGTCAAGACAGTACAACCAGTTCAGAATCAAATTGGGACTCAGACTCAAATTCAGATTCTGAAGGCAACCCGAGTGGTGGGGGCCCTACAGTGCAGCAATAGGTACAGGTACCACATGCAGCATAGGAGGCCCATGGTGAGCCTATTGGGAATGAGCAGGTTATCCAAGACGAACAGGTACAGCCAGAACAGTTCGGGAAATCTGAACCGGTCGGTGAACCGGTACCCACGTTGAGGAGATCGACACGAGAGAGGAGGCCAACCAAGATATTTGATCCATCAACTAGTGTTGTTCACGAGTATGTTCTGTACACATATTAGGGGGAACCAGAAACTCATGAGGAGGCTTTGAGGGATGAGGCTCGAATTCAGTGGGAGTTAGCCATGAAGGACGAGATGAGCTCCTTGGAACAGAACCAAACTTGGGAGTTGACCAAGTTACCTGCAGGGAAGCGCTCTCTTATGAACAAATAGATTTTCAGAGTCAAAGATGAGGCAGATGGTAGTAAGAGGTACAAGGCAAGGCTTGTGGTGAAAGGATTCTCTCAAAGAGAATGTGTTGATTATAATGAAATCTTTGCACCGGTTGTGAAGATGGCTTTAATTAGAGTTCTGCTCAGTATTGTGCCAGTTGAAGACTTGCACTTAGAGCAATTGGATGTGAAGACAGCATTTCTCCATGGTGATGTCGAAGAAGAGCTGTACATGAGATAACCCACAGGTTTTGAAGCTAAAGGAAAGGAAGACATGGTGTGTCGATTGAAGAAGAGTCATTATGGGCTCAAACAAGTACCACGACAATGGTACTTGCAGTTTGATTGCTTCATGAGAGGAAAAGGTTTCGATAGATGCGAAACGGATCATTGTGTGTATGTTCGTAGATATGCGGACAATAATATAGTTACCTTGGCGTTGTATGTGGACGACATGCTGTTAGCAGGTTCATGTATGGAGAAGATCAAGAAAGTGAAAAAGGCGCTAGCTTCGGAGTTTTCAATGAAGGACTTGGGTGAAGCAAATCAAATCATCGGCATGAAGATTAGTAGAGACAGGAGTAGCAAGAAGCTTTGGTTATCACAAACGGACTATGTGAAGAAGGTGTTGAAGAGATTCAATATGGATGGCACGAGGCCAGTCACCTGTCCCTTGGTTGCTCACTTCAAGTTACCAATGGACTTGTGTCCTAAAACGGAGGCGAAGATGGAGAAAATGGCTGTTATTCCCTATGCCTCAGTCGTTGAGAGTTTGATATATGCGATGGTGTCTACAAGGCCAGACATCGCACAAACAGTAGGAGTTATCAACTATTACATGAAGAATCCAGGTAAATAACATTGAGATACAGTAAGGTGGATTCTTAGATATCTAGCAGGTACTTTAGATCACTCTCTTTGTTTTGAGGGAGATTCTTTGCATATACATGGTTATGTGGATGCGTATTTTTTGGGCGATCGTGATGGTTACAGAAGTACCACAGGATATGTATTTACAGTTGGAGGAACAGCTGTTAGTTGAGCTTCGCAGTTACAAAAGGTTGTAGCACAGTCAACCACGGAGTAAGAGTATATGGCACTTACGGAAGCGACGAAAGACATGTTGTGGATTTCGGAGCTTATGAAACAGTTGGGCAGGAAGCAACCCATAGGTGAACTATGGTGTGACAGTCAAAGTGCAGTTTTCTTGGCAAAAAACTCGGTATATCACTCTAGGACTCGGCACATTCAAATGAGGTTTCATTTTATCAGAATGGCGGTTGAGAAGAAATGGTTGAAGCTAACAAAGATTCTTCGTACTATGAATCCGGCGGACATGCTCACTAAGGTGGTGAATAGCAAGAAACATCAGTTTTGCTATACTGCTATCGGATTGTCTCCAGGTTAATTGTTGAGGAGACTGGCAGAGGCACAGGCCTAGACTACACCAATAGAAGAATGAAGAACAGGTTAGATACTTCGTGTATATGTCTCCAAGTGGGAGATTGTTGGGGTTTGTGGATCCAATACACGATAATGGGTTGAAGAAGATAGACGAGAAGGAGAGTCGAAGTGGGAGCAAGAGGTCAAGAGTAGTTGAAAGCAACAGCAGAGTTGCGGTCGACCGCACCCCTCGACCGCACCCAGGCAAGACGACCGGTTGACCGCGCAGTCGACCGTCCCGCTCTATGATTCAACCTGTACCTTGAAATGATGACCGGTCAACCGCACAGTCGACCGACCTGCTCTCTATTGGTACTCGTGCAGTTGAAGGAGAAGACCGGTCGACCGTCATGATGTTGCGGTCGACCGTCCCGATGCTGATTGATGAGTGGCTGAAATGGAAAGTTGTGGAATCCTATATATATTGTATTGTATATGATTTTAGGATTAAGTAAAAAGAAAATAGAGATCTACCAGCCGTCATTAAGAAAGAGGGAGATAGAGAGAAACCCTACACCTTGGTGGTAAGTTCTTGAGAGATTTGTAAACCTAATCTTCATATTTCTAGTGAAAATCGCAGGAGTGCCTCTGCGCGGAGAAGTAGCCATTGTTTGGGTGAACCTCGAAAAAATCTTGTGTGTTCTTGTGTGTTGTTTTTTATTGTTCTTTATTCTCTTGTATTGATTCTATAGTTCTTGCATCTCGTTATCGTTATTGGGTTTATTTCGCAGTTAGAATTCAACAAAGGAAAATATTACGTGAAGGAAAGGGGTTATCAAGGAAGGTCTCTTACCTTTGACTATTAACTAGTTGGACTATTTGAGTTGCAGTTGGTCACAAGGGCGGAAATATTGCCCCAGGACACAGTTGCCTTGCAAGCAAAGTTCCTAGCTTGTGCCTTGGAGGGGACTTCTATATTTATTTCCCTTTTACTTGTTCGTGTTTATGTTTTACTACGACTGTCAGCATAGAGAAAAACTAAAAGAAAGAAAGAACAAAGCAACAAAAAGAGAAGGGAAAAAAGAAGATACTAATCATACAGTACAGTGTATTATATTATAAGATAAATAGTCCCAATAGTTGCACCTGTAAACTACATTTATATTTCCCTATAAATCTTATCAGAACATAAAATAAATATCATGTATTATGAAATACTGATAAAGATGAAAATAACAGTAACTCAAATGTTCTTGTCTAAGCAAATAAAAATGAATAAGAATCAAACAAAACGTTTCCACATCACTTTCTCATAAACCTTGGGATTATTTCTACTATCTCAATCATTCTCCTCCCAACCAATGGCCTATTGCATTTTGTGAAGAGCCCCTCTCTTATTCACAATTTTCATGATCGGGAATTTTCAGGTCACAATTATTAATCAACGCTGTATTGGGGCCTTCTAATTATAGAGTTGCACTACATAGCCTACCCATTTTAACGATAAGGAGATGAAGAGCATAAAGTTGTTAGAATCATATAAGAATAACCTTACAACTATCAGATGGAAGTGCCAAACATTTAATCAACATTATGTGCCATGGTTAACAAAACTGAAACTAGATTTTGTGTTAGAAGCAGTACACTGGTCAGGACATCGTACGCAGTCAGAACATCTGGTGCATAGAAACATTCAGATACCATTTAAACAGTAACTTAATGATCTAGTTAGATTTTACTTGCAAGTGTGGAAGGAAATTATATGTAAACTCACCATCTATCACCAAGACTATAAAACTATCTATGATATTTGAAATCCTAAAAGCCAGAGCCTGGAATTTGGAAACTAGTTTAAAGAAATTATAAATAGGATTACGTAATGAAATAGTTACAGCAAGAATTAGAGGACAATGATCACAAGTAGAAATCCGAAAAATAGCTAGTAAGAGCATCCACAGTCGTTTGCTTATTTGCCATTTTCCCAATTTTTTTTTACTGTAGCTCACACACTCGTGAACTATTTTGCCATTTTTTTGGCAAATTTGCTAAAGTAGAAATGGAAAAGTAGCATTCCATATAGCAAAATGCATATTATAGCAGACGAAACATGGATTATTTAATTATTATTTTAATTAATCGGACGAAACATGATGTTTCGTCCGAAGTAAAAAAAAAAAAAAAAACCAAATAAAATAACCGTTAAATGAATTTAAGCGTGGGAATAAACATGATGTTTCGTCCCAATGTGAGACGAAACATCATGCTTCGTCCCAATCCAATTTTTAAAAAAAAAATAATTTTAAAAAATAATTTTTAAATTTTTAAATTTTTTTTGCAATTATCTAAATTGATTTTGCAAATTTTTTAATTGTTTTTGCAAAAAAAAAATTTACAATTTATTTTTAAAATTGTTTTTGCAATTTTTTTTTTGCAAAAAAAACTTCCGTCAAATCCGGACGAATCACCATGTTTCGTCCGGCTACAGTGATTTTTTTGGAACATTTTGTAAAATTTTAAATTGTTTTTGCAAATTTTTTTTTGCAAAAAAAAAACTTCCTGTTTTTCCCCTTTTTGGGACGAAACATCATGTTTCGTCCCGTATTTTTTTATTAATATTTTCTCGGTCTAAATTATTTTTTTAATTACAGACGAAACATAATGTTTCGTCTGTTTCTTTTTTAACGAACTTATGCATTTTTTTGCCATTCAACGACTGCAGCGTTTTGTCGAATTGGATGGGCAAAATATGCATTTTGCCATTTTTTACATTGAACGACTGTGGATGCTCTAATAGGTATTGCAAGATAAACGATTGAATGGTTGTTCTTAATTTTGTGTTTTTCAGTTTTTGAAGCTAGATCTTCATTTGCTCAAGACTTTATATTTGTATGAACTATATCTTAATCGTTTTCTATATATATGCATGGCTGGAGTCCCTTTTGGACTCTTATCTGTTTTATCAACAACAAAAAAAAAGGTATTGCAAGATAAGTACCAGAGTATGTATATTTTAAAATGTAGTTAAGACACGTGGATCATTCCCTTGACGAGGGTTATTTGTACTAACTAGGCAAAATGAAGGAATCAATTATAACAATTGATCATCAACGTAATCAGAGAATCATATTATCATAAAGGGAAAGCTACAAGTTGATACTAGTAAAATTCGAATTTTATTGTGTGTTAATGAAAACACTACATAAATCTAAACATAAGGAACAAAAAATGCTTGACTGAGTGACAATATTGGTAGTTCTACTGCATGATATAAATTTTCTACGGGATATCATACTTTGGCAGTCTCCTGACATTTGCAACCAACCAGCTAGCAATACAACAAGTAACATAGAATAAATAGTTGTGAAAAGAACTTTATTCAGTTATTGGTTGCCAAAGAAGCTTAAATCAATCAATAACCCTGATATAATAGGACATTTCATATTTCTAGTAGAAGCCAATGTGAAATCTTCAGTTATTTCCCCTTCCTCTATCCGAATCATTAGTGCTTGATCCATGGCGCATATAAAAATGAAATTGATGACTGATAATATAACATACCTGTCATAACTAGAGCCAATCAGTGGTATCGTGACCATTTCATCCTTTGAAATCTTAAGCTTAGGTGCTTGCAAGATGTATCGAAGCTCCGCAGCCTGGCGCCTAATGGTAACAATAGGGTGTTTCTTCTCCAGCTGCTGGTACAGATCAATGCAATCCCTGTGTCGATTGTTAGCCTCGTAAGCCATAGCAAGCCATATCTGAATCTGAAATAATTTAAAAGAATAGAATGATATTAGAATTCAGATAAAATAACTTCTCTTACAATAAAATTATATATAAGGTGAGATATCATAAACGTCCATAGGAAATATAAGCACTATTTATAAAATTTTGAAGAATTGACAAATATGGTGAATAATTGCTTATACATAATGCTACTGTTTGAAAACATTTAACCTCGATATCAGTGTGTGTGAATGTATTCTACCTTTTGGCTTTTTACTGCCTTGGAGTTGAAAGTAATTCCCTTCAATAACTAGCACAATCACCATATTTCTCCTTCTTCTAGACATTTTGCTAATACCTAGTAGAATTCGAAAGATGCTAACTTTTCATTCATAATTATGGAAAGTCTCTCTTGTCCTTACTCCATAGTTTCTCTGTCCAAGGATTAGATTTGACACTAAATAAGACACGATGGAAATTAGGTCAGTCTGTATTCGTTGTAAAATTGTCGTAGAGTACAGCCAATTGTACAAATCTTTTTATACTACTCTAGTACTGCTAGACTTAAGGAAGTTTATTGCAAAATTATTTTACATTGGCTCCACCTCCTTGAGTTTAAGCATTGTGCGTTCATTGTAAATTTCTCATATCTTTCGGGAAGTTTTATGTGTGCGCTGTAACCTTGTCATATCTTTTATGGAGCTGTGGGCATTCATTAAACAAGCATATCTCTTATACAACTTTTTGCGACCCAATTTTGATGTGCAAGACTTTTACTGATTACGATGATGCACAACAAATTCATTCTAACGCATCTAATATTTTTATTTTTATTTATAAAAAAAATAAAAAAAATATTCACCTCGCCACCAAAGAGCGTGGTTCTAGGTATGATGGTAAGCGCCGCCTCAAGATACTCAATCGCCCTCGCATACATCCCCTTCCCATACGCCTTCTGCCCCAATTCAAACATCAGCATCGCCGTCTCCCTCCTCTCCGCCTGCTCCTTCGCCACCTACTCTTACCACCACCACCAACAACATATTTTCATCAATTCATTCACGAGATCTAAACAATTGTATAATTTAATTTTACCTTTTCGAGTTCTCGTCTGACTCTTTCACGCTTCTCCTGCAAACCCTCCCCCTCCCCCTCCAACTGGGTCTGAATCTCCTCCGCTTTCTTCTCCAACTCCTTCTGCTCCTCCAAATCCTTCAACCTCCTCTTCAAGTTCTCCTCCCAATCTTCTCCTCCATTGCCGCCGCCGCCGCCACCACCACCAGAAGATGCCGACGAAGATGCACTAGCTCCGATCTTCGACGACGAAGAAGAAGAAGAAGAGGACGAATTGGTGCCTCTTCTTCTCCCATCCATATTCAAATGAAGCTGAGGAGAAGGGTGTTGTTCCTTTTTGGTACGGTGAATCGCCGCCGCCGCCAAATCGGAAAGCTTGACCATGCCATTAAGGGAGTTCACGTCGATCGGCAGCACCAGGCTACCAAGTAGAAGCCCGGCTGCCATGGATTGATTTGATTTCCTGTGAAATCTAAGCTAACGGCCGCCAATCCGTTTATTATCAGATACTTTTTTTTTAAAAATTAATTTTGTCTTTTTAGACAAGGTAATTAAAATCAAAATAAAAATTGAACTTTAAGTTGTTATTTATATGGCAGGTAGTTTGAGTTGTGGATGGGCCAGAGGGGGGGATTTTTTGCCGTACTTGGCCATTTTTTGAAACTATTTGCAATTTTAGGTCAGTTTTCAAACTATTAGCGTTCGTGGGCTAGCCACTGCCACGTCAGCAGCGGTCGCTATTTCCAGAATAGCGGCATCTTCATAGCGACCAACACTTGACACTCCCACACTTGGCAGATTATAGAGAGTGTATTGTATAGTTGCCTCAACTTGGTGTAACTGAGGTCGCTATTGTCAATAGCTAGCGGTCTCGTCTAACTGAGGTTGTTATTCCCAATAGCGACCTCAGGTGGGCCCAACTGACTTTAACACTCAGTCATCCCCTACTCTCTCTCTCTCTCTCTCTCTCTCTCTCATTTCGTTATCTTCTTCGAATATCCTTAACAACGGCCTCTCTCTTTCTCCCAAAAACCCAAAATCCTAACCCCTAATTTCTCCCCCAAAAATTCCATAAATTCGATTTTGCTTCTTCTCCACCCGATCTCTCTCCTCACACTTCATCTATACCCAATCACTATCCTCCTTGGAAATCCCCAAACCCTAAAGAAGTATGTCTCCAATCTCCAAACCCTAAAGAGGTATGTCTAGTATTTTGCAATTGTGGTGGTTGATTCTTGCCGCAGTTTTTGTTATTTGTATTTAACAATTGGCGAGTTGTTGATGATGTGAACTGTGCAGATAACTGAATTATATATTTTTCATTGTGGGTTGAACTGGTAGTTTAAATGGCAGTTGGAAATAGTATAGAATAGCCATTCAAGGTTATGATTCGAGTATGAAACTATGAATACAAGAGTCGGCGAGTAGATGTGGAGGCTGTTATGCTATTGATATACCGATAGTTGTTACCGTATTATTCATAGAGCTAGGTGAACCTGCACTCTACTTGACCAATTACAAGTGTGTTGACTATGCTATTATGAATATAACACACACACACACACACACACACACACACACACACACACACATACATATATAAAATGGTTAAATACCATGGTTAATCTTTGTTAATATCTATATAATTTTTTTGTTCTCGATTGTATATTGAATGGAAATTTGTGTACTAATGTATAGGTATGGACTATAAAATTCCTATTTGGTTGTATTACGAGAGAGAAATAGTTGAAGACCCAAAAGTAGGATTTTGCTATAAAGGTGTTCAACCAGAGATAGTTTGGGCAAATCGTAATATAAAAATGGAAGAATTAGTAGAAAAGGTGTACAAAGTAACTAAATGGGATAAAGGTGAATGGAGTGTTCAAATAAAAGCTAGGTATGTAGTTGGAAAAGACAGAGTAGGACCATATTTTATGGCAGTACCTATAGTTGATGATGACTCACACGTTGCTATGATAGCAAGGTCGCTTGATCCGCACAGTAGCTGGTCTGCAATGGAATTATATAGAGAGCAAAACAAGATTCACATACGTAGTCCACAGGTTGGTCGTGTGTCAACTCCAATACCCGAAGTACCGACTTCTCGGATGATTCCCAATGATCTGATACAGCTGAATGTAAGCTTCTCTCCTCAGACTGGTGACATTTTCACAAATCCAAGCACACTAAGTCCTGCACAAAATGAAATCTCAAATCCTTCCAATTTCATACGCAATCTTGTGGAAAATGAAAACATTATTGAAACAATTGAGCATGCTTTGGTTAACAATGACTTAATAGAGGATGAAGAATATGAAGAAGAGGTGGAAGGTGTAGTGGGTGGTGAAGATGAAGCTGAAGATGTGAATGCTAACATTAATGTTGTTAACGTTGTTCATGATTTGCAACAAAATGTTGAACGGGTCGTCCCACTGAATTAATTGGTTTCTTCAACCGTTCCTGATGTTGGATCGGTGGACTTGGGTAACATTGCATCAGTATACCACTTCGGTGAAGAGTCTTCTACATCATCTGATCTATGTGACTTGTACATTGGCCAGAAGTTCACAAGCAAAGATGCTGTGATACATGCCGTGAAAATGTTCTCCATCAAGGAACATCGAGAGTTTGTCACGGTTAGGTCAAACAAAACCATATTTGACGTTAAATGTAAAATGTCACCAAGGGTTAGAACAATAGCAGAGCAGTTAGCGAACCCCGATGTGGTAGAGCCAGGTTGTACGTGGAGATTTCGTGCAATAATTCCAACTGGACAGACATATTTTGTTGTGAAGAAATTGGGAGGTTCTCATACCTATATCAGTCCAACATTGAAACAAGATCACAGGAAAGTTGACTCCATATTAGTTTCAAATTTGATTTTGAATGTTGTGAGGGCACAAATAGGAATAACACCAAAGGCGATCATAGAGATAGTGTTATTACAAGTCAATTATAAGATTTCTTACAACAAGGCTTGGCAAGCGAAACAAAGATCTATTGAGAGGCTCTACGGTGTGTTTGCAGAAGCATATACGAAGTTGTCTTCTCTCATATCTGCACTCCAATCTTCAAATCCCGGTACATATGTCAAATGGGATAAAGTTCCGGCCGGCCCGGGTGAGGAGACTTTCAAGAGAGTATTTTGGACTTTTGCTGCTTCGATCGAAGGATTTAAGTCTTGCAAACCGGTAATAAGTATTGATGGAACACATTTGTATGGTAAATATAAGGGATGTTTACTGATAGCGGTTGCCCCCGACACTAGTGGTCGATTATTTCCATTTGCGTTTGCCATAGCTGATGCAAAAAAGTATAGATAGTTGGACTTGGTTCATGAGTTGTATTCGATACTATGTAACGGACCGTCAAGGGCTATGCGTTATCTCTGATCGTCACGCCGGTATTTTGTCTTGCATAGATTCACAGAGGAGAAGTTGATTTCAACGTCTTCTCTGTGAATGTAGCTGAAATTGGTTTTTAACTGTGGTCGCTAATGGGAAAAGAGACCACCGTTAATAGCCATTTGGGGCTACATTCTCAGAGAAGCAGTTGATTTCAACTTCTTCTCTGTGAATGAAGTTGAATTGGGTTTTAACTGTGGTCGCTAATGGAAAAAGCGACCATAGTTAATAGATATTTTGGGCTACATTCACAGAGAAGTAGTTGATTTCAACTTCTTCTCTGTGAATAAAGTTGAAATTGGGTTTTAACTGTGGTCGCTAATGGAAAAAGCGACCACAGTTAAAACAGAGAAGTGGTTGGTTTTAACTTCTTCTCTGCGAATGAAGTTTAAATTGGGTTTTAACTGTGGTCGCTAATGGGAAAAGCGACCACAGTTAAAAGCCACTTTGAGCTACATTCACAGAGAAGTGGTTGATTTCAACTTCTTCTCTGTGAATGAAGTTGAAATTGGGCTTTGATTGTGGTCGCTAATGGGAAAAGCGACCACAGTTAAAAGCCATTTTGAGCTACATTCACAGAGAAGTGGTTGATTTCAACTTCTTCTCTGTGAATAAAGTTGAAATTGGGTTTTAACTGTGGTCGCTAATGGTAAAAGTGACCACCGTTAAAAATCATTTTGAGCTACACTCACAGATTAGTAGTTGATTTCAACTTCTTCTCTGTGAATGAAGTTGAAATTGGGTTTTAATTGTGGTCGCTTTTCCCATTAGTGACCACAGTTAAAAGCCAATTTTCAACTTCATTCACAAAGAAGAAGTTGATTTCGACCATCAATTTAATCGCTTTTGGCATTAGCGACCATCCCATTGTCGAAATTAGCTTCTTCTCTGTGAATGTCACTCAAAAACGCAATTAACTGAGGTCGCTAATGCCATTAGCGACCACAGTTGTTTGAGTTTTTTAGCTACATTCACAGAGAAGAAGTTGAAATCAACTACTCCTCTGTGAATGTATAAAGGAAAAGTCAAATAACTGCGGTTGCTAATGGCATTAGCGACCACAGTTATAAGCCATTTTTAACAACATTCACAGAGAAGAGATGATTTCCCTATTAGCATAATCGCTAATGCCAAAAGCGACCTACGAAAGTTGTGGTCGCGATTGACATTAGCGGCCTTAGTATAAACAACCAGCTGGACAGTGTTAAATATTGTCACTTCCCTGAATACAAATTATCTCAACTCATATTACATTTACACAGCTAAAATCAGTACATAACAATGAAACAACCAAACAACCAAAATTACACATTCACACAGCTAAACAACCAAAATATAGGTATATGTATCTCTCCATAGATTAGACAATCAAACAACCAAAATTAGCATAAAAGTGGTTCACAGCTTAAACATTACAACGTGAACAAGTGATGATAACTAATTTAAGGCTCAAAAAAGATCTATTTTGTTGGGTTCCTTCCTTAATTGAGAATAATATGGAATTCTCTAGAGATGTGGAGTATCCTAGACCTTCATGGAAGAGTGTGGAAGGAAGTTGAAAGGTATAGTTTCATGGCGATCCCTAGAAATGGAGAATTCTAGAGAGTTGGTATAGTTTCATGGAGATCTCTAGAAATGGAGAAATTCTAGAGAGTTAATCTCCATCATTGGATCAAATTAATCTCCACCGTTCATTGTGGGTGTGGGGTAACTCACTCCAAAAACAAGTTCTTGTAATCCAAAGTGAGAGTTAAAGAGCCACTTTGGGAGAAAGTAAGATAACTTGAGAAGTTCTAATTCTCAAGCTTGAGTGAGCCACAAAATTGTGAGAGTATGTTATAGAGAGTCAAATTCTTGTAATCCTACTACTCTTTGTATAGTAGAAGAATCTCCATTTGAGTTGTAAATCTCTCTTGCATCTATTTCTATCTATATCTTCAAGTGCCCATCTTAACTTCACGAAGCGGGAAAATACCGAGTTTTTCCCAACAGTGGTATCAGAGCCAGGATCACACACCGTCGTCATCATCTCGTGCGGTTTAAGATGGAGGACATCGTCACCCATGATGGAGATATGTTCAAACTCACCGCCAACAACTACTCGTATTGGAAGCCGATGATGGAAGATCATCTATATTGCAAAGACTTGCATGAGCCCATCATCCACAATACCAAGGCGGGAGGAAAGAGCGATGCAGAATGGGAGTTGCTCAATCGAAAAGCCGTTGCCATGATCCGTAAGTACATCGACCGATCTCTCTTCAAGCATGTCTCTACATATACAAATGCTTATGAATTATGGACAAAGCTTGAGTCCATGATTCAAAAGAAAACGCCTCATAACAAAGCCAATTTAGTTCGACGGTTGGTGAAGTTGGAGTATAAGGATGGTCAAAGCATGATTGAGCACTTGAATAATTTCAAGGGGCTCGTAAATCAGCTAATGAAAACTGAATTGAAGATTGAAGATGAGTTGCAAGCCCTTTTACTCCTTAGCTCATTGCCTGAAAGTTGGGATACACTCGTGATTACACTTAGTAACTCAACTTCTGAAGGAAAGCTCACCATGGATACCGTCAGTGATAGCCTTCTTGGTGAAGAAGCAAGGAGGAAGGAACGAGGCGATTCTGTCTTTTCCGAGGCAAATGTTTTCGAAAATCGGGTAAAGAATGATGGTCGTGGACGTAGCAAGGGCCGAGAATCAAACCAATCCCGAGGTAGATCCAAATCACGATCAAAGATTACATGCTACTACTGTGGAAGGACGGGTCACAAGAAAGTAGAGTGTCGATCCTCCAAGAGAGATCAAAAGGCGGGTGATGTGAAGCCAAACCAAATCAAGAAGCAAGAAGAGAAGAGTACTAGCGCTGTTGCTACAAAAGAATAACTGATTTATCTCATTGGAGAAGGCAATATCCTAAACATTGCCTATGATGATAGTTCTTGGATTATCGATTCTGGTGCTTCCTTCCATGTCACTCCCCATGGAAGTTTCTTCTCATCCTACCAAAGCGGTGACTTTGGTACGGTGTAAATGGGAAATCATGATAGGAGCAAAATTGTCGGGATAGGTGACATCATCCCTACAACAAGCACTGGATGCAAGCTTGTCCAAAAAGATGTGAGACACGTCCCAGCTATGCGTCTCAATCTTGTCTCTGTTGGAAAGTTTGATGATGTGGGTCTGGTGAATTACTTTGCTGAAGGAAAGTGGAAGCTCACCAAAGAAAGTTTAGTCGTGGCTCGAGGAAAGAAGGAGGGGTCATCGTACGTGATGCAAGCCAAGCTCTGCAAAGGGGAGGTGAATATCACCACCGATGATATGGATATATGGCATAAACGACTTGGACACATAAGCGAGAAAGGCCTTCACATACTCGCTCGTAACCAAGTTCTTCCTGATGTGAAAGGTAAAACACTTGATCCTTGTGCTCATTGCTTGGCTGGAAAACAACATAATGTTGCTCTCAAAAGATCTTCTCCACCCATAAGGAGAAAGAATATCTTAGATTTTGTACACACCGATGTGTGCTCAATGTCCGAGACGTCCATTGGCGGTGCATCATATTTTGTCACCTTCATCGATGCCCATTCAAGGAAGGTGTGGTTGCACTTATTAAAAACAAAGGATCAAATGCTTGATGCGTTCAAGGAGTTTCATGCCCGAGTGGAACGCGAGACAGGAAGGAAGATCAAATGTGTCCGATCAGACAATGGAGGTGAATATAGAGGTCCCTTTGAAGCCTATTGCAGGAAATATGGGATAAGACTAGAGAAGACTCCACCCAAGACACCACAGTTAAATGGATTAGCTGAGAGAATGAATCGAACTATCGAGGAAAGAGTTCGATGTGTGCTCTCTCATGCCAAATTTCCTAAGTCATTCTGGGGGGAAGCTGTGATGACCGTTGTTGACGTCATCAACCTTTCACCATCGGTACCTTTGGACGGAGCTATCCCAGAGAAAGTTTGGTCAGGCAAAAAGGCTACCTACAATCATCTCAAGGTGTTCGGATGCAGAGCATTTGTTCACATACCCAAAGACGAGAGAGCCAAGCTGGATGTAAAGACAAAGGAATGCATCTACCTTCGCTCGCCAAAGGATGAGTTTGGATACCGACTTTGGGATCCAATCAACAAGAAGATTGTTCGTAGCCGAGATGTGGTATTCTTCGAGGACCAAACAATTGAAGATATCCAGAAATCGGAGAGGCCAAGATTGAGAAGCAACTGTAGTATAGACCTTACACCGGCTCATCAAGAGGAGAATGTCACACCAGAAAATAATGAAGCTGAAGATCTCGAGCCTATCCTAGAGCCAAATAATCTAGAGACTCAAGATGAGTCAAGCTCTCCACTAGAGTTGAGACGATCTTCGAGAGACTGAAGACCATCTACTCGTTATCCCACGGAGGAGTTTGTGATGGTCACCGATGAGGGGGAGCCTCAAAGTTATAAGGAAGTCATAACTGACACTCATAAAGAAGAGTGGATAAAAGCCATGTAAGAGGAGATGCAATCCTTGCATGAGAATCATACTTACGAACTAATGGAGCTTCCAAAAGGAAAAAAAGCCTTGAAGAATAAGTGGGTGTATCGAATCAAGACCGAAGATAGTAGCTCGAAGCCTCGCTACAAAGCTCGGCTGGTTGTTAAGGGATTCAGTCAAGAGAAAGATATTGACTTTGAAGAAATATTTTCTCCGGTGGTAAATATGTCATCCATCCGTGTTGTTCTTGGCGTAGCAGCGGTACAAGACTTGGAGATCGAACAACTCGATGTCAAGATAGCATTCCACCATGGAGATCTAGAGGAAGAGATCTACATGGAGCAGCCAGAGGGGTTCAAAGTTCCTGGCAAAGAAAATTTGGTGTGCCGACTAACGAAGAGTCTATATGGCCTTAAGCAAGCACCAAGACAATGGTACAAGAAGTTCGAGTCCTTCATGGCAAAACATGACTTCAAGAAGACAGAAAGCGATCATTGTGTCTTCATAAAGAGGTATGGAGGTGGCGATTTCCTCATACTCTTACTCTATGTTGATGATATGTTGATTGTTGGACTAGATCGCACAAAAATTGATGCTTTGAAAAAGGATCTAAGCAAGAGCTTCACCATGAAAGATTTGGGACCGGCTAGACAAATCCTTGGAATGAGGATCACTCGTGATAGATCAAGAAAGTTATTGTGGCTATCACAAGAGAAGTACATTGAGAAAGTGTTGGAAAGATTCAACATGCACAAAGCGAAGCCGATCAACATACCACTTGCTAGACACTTCAAGTTGAGTATGGAGCAAAGTCCAACAAGTGAGGAAGAAAAGAAGGAAATGAAGACGATTCCTTATTCATCCGCAGTAGGTAGTCTTATGTATGCAATGATATGCACAAGACCCGACATCGCCTATTTAGTTGGTGTTGTTAGTCTCTTCTTGGCCAATCCGGGGAAAGAGCATTGGGATGCAGTCAAATGGATCTTTCGGTATCTACGAAGTACTTCCAAAAAGTGTTTATGTTTTGGAAATGGAAAACCTGTGTTAGAAGGATACACAGATGCAGATTCTAGGAAATCAACATCGGGATACCTAACTACTCTAGTAGAGGGAGCTATTTCTTGGCAATCAAAGTTGCAAAAGTGTGTTGCTTTGTCCACTACCGAAGCTGAGTACATCGCAGCTACTAAAACTTGCAAGGAGATGTTGTGGATGAAGAATTTGCTACTAGAGCTAGGAGTAGTCTAAGACAAGTATGTCTTGAAGTGCGACAATCAAAGTGCAATTTACTTAGCAAAGAACTTTACCTTTCATTCTCGCACAAAACACATTGATACACGGTATCATTGGAGCCGAGAAGCTCTCGAAGAAAGGCGCATACACCTTGAGAAAGTTCACACGGAAGAAAACTGGTTCGACATGATGACCAAGGTAATACCGACAAATAAATTTGAGGATTGTTATCAAGGTGCCGGTTTGCTACTACCTCCCAATTAAGTCAGGAGGGAGAGATTTGTTGGGTTCCTTCCTTAATTGAGAATAATATGGAATTCTCTAGAGATGTGGAGTATCCTAGACCTTCATGGAAGAGTGTGGAAGGAAGTTGAAAGGTATAGTTTCATGGAGATCTCTAGAAATGGAGAATTCTAAAAAGTTGGTATAGTTTCATGGAGATCTCTAGAAATGGAGAAATTCTAGAGAGTTAATCTCCATCCTTGAATCAAATTAATCTCCACCGTTCATTGTGGGTGTGGGGTAGTATAAATAGGGGTGGAAGTCTTCATTCCTACTCACTCCAAAAACAAGTTCTTGTAATCCAAAGTGAGAGTTAGAGAGCCACTTTGAGAGAAAGTAAGATAACTTGAGAAGTTCTAATTCTCAAGCTTGAGTGAGCCACAAAATTATGAGAGTGTGTTATAGAGAGTCAAATTCTTGTAATCCTACTACTCTTTGTATAGCAGAAGAATCTCCATTTGAGTTGTAAATCTCTCTTGCATCTATTCTATCTATATCTTCAAGTGCCTATCTTAACTTCACGAAGCGGGAAAATCCCGAGTTTTTCCCAACATATTTCAACAAGTTTGCTGCAAAATTAGTAAAATTCACAGTCATTTGACACTCTCAGGCATCTGTCTTGTTTTCCTTTTGGCTTGGAACTGGTTGCAGTATCTCTCAATATCGTCAAAACGTGACCAAGTAGACCTTCTTGGATTGTTATCAGACCACAAAAACCACTTCGAACTTAGTTTCCTTCTGAACAGAACAAATAAATGGGTCCATAAGTAAACAAAACACCACAAATAAATCATAACATAAACTTAAATGCACAAACAAAAAATTGCTAAGATCTAAGCATCAGAGACTTAAACACCAAAGCATCAGAATCTCAATAAGGGCTTCAAACCTATGATGGGGTATACAAATTGGGTTTCTTTCCTTTTTGGATGGGCCTTCGTGGACGACTCACTTGTGTAACTTGGGAAAATAGCATTTCATCCGAAATTTCTTCCTCAATTTCTGGCGCATGTTGTGCATGTTCAATAGGTTCTTGCGCACGTTCTGCTTCTTGCTCTTGAAAGACTTGCTCTTGTTGTACTGCTTCTTGAGGTTCATCTGTTTGCTCTTCGACAAGTGCTTCGGCACGTTTGCGTCCTCGTGCTGACTTCTTCTTCTTCCTTTGTTGACGGCTTGATGTTTGGGGAATGGGTGATGACATTATCGAGTCAAATTGGGCCACCTCACCCACCTCCTCAATAGCCGAACGGCACGGGGTTAGAATCTCACGTGCAAGATCCTTTGCGGCTTGAGCGACATTACTACCAAGCACTTGTGTGCATTTCCGTGCTACAACCCACACTTGGTCAATCTGCAAAACAAATACAAAATTGAATAAGAATCAAATTATGCAAGAAACAAAGACATAAAATTAATAAAAAATAATTTCACAATAAAAAAGGAGAAACTATATATCATACGATTTTTTGACTTGAAGATGCCTTCGGTTGGTACATGGCTTGCGAAGAGGAATGGGCGGGTGCAGGTTCGACCTCGACACTCGGTATAGAAAGAAGGACACCGGTAGGTGCTGCCGTACGAGGTGCGACATACAAACGGGTGATTCATTGATACCAAGACATGTACACACCTTGGAGTGATCCACATGTGGGGCTCTCGTCAACCATATATGGCTATGTTCGGTACAGATTGAAGGTAACCTTTGCAATCTATTGTTGGTGTACGGTTTCCAAACAACAAACTCCTCTCGCAACATATCTAGCTCATCTCTGTAGTACGCGATCACCCCACGTGGGTTATCTCTCCACGTATGTCCCCCAGACCAATAATCTGCGATGGGAGCCAGCATGTGAACATTTGCTGCGTCCCTCATCCACCCCTCTGATTGTCAGGTGATGCGAGATCTTCCTAAGAGCAAGTGTTCCCAACACCAAATCTACAGTATCAACATCGGACCATTCATCTCTTTCTCCATCAATGCTCCATTACAAAGACTCCTGTATAAGGAGGCTAACGCTATACTACCCCAGCTGTATTGCCGAACTCTTGTCAAATCACCGATCAGTGGCAAATACTTTAGAGGCACAACATCTCCAGTGGAGTTGGGAAAGAGAACACCTCCGAAGACTGTCATCTGATAAACCCGAGTGTAGCATTCAGTTTGATATTCGTTGGAATCGTTGTTTAGGAAATTTTTTAATGTATTCTTCAACCAACTTAATCGAATTGAAAATCCATCGAATGTACTATCATCCGGCATCTGACCTAGAAAGTCCACCACAAGTTGTTCCTTATTGAAGGCCATGGTTCCCGTGACAGTGAATCCATCAACTGGTAGTCCTGAGATAACCGCGATATCCTGAAGAGTGACAGTCATCTCTCCAACGCTAAGATGAAACGTATGTGTTTCCGGCCTCCATCGCTCTAGTAAGGCTGTTAGTAGATGTCTGTTGAGCTTCATTTATCCTATCAGACCTAGCCCATAGAAACCGGCCTGAACAAGGAGTTGGTGTGTCAGTGGATGCATAGGCAAGGTCTCATGTGTACGGAAACTACATTCTCGAGATGTACCGTCCCACACCTGTTGGGATCTATGTGTCCGCTGCAACGTCAATACTGTCGGGTCATAAGGGCCTGGTCCTCCAAGTGCAGCATGAGACGAACTAGCTTGCCCAGACGGTGCAGACGTAGATGGGACATCGCCTTGGCCACCCTGAGGATAAAATATACTATGTTTAGTGAATACTCGATAGGATGACATATACTATTTAAACATTACAAATTAATAGTTCTTACTTCGGGCCTAGCACTTCTTGATCCCGCTCCCATCGTTCTTACCATATTTGCGTGGATTACCTATCAAAGTATAAGCAAACAAGAAAGTCTGTTATGATCTTTGTTGAGAGTGTTCATATGTCATCAAAGACGTACTCATTCAAGCAACACAAATAAATAAAAACAAGATACTCAGACAAGGATGATCATGGATGTTATTCTATGATGAAACATAACTCAAAAATTGCTCATGGATGTTAATAATGTAACCACATTTGAAAGTAAACTCTCATTCTTAAACATCTTAATAACTTCAGCATAGCTTTTTAAAGCTTTTTACGACTACATATCTTAACTTAGTATCCAACACTAACTATTCCTCACTAAGTATCCAGTTCCTCAAAAATTACTCAATAAACAAACAATCAATTTGGGTCACATTATTAACAATAGGTGAAAAAATTTGTAACGAGCACCAACAATCAACCATCACAATACTAGACATACCTCTTTAGGGTTTGGAGATTGGATATGATTTGGAGATTTCCAAAATCTGTAGTGAAGAGAGTGATTGGGTATAGATGAAGTGTGAGGAGAGAGATCGGGTGAAGAAGAAGCAAATTTGGATTAATGGAATTTCGGGGGAGAAATTAGGGGTTAGGATTTTGGATTTTTTGGAGAAAAATAGAGAGGCAATAAATTAATTGATCTTGTTATAACATGTAGTGTAGACACATTTAGTAGACAATAAATTAATTGATCTTGTACAACAATTAATAGGGGTCCTATGGGAGACACATGCATTGCACTAGCATGTGTCTAGTGAGCATGGGGAGTGTGGCCGGTTGGGAGCAAGAGAGATGGAGAGAGTGGTGGAGTGGATGAGGTGGTTATGTGATCATGGGTAGTTGCTACAACTCCCTAACACATCCTAGCCTTCTATTCTTAACCATTTGATCTAATCCTAGCCATCTATTTTTCTATCAAAAAAGTATAAATACCCCCCTTCTCATGTAGTACATTAGGAATTTAAAAGAAAGAAAGAAAATAATTAGAGTGAGAAAAAGATTAAGAATATTTGTGGATTAAAAGAGTGAGAGCCTTTGTGTGTGTGTGCTCATCCAAGGAGGTGGCCGGCCTACTTCAAAAGGCAAGAGAGAGAGCTCGGGTTCCATACAAGCAAGGAGGAGGAGGCACGTTGGAGGCACAAACTAAAAGGACAAGGATCCATTCGTTCATTCTAGGAGATTTCTAGGGGTTTTCTATTCGTTTTTCTCCAATATGTGGGCAATTTTCTCAAACTTCTAATTAGTTACCATGCTAGGTTTGTGTTGTGATCATATTAGAATAAATAAAAGAACATTGCTTTATGATTAGTTACCATGATTAAGGAGAATGCGAACCCATGTGGAATTGCATGAAATCATTAGAAAAATTGATTGAATGATGCGAATAGAAATGTTGTTGTGATAACTCGGTAATGCATTAGTATGTTAATTATGAAAGTATAAATCTCTATGTTAAGATGTTCATGTATGTGGGGAAAATGTAATGTGAAGAAATATGTTTATGGATAAATGTGAATTATGGAAAACTTTCATGCTATGAAAGTAGAACTGAATAATAAATTATACATGTTTATTGTTATTGAGATTGGTATTAAAAATCCTAAATTTTGCATGTATGTTTTGTTGGAAAAAGAAACGAACATTTTGTGAATTAGGACTAATTTATTTAAAGAATATATTTTTAGTAATAAAGAGAAAAAGTAATTTTGTGGAAACTTCGATTATGGATAAAGCGAAAATTGTGATTTTGTTCTCAAATGTCAAAAATATATCCATGATCTACTTTAAATTGCAACCTGGTGCAATCGATAGTCAACCGAACTAGAGTCGCCAGTCGACTGTCAGGTAATAAGTTTCGGATATTAGTTGCAAAATAGTCGACCGACTATATTTTGACAGTTGACGGCCCTGATCATTGGTTTCCAAGATTTAAATCGTGACATAACAGTCGACCTACTATATTTTAACAGTTGACTGCCCTGACTATTTGGCTTTCGAATTTAAATCCTCACAGAACGGTCGACCTACTATATTTTAACAGTCGACTGCCCTGACTATTTGGCTTTCGAGTTTAAATCCATGCAGAATGGTCGACCTACTATATTTTAACAGTCGACTACCCTGACTATTTGGCTTTTGAGTTTAAATCCTCGTAGAACAATCGACCGGTTATGCTTTAACAATCGACTGCCCTGACTATTTAGTTTTCGAGTTTTAAATCCTCGAAGAACAGTCGACCGGCTATGCTTTAACAGTCGACTGCCCTGACTATTTGGTTTTCGAGTTTTAAATGTCTTTAGATAGAGAAAAATAAATGTATTATTTAAAATAGTTTTTGAAAAGAGATTTTGATAATGGGAAAATCGAAAGTATGAATTTTAGATTTAGTATTGATAAAATGATAATAAGAGAATTATGTGGAAAGAATGAATTATAAATGTGACAAATGAATTTATTCTATGCATGAAATTGTACATGAA
Source organism: Hemerocallis citrina (assembly GCA_017893485.1). Classification (NCBI taxonomy): domain Eukaryota; kingdom Viridiplantae; phylum Streptophyta; class Magnoliopsida; order Asparagales; family Asphodelaceae; genus Hemerocallis; species Hemerocallis citrina. The sequence continues at coordinate 203,526,256 of CM030365.1, forward strand.
AGTGAAATAAAATATCATGATGAATTATGAAAGGTCTTATGAATATGAATACTCAAATGCTATGAACATGAAATCGATTTGAAAGCTAGAGGGTTGCTAAGCCTTATACCGGCATTGAAAGAATGTTTTTTAGATGGAATATTGAAAAGAAAAGACCAAGTTTGGGTTATGTTGTTGAATTAATGGTTAAGTCCGGTATAGAGGAAATGCTAACTCTAGGGGATTGATTTTATTCATGATTCAAATAGAGTAAAAACTAGATACATAGTGGAGATGTGACGAAAGTAAGAGAAAAATACGAGTATGAGGGCCATCGGATTGGCGGTGTGAGAGTGATTCACAGACTGCCTGCTTGATGCGTCATATCATGGCGTGAGCACTACTCCGGAATTATCATCCCGGTGGCGATGCTTGTGGGGTGTTTGGTGACTACGGGTGGTGCAATCGTTCTATGACGGAGGTTGAATTGTCCATAGTTTGCCTGCATGATGCGTCATGTCTGTGCATGGCATTCCCCTCCAGACTGTCTGGACATGGACTCGTAACTCATAGAACATCAGGATACTTATCGTAGTTACCGTAGTAGTTTAAGTCATGGCGAGGGATTGAACCCTACAATATGAAGAACGATTAAGGGCTTGTCCTCGGGCCTATGTAGTATGGGATGCATAGAATCCAAACAAGTGCGCATTAGTGTCATATAATATGAATAGCTGCATTAAGGACTAAGTGCACAGCACAACACGACATCAATAGGATAGTCCCTGTAGTTTTGTTTGTGACAAGTGTGTGCTTTCTAAATAAGAGAAAATTGATGTATTATATTCTTGAGTCAGTTGAATGAATTGACAAGCCCACAGTTTCCATGCAGAACAAAGTGAATGAAAAAGACTAAAGATGAATTGATGCTTAAAGAATTGTTCAAGTGTTGTTTCATTTCATTAATGTAATTGATGTAAATTTGCTTCCGCTGTTTAAATGCAACTTGATGTAATAAAGTTTTAAATTTCCTTGTAAAATTGTACGAAGAGAAGTGTAAAGATCCTGTGGAACTTCGAATTCGGTCTTATTTGGAATTCGAGGTGTTACAGAACCGACCAATCTGAACCAATCCAACCCGAACTGACCGGTTTTTAACCGAATTAATTGGGGGTTTGGGTTGGCCCGATTCTTTATCTTCAATAACCAATTAGACCGGTTCGGTTGTTGGATGGGGCTTTCAGATAACAGATGAAATCGAACCGAGCGTACCTCTATGCATCAGTCCATACAAAATATAGTTATCCTGTAATTTCTTGAATATACAAACAATCATTTCTCATTTTCTTGGAGATACAAACAGTCTCCTTTAATTTCTTTGATACAAACCGAACAGTTGTTCTACCTATATTTTGATTCTCCATAATCCTGTATGTTATGTTGTTGAGAAATGCTTGATTTACAATGTGGCCCAGCTTAATGGGACCATGAAGTTGATGTAACATTTGGTAGCTACTTTAATCAAGTCAAACAGAAAATAGTTTTCTAAATTTTTTTTATTGTACATAAAATTCAATTAGCTATGGTTATTGATGTTCATTTTATGATAATAAACTAAGATTACAGAAGTATGCAGGTGAAAAAACAGTGTATCTCACCCATTTAAACGTCATCATCTCAAACAATTAGTATAAAATTTATTAGCAACTTGTGGTTTTATGAATCTTCATTTTAAATTCATTTCTGAACAACAAATAGCAGATTGTTTCTTAAGTTTGATTGAAGTTGATTTTTTAAAATTTCAACAGAATTGTGAATGATTTTGGAGGTGAAAAGTAGCATGCCAAACCGACCATCCAATTCAATTAAAATAGATCTTAATTGGCTTGGATGGAAATCGATCCAATTAAGGCTTAGATTGGTTGCGGATGAGAAAAATTTAAAAATCGATATTCTTTTGGTCGGTGGTGGATGGTCTATATTCGGTCGGATACCAACCAATGCCCGCCCCTATCAAAATCTATTATGTGACAATGCCCGGCCATGGACTAATGCGCCCAGGCCAACTGGAAAGTTATTTTAGTGTTATAAGAGCATTTGTAGTCGTTGGCTAAAAAGCCGTTTTTATCCAAATAAAAAAATTAAAAAAAAATGTTGTCGTCGTTGGCTATAAACCTAAAATTTGGGTTATAGGGGAATAATGGTCTGCTATATTTGGAAGAAGATATAGGAATTTGGAAATTATAGCAAACGAAAGATGATTTTTCGTCCGTTCAAATTTTTTTTTATTATAACAAAACATATGAAAGATCATCTTTCTCGCTTATTTTTTTATATCTAAAATCGATCAGACGTATGATCGTTTTTTTTAAATAATAAAAAAATTAATCTTGTACGATAAATAATCCATCGTCCAAGCATTTCTTTCAAAAAAAATCCAAGGTTGTTTATATGGAATTACCCCTATAGAAATTATTATGCAATCCTGGAGCTTTGAGATTTGTGTACATTTGGGATCAAGAGCTGAGATGGAATGTGTCTATAGAAAATATTATGCATACATTTGCGTACAATTTTTTTTGCTTTAATCTATCTCATAAATATTCTCGGATGGGATTTCATCTCCCGTCCGTCGAAATTTTATTATATATATTTTTCAATAGGACGAAACATGATCCCTCGTACGTTACTAATGTTTTTAAAAAAACCAAAAATTTTGCTTTTGACGACTACAACTCAAACCAAAAATTCCTATTCCTATATGCCAAATACCTAAAATTTGAACGACTGCAGATACTCTAACTAGAGAATTAAAGTTGTGTATTTACTATGAATATTTTATATTCAATGTCAATTATTTGGTGTGGGATAGATTAACCCCCTTTGGATTCTCCGTAACCCCCACTACCGTAAATGCGTATTTTCTGAATATTTTCTATATTTTGATATTATAAATTCGTTATTTGTTAAAATCATTTTGAATTTTATATTAAAGTGTTCTTCTAATCGAAAATTTATTCATTTCAAATAATGATGTATTTTGATCTTATTTTCTATATCTTACTGATCAACTATTTGTATTTGAGTCCAAATTACACACACACACACACACACACACATACACACACACACACAGAGGATTATTTTAGTAAATTGTTAAATCCAGATATTATTTTATTGTATGATTTTATTATTATGATAATTAATTATCGTTTCTTGATTATTTAATTAAAATTCATCTATTGAATTATTTTGTTATTGTACTACACCCAGCTTTATTGGCGAATTCCAACTTATTTTCAAGCCCAGTTTATATTCAATTCATTTGTATTATTTATTTATTTGGATTTAAATTCTTATTCATGAAACACTTTGATCTTCTTGTTGAATTATTTTCTTGTTAATCCTATTTTTCTTTTTTTATTGTGGGTATTTTTGATTTGAACCCTATTGATTTGGATCTACCTCTTATTGAACCCTAAAACCCAATTTCATGTGTTCTTGATCCAACTCCGCTTTTATTGGATCCTAATTCACCAACCCAGTAACTCAATTATGCCCTATAATTACAACTCTGTTGCAAACCCTAATTTTTGCATACAAATCGAAACCTTAGTCGCATGTTCTCTCTCCTCTCTCCTCTTGATCTCTCTCTCTCTCTCTCTCGTGAGTTTCCCGCCCAAACCCACTGAACCCATCTCCCTTTCTTCTTCTTCGGCCAAATCCCGGCCACCCCCTCCCGTTGACACCCCCCCATTCGACTCCCCAGCACCGCCCTCCTTGTAACACCTTGTACGATACCTGAATATATATGTGTGTGTGTGTGTGTGTGTGTGTGTGTGTGTGTGTGTGTGTGTTGTCAGTATGCGTGCACCTAATTGCACTATTATGGGTTGATTTTGCTATCGTGGTGGATGGTTAGGGTTACCGGACGGTTCATGGGAGGATTGCATCCTAAAGATGCACGAGAACGAGAAGGACCGATATTAGTATAAACACTAGTTTTTGGTACGACGCCTATGCAAAAATAACACTGTATGATGCTACAGTGGATATATATTGCGTGCACTCGTTAAAACCGCTCGTCTCGCACCCATTGGAACCCATTAAGGCTAGAAAAACTGATTCGGAATGTCATTTTGTGGATTTTCCCAAGAGCAAAATACAAAAAAATAGACCATGAAATTTTAAGTGTTTATTCATTTGCATGTTTAGATAGTTGGTGATTTATTTCAGATTTTTTGGAGGTCATTTGATATTTAAATAAAATCATGAGATGCAACTATGTCGTAAGGCAGATTCAGCAAATGATAAACAGAATGGCTGATGTTGTAGAAATTTTCATTATTTATTGAAGCATACAATTGATCTGAAATTTTTACCCTATGTTCCTGCATGCATTTAGATTCTGTAAAAAAATCAGGAATTTATTTGGATGAGGTTATAGTCCTGAGAAACATCGAGCTTTAATCAGTAGATGAAGTTGAACTAAAGAACTTGATAGTTTCTGTGCAAACTTGCAATAGATAGTACTCACTGTATATTTGGAGTTTTGACATGAGGTCTTTTGCATATTGTTTAGTATGATCTCTAGTTTCACCACCATAAATTTTATGTCATTTGAATAAGTACGGAAATTATTATGATTTTAGGAGTATGCACTGTGCTGGTTTCAGCCAGTTTTGATACACTGTAGAGATTGGGCATTTGAGACTCTTTAAGAGCATATTTTGAGAACCTAATTCATTAAAGATTTGTAGTAGACACCTAGATCTTTCCAACAAGACTAATGTGAGGCAATTCCAGTAAATGGTTAATTTACTGTGATTTTTGTAAGACTGGACAGAGACCTAGAATGGGGCTGAGTGCTCTGAATTGGAGAGACCCATTTGTGAGAATTGGTGCATCAGTGAGAGATGAGTGTGTTAGGGTAACTTAATGGTATAATTTGGACTCATGATCAACTAGAGAGTTGTCGAGGACACCCACACCCTTCTATAGAAATTGGGTTTGCGATATTATGACGAACGAGTTGAGTTTTGTGCTACTGGTAAGGTGCAACCCGTGCACAGGAAGCACGCATGCTGAAGTTTGAGAGGCTATTTTGAGGACTTAGATGGTTAAATTTATGTTCAGATCAAGTAGAAAGTTGTAGCCTAGGATCTCACCTTTCCAGATTGGGCTCGTACACTCCAATCGGAGTTGTATCGAGAGAGTTATGACCATTTTAAGATTTGGGCAGAAACCCATAGGTCGCTTAGTCTTAGCTTTGACTAAGTATCGTGAGGATATTTTCCCTTGTGTGTTGCCAGAGTCGATGACTCGTGTCTAGGGGTGGTTGATCTCTGTTATTGAGGTTGTTGACTCCCAGAGTGGGATGTGTGACTCGAGTTAGTCACTAGGGTAAGGGATACCCTGCACCTATCAAACCTGTATATTATAAACTTCTGTCGAGCGTAGGACGTCCGAGTATGCCAGTGAGTTGAGTTCACGGGGCGATCATACATTCACAGCCGGGGGCAGCGGCGGGCGTAGGCCATTATGCTGGACAAGTCTAAGCCGGAGAAGTGGCGAACCGAACCGGTATTGCCACGGGCCAGAGGTTGATAGGCAAGTGTGGAAGCAGTTTTATCTTATTACCTAAAGTAATTAGAGTAAGGTAGGGGTTAGAATGGTTTATTAAGGGGTTGGAAAATTGAATTAGTCCTAGTAAAACATAGTCGGTGTTGTACCTTCCAGTCGTAAGGATACGTTTTCGGCACTCATGGGATTGAGTCCTCAGCTCGTATCTCGATCTGTTGATTCCCAAAGCTTTGCCAAAGTAAGGTACGGGAGGCCCGGATGATTTGACCTCCCGTGGTGCTCACGTCCCTATGCGCGGGTTTTTGTGTTTGGTATATGATGCGGTTTATTTCTGGGAGACGTGTGGATGCACCAGGTGTGAGTTCGGACTCGATTTGTATTGAAGGAGAAAGCTGCTTGTCAGACGACCCTCGGAGTGACCGGGCGGCTCCTGCGACAGGCTCGGAGTGGGGTGGATGCCTCAGCTTGGATCAGATGGTTCGGATCCGAGGTCTTGTGTACCTGCAGACGGTCCTGAAACACCGGGGTTTATCCCGGTGGCGGACCCTCCGACGATCTAGTCAGTCTCTGTGAGAAAGTAGCAATAACTAGGTGAATTTAAGTTGCAAAAGATTGGTTACCTGAAAAGGTGGGTGATGGTCTAGTATTTATAGAGAATTCCAACCGGGTTTGGATCCGCTTAAGGGCCGGGTCTGAACCCGAAAGCCCATGTGCCTGATGTGGCAGAAGGCCCAGGGGGTTTAGGGCTGACGTGGTAGTACCAGGAGTGGTATAGGGCTGACGTGGCAAAGCCCTTGGTGGTATTTGGAGCTTACATGGCAGATCATGGGGCTTCTGTGCTTCTGGGAGAATCTGGTGGCGTAGGGTGCGCCAAGTCATCTTCATTCTACACCAGGATGGGCGGACGGCCCGGAGGGCTGTCGTGGATCGGAGGCCGAGGGCCATCGCCGCTCATCGGATATGAGGAGACCAGATCTGTGGGGGAGAACTGGAGGTTCGGCGCCGACCCTGCAGTGGCTCGAAGCCGAACTAGACTGTTGTTTTTACCATTTTTGAGTGAGAGCTGTATTGGGCCCTGGTTGGGCCCCAAGCCATTTTTACCCTACCACACAAGCCCCCCACTCCTGTGGGGGTGCGGGAGCTAGCCGTGGAGGAGTGTTTACGGTTGTAGAAAAGGGATGGTAAATCGCTGATCCTTCATGAGGGGGTTGCCCTGATGTTAGAGCGAGCCTTGAGCTGGCGAGGGTTTGTTGGCCGGCAAGGGTGATGGCGAGCCGGTGTTTCTTCCTGAGAAGAGTGCCCTGGTGCTCGACCGAACCTCGAGATGACGAGGGATTATGTGTCGGCAAGGGTGATGGCGAGCCGTTGTTTCTTCCTGAGAAGAGTACCCTGGTGCTCGACCGAACCTCGAGATGACGAGGGATTATGTGTTGGCAAGGGTGATGGCGAGTCGGTGTTTCTTCCTGAGAAGGGTGCCCTGGTGCTCGACCGAACCTCGAGATGACGAGGGATTACGTGTCGGCAAGGGTGATGGCGAGCCGTTGTTTCTTCCTGAAAAGAGTACCCTGGTGCTCGACCGAACCTCGAGAAGATGAGGGATTATGTGTCGGCAAGGGTGATGGCGAGCCGGTGTTTCTTCCTGAGAAGAAGGCCCTGGTGCTCGACCGAACCTCGAGATGACGAGGGATTATGTGTCGGCAAGGGTGATGGCGAGTCGTTGTTTCTTCCTGAGAAGAGTACCCTGGTGCTCGACCGAACCTCGAGAAGACAAGGGATTATGTGTCGGCAAGGGTGATGGCGAGCCGGTGTTCCAATTTTCTAGGTGTTACCGCTTATTTCGGTGTGGGGGTAATCAGATAGAATTTGTGGATCCGAGGAAAACCTGAACAGCTGACTCGGCCTTCTTACTCCTGCCGCAACCTGCAAGGAAGTGCGAGACACCGGGGTTGATTCCGGCGACGCACCCTCCGACGCTCTTGTCAGTAATCAGCAAAAGATTAGGAAAGAGCTTAAGTGGTGAAAAAGTGATTAACCTGGTCTTGGTGGTAGAGGGGCTGTATTTATAGTCGCCTTTGGAATGATTTGGGGCCTGATTTCCTGCCTAACAGTTAGGAGGAAAATCCTCTTATTCTGTTTTTGGGAAGTTGGCCCCTGATTCCCTGGTGAGAGCCAATCAGGTTTATTGATTTGATTTGATCAAATCAGTGGCCTGATTCTCCTCTCTTGGTGGATCGGGCTTGTATCGGGTCGGGACCCATGCCCGGTTGAAGCGGATCTATTCGCGGGTGGTTGGTCCTGTAAGAAGGAGGCCCAATACCCGTTTTGGATCCATCTGTATGTGAAATTACTTTTTTACCCCCATGCTTCAGGAGTCGTGCTCAATCTGGACGGTCCCGATTTAACCCCATTTTTAGCCATATCACGAGCCCCCCACTCCTAAAGGCTGAGCGTGATCAGACTTTGAGGAGTAGTTCAGCTGTCTCAGTGGCTGGTGGAGTTGTATCGGAGTCCAAATGTGGGATTTCGAATCTAGAAAGGGGGTAATGAGGTAACTTTTGACGCGGTGAGCTGTTCTTGAGCTGAGTCGGGTATCTGATAGTCTTTTATCTACTTTTTTCGAAGTACTTGTTTAATTCTGCGATGTGTTTGCTAATCGTTTGGGGACTTTAGCGGTGCATTCGGGGTAATAATTGTTCGCTCCGGGGCCCGAAAGCGTGTCCCCGAATTTTCAATCATTTCCCAGAATTTTTAGCTAATTTTCCCGAATTTTTAGCAATTTTTTCGCAAATTTTAAACAAATAAAACGATTAAAATAAATAAAAAATGATTTAAATACCGATTAATGTCGTGGCTTGATCTGAGCCGTTGATCATGAGCGAGCACAAATTTCGGAAGGATCTGGCGGCTGTTGTAGCTCGGCGGCGTTTTTCTCCATTTTCGAGCTCGGAAAGGCACTTGCTCGGCTGCCGACCGGAGACTAGGGGGTTCGGCGTTCCGAGCGACGTGGCGCAATCTGAGCCATCGGATGGTGGCGCGTTTTCCAAGAAAACGCTATCTTGTCTTTTAGCGCACGTGGCGCAATCTGGACCATTCATCGTCAGGAGCACGAATTTCTGAGAGATCGAACGGTCGCGGTTGATCGGTGTCTTTTTTTCTCCATTTACGAGCTCGGAAAGGCACTTGCTCGGACGCCGACCGAAGGCAGTGGTGTTCGGCAGGTCGAGCGACGTGGCGTTATCTGAGCTGTTGGATGTCGGCGCGTATCTCAAGACGGGCGCAGCTCCCAAGAAAACACTATCTTGTCTTTTAGTGCTCTCGGCGAAATATGGGCCGTCTGATTGAGATCAGACGCGAAAGTTGAGGGGAAAGTGGTTTTTCCCTGTTTACGAGCTCGGAAAGGCACTTGCTCGGACGCCGACCGAAGACCTGTGGTTTTTGGCAATCCGGGATGGTTCTGTTCTCAATGGTATTAATTGTGCTCCGGGACTTGCGCGGCGTTCCGCCTTCCCAATGTCATTAAGGATAAGTCCCTTAATTAACACGCAGCGTTTCGACTTCCGAGGGTCATAATGACTGGTTCTTGAAGGTTGGCTATAAGTACTCCACTCCCCTTGCCATTTCTGTCACAATCAACATAGAGGTTCAGACCTCGGGGGTACTTTGCCTTGGGTAGTTCCTCTCTTGAGGTCCGGAGAGGTGGTTGCTCTTCCACCAAGTTTTCCCTTTGTTCTTGACGGCCCCAAAGTGGATGTCAGGAGCGAGGGGGGAACAAGGTAGTAGTGGTGACGACCGTAGTTCGGATCCGAGGGAGGATTTACTTCGGAAGGACGGGCGGTCGCCTTGTTGTCGTGTTGTTTCCCCATTCCTCACTGCTCCGAAAGGGGGTGTTAGGAGCGGGGAGCAATAAGACAGTAGGGTCGACGGCAATAGTCCGGACCCGGGGTGTGGGCCTCTTCGGAAGGACGGGTGGTCGTTCTCTCACCAAGATCTTCTGCTTTCTTTGGTGGCTCCGAAGCGAGCGTCGGAGTGAGCGGGGGTCTTGGCGAGAGAGTGACGATCCATGTCCGATGCCGATCTCCGGGCCATCCGAGTCCGTTTGTTGCAACTGTGAAGGCGCCGCTATCAGAGCCCTCTGACAGACTGGACTCTCCAGTCGCAACCAACCAGCTCGGAATGGTGCGCTTCATCATGAGTTGCAGCTCGGGCTTTTGGACCGTCCGAGCCTGTTGTTAGCAACTGTGAAGGCGCTGCGGTTAGAGCCCTCTGGCAAGCCGTGCCTTCCAGTTGCAAACAACTGGCTCGGAATGGTGCGTATCTCCCGATCCCTGAGTGTGGATGGGTCCCCTCTCATCTCTGTCTTCCTTCCGGGCTGATGGCTTCTGATGGATGTCAGCCCGGGGGAGTTAGAGATGGGGGGAGTGCCGATCTGTTTCTGACCGGGGCCCGTGGGTTGGTAGAATACCAGCCGAGCCACGGGACCTGGGGGGCGCTTGCCGAAGGCGACGCCTCAAAACTGAATCAAAATTTTACTGCCTTCCTTGGGCGTAGGTGAGGCATCCGAAGGTTCGATCGTCCGAGCGACGCGGCGTAATTAGAGCCGTTCGACGCTGCCGCGTATCTTGAGACGGGCGCGTTTCTCGAGAAAATACTATCTTGTCGTGTAGTGTTCTCGACGAGATCTGGGCCGTCTGATTGAGATCACGCACGAGTATTGAGGAGAAAGTGAGTTTTCTCCGTTTACGCGCTCGGAAAGGCACTTGCACGGATTCCGACCGGACCCTGTAGCCGTAATGTAAGTTTCGCTTGCAGCTCGGATTCAGATCCCCTGGTGCCGAGCTAGCTGACTTGGTGATGGAGACAGCGGTTGTGGGCCTTCGCGATGTTTCGAGAGCGGCCCAAAAGTCGCTTTGGGAGTCCAAGGGACGTCCCGTTTTCACTATAAATCTTCATCCCCCCCTTAGACCAAGTCTCACTTTTCGTTTTTACTCTCTCTCCTCAGTTTTTACTTTGCTGCGAAGTTTTCTGCTCTCTGGCGGTGTTGCTGGCTGTCGCGGTAGCGTTTGTAGACTCCGGTGAACTCTCCGACCGTACACGTCACTTCAAGGTCAGTTTCTATCCCTTCTCACTTTGAAATGGTTAAGATCACTGAGACCCCCGCCTCGGAACAAACCGTTGGCCGAGGGGATAAAGGGAAGGGTGTGGCTGAGCCGAGCGAGCAGGAGGTCGTTCACCCGGATAGAGAAGGCGATGTGGCCGAGCGGCCTAGGGAGGTTGAGGCTCCGTCCCGGAAGGACAAGGGCGTGATCACCATTGTGGAGACGCCGAAGAGGGCGGGGGCGTTCGGTCGGCAGCCCATCGTCTTGTCGAGTGTGGGTGGCGTTCGGGACTACGCTGATGACATCTTGGAGAAAGTGACTCAGGGTACAGCCCCACTGGTGGAGGAGAATGAGCCGAGGGAAGTTTCCGAGGTGGACCATGCTATCTCGTCGCTCACCGAGGATGACCTTCGGATGATCCGAGAGGGATTCCGGATCCCGCTAGAGTATGTCCTGCTTCTCCCTGGGCCGGGTTTTCGAGCAAACACGAGCTGTTCGCCAGACGTGTGCGTCTTCCCGGTCGATTCCCTTATCGCCGGACTCCGCTTTCCCCTCCATCCGTTCGTGGTCGAGGTCTTGGTCTTCTACGGTTTGAGTCCTGCTCAGCTGGCGCCGAACACATGGAGGCACGTTACAGCCTTCGTCCTTCGATGCCAAGAGGTTGGCGCTAAGCCGAGCATGTTCCTTTTTCGTAATCTCTATCGACCCTGCCAGCCGAGGAAAGATGAACAGAGGTATTATCTGTCGCCCCGGCCGGGCGTGAAACTGATCGAGAATCCGGACTCGATCAAACATTGGAAGACAAAGTACTTCCTCGTCCGATCCCTGACGCCGCGGGTGATACCGGCGGTTTGGGAGACGGAGGGCCTGCCCAAGCGCACCAAGAAGGAGGTGCCACTGAATGAGGGAGAGGCCGAGGTCCGGAGGAGGCTCCTCGCTTTGCCAACCATGAGTTGGAAAGATATTACAGAGGAGGATCTGTTCCGTGGGGGTCTCAGTCCGATCGACCCTCGTACGCTTCTGGTATTTATACTTATTTTTTAAAGCTCATGAAAATTTATCTAAGTTCTTTCATTCGGCTTTTGCAGAGACGATGAAGATGGACTACAGGGCCCTGATGGCGAAGGGTCGTTCGGAGCAGGAGAAGAAGAAGAGGTCGGCGGCGGAGATTCAGGAGAGCCGGCCAGCGAAGAAGCCTTCGGTCGCGAAGACCGCCGAGCAGCCGAAGGTCATGGTCCCTGACCCTGCGGAGGTCCAGGTCCTCGACCCGCCCGCCCCGGATGCACCGACACCGACCCCGAAGGGGGACGCTCCTGGTCCGTCGATCGGCACGTTCGGCGTGACGGAGGTGTTGTCCCTCCAAGTTCCGCCCCTAACTGCCGAGGCAGAGAAGATCCTGACCGAGCGTCACAAACAGATCTTCGTCCCCGACTGGCAAGTCATGCAGGTCGACGGCTTCTTGGGCGATGGCAACATCTGTATGGAGGCCGTGAAGCACCTGCCGACCCCGAAGGACCGAGCGACCCTGAAGGCCGGGCAAGCAGGGGACGCCGTGATGCAGATCGCTCGGAACACTATGTCGGTAAGTTGGCCGGGCTCTTTCTCTTTGGCTTTTCTTCCCTTGAGTTCTTCTCCCCCCCCTTTTTTTACCAAGTATTTGGGTTCGGATTTTAATCCGTCACTCTTTTCCAGACCCTCTGCCACTTCAACTTCCTGGTCGAGGAGATGGCGAGCAAGGAGCAGGAGAAGGAACGGGAGAGGGCGGAGCGCGTCAAGGTTACGCAGCGGCTCGATGCCGAGCAGCTCCTCTCGACGAAGAGGGCTGACGAGGTGAAGGGGCTGGAGGGGCAGCTGGCCAAGTCCATTCAGCTGTCGAAGGACACGGCGGCTAAACTTGAGGCCGCGGAGAAGGAGGTCGCCGAACTGAAGGAGGCCTTGGCCAACGTTCGGTCGGAGGCGGAGAAGGCCCAGAAGAGGGCCGAGAGGACCCAGGCCAAGCACCAGAAGAAGGTGAAGAGGGTGAAGAAGGCCGTGCAGGAGGAGGCTGCTCAGCATATGCTCCAGAACATGGAGGAAGCCTATGGTCGAGCGCTGACCCACATAGCCGCCAGGAACCCGGGCTTCGACATCTCCTCCTACCACTTTTACGAACCCGTGGAAGGGGAGGAGGGCGTGCCCGAGGGGATGCTCGGGCCTGCGGGAGAGACGGAAGTCGTCGAGGGTCCTGCGGGGTCCAAGGCCGAGGGCGAGAAGGTGGACGGCTCCGAGGAGGAGAGCTGGAGCGAAGGCGAAGGCGAGGGCGGTGGCGAGGACAAGACCGAGGGGTCGACGGACCCGAGCGGCAAAAAGGTCGACCCCTGACTCGGTTGTCTTCTTTTTTGTCTTTTTTCTTTTGTAAGCCTAACTGCGGACTGGCCACCGCTAGTGTAAAGCTTTCACTTTAATTCTGAAATGAAAATATTTTGTTTGGCCAAAATTTGCCCAAGTGTTGAGCTTCGGATTTGTGTGTGACTAGCCGTAGATGTTTCCGAGTGTTGGGTATCGGATTTATCTCTACTTTTCAGGTGAAGTTCGGTCCGGTCACGGAGCTTGTCTGCCTCCGGAAGGAGTTGGCCAAAATGAAGCGTGAGCTAAAGGACAGCCGACAGAGGCGGTTTCTTCTGCTCGGCCAGGCGGAGGAGGTGAAGGCGGTTCTACGGAGGCAGTGCCGCGAGCTGTATCAGCTGCGGAAGCACTACCAAGCTCCTTGTCCCGAAGGGGAAGTCGAGCGGCTCCGCGGGGAGCTAACCGCTGCCGAGCAGAGGAATGCCGGTCTTTTGGCAGAGGTCCGACACTTGGAATTGGCGGAGAGGGAACGCTCGGCGGAGGCAGTGAAGCTAGCCTCCGAGCTGGAGAAGGCGTTGGCCGAGCGCAAGAGGTTAGTGGCCGACGTCGACAGGCTCAGAAGGATCACGATAGATAGGGGAATTGAGGTCACCCACTTCCGTCGGCTCGCTGCCGAGGGTGCTAATGCCTCCGGCTCGTCAAGGCCTTCTCGCCCGATGAAGTCGGCGTGGGACGACGTTCTTAGAGACCGGATTATCGAACTAGAGGAGGAGATCGCGTCGCTCAAGCCTGCGCCGGAGAGGGCTAACGTTCGCAGTACTTCGTGCACCCGCGAAGAAAGTGAGAAGGGGATTACGTTTTATGAGCTTGCGACACGCTCGCCTATGACCAGGCAGAGTCCGGCTGACGCGCAGAGCAGCGCGGCTGTCTCGTCGAGCGGGGCCTCGGCAGGAGCCGTGGTCAGGGCTAGCAGCGAAGGGGGGTCGCGCTTCGTTGGTTTAGGATCGAGTTCGGAGGGCAGACCTCGTCGTTCTCGCGTATCCCTAAACCGAAGCATTCCCCTTCCGAGGAGATCTTGACCTTGTTGTTTTTTACTTCCGTTGATTGTGGTAAAGTTTGATTGTAGGGTCGGTTCGGCCATCTGTAACACTATTACATCTGAATGTGAATTTTGAAAGTTTCCTTAGAACGTTTTGAAAGTGTTGGACTTCGGCGGCATATTGAAATTGCGTTATTCTCTTTCCCTTCTTTTCAGCTCGTCGCGACGATCCATGGTTCGGATTCCGACCGTTCGAATGATGACGCCGAATCCGGGGGCACCTCTGGAACGGTGGTTCTGAGCCCCAGGAGCGCCGATCTGAAGTTACGCCGAGCCGAGAGTGAGTGGGACCACCTTTCGTTGGTCCTCAGTCTCCGGGAAGCCGAGGTCCAACGCTTGAAGAATAAGATCGTCGAGCTGAGCCCCACAGGAGAGGATGACGACTCGCAGACCGCATTCAGCAACGCTCTTCGGGTCAAAAGCATTCGGCACATTCAGTCGAAGATTATTGCCGAGCGGGATGACTTGCTCTCGGAGATGCGGTACTTGCGGGCTGTAATGGCGAAGCTCCGGGGGGATGCAGAGGAGCTGTCAGCCGAGGAGGACGAGCGGTCGGCCGAAGAATTCAATGAAGATTTTCTTTTTGAACACTAAGTGTTGTTGGTCGGAATTGTATCTTGCTTGCGAACACTTTGTAACTATGGGACAGATGTGCTTTGTATTTCGGCCTGGCTGTTTAATAAAATATTTTTTATTGCTCTGCGCTTTTGTCTTGTTCATGGCTGTGTTTTCTGCGCCGAGGTCTTAGAACCGAACATGCCGGTTTCGTCGGCGAGGTCGTTGGACTGAACTGGCCACTATGCGTGTGACATTCTGTCGTTTAGCGACTCTGACGGGGTGCGGCACGAACTCCCAGGCGGCTCTGTTCCTAAGAAAGTGCTATATTGTCGTTTAGCGCAGGCGGCAAGATCTGAGCCGCTGATTGTAAACACGGATCTCGAGGCGGCTCAGGTCCCGAGAAAACGCTATCTTGTCGTTTTGCGCAGGTGGCGAGATCTGGGCCGTCTGATTGAGATCAAGCGCGAAAGTTGAGGAGAAGGGGAATTTTCTCCGTTTACGAGCTCGGGAAGGCACTTGCTCGGCTGCCGACCGAAGATAGGGAACTTTAATGAGCCGAGCGACGTGGCGCAACACGGACCGCCGGATGAAGACGCGCATCTCGAGACGGGCGTAGCCCCCAAGAAAACACTATCTTGTCTTTTAGTGCTCTGGGCGAGATCTGGGCCGTCTGATTGAGATCAGGCGCGGAAGTTGAGGAGAAGGTGAATTTTCTCCGTTTACGGGCTCGGAATGGCACTTGCTCGGATTCCGACAGAAGGGTAGGTCCATCCTCCTTATTTTCCCCCGTTTCCGTGACGAGGATCGGACTGAATGTAAGCCGAGCGCTCGCCACAACGTAGGGGATTTCCGGAAGGCAATCTTTAGGGCAGGAATTTAGCCAAGTGTTTGCCCTCGGGATTGTCACGGAGTTCGACGGCTGTGGGAGCAATTCCGAACGGCGATCTACCCCTGGTTCATCCGGAGACGAGCCGAGGAGGTAAAGTCGAGCCGAGTGTTGGACTCCGAACCATCGGTATAGTTCAACGGCTGTGGGAGCAATTCCGAACGGCGATCTACCCCTGGTTCGTCCGGAGACGAGCCGAGGAGGTAAAGTCGAGCCGAGTGTTGGACTCCGAACCATCGGTATAGTTCAACGGCTGTGGGAGCAATTCCGAACGGCGATCTACCCCTGGTTCTTCCGGAGACGAGCCGAGGAGGTAAAGTCGAGCCGAGTGTTGGACTCCGAACCATCGGTATAGTTCAACGGCTGTGGGAGCAATTCCGAACGGCGATCTACCCCTGGTTCGTCCGGAGACGAGCCGAGGAGGTAAAGTCGAGCCGAGTGTTGGACTCCGAACCATCGGTATAGTTCAACGGCTGTGGGAGCAGTTCGGAACGGCGGTCCACCTTTAGTCCGCCCGGAGGCGAACTGAGGGAATGAGGCCGAGCCGAACGTGGACTCCGAACCATTGGTTGAGATCGCAACATAAAATATAGGTGATAAGAGGGGAGAGTGACATGCATATTCACAAACATAACAGAGCTTTCTTTATTGATACTTGACGGCGAACCGTTTTACATAATACAATTTGAGAAAAAATGGGTTACAAGTTGGAGAGGAATGGTTCGACACCTCGGATTACTTAGAGAGGCGCCGGAGCGCTCTCTTGGTATTTCAGGAGGTGGTCGGCATTCCAGGTCCTCGGAAGCTCTCTGCCATCCATGTCTTCAAGTCGGTATGCCCCAGGCCGAACAACTTTTGTGATCCGGTACGGCCTTCCCAATTCGGAGCTAGCTTGCTCCTCTGACTGGGGAGGGACATGGCTAGCTTTCTCAATACCAAATCTCCTTGCTTAAGGTTGGCGGGTCGGACCTTCTTGTTGTACGCTAGCTCGACCCTCCTTCTGTAATTCTGTTGCCGAATCGATGCCCTTTCCCTCAGTTCATCTATCAGGTCCAAGTTTCCTCTGAGGTCCCTGACATTCTGCGCTTCGTCATAGGCTATGAGCCGAGGGGAAGGTATTCCGACCTCGAGGGGTATCACGGCCTCGGCCCCATAAGTAAGGCTGAAAGGGGACTCTCCGGTGGGCGTCCGCTTGCTTGTGCGGTAGTTCCACAACACATTAGGGAGTTGGTCGACCCACAATCCTTTGGAGCACTTGTCCAACCTCTTCTTGATTCCCGCGAGGATCTGCTTATTAGCGTTCTCGGCCTGTCCGTTCGACTGAGGGTGTGAGACGGACGAGAAGCGCTGTTGAATGACGAGGTCGTCGCATAGGGCTCGGAATGCTGTGCCAGTGAACTGAGTCCCATTGTCCGTCACGAGGATGCGGGGGACGCCGAATTTGCATATGATGTTCTTCCAGAAGAACTGCACCACTTTGTTCTCGGTTATCGTGGCGAGGGGCTCGGCCTCGACCCACTTCGAGAAGTAGTCGATGGCTACGACTAAAAACTTGAGCTGACCCGGAGCTGGAGGGAAAGGCCCTAGTAAGTCCATTCCCCACATCGCGAAGGGGATAGGGCTCGATAGGGAGGTGAGGTTGGCCTAAGGGAGGCGTCGGATGCTGGAGTGTCTCTGGCAGGAGCTGCATTGCCGAACATGTCGCTCGGCATCTCGAAGAAGGGTCGGCCAGAAGTACCCATAGTTCAAAGCTTTCCGGGCCAAAGACCTGAATCCGGAGTGTGCCCCTCCGATGCCCTCATGAAGCTCCTGTAGGGCATATTCGGCCTGTTCCGGAGAGAGGCACCTTAGATAAGGTCGGCCATCTATTTGAGAGAAGGAGCGTTTGTATAAGACGCCCTCGATCAGGACATAGCGCTCGGCCCGAGTTCTGACTCGGCGTGCTTCTTTGGGATCCGAGGGCAGAACTCCATCCCTCAAGAATTCTACCAGTGGCTTTATCCAATTATCCTGCAGCATGACCGGCAAAGACTCCACCGAGCCAGGTGTCTCGTCTTCGATGCTCGGTTTAGAGAGGACTTCAATCAGTACGGTCTGTTCGAGACCTTGTAGAGAAGACGAGGCTAACTTGGAGAGAGCGTCGGCTTGTGAGTTCTCCTCCCGGGGGACCCGTCGGATGATGGCTTCTTCGAACCGGCCCATGAGATCCCGGACTTTGGCGAGGTACTTCGCCATTCGCTCGTCCCGGGCCTCATATTCGCCCAAGACCTGGTTCGCGACTAGCTGGGAATCACTGTGAATCCGAAGGCGCTGCGCCCCAGCACTTCGTGCGAGTCCGAGACCAGCTATGAGAGCCTCGTACTCTGCCTCGTTGTTCGAGGCCTTGAAGTTCATGCGGATCGCATACTGCAGGACGAAGTTGTCAGGGCCGTTCAGGATGATGCCGGCGCCGCTTCCTTCGCTGCAAGAGGACCCGTCCACGAAGACTGTCCAAATGGGGGGCCCATTCGGGACGTGGCCGACCTCAGGGATAGTGGATTCTACGATGAAGTCGGCGAGAGCCTGTGCCTTAATTGCCGTCCGAGGCTGATAGGAGATATCGTGCTGACTCAGCTCTACGGACCATTTCATCAGCCGACCCGAGGTCTCTGGCTTGTGGAGGATCTGCTTTAGGGGTTGATCGGTGAGGACAACGACCGAGTGAGATTGGAAGTAGGGCCGAAGCTTTCTTGCTGCCATGACCAGTGCGTAGGCTATCTTCTCTATCCTCGGATAGCGGAGCTCGGCGTCCCGAAGCACCTTGCTCACGTAGTAAATGGGCCTTTGTGTCCAGTCTTCTTCTCTTACCAAAATAGCGCTCAAGGTCTGCTCGGAAGCGGCCAAGTAGATGAAGAGAGGCTCGCCCGGGACTGGCTTACTGAGCAGAGGGGGGTTCACCAGATAGGCTTTCAGCTGGTCGAACGATTCTTGCTGTGCTTGGCCCCATTCAAATCCTTTAGCCCCCCGGAGTGCTTTGAAGAAGGGGAGGCACTTTTCCCCTGACTTGGAGAGGAACCGACCGATGGCTGCGAGCCGACCGGTGAGCTTCTGCA
Organism: Hemerocallis citrina; assembly: GCA_017893485.1. Classification (NCBI taxonomy): domain Eukaryota; kingdom Viridiplantae; phylum Streptophyta; class Magnoliopsida; order Asparagales; family Asphodelaceae; genus Hemerocallis; species Hemerocallis citrina. Next base: position 203,544,874 of record CM030365.1, read on the forward strand.
CCTCCTTGACGTTCCGAGGCGGGGCCATGTCTAATATGGCTTTAATCTTCTCGGGGTTAGCTTCAATTCCCCGCTGGCTCACCATGAAGCCGAGGAACTTGCCAGAGGAGACTCCGAACGCACACTTGTTCGGGTTTAGCCGCATGTTGTACTTCCTCAACACACCGAAGGCCTCCTGGAGGTCGGCTACATGGTCAGTGCCGCGGATGCTCTTGACGAGCATGTCATCAACGTACACCTCCATGTTTCGGCCGATCTGATGCTGGAAAACCTTGTTGACGAGGCGCTGGTAGGTGGCGCCTGCGTTCTTCAAACCGAACGGCATTACTCGGTAACAGTAGAGGCCTTGGTCGGTGACGAAGGAGGTCTTCGGGATGTCCGGAGGAAACATCCGGATTTGATTGTACCCCGAGAAGGCATCCATGAAGCTGAGGAGCTCATGGCCCGAGGTGGCGTCGATAAGGGTGTTGATGTTCGGGAGAGGGAAGGGATCCTTCGGACACGCCTTGTTGAGGTCGGTGAAGTCGATGCATATCCTCCACGAGCCATTGGACTTCTTGACCATTACGACATTCGATAGCCACTCGGGATAATTTACCTCCTGGATGAACTTGGCCTTCAACAGCTTATCCACTTCCTCCTTGATTGCCTGCTGTCGCTCGGGAGCGAACTTTCGCCTCTTCTGCTGAACCGGTTTGCACCCCGGTTCGACGCTTAGGCGGTGGACGAGCAAGTCCTCGGAGATGCCGGGCATATCCGCGGCCGACCAAGCAAATAGGTCGCGGTTATTCCGGATGCACCTCACCAAGTCGGAGAACAGCACGGTCGGCAAGGACTTGCTGACGAGGAATTTACGGCTCGGATCCTCGTCGGAGAAGAGCACTTCTTCTAACTCGTCCGCCGGCTCGGACGTTGGTCGGGCCTTCGGCTCGGGGATCTCTAGTGTCTCGAGCGAGAGCACTGGTCCCCCGATGGAAGTCATGTAGCACTTCCGAGCTGTTTCCTGGCTTCCCCTAACTTCCCCTACTCCCGAGCGAGTGGGGAATTTCATCATCAAGTGGTATGCCGAGGGGACAGCCTCCAGAGCGGCTAATCCGGGGCGGCCTAGGATGACATTATATGCCGCCGGGACGTCGACGACCATGAAGTCCATGGGCTCGGTCCGGGTAGTAGGGGTGCTTCCCGCAGTAACGTCCAGGGTTATCACCCCTTCGACGGTTACCGGGACCCCCGTGAACCCGTGGAGAGTGTAACCGGCCGGCTTGAGACGGTCTCGGGACAGCTGCAGGCCTTGGAAGGCCGAGAGGAAAAGGATGTTGACCGAACTCCGGTTGTCCACCAAAATCCTCTGCACCTTGAAGTTGGCCATGCGAAGGTCGATGACGAGGGCATCGCAATGGGGGGTTCGGACTCCTTCGAGGTCGGCATCGGAGAAAGACACAGGGACGCCGAGACCCTTCGGGGGAGGGGCACTGTGGACCGAGTTGACTTCCCGGACGAAGGCCTTTCGGGAGGAATTAGAGGAGCCCCCCATTGGGCCTCCGTGGATCAGGTGCAGAACCCGTTCCTCCTCGAACTCGGGCGTCTCCTCGCGCCGCTCGGAGCGCCTGTTAGCCCCCCGAGGGGGAGGAGAGTTCCGATCTGTCCGATCGTTAGCTTTCACGAACTTGGCCAACTGCCCCCTCCGAATGAGGGCTTCGATCTCATCTCTCAGAGCCCGGCAGTCGTTCGTGTCGTGCCCGTGGTCTCGGTGGTAACGACACCACTTATCTTTGTTTCTCCTCTTCGCCTGGGTGTGCATCCTCGGGGCCGGAGGGATGATTCCCTCCTTCTCCACCTCCATGAGGATAGTAGAGACATTTGTGGTGAGGGGAGTGAACTTGTCAAACCTGGGGGGAGGGCGGCGCTGACCGCCCATGTCCTTCTGAGCTTTCTTGGACCCTTCTTCCCCTGTCGCCTTCCTCTTCGACCCTGCGGAGGGCCCCCCGAAGTTTGGAAGGGCTTCGGCCTCCTCTGCCCGGATGTACTTCTCGCACCTCAGGAGGAGGTCGGCGAAGTCTTGGGGGGGCTTTTTGGCCAGGGATGATCGGAGGTTGGCGTTAAGGACGTTCGACTGGAACGCCACGGTGGCCACAGACTGGTCTAAGGAGGCAATTGACCTGACTTCTGCGGTAAACCTCTTCGCATAGTCCCGCAGCTTTTCTTCCTTCTCCTGCCGCAGGTTCAGTAGGGAAAGACTCGTCTTCTCGGCTCGTCGGCTACTCACGAAGTGAGTAATGAACAGTGTCTCAAACTGTTCGAATGAGAAGATGGACGAAGGGGCGAGCCTGGAATACCATTCCCGAGCCGACCCCCGGAGGGTGGCAGGGAAGGTCCTGCAGAGCACCGCGTCGGAAGCTTGGTGGATCAGCATCAGGGTCTTGAAGCTTTCGACATGGTCGACCGGGTCGGATTCCCCAGAGTATGTTTCAAACTGCGGCGGTTTGAAACTCCTCGGTATGTGGGCCTCCATGATCGACCGTGAGAAGGGCGGTCGGCTAGGACGGAAGGTTCCCGCTCGGGACTCATCCTCCCTGTCCATGCGGCCGATGCGTCTTTCCACCTCGTGGATGCGGCGGATGAGGGCGTCGTCCCTCCGCTGGTAATCATACGACCCCCCAGACTCCTCTTCATAGGAGGGGGAGCGTGGACTGCGGTGCCGGTACTCCTGGGACTGCCGAGGGCTCTGTTGCCGCTGCTGTCGGCTGGGAGCCGGGGAAGGACTCCGGGTTCGGCGCCGGGGACTGGGATCCCTGGGGGGCGTCGGAACCCTCTGAGCATTCTGGGCGTTCTGTCGGAGATTGAGGGCCTGTAGAACGGTCTCTTGAAACTGGAGGAACTCGGCTCGGCTGATGGGTATATCTCGGTCCCTCGGATGACGCCGATCCCTGGGGGACCGGGACCTCCTCCTTCGGCGCTCAGGGGACTCCGCTCGGCCTCTGCGTTCCGGGGACCTTCTGCCGTCCCGACGACGTGGCGACCGCTCACCTTGACGCTGGCGGGAGGCTCCCTCTCGGGCCCGCCTCTCGTCAAGATGGGTACGGAGGTCGTCGTCCTTATGGCAGTTTTGGAGTGTGATGCGGAGGTCGGGGTGATGAGAAGCCATCGAGTCCGATGACCCATTATGGACTGAGACGTGGCCCGGATTGAGGGGCTGCTTCTCCTTCCGACCGTTGTGACCGGACGGACCGTTGTTGGGCTGCTGCTTGGGAGGAGGAGGAGGTGGGACCTGCTGGGTCAGCGGAGGGAGGTCGGACTGAAGGACAGGATTGACCGGAGCTTCATTTGCCGGGTCGGTGGGGTTGCCCCCTCGGTTCGACCCTCTGGATCTGTTCTTCTTCGGTGGCATGGCTGCAGAGGACGGCGGAGAATGGGCTGAGACTGTTCGTGTGGTGATTCCCACAGACGGCGCCAATCTGTTACCGCTTATTTCGGTGTGGGGGTAATCAGATAGAATTTGTGGATCCGAGGAAAACCTGAACAGCTGACTCGGCCTTCTTGCTCCTGCCGCAACCTGCAAGGAAGTGCGAGACACCGGGGTTGATTCCGGCGACGCACCCTCCGACGCTCTTGTCAGTAATCAGCAAAAGATTAGGAAAGAGCTTAAGTGGTGAAAAAGTGATTAACCTGGTCTTGGTGGTAGAGGGGCTGTATTTATAGTCGCCTTTGGAATGATTTGGGGCCTGATTTCCTGCCTAACAGTTAGGAGGAAAATCCTCTTATTCTGTTTTTGGGAAGTTGGCCCCTGATTCCCTGGTGAGAGCCAATCAGGTTTATTGATTTGATTTGATCAAATCAGTGGCCTGATTCTCCTCTCTTGGTGGATCGGGCTTGTATCGCGTCGGGACCCATGCCCGGTTGAAGCGGATCTATTCGCGGGTGGTTGGTCCTGTGAGAAGGAGGCCCAATACCCATTTTGGATCCATCTGTATGTGAAATTACTTTTTTACCCCCATGCTTCAGGAGTCGTGCTCAATCTGGACGGTCCCGATTTAACCCCATTTTTAGCCATATCACTAGGCGCATTAAATGGCGCCGCCTAATGAATGCAGGTGGCGTATGGGCTTCCGTCGATTGGCTTTCCCAATGTCATAATGGCTGGTCCATGGGGGAGGCTATAAATACCTCTCCCCCCATCGGGTTTGATCGCAGCAAGGGTGGTCTAATGGCCACCAGAGGTGTTTGCTTCGGCGGACGTCTCTTTTTTGGAAAATTTTGTAGCGCCAAGGGGCCTCGAATCGGTGGTGACCCTGCCGTCCGGATCCTTTTTGGGGTCAGACGACCCTCACACGGTTGTTTAGCCCGAGAGAGATCAGGATGGGAGGGGTACCCACTGTATTCTGGATCTGAGGCTGAAGAGCCTCGGATATGCGGGTCGATCTGCTTTCTGTTAGGGTTCTAGGCGATGGTGGCTTTCCTCCCACCCGCGAACAATTCGGGGTTTCGGCTGACGAGGCCGTAAATCCCGAGCTGTTCGCGGGTGAGAGAGGAGCCGACCGAGATCTGGAGCCCGGGGCGCAGGCGATGGTGGCTTTCCTGCCACCCGGGAACAATTTGGGGTTTTCGGCTGCCGAGGCTGTAAGCCCCAAGTTGTTCGCGGGTGAGAGGGGAGCCGACCGAGCCCTGTAGCCTTAAATCTTTAAAAAGAAAATTTTTCCTCCGAGCACTTCATCCGACCCGACCCCTGTGTCTGGCTGCCAGCCTGGCACTGGATGACGTCAGCAGCCCACATTTCGAGGACGTGGCGTGGTTTTCTAGGCGGCCGCTACACGTCAATCAGTGAACAGTAATTGCGGAAATCGAGGAGTCGTTTTTGTCCTCTATAAATGTTCCCCCCTCTCCCCTATCATCCACTTCTTACTCGCTTCTTTCTCTTTCAAAAAATCTCCCAACACTTCAGCGCTCGTCCCTACCATTTGCTGTACCAGGCTCGTTCTTCCGAAGCGACCCCAGGTTTGCTGGTAAGTTTGTTTAGTTTAGGCACAGATGGATAGGGCTCAGTCTGGCTCGTCAGCATCGACGTCTGGGGGGGACGTAAAACCCGCCTCCGAATCGACTTCGTGAGAGGCGTCTGATCTCGAGGGGGAGTCTGTAGGTGAGGATCAGCCAGTGTATGATGTGAAGCCACTACGGTCTCGGAGGCTTTTTGTCGTGGAGAGTAGCGATTCTGAGGAGGGGGGCGGTAGTTCCGCCGAAGTTCAGATTCTAGGGCTGGTTTCTGAAGAGGAGGGTGGCCCCGAAAGGGGTGAAGCCGAAGGGGCTAAGATAGGAGGTCAGGGCGTGGGCTCGAGTTTCATGCCGACAGGTCTGGGGCGATTATCTACCCCCTCACCGGAACGAACCAAGAAGAAGAAGAGGGCTCCGAAGAAGAAGGGGTCGAGGATTGGGGGCTCGAGCCAGGCACCTGTACAGCCTAAGCCGTTCCGTCGGTACCCTGACGATCTTTCTGATAAGGAGGTGTTTGGGGTCCAACCGTCGTCGCCGAGCCGAAAGAGGGTGATAATGGACACACTTCCGACCGTTCTGGAGGCAGGTAACTTGGAGGCTTTGCGGCTGGCGTACCACATAGGGTCCAGTTACGAGCTTATGTTGCCGAGCTCCACTCTTCGACCGACCGACCCCCTGCCGGATTGGTATTGCGTCTTCCCCGAAGATGCCTTTATCTCCGACCTGAGGCTGCCAGTTCACCCGTTTGTTCGCGAGGTGCTGAACTGGGTGTCCTTGGCACCGATGCAGTACGGGCCCAACTCTTGGAAGCAGATCATCTGCTTCGTGTTGATGTGTGAGGAGCAGGGGGTACCTCTTCGGCTGAATGTCTTCCGAGCGATGTTGATGATCAGCTCGGCAGCTGAGGGTATCTACTACATTTCGCCCCGGGGCAAGGGGAAGGTTGTCCACGGTCATCCGGACTCCATCAAGGATTGGAAGAAGAAATATCTGGTGATCCGGAGTGAGGAACCTTGGGACATTCCCACTCGGTGGAACCACTCCAAGCCGAGCTATAAAACGCCGAGGCCGAGGGACCTGACGGCCGAGGAGTGGGGGTTTGTTGAGCGCCTCCGTCTGTCGTATAGTATCAACTGGGCGAAGGTGATCGAGGGTCACTTGGCGAGCGTCGGACTGAGCCCGGCCGACCTACGTATGTAGTTGTTTCTTTCTTTTGGCTTTGTTGTTCCTCTGTGCTCATTGTCCTTACTGGATCTTTTTGCAGATATGGATCCTGAGTCGATCAAGGCGAAGAGGCTCGCCATGAAGAAGGAGGAGGCCGAGAAGAAGATGGGGGTGATGAAGATGAGGGGGTCGTCCCAGGTGGTTCCCGAGGCCCCTGTTCAGTCGAGGGCCAAAAGGACTCGCTCGGAGACGGTCAAGGACACGGCGGTTCAGGGCGGTCCGGACCAGGGCAAGGTCACCGATCTCGATAAGGGGAAGGGCCCTCTGGCGGATCCGGAGGTAGAGGAGAGGCTTCGGCGACCGTGGGTGCCGAGTTGGTCGATCCGCGAGGGAGACTGTTTGACCCGAGGGCGGCAAGCCGTCGAGGTGGCGAGTAAGTTGGCGACCCCCCAGGATCGTTCGGAGATGAAGACCGAGACCGTGGATGAGGCGTATACTCGCCTCGCACAGGCCAATGTGCTGGTAAGTCTGTCAACCTCTCTTGTCCCGTAATTACGTTGTAGAGGAGGCTTCCTTAGTTGTGCTCGGTGACTACAGGCGACCGTGCAGGGGGTCCACGTGAGGGGCCTTTACGAGGCCGCTTTGAAGCGGGAGCGCGATCGGGCGGACAAGGCCGAGCAAGAGACGAAGGAGATGAAGATAGCGCTCGAAGGCTCTCAGAAGAGGGAGCGAGAGATGAAGACGGCCTTCGACAAGGAGAAGGAGGAATGGGCGGAGAAGATGGCGTCTCAGGAGAAGGAGTTTGCCAAGGAGAGGGAAGAGCTGACAGAGACGGGTCAGCTCCTGGTGATCAAGGCTCAAGACGAGTGTTATGCGAAGGCACTCAGCCATGTGAGGCACTTCTACCCGACTCTTGACCTGTCCAATTTCGAGTATGACATGGAGGTCGAGGGGACACCGAAGACCCCTGGCGAAGAAGGGCCTGCTCTTGACCCGTCTGCCGACCCCCTGTGGACCCGCCTGCCGATGCTGAGGTGGGAAAATAAGTTGTATAATTTTTGTCTTTCTATTTCCTTCTCTCGATTGTATTTGCCTTTCGCGGACTGGCCACCGCATTTTTGTAAGAAGCGACTCAATTTATAAAAAAAAGATTTTTGACCGGCCAAGTGTTTTGACTTCGGGTGTTTCCGACCCTCCTTGCTTATGTGTTTTGAGTTGGCTGGTTTTCTTGTAGGTTGCGGCTCCTCTTCCCGAGGTGGACCCCCGTCGTTCCAACGTGGCGTGGCTCCGGAGCAAAGTTGAGGCCCTGGAGGCCACATTGGTCCGCTACCGAAAGGGGGCTCGTGACACTGATGCGGCCTTCAACTATTATCGGAATAAGTCTGAGGCCTTAAGAGAGGAGGCGAGCCGGCTGAGGAGGGCGATGGTGGACCGGGACCTCGGAGGTGTCGGACTTGGACATACCATATCGAACGCCTCGGTACAGAGGCCCTCTTCTGAGAGGTTACTTCGTGATGTCGTAGTGGAGAAGGAGATGGAGATACACCGTTACAAGACGATGTTGGGTGTCTCGACATCTTCATTCGTGGGTCGGCGAGCGGAGGGGGTTCCCTCTGCGCTGCTGCTGCTGGAGCGCATGCGACCAGTGGATGCCCAGAGCTCCATGGCTGGTGTGTCGACCGTGGCTGAGCCCAAGGACCGTCATGATGAGGAGAGGGCTCCTAGCCGTTCGGTCGGAGTGGTCCCGCCCTTCGTTGGACCCGAGGGGCTCTAAGATGGTGGCTTCCTTTGATTTGAGATGAGTGGAGTGGTCCTGTAACGGTCTTTGTTTGTTTTCTCATAACCAAATAAAGGAGTATGAATAAAGAATTCTTTTCCTCCTTTGCTCTGTTTAGAAGTGTGGTGAATGATGGCGGAGGCGTGGTTCGGCTCCGTCGATCCGTGAGGGATCGACACGGGGCCTTAGGAAGATTCCTTGGCCTGAAGCTGGACTGGACCTACCGAGACGTTGGGGATGATACCGGAGTGAGGACTCGGGTGCCGATCCCATTGTTCGGTGTTAAGTCCGATCTGCCGAGGCATTTGGAGTTTGACAAAAAAGAGATTTCTTTCATACTAGATAGGGAGGGTCGTCGAAGCCGCCCTTTACACATGAAAGCTTACAAAGGATTTTATATACATTAGCCAAGTTAGAACCTATGTTCGCTCTTCCAGGAATTTCATTAGGTGCTCGGCGTTCCAGGGTCGGCTGATGAGCCGGCCGTCCATATCCGCCAGTCGGTACGTACCAGGGCGTACAGCCTCGACTATACGGTATGGGCCTTCCCAGTTGGGGGCCAATTTTCTCTTCTTGGTTGGATCAGAGACGGACAGTTTTCGTAGCACGAGGTCTCCCACCTTGATGTTAGTGGGGCGGACTTTCTTGTTGTAAAACTTCTCGATCCGTTGTTGGTAAATGCTTCTCCGGATTGAGGATTTCTCTCTGACTTCGGCGACGAGGTCCAGGTTGGCCCTTAAGCCTGATGAATTGTCAGCTTCGTCGAAGGCCATGATACGGGGAGAAGGCAGGCTGACCTCGACGGGGATGACTGCCTCCGTCCCATAGGTCAAGGAGAACGACATCTCTCCCGTGGGGATCCTCTTGGTGGTTCGGTACGCCCATAGCACACTAGGCAGTTCCTCGACCCAAAGCCCTTTGGGGGAACTGTCGAGGCGCTTCTTGAGGCCGTCGAGGATTTGCCTGTTCGTGTTCTCCGCTTGGCCGTTGGACTGAGGGTGGCAAATAGCGGAGAAGCGTTGCTGGATACCGATGTCCGCGCAGAAAGTTTGGAAGTTTTGACCCTGGAATTGGGTCCCGTTGTCTGTAACGAGGATCCGGAGGATGTCGAACCGGCAAATGATGTTCTTCCAAAAGAATTGTTGTACTTGGCGCTCGGTGATGCTGGACAGGGGCTCGGCTTCGAACCATTTGGTGAAGTAGTCGATGGCGACTATCAGGAATTTCTTTTGTCCTACTGTTGGGGGGAAGGGCCCCACAAGGTCCATCCCCCACATGGCGAACGGCGCAGGGCTCTCCAGGGATCGGAGATTGGCTTGAGGAAGCCTTTTGATAGGGGAGAACCTTTGGCAGGGGCCGCACCTTTTGACTAAGTCTTGCGAGTCCTGGAGCATGGTCGGCCAATAGTACCCCTGATTCAGGGCCTTCCGAGCAAGTGTCTTGCTCCCTATGTGGCATCCGCCGATCCCCTCATGTAGGTCTTTGAGGGCGTAGCTGGCCTCGCCGCTGGTGAGACAGCGGAGGTATGGTTTGCCGTCGGCCAAGGTGTATGAGCGCTTGAAGAGGATGTCATCAATCATGACAAATCTTTCAGCTCTTACTCTGACTCGTCTGGCCTCGGCCCTGTCTTCAGGGAGCTCGGCATTGATTAAGAATCTTCGGATGGGAGTGGTCCAGTCGTCTGGGCTGGTATCATCTTGCACACACATCGCCTCCGGCTCTAGGTCATTGATACTTGGCTTTAAGAGGATTTCTATGAGCACTGTCTGATCGAGACCCTCGAAGGAGGAAGAGGCGAGTTTGGATAACGCGTCTGCTTGAGTGTTCTGTTCCCTGGGGACTCTGATAACTGTGGCGCAGCTGAAGGACGCCAGGAGTCGTCGGACTGCCGCCAAATATCTCATCATGCGATCATCGCGGGCTTCGTATTCTCCGGTGATCTGATTGACCACTAGCTGAGAATCGCTGAAGGCCCAGATTTGCTTGGCTCCGGCTTGGTAGGCGAGGGTCAATCCGGCGATCATGGCCTCGTACTCTGCCTCGTTGTTGGAGGCCGAAAAGTTGAGGCGAAGGGAGTATTGAAGTAGGAATTGGTCGGAGCCATGAAGGATGATGCCTGCTCCGCTCCCCGTCTCGCATGATGAGCCGTCGACAAAGACCTCCCAGGTCGGATCCGAACCCTCGATGCTGGGCTGCTCAGAGATGGTGCACTCATTTATAAATTCGGCGAGGGCCTGTCCTTTAATGGCCACCCTCGGTTGATAGCTGATGTCAAACTGACTCAGCTCAATTGACCACTTGACTAAGCGGCCGGAGTTTTCGGGCTTGTGAAGGACAGTCTTTAGTGGCTGGTCGGTCAGTACTTGGACGGAGTGGGCCTGGAAGTAAGGACGAAGCTTCCGGGCTGCCATGACTAAAGCATAGGCCACCTTCTCTATCTTTGCGTACCTCGTCTCGGCTGGGAGTAGTACTTTGCTCACATAATACAATGGCCTTTGGACCCCTTCCTCTTCTCGGACGAGGACAGCGCTTAGGGCACTATCCGAGGCTGACAGGTAGAGCCAAAGCGGCTCGCCTGGCTCGGGCTTGCTGAGGAGAGGTGGGTTGGCGAGGTATTGCTTCAGTTGTTCGAAGGCTTCTTGTTGATGGGTACCCCACTCGAAGCCCCCTTTTCCGCGTAAGGCCTTGAAGAAAGGGAGAGACTTCTCCCCTGACTTGGAGAGGAAACGGCCGATTGCCGCCAGCCGGCCCGTGAGCCTCTGAACCTCCTTGACATTCTGAGGGGGGGACATGTCCATAATGGCTTGGATTTTCTCGGGGTTTGCCTCAATGCCGCGTTGACTGACGATGAACCCCAGGAATTTCCCAGTGGAGACGCCGAAGGCGCATTTATCCGGGTTGAGTCTCATGTTGTGATGTCGGAGGACACCGAAGGCTTCTTCGAGGTCGGCGACGTGGTCCGGTCTGGCCCGGCTTTTGACGAGCATGTCGTCGACGTAGACCTCCACGTTGCGGCCGATCAGGTCTTTGAAGATTCTGTTGACGAGCCATTGGTACGTGGCTCCGGCGTTTTTCAGCCCGAAGGGCATAACGCGGTAACAATAAAGACCCTGGTCGGTGACGAACGAGGTTTTGGAGATGTCTGGTGGAAACATCCGGATCTGATTGTACCCCGAGAATGCATCCATGAAGGACAGTAGCTCATGCCCCGAGGTTGCGTCGATTAAAGCGTCGATGCGGGGGAGGGGAAAAGGATCTTTCGGACATGCTTTGTTAAGATCCGTGAAGTCGATGCAGATCCGCCAACCCCCTGTTGCCTTTTTTACCATGACAACATTGGCCAACCACTCGGGGTAGCTGACTTCCTAAATGAATCGAGCGGACAAGAGTTTGTCCACTTCTGTCTTCACAATTTGTTGCCTCTCCGGGGCGACTTTGCATCTCTTTTGGATGACCGGCTTAGAGTCAGGGATGACGCTCAGCCGATGCATAATCAAGTCTTCGGAGATCCCGGGCATGTCGGAGGGCTTCCAAGCGAAGAGATCAACGTTGCGACGGACGCAGGCGATGATGCCTGTTTTCAAGTCCTGGGTGAGCGAGCGGCTCACCCGGAACCACTTTGATTCATCCTTAGCGTCGAATAGGACATCTTCTAGTTCGTCGACAGGCTCGGGAGTTGAGCCATCCCTCTCGGGTTCGAGTTCAGCGGCGTCGAGGGGGAATACACCCCCTCCGACGGCGGTTATATAGCACGACCGCGCGACTTCGTGGCTACCTCGGACGATGCCGACCCCTTGGGGGTGGGAAATTTGAGTTTCAGATGGTAGGCTGACGGTACCGCTTGGAGGGAGCTCAGTCCGGGTCGACCGAGAATGGCGTTGTAAGCTGCTTTGATGTTAACAATCATGAAATCCATGGATTCGGTCCTCTTGACAGGAGCCGATCCTGCGGTGACGTCGAGGGTAACAATCCCTTCTATTACGACAGGGGCGCCGGAGAATTCCTGTAATGTGTATCCGGCGGGCTTGAGCTTCCCACCGGGTAACTTGAGGCTCTCGAAGGCTTTGAGGAAAAGAATATTAACTGAGCTACCGTTGTCAACGAGGATTTGGCGAACCTCACAGTTAGCCATGTGGAGGCTGATGACGAGGGCATCGCAGTGGGGTAGGTGAACGCCTTCGAGGTCCTCTCCTGAGAAGGAGACTGGCCTTGGTTGTAGCTTGGACGAGGGGTTGTTTTGGACATCATTCGCCTCTTGGATGAAGGCTTTTCGGGATGTATTTGACTCTCCTCCCATCGGCCCCCCGTGAACACAGTGCAAGATGAATGGCGTATCTGCGGTTCTCTCAGACTCGAGATCCTGACCCCGGAGGCGGGTCGAAGTAGGGTTCGGAGGCGAAAGTCTCCGGTTCCTATCATCTCGCCGATCCCGTCGGCCTTCTCGGGTGAATTCTCGGAGGAACCCTCGTGAGATGAGTTCCTCAATTTCGTCTTTCAGGGCTCGGCATTGGTCGGTTTCGTGCCCACGATCTCTGTGGAAGCGGCAATAGAAGCGCTGATCTTGATTCTTGTTGTTATTAGGTCGGGGAGGTAGTCGGACGAGGCCTTTTTCTTCGATTTCTAAGAGGATGGCGGATACGCTATGTGTCAAGGGAGTGTACCTCTCGAAGTGGGGGACCGGCGGGACCTTCTTCATGGCCCCCGCGTCCCTCGGAGCCTTCTTTGATGGTTCGACTTCTTCGGCCTTCCGTTTTTCCTTCCCGGTGGCCTTTCTAGCATCTTCGGGTCTAAGGGTCTCTTCTGCCCTAATGTATTTCTCGACCCTGTTGAGAAGGTCGGGAAAGTCGACGGGGGGTTTCTTCGCCAGAGAAGCTTTCAACTGTCGATGACGGACGTTGTGCCGAAATGCCGCAGAGGCGACGCCTGGATCAAGAGAGGAGACCGATCTTGCCTCCGCGGTAAACCTCCGGACGAACACTCTGAGTGACTCTCCCTCTATCTGTCTGAGCCCAAGTAAAGAGGCGCTGGTCTTTTCCGCCTTCCGGCTGGTGACGAAGTGGGCAAGAAAATTGCCCTCTAGCTGGTTGAAGGAGTAAATGGAGCCGGGGGTGAGTTTCGAGAACCATTCACGAGCCGGACCCCGAAGTGTGGCGGGGAAGGCTCGGCATAGCAGGGGATCTGAGGCGCTGTGAATCATCATGAGGATTTTGAAACCCTCCATGTGATCAGCGGGATCTCCCTCGCCGTCGTAGGTCTCGAATTGAGGTGGTCGGAAATTCCTGGGTATTTCCGATTGGAGGATGGGAGCGGAGAAGGGAGGACGGACAGGTTTGTACCCCTGAGCCGCTCGTTGGTCGCCGTCTCCTATGTGATCGAGGCGATCCTCCATTTCTTGGAGGCGCCTTAGGAGTACGCCATCGTCTTCTGGCTGGATTGTTGACGTGCGCGACACGCTGGCCTCGACATCCGACCCGGTTTGGGAGTGGAGGGCTTCCTACCTGGGGGCCCGTCGGAGGGCCCCGAGAATTTCTCTCCGGAAGTCTTGAAACTCCTTGTGAGTGACGGGGGCTCCCTCGACCGTGTTTGGTCGGTCTGAAGGTTGCCTTCCGATGCGGCTGAGTGCTGGCCTCCGTCCCTCGGGCTGCGGCCTTGGATGGTTCGGGGCCGGGTTGGAAGCTGCCCTTCCCCTGCTGCGGCTAATCTGTCGGTTGACGATTACCCCTCGGAGGTCGGGCTGGACTTGACGGGTGACGCTCCTTTGGACCCCTGATGGGGAGCCCTGTGTTTTGAAGTGTGTGGACCGGCGTTCGCGGTTGGTGGGGGCGAGTCCCGTCGGTTGACGGAGGAAGCAGCCCCCTTGCCCTTGGAGGCCATGAGAGCTCGGCTGTCGAGGTCCCTTGATGGTCGTGCTCGGGTCGGCTTCTGAAGCAGTTTTCCCACAGACGGCGCCAACCTGATGCGGTTTATTTCTGGGAGACGTGTGGATGCACCAGGTGTGAGTTCGGACTCGATTTGTATTGAAGGAGAAAGCTGCTTGTCAGACGACCCTCGGAGTGACCTGGCGGCTCCTGCGACAAGCTCGGAGTGAGGTGGATGCCTCGGCTCGGATCAGATGGTTCGGATCCGAGGTCTTGTGTACCTGCAGACGGTTCTGAAACACCGGGGTTTATCCCGGTGGCGGACCCTCCGACGATCTAGTCAGTCTTTGTGAGAGAGTAGCAATAACTAGGTGAATTTAAGTGGCAAAAGATTGGTTACCTGAAAAGGTGGGTGAGGGTCTAGTATTTATAGAGAATTCCAACCGGGTTTGGATCCGCTTGGGGGCCGGGTCTGAACCCGAAAGCCCATGGGCCTGACGTGGCAGAAGGCCCAGGGGGTTTAGGGCTGACGTGGCAGTACCAGGAGTGGTATAGGGCTGACGTGGCAAAGCCCTTGGTGGTATTTGGAGCTGACATGGCAGATCATGGGGCTTCTGTGCTTCTGGGAGAATCTGGTGGCGTAGGGTGCGCCAAGTCATCTTCATTCTACACCAGGATGGGCGGACGGCCCGGAGGGCTGTCGTGGATCGGAGGCCGAGGGCCATCGCCGCTCATCGGATACGAGGAGACCAGATCTGTGGGGGAGAACTGGAGGTTCGGCGCCGACCCTGCAGTGGCTCGAAGCCGAACTAGACTGTTGTTTTTACCATTTTTGAGTGAGAGCTGTATTGGGCCCTGGTTGGGCCCCAAGCCATTTTTACCCTACCACAGTATATATATATGTTCATGACTCGATCTTGGGGTAAACACGCATGCGTAAGTCCTTGGGTGGACGTGTGGAATCAAATGGTCGTAGGATCGGATTCAATGCGGCTTTCTGAGAAGATCCGTATGCGGGTACCAACTGGCGGTGACTACTTGGGGCACTGCAGAGGTGGAACTAGACCGACCACTGCAACCTCCTTGGGCGATGGACAATTTATTGGGAACTGAAGTGAGTACAAGAGTAGGGTGCATGGCGAGGGTTCGAATCCCTAAATTGTGGAGAAAGACGACTAGATTTGGGGGCGTATGTAGTATGGGATGCATTCGTGCTCTAAAGTCTTGCTTGCATTAGAGTCAGGCATGTGAGTTTGCTGCATCTAGTCATAAGGTCATGTCATAACACTGCATTAGAACCCGAATCCACTAAACCCTTGTTTTGGCACTTCACCTTTCTATTTTGCATGAATTACTGGTTGTGATTGAATTTTAGAGGATCACTGTTATCACCAGCTTTGTGTCAGTCGAAGTACTGAAGTTCCCCACCTTGTAGGTATCCGGAGCCGATCTACAGGTACTACAGAGCTCGAGTTGGTCCAAGGATCCAAGGGACATATGTAAGTACTGTTATATTGTTTTAAATATTGTAATTTTTATTTGGACATTGTAACACTTGTAAATATAACATTTATGTGAGATAAAAGTTTTAAATTTCCTGTGCTTTCTGTGATTTGGCTATTTTGAAGTTCGACTCTTGGAGTAGGGTCTCAGGTTCCCGGTATGGGGATTTGGGGCGCTACACTCCTCTTCCCTCGTCAGCCAGGCACCTAAAACCCATCTCCAACCTCTCTTCCCCCGTTCCCCTGTCTCAACGCCAGCCGAAACCCTACCTTTCTGTCGACTAGCTGCACTCCAACGCCGCCTGCGTAAATTCACGTCGCTGCCTTGCCGCTCGATGCCCTCATGCCATCGAGCCACCGAAGCCAGCCATCGAAGCCCTTTCCTGTTACTGCTACTGTCTCTTTGGTTCTGTTATTGCTGTGTTGCTGAGTTCTTTGTGTGCTCTGTTGTTGTTGCTGTCTTTTGAGTGCTGTTATTTCTTTTGAACTTGATTGCACGTGTATTGCACGTGCTATTGGTGGATTGTGCTAGTTCGTGAGTTCGTTGCTTTGGGGTTCTCATCCCGTTATTCTTGGTATTCGTTCTCACCGTCTAACAGGCAAGTAACTTGTATTAAATTCCTTTGCATATACAAGTACAAAATACCGCTTGTAGTGTAGTTAGATTCTAGAGACAGTTCGTGTGTGAAACCCCTTGTTGATTTTGTCTCTATTGTGATGATTTGATCATAGTTGCCTCACGACATATATGATATGAATTAACCTTGGGTTGACCACTTTTGATGTATATGTTCATGCTATCTTGAGGTATCTGTGTTTGATGTGTTATTCGTGTTATACTTGTCGAACACTCGTAAAATATCTTATACCATGTTGCTTGGACATCTAGTACACCATATTCCATGTTATCATCCTATTGGTTCCCTATTGTTATTATCGTTCATCTCATGTCTCTAGATTGCATATTGTGTTGTTGCGTTGATAAATAATTAATAAGCCGGAGTTTAAGAGTTGACTTTTAGTAGTGGACAGTATAGAGATTGTACTCGGAGGAGGGGCCCGTGTTTCCCTATCTATCGGTCTATCGGTCTATCGGTCTATCGGTCTATTGGTCATATCGGTCATCGATTAATTATAGATTACTAACTACAGTATCCCGATTGATTCGGTCATCGGTCATTATTGAATATTGTTGCTGAGTACATGAATTATAGAGCCCACCACTAAGTCTAAAGCGAAACTGCTTGAATGTAGCAACTATGTAGTAAAAGGATGGATGCATAAAGTGCTACCTAGATAGTAATAATACAAGACTTGAACATAATCACTTGACACTAGCTACTTGATACTTGTTACTTGATTCTTGACACTCGTTACTCGTTACTTGTTTACACGATACTTGTTCACTCGACACTTATTACATGCTACTTACACTTATTTATCTTGCCATGCTAGTTGTTATATTTTATTATCATGCCTATTCCATGCTATTTGTTTATCCTTCCCATGTACTTGTATCATGCACTACAAGCGGCCCGTAACCTGCATTGACGGGCATTTTGTTTTCACTTCCTCTTCATGCAATTTATTAAATTGCAGATTTTGGAGAACAGTTGCCTGCTGGAGTCGGAGAACAAACAGTCTGAAGACTACTGCTTTCTAATTGCTTATTGCTTTAATAAATTAATGTATTGAGACTTATTATTATTTGGTTTGGATTTATTATTGTATTGGACTTATGTCTCGAATATTGTTATTTGTTTCCAGACGTTGGATTATTATTGTACTTGACTATTTTGTATTGCTTCAATTCAAGTATTATTGTTCATGAGATTGTTATTATTGCCTGCGCAATTATTCTGTATTGATTATATTGTTGAGTTGATCGGATAAACAGCTTATGAGTGATGTTAGTCAATCGCTGGGCCAATATTACGTGCTCGTATTCCGTATTTTTGGGAAACGGGGTGTGACATTGTCACTACCATCATCTTCCTTCTCTTTCGCTCTCTCTAAATTTTATCCTCAATTCACTATAGAGAGATCTCAACAATTAATATTTAAAGGCAATGGACGAGTGTCTTCGCTTGACTGAAAGGCGCGTCAACATGCATACATCACAACAAAAGACTTGTTATTGTTAGTGGTTAGCACAATGATGTCGACAGTGATCATTGCCGAGAGAGAGAGAGAGAGAGAGAGAGAGAGAGAGAGAGAGAGAGAGAGAGAGAGAGAGCGAGCTAAGGGTTTGTGTCGGTAGGAAACATGGAAGGGTGTGTAGTCGAGAGCTCATGGGCAATGACATAAAAGGGAAGAGAGAGAGAGAGAGAGAGAGAGAGAGAGAGAGAGAGAGAGAGAGAGAATGGTTGGCAGCCTTTGAAATTTGCACAGTTTTTTTTAGATCTGCAAACGGTTGACATGGATTCAAATCTTTGTCCGCACCAAATGTTGGAGAATATGTGGGCTGATATATTTGATAGTCGCCAATTAAAAGGAGCAATTTTCTCAATCTTTGTTATAGCTATTGCGGCCGCGGAAGCAATCAAGTACCCAAACTCTCCTTCTCTTCTCAGATGCGGCCTTACGAAAGATAGATTGAGGTGCACCTCTTTCATCTCAAATAAATAGTCCTGATCCGCAGTAGGATTTTTTTTTCTTCCTTTTTGCGCTTTCCACAATATTTTTATTTTGTGTACCACAGTAATTAGGAATAAACATTAATTGAATTTAGGAATAAAGATTCTCTATCAAATTCAATAACAATTGATATCAATTGTTGATTTCTGGTCGAACCACCGAACCACACTTTTTTTTGGGTGGGAGGGTACTCCGAGTAGTGGGTACCTCGTAGGACCTCGATGGTCGTAATGCCAGAGGAATCATTACCGCAAGACATAGAGGGGGAGGTCATAAGCGTCTATACCGTAAAATTGATTTTCGACGAAATGAAAAAGACATATCTGGTAGAATCGTAAACATAGAATACGACCCTAATCGAGAAAGTGAAGGAGGTAAAAAAGTGAAGAAGGTTAAAGTTCAAAGAAAAATAAATTAATGAAAGGTTCGACCTGGTTTGATTCATGGTCGCATCTGCAAACGTTTTCCCGGGGGGCCAACGCCCCCCTGTTCCATGGCTGAAATAGCAGGGCCTCGCCTTGCTGCGTCGCCTTATCTGACAACAAATGCGACGATTTCATTTCTTCGGAATGAATGATCTAGCAACAAGACTACAAATGCAAGATTTCAAACTGAGATCTCTATACGCCTTTCTCATATAAGGCACTGCTTTGTTAGAATGCAACCCATGTTGCACCGTATTAGTCCTCTAATTAATAATATAAATACGGCTTGTTTAATGTGATAAATAACTTTTGCACAAACTTTTTTGACGGAATTAGTCAGGTTAGATCGTAACATTTATCAGAACAATATATGGACTGTTGTTCCTTCCCACTTACTATTGCGCCCACTACCGTTCTCTGACCTTACCTCATCGACTACTTTCAAATAATCACCCATGTTCTATTCAAATTAAGATAATTATCTCATTGTAAAAAGGCTATGTTTATGCAATTGGCTTAAAAAAGTCATGCTCGTTTGCACTAAGTTCTCTTCATATGTTAGTCATTTGGCATGTTATCTTCATAGAAGGCAAAATGTGTTAAAAAAGTTGGACGGTTGCTCTTTTCAATTTAGCACATAATCTACTATCGCTGTCCGACCTTATCCTCAACGCCTTCCAGATTATCAACAAGTTCTTATCGAATTAAGAGAACACTCTCAAACCATCACAACAAAAACCAAAACGTAATCTAATTCACCACGTCTAAACTGCCACCGCTCAAAAGATTTGATTTGAGTATTGTGGTAGGGTAAAAATGGCCTGGGGCCCAACCAGGGCCCAGGACAGCTCTCGCTCAAAAATGGGAAAAACAACAATCTGGCTCGGCTCCGAACCACTACAGGGTCGGCACCGAACCGCAAGTTCACCCCCACAGAACTGGTCTCCTCGTATCCGACGAGCCACGATGGCCCTCGGCCTCTGATCCGCGACAGCCCCACGAGCCGTCCGCCCAGTCTGGCGAGGAATGAGGATGACCTGGCACAACCTAGGCCATCCGATTCTCCTCAGAGGCACAGGAGCCCCATGATCAGCCATGTCAACTCCAAATACCACCTAGGGCTTTGCCACGTCAGCCCTATACCACTCTTGGCACTGCCACGTCAGCCCTAAACCCCCTGGGCCTCCTGCCACGTCAGGCCCATGGGCTTTCGGGTTCAGACCCGGCCCCCAAGCGGATCCAAACCCGGTTGAAATTCCCTATAAATACCAGACCCTCACCCACCTTTTCAGGTAATCAATCTTTGCCACCCAAATTTTCCTAGTTATTGCTACTCTCTCACAGAGACTGACTAGATCGTCGGAGGGTCCGCCACCGGGATAAACCCCGGTGTTTCAGAACCGTCTGCAGGTACTTGAGGCGAGGCAATCCGAGCCGATCCTCAAGCGCCGAAGCGAGCCTCCCGCTCGTCGTCCCGTGCCGCACTCTTCCCTCATTACAAATTGAGTCCGAACTCACACCTGGTGCATCCACACTGCGACCAAAAACAAACCGCATCAGGTTGGTGCTGTCTGTGGGAACCCTTTATCCGGTACGGACGTGAGTCCGAGCCTCGCCACCGACGCTCTCCCTCGACCCGATCTCCTATGGCTCCCCGAGCCCAAAGATCAGCCCGTTCTGCCCGACCAGACGGGCCTCCTCCCGAGGGGGCCCTCGACGGAGGGCAAGCATCCAATAATCCGGGTGGAAACCCCGGACCCCAGCGAAGCGCTTCACACGTCGCCGAACCCGACCTTCGTCGGGTCATTATGATCAGAAGGGCTAGCCAGGCTAGGGGAGGGACCGCTTCCAACTCGGTCCCGAACCACTCCAGGCCCGCACAAGGGGAAAGGCCGTCGGCACTCAGCCACATCGGCCGAATTCCTACGCCCCGACCTGACCCTTCCGACCATGGCGGGGTCACCAGGGGCGAGTTCAGAAGCTTCAGAGAGGAAATCATGGAGGCCCTCCATGGAGCGCCGAGGTCCGCGACCTATGGCCGAGCCCCTCAAATGAGCAAAGGGAGAAGCCACACTCGTGCGCCGACTCCCCCTCCTGAGCGCACAGACGAGGTGCTCCGATGCCTCCTAGAGATGGAGAATCGAATCGAGCGCATCGGCGACAGGAATCCCAACCTAGTCCAAGGACGGAGGCCTTCTCGACCTCCATTTTTCGTCAGCATCATAGAGGCGGAGATCCCCCGGAACTTCCGGCCTCCGCAGTTCGAGACTTACAACCGCGAGGGTGATCCAGCTGATCACATGGAGGGCTTCAAAACCCTCATGATGATTCACAGCGCTTCGGATCCCCTGCTGTGCCGAGCCTTCCCGGCCACCCTCCGGGGTCCGGCCAGGGATTGGTTCTCCAAACTCTCCCCTGGCTCGATCTTCTCGTTCGACCAGCTGGAAGCCAGCTTCCTGGCCCACTTCATCACAAGCCGGAAGAGCAAAAGAACGAGCGCTTCCCTGCTCGACCTCAGTCAGAGGGAGGGGGAGTCGCTCCGTAACTTCGTCAAGAGGTTCACAACCGAGGCCAGATCCGTCTCTGCCCTCGACGCAGGGGTCGCCTCGACAGCTTTCCGGCACAATGTCCGCCACAACCAGCTAAAGGTCTCCTTGGCAAAGAGGCCACCTCTGGACTTCCCTGACCTTCTCAATCGGGTCGAGAAGTACATAAGATCTTAAGAAGCTCTGAACCCAGAGGGCAGCAAAGAAGTCGTGGGGAAGGGCAAGTGCAGGGTCGATGAGGCCGAACCTGCCAAGAAAACAGCAAAGGAAGGGGTCGGCACGAAGAGGGCACCTCCGGTCCCTCACTTCGAAAGGTACACTCCCTTGACACATAACGTGTCCGCCATCCTCTTAGAAATCGTGGATAAGGGCATTGTCCGACTACCTCCCCGATCAAATAACAACAAGAAGCGAGATCAGCGCTTCTACTGCCGTTTCCACAGAGATCATGGGCACGAAACTGACCAATGTCGGGCCCTGAAAGACGAAATTAAGGAACTCATCTCACAAGGGTACCTCCGAGAATTCACCAGAGAAGGCCCACGGGATCGGCGAGATGCTAGGAAGCGGAGGCCTTCGCCTCCGAACCCTACTCCGAACCGCATCCAGGGTCGGGATCCCGAACACCCGAGGGAGCCGCGGATATGCCATTCATCTTGCACTGTGTCCATGGGGGGCCAATGGGGGGAGAGTCAAATACTTCCCGAAAAGCCTTCATTCGAGAGGTGAATGCTGTCCAAGACAACCCCTCGCCCAAGTTGCAACCGGTGCCTGTCTCCTTCTCCGGAGAGGACCTCGAAGGCGTTCGCCTCCCTCATTGCGATGCCCTCGTCATCGGCCTCCACATGGCTAATTGTGAGGTTCGACGAATTCTCGTCAACAACGGCAGCTCGGTAAATATTCTCTTCCTCGAGACCTTCGAGAATCTCAAACTACCCAGAGGCAAGCTCAAGCTAGCCGGATACACCTTGCATGGGTTCTCTGGCGTCCCTGTCGTGATAGAAGGGATTGTTACTCTCGACGTCACCGCGGGATCGGCTCCTGTCAAGAGGACCGAGTCCATGGACTTCATGGTGGTAAACGTCAAAGCAGCTTACAACGCCATACTCGGCCGACCCGGGCTGTGCTCCTTCCAAGCGGTACCTTCGGCCTACCATCTGAAACTTAAATTTCCCCCCCGCAAGGGGTCGGCATCGTCCGAGGTAGCCAAGAAGCAGCACGGTCGTGCTACATGACCGCCGTCGGAGGGGGTGTGTTCCCCCTCGACGCCGTTTTGCTCGAACCCGAGAGGGACGGCCCCGCTCCAGAGCCTGTCGACGAGCTGGAGGAGATCCCGTTCGGTGCCGAGGATGAATCGAAATGGTTCCGGGTGAGCCGCTCGCTCCCCGAGGACTTGAAGCCAGGTATAATCGCCTGCATCCGCCGCAACGTTGATCTCTTCGCCTGGAAGCCCTCCGACATGCCCGGGATCTCCGAAGACTTGATTATGCATCGGCTGAGCGTCATCCCAGACTCTAAGCCGGTCGTCCAAAAAAGACGCAAAGTCGCCCCGGAGAGGCAGCAAATTGTGAAGACAGAGGTCGACAAGCTCTTGTCAGCTCGATTTATTCAGGAAGTCAACTACCCCGAGTGGTTGGCTAATGTCGTCATGGTGAAGAAGGCAACCGGGGGCTGGCGGATCTGTATCGACTTCACGGATCTAAATAAAGCATGTCCGAAAGATCCTTTCCCCCTCCCCCGCATCGACGCCTTAATCGACGCAACCTCGGGGCATGAGCTACTGTCCTTCATGGACGCATTCTCAGTGTACAACCAGATCCGGATGTTTCCACCGGACATCTCCAAGACCTCGTTCGTCACCGACCAGGGTCTTTTCTGCTACCTCGTTATGCCCTTCGGGCTAAAGAACGCCGGAGCCACATACCAACGGCTCGTCAACAGAATCTTCAAAGACCTGATCGGCTGCAACGTGGAAGTCTATGTTGATGACATGCTCGTCAAGAGCCGGGCCGGGCCGGACCACGTTGCCGACCTCGAGGAAGCCTTCGGAGTCCTCCGGCATCACAACATGAGGCTCAACCCGGCTAAATGCGCCTTCGGCGTCTCCACTGGGAAATTCCTGGGGTTCATCGTCAGCCAGCGCAGCATCGAGGCGAACCCCGAGAAAATCCAAGCTATTATTGACATGGCCCCACCCCGGAATGTCAAGGAGGTTCAGAGGCTTACGAGCCGGTTGGCTGCAATCGGCCGTTTCCTCTCCAAGTCAGGGGAGAAGTCTCTCCCCTTCTTCAAGGCTCTACGTGGAAAGGGGGGCTTCGAGTGGGGTACCCATCAACAAGAGGCCTTCGAACAGCTGAAGCAGTACCTCGCCAACCCTCCTCTCCTCAGCAAGCCCGAGCCAGGCGAACCACTATGGCTCTACCTGTCCGCCTCGGATAGCGCACTCAGCGCCGTCCTCGTCCGAGAGGAAGATGGGGTCCAGAGGCCATTGTACTATGTGAGCAAAGTTCTGCTCCCCGCCGAGACGAGGTACGCAAAGAT
This sequence comes from Hemerocallis citrina, assembly GCA_017893485.1. NCBI lineage: Eukaryota > Viridiplantae > Streptophyta > Magnoliopsida > Asparagales > Asphodelaceae > Hemerocallis > Hemerocallis citrina. Next base: position 203,568,310 of record CM030365.1, read on the forward strand.
AGAGAAGGTGGCCTATGCTTTGGTCAGAGAGAAGTCTTCAATCCGGAGAAGCATCTACCAACAACGGATCGAGAAGTTTTAGAACAAGAAGGTCCGCCCCACAAACATCAAGGCGGGGGACCTCGTGTTGCGAAAACTATCCGTCTCTGATCCAACCAAGAAGAGAAAATTGGCTCCCAACTGGGAAGTCCCATACCGTGTAGTCGAGGCTGTACGCCCTGGTACATACCGACTGACAGATATGAACGGCCGGCTGATCAGCCGACCCTGGAACACCGAGCACCTAATGAAGTTCCTGGAAGAGCGAACATAGGTTCCAGCTTGGCTAATGTAAATAATATTTTTTGTAAACTCTCATGTGTAAAGGGTCGTCTTAGCGACCCTCCCTGTCATGAATGAAAGAAATCTTTTTTTGTCAAACTCCAAACGCCTCGGCGACCGCGACCTAACACCGGGCAATGGGATCGGCACCCGAGTCCTCACTCCGGTATCGTCCCAAACGTCTCGGTAGGTCCGACCCGGCTTCAGGCCAGGGAGTCTTCCTAACGCCCCGCGCCGATCCCTCACGGATCGAGGGGCCGAACCTCACCTCCGCCATCGTCCACTACACTATTGGCCAGAGCAAAGAATGAAAAGAATTCTTTATTCATATTCCCTTATTAGTTCAGAAAAAACAAACAAAGACCGTTACAGGACCACTCCACTCATCTCAAACTGGAGGAAGTCGCCATCTTAGGCCCCCCCGGGTCCGACGAAGGGCGGGACCACTCCGACCGAGCGACTAGGAGCCCTCTCATCGTCATGATGGTCCTTAGGCTCAGCCACGGTCGACACACCAGCCACCGAGCTCTGGGCATCAACTGGCCGCACACACTCCAGCAGCAGCAACGCAGAGGGAACCCCCTCCGCTCGCCGACCCACCGAGGAGGATGCCGAGACACCTAGCATCATCTTGTAACGGTGTATCTCCATCTCCTTCTCCACAATGACATCGCGAAGTAACCTCTCAGAGGAGGGCCTCTGCACCGATGCACTCGACATGGTATATCCGAGACCGACACTGCCGAGGTTCCGATCCACCATCGCCCTCCTCAGCCGGCTCGCTTCCTCACTTAAGGCTTCAGACTTATTCTGATAATAGTTAAAGGCCGCATCAGTGTCACAAGCCCCCTTTCGGTAGCGAACCAACGTGGCCTCCAGGGCCTCAACTTTGCTCCGGAGCCACGCCACGTCGGAACGACGGGGGTCCACCTCGGGAAGGGGAGCCGCAACCTACAAGAGAACCAGCCAACTCAAAACACATAAGCAAGGAGGTTCGGAAATATCCGAGGTCAAAACACTTGGCCAGTCAAAAATCCTTTTTATAAATGGAATCACTTCGTACAAAAAATGCGGTGGCCAGTCCGCGGAAGGCAAATACAATCGAAAGAGGGAAAAAGAAAGATAAAACTATACAACTTGTTTTCCCACCTCAACATCGGCCGGGTTCACAGGGAGGTCGGCAGCCGGGTCATCAACGGGCCCTTCTTCATTGGGGGTCTTCGGTGTCCCCTCGATCTCCATGTCGTAGTCAAAGTTGGACAGGTCGACGGTCGGGTAGAAGTGCCTCACATGACTGAGGGCCTTCGCATAGCACTCGTCCTGGGCTTTGATCACCAGGAGCTGACCCGCCTCCGTCAACTCGTCCTTCTCCTTGGCGAACCTCTTCTTCTGAGCCGCCATCTTCTTCGCCCATTCCTCCTTCTCCTTGTCGAAGGCCGTCTTCATTTCCTGCTCCCTCTTATGAGAGCCTTCGAGCTCTATCTTCATCTCCTTCATCTCCTGCACGGCCTTGTCAGCCCGGTCGCGCTCCCGCTTCAAGGCCGCCTTATAAAGGCCCCTCACGTAGGCCCCCTGCACGGTCGCCTGCAGCATCCAAGCACTACTGAGAAAACCTCATTACAAACATTTAAGACAAGGGAGGTTGGCAGACTTACCAGCACATTAGCCTGCGCGAGGCGCGTGTATGCATCCTCCAGGCCCTCGGCGTTCATCTTCGCGCGGTCCCGAGGGGTCGCCAGCTTAGCCGCCACCTCGACAGCCTGGCGCCCTCGGGTTAAGCAGTCGCCCTCGCGGATCGACCAGGCCAGCACCCACGGTCGCCGCAACCTCTCCTCTACCTCTGCCTCCACTAGGGGACCCTTCCCCTTATCGAGATCGGCGGCCTTGCCTTGGTCCGAGCCCCCCTGAACCGCCACGTCCTTGCCCGTCTCCGAGCGAGTCCTTTTGGCCCTCGGCTGAATAGGGGCCTCGGAGACCACCTGGGACGACCCCCTCGTCTTCATCGCGTCCCCCTTCTTCTCGGCCTTCTCCTTCTTCATGGCGAGCCTCTTTGCCTTGATTGATTCGGGATCCATGCCTGCAAAAAGATCCATTAAGAACAATGAGCACAAAAGAACAACAAGACCAAGAGAAAAGAAACAACTACATACAAATAACGGCCGGGCTCAGTCCGACGCTCGCCAGGTGACCCTCGGTCACCTTCGTCCAACTGATACTGTGCGACAGACGGAGACGCTCAACAAACCCCCACTCCTCGGCCGTCAGGTCCCTCGGCCTCGGCGCTTTGTAGCTCGGCTTAAAGTGGTTCCATCGAGTAGGGATGTTCCAAGGCTCCTCACTCCGGATCACCAGATATTTTTTCTTCCACTCCTTGATGGAGTCCGGGTGACCATGGGCGCCCTTCCCCTTACTCCGGGGCGAAATGTAGTAAACACCCTCAGCCGACGAGCTGATCATCAACATCGCTCGGAACACATTCAGCCGTAGGGGTACCTTCTGCTCCTCGCACATCAGCACGAAGCAGATGATCTGCTTCCAGGAGTTCGGCCCGTACTGCATCGGCGCCAAGGATGCCCAATTCAACACCTTCCGAAAAAACGGGTGGACTGGCAGCCTCAGTCCAGAGATGAAGGCGTCCATGGGGAAGACGCAATACCAATCAGGCAAGGGGTCGGTCGGGCGAAGGGTAGAGCTCGGCAACATGAGCTCGTAGCTGGACCCTATGTGGTACGCCAACTGCAAAGCCTCCAAGTTACCAGCCTCCAAAACGGACGGAAGTGTGTCCATCTTCACTCTCTTCCGGCTCGGCGACGATGGCTGGACCCCAAAAAGCTCCTTATCAGAAAGGTCGTCGGGGTACCGACGGAACGGCTTCGGTTGTACGGGCGACCCTGTCCTTAAGTTACGGTAAACAGGCGCCTGGCTCGAGCCACCGGCCCTCGACCCCTTCTTCTTCGGAGCCCTCTTCTTCTTGGCTCCTTCCGGCGAGGGGGTAGACAATCGCCCCAGACCGGTCGGAGCGGAGCTCGAGCCCACACCCTGACCTGTGGATCTCCCCCTTGCACCTCCTATCCGAGCCCCTTCGGCTTCACCCTCTTCCGGGCCACCCTCCTCTTCGGAAGCCAACTCTAGAACCTGGACTTCGTCCGAGCTATCACTTGCCTCCTCAGATTCGCTACTCTCCACCACGAAAGGTTTCCGGGAGCGTAACGGCCTCACATCATACACCGGCTCCTCCTCGCCTGCCGGCTCCTCCCACGAAGTCGAATCGGAAGGCTCCACATCATGTACAGACTCCCCCTCGAGCACGGGCTCCTCCCACGAAGTCGATTTTGAGGCGGGTTTCCCTTCCGCCCTCGACGTCGACGCTGACGAGCTAGACTGAGCCCTGTCCATCTGTGCCTAACAAAGAAACTTATAAACTAACCTTTTGAATGCCTCGGACTGACGAGCCGGTGCCGCTAAAACAGTCTAAGCCGAGCGCTGAAGTGTTTGATTTCTTTTTAAGAAGACAACAGAAGAGAAGTAAACAGAATAGAGAAGGGGGGGGATATTTATAGAGAGAGAGGCGACGCCTCGAATTTCACGTTACTGTTCCTCGAATAGCGGGCGCCTGCCACCAATAGAATCTCGCCACGTCATCCTCGAAAAGAGCGCTGCTGACGTCACCTAGCGTCGGTTGGTGACCACTCAGAGGTCGGTTCGAATGAAATGTTCGGCGGAGAAAATTTTTACTTAAGATTTAAGGCGCCGTCCTTAGACAGGCGCCCCGGGCTCCAGATCTCGGTCGGCTCCCCTCTCACCCGCGAGCAGCCCGGGGCTTACGACCTCGGCAGCCGAAACCCCGAACGGTTCGAGGGTGGGACAGAAGCCACCATCGCCTGGAGCCCTATCGGAAAGCAGATCGGCCCACCTCCAATCGGAGACGACCCATATATCCGAGGCTCTTCAGCCCCAGGTTCGGAATTCGGTTGATACCCCTCCGGTCTGGATCTCTCTCGGGCCAAACAACCGTGTCAGGGCCGTCTGACCCGAAAAAGGATCCAGACGGCAAAGCCACCACCAGTCCGAGGTCCCCAGGGTTAAAACCTTTCAGTACCTTGCCCCCCGAGCCTGGACTACGGCCGCCATCTCTTCTGCCTTGTTCTCCCCCGATCCTGACACTCACCTCGAGGCCGTCAGGAACGGGAGAAGAACAAGGTAATAGAGTGACCACCCGTCCAACGCTCTCAGGGTCAAAATTTTGCAAGAGACAGACGTCCGCCGAAGCAGACACCTCTGATGGCCAATGGACCACCCTTGCTGTGATCAAACCCGCTGTGGGGGGAGGGGTATTTATAGCCTCCCTCATAGACCGGCCATTATGACATTGGGAAAGCCAATCGACGGAAGCCTATGCGCCCTGCATTTATTAGGCGGCGCCATTAATGCCCCTAGGAAATTGGAACATTGCACAGATTCCGGAGCGCCTTCAATGCTCTGCAAAGACGGCGGACCACCCCGCTCAAACCTTCTAAGGCACTACGGCTCGCCATCACCCTTGCCGACCCATAATCCCTCGCCGGCTCGAGGTCCGGTCTGGCACCAGGGTAGTCTTCTCAGGAAGGCTCAACGGCTCGCCATCACCCTTGCCGGCCCATAATCCCTCGCCAGCTCGAGGTCCGGTCTGGCACCAGGGTAGTCTTCTCAGGAAGGCTCAACGGCTCGCCATCACCCTTGCCGGCCCATAATCCCTCGCCAGCTCGAGGTCCGGTCTGGCACCAGGGTAGTCTTCTCAGGAAGGCTCAACGGCTCGCCATCACCCTTGTCGGCCCATAATCCCTCGCCAGCTCGAGGTTCGGTCTGGCACCAGGGTAGTCTTCTCAGGAAGGCTCAACGGCTCGCCATCACCCTTGCCGGCCCATAATCCCTCGCCAGCTCGAGGTTCGGTCTGGCACCAGGGTAGTCTTCTCAGGAAGGCTCAACGACTCGCCATCACCCATGCCGACCCATAATCCCTCGTCAGCCCGAGGTTCGGTCGAGCACCAGGGTAGTCTTCTCAGGAAGGCTCAACGGCTCGCCATCACCCTTGCCGACCCATAATCCCTCGCCAGCTCGAGGTCCGGTCCAGCACCAGGGTAGTCTTCTCAGGAATGCTCAACGGCTCGCCATCACCCATGCCGATCAATAATCCCTCGCCAGCCCGAGGTTCGGTCCAGCACCAGGGTAATCTTCTCAGGAAGGCTCAACGGCTCGCCATCACCCTTGCCGACCCATAATCCCTCGCCAGATCGAGGTCCGGTCTAGCACCAGGGTAATCTTGTCAGGAAGTCTCAACGGCTCGCCATCACCCCTGCTGGCCCATAAACCCTCGCCAGCTCGAGGTTCGTTCTAGCATCAGGGCAGCCCCCTCATGAAGGCCCAGCGATTCGCCATCCCATTTCCACAACCATAAACACTCCTCCACGGCTAGCTCCCGCACCCCCGCAGGAGTGGGGGGCTTGTGTGGTAGGGTAAAAATGGCCTGGGGCCCAACCAGGGCCCAGGACAGCTCTCGTTCAAAAATGGAAAAAACAACAATCTGGCTCGGCTCCGAACCACTACAGGGTCGGCGCCGAACCGCAAGTTCACCCCCACAGAACTGGTCTCCTCGTATCCACGAGCCACGATGGCCCTCGGCCTCCGATCCGCGACAGCCCCACGGGCCGTCCGCCCAGTCTGGCGAGGAATGAGGATGACCTGGCACAACCTAGGCCATCCGATTCCCCCCAGAGGCACAAGGGCCCCATGATCAGCCATGTCAACTCCAAATACCACCTAGGGCTTTGCCACGTCAGCACTATACCACTCTTGGCACTGCCACGTCAGCCCTAAACCCCCTGGGCCTCCTGCCACGTCAGGCCCATGGGCTTTCGGGTTCAGACCCGGCCCCCAAGCGGATCCAAACCCGGTTGGAATTCCCTATTAATACCAGACCCTCACCCACCTTTTCAGGTAATCAATCTTTGCCACCCAAATTTTCCTAGTTATTGCTACTCTCTCACAGAGACTGACTAGATCGTCGGAGGGTCCGCCACAGGGATAAACCCCGGTGTTTCAGGACCGTCTGCAGGTACTCGAGGCGAGGCAATCCGAGCCGATCCTCAAGCGCCGAAGCGAGCCTCCCGCTCGTCGTTCCGTGCCGCACTCTTTCCTCATTACAAATTGAGTCCGAACTCACACCTGGTGCATCCACACTCCGACCAAAAACAAACCGCATCAAGTATGAACATAAAAGCACAAAATTATGGCAACGTTCAAAAGATTTCGGATGTGAAAACAGAAACGGTAAAACTTTGGTTATCAACTTGCAATTAACCACAATACGCAGCACAAGGCAGAATAACAGCGATAGAAGTACCCTTGTACCCCTACGGCCACACACGGAATAAAATAAAATTCTGTACTCTCTTCACATCACTGGGCCCCACTCCCGCCTGTCATAATCCACCGGACCAGCCTCTCTAATCCTAAACCCCAACGATACATTAAATCACTAACCCTCTCTCATAATCACATTACATCATCGACTCTGAACTCAAACTCTAATGCTACTGACACTCTATCTCTATCACTTCCAGCTCACTCTCTCTCTCTCTCTCCTAAAAAACCCTAGATCTGCTCTCGATCGATGAGCTTATAACTCCCAAACCAATGGCGACCTCCGATCAACCTCCCCGTCGGCCGCCGCGCCCCGGCCCTTGGCCCCCCGCCGCCGCTCCCGATCCCTCGCCGGCACCGGCACCGGCACCGGCACCGGTACCGCCGCTCTCCTGGGCCAAGCGCACCGGCTTCAAGGGCAGAGTCTCCGGTGAATCCAATGCCAGTACAAATTCTGGTCAAATCGCCCTCCCTCGCCCTCCCAATCCCGATCTGGAGTCCGGACGTGCTCAAACCCTACCTACCCCTCCCGTTGCTCCGACGGCGACGGCGACAGCTAACGCCGGTGGTGTTGCGGTTAACGGAGAGACGGAGAACAATAACGGTGTCAAGAAACGGAGGGAATCGGATGGGGGTGTGGGGCCCACAAAGAATGGGAGTAATGGACAGGTGAGGGTGGATCCGGTGGCGGCGAGAAGAGGGGAGGGTTCGGGAGTGCTGCCGCAGGTGATGGAGGATGATGGATTTGGGTCGAGGCAGGCGCATATTAATTATGAGCTTAGAGATACTCCGGGACTAGGTAAACGCTTTTTTCCCGATGATTTTGGTGGTCAAGTTTGCATATTTTAAGCTGAATTAAATTTCGATAACTAAGGAAATAAAGTCCTGCATAAGAAACGGAATCCCTCGGGATGTAAGATAATAATGCTAATCATATACTATGAATGTCTTTGTGGGATAATGCTGCTGAACTATATTGGCTATTTTGCTTGACTGACAAATTTTGGATCCTCTACTGATTGTTGTAACTGTTTTAGAGCATGTTTTATGGCAGTTATATGCATTATGTAGTTTAAAGCTCTAATTTTGTTTAATGTTTGTTGGTTTTGTAGTTCCGATAGTGTTTTATGGGTTGCAACACTATTTTTCAATATTGGGCTCATTGATTCTGATACCATTGGTGATCGTTCCTGCAATGGGTGGCACTTCTGTAAGGACTAGTATATCTAGTATATCTGAATTTTGACTTTTGAGTGATGTGCATTGCAATTTTGTGATGTTTTTCTTGCTCTGTTGGGGTGAATGTTGTAGGAAGATGCTGCAGCGGTGGTTTCGACTGTACTCTTTATCTCGGGGGTGACGACATTGCTTCATACGTTTTTTGGGACGAGGCTGCCGTTGATACAGGGTCCTTCGTTTGTGTATCTTGCTCCGGCTTTGGCAATAATTAACTCTCCTGAGTTCCAGGGTCTGAATGGGAATGTAAGCCTCTTCATTCTTATCAGTCACTTCACTTTTTCTTTTGGCCAGAATTATATTTTTGAGGCAATTAGTAAAATTTATTTGTTAAATTGCAAAAATAGGTTAACTGTAACATGCATATGTACCGTGTGTTTTTTCTTTTGCTGAGCTAGGCCACAGATTATTTTAGGTTAACTTAAAGAAGCCAAAAATATTGCATGTTTTAAAAACCCTACCACTAGATCAAAACTTTGAAGTTGTGGTAGGGTTTAGTGTTTACATTCATTTAAACAGCATGTACCTGAATCTAGCCTTCATGAATTTTGAACTAGTATTTTATGTGACACAAGTGTTCTGATTGTTTGGTATTGGATAAGTAGAATTAACATATTCTTCAATTTGAAAGTGCCACTAGGATCTAGTGGTCTACATGTTTGCTGGTGAGCGAGAGGTCGGGAGTTCGACTCCCGCTTGTGCATCATTTTCCTTTATGAGAAGAAAGTGTGTGTGGCTTGCAGTCCTTGTCCAAAAAAGGGGAAAAAACATATTCTTCAATTTCAGTTTTCTTTCCTTTGCATCTAATTAAGCAGCCAAAATCATTTTGTGCTCAACAGTTCAATATTTATTGCAGAATTTTAAGCACATAATGAAGGAGCTACAGGGAGCTTTAATAATTTCTTCTGCATTTCAAGCAATTTTGGGATACAGTGGAGTAATGTCTTTGCTCTTGAGGTGTGCTTCTTAAAGACTTCATCGCTGTTGAGTTTTGTGTATTCTAGAATAATTCTATTAGCTGCATTGTTTATCAAATTTGTTATAATTCAATCAACTTAGCTAGATATGTCTCTCATATATTGAATACTAAGAAACTTCATAAATTTTCTTAATTAAGAAGTCAGATTGAAGTATGTTTTACATGATTTCATAAACTTAAATGTTAAACAATTAGTTTGAGCTTAATGAGGCTCAGGTAATCAGTACACCTTGTTTATTGTGTGCCTGCTTTAGCCTTGAAGCCTAGTTTTTCATTGACTAGGAACATCCGCATATTTCAGTATGACATTTTCTTGTATCTATCAGTCCTCGCAGGAAGAGACATTCGAAAGAATATCTTATGCTTGAAATGTTAGTCTAGACTAACATATTTTGATGTAGGAGTGCGATTTTGATGTACATTGAGTTTTAATTCTGTAAAGAAACTTATGTAATTTCCATCTCTAGATCTATTTTTCCAGAGTACAATTTTCACTTTCATTGTTTAGAGAGCTTATCAAATTTCCTTCTCCACTGCCCTTACTTTTTAGAAAGCCTTTTTGATACTTCCGAATAATCCATTGAAATGATCACTGAAACATTATTTGAGGAACAAACCCAATCTTACATAATCATAATTCAATTATTTGACAAATGTAACATCTGTACAGTAGATGAGCATTTTTTACACATTTATATGTAATGATAAGATGTTTATTTAAATAAATGGTACATACATAGTGTGTTCAAGGTTGTAAACGGCGTTAGGCGGTGGCGGTTCGGTCAAGGGGTGCCTAGCGCCTAGGGTGCCTAGGCGGTGCCTAGGCAGCGCCTAGGCGGTTGAATTTATTTTACAGATTTAGTTAATTTCAGCCCCTATTCTTTAATCGTAAGTATAATCATGCAATCCAATTGCAAATATTCATCATATTCTTGTGTAATGTGTACTTAAAAAGTGTTTACGCATAAAAAAAGCTTCCTCGTGCAATTAAAAAAAATAATTGTTCAATTGTAATATGTGCAATATGCCAATATGTGTAATATGTGTAACATGTGCTATTTTAATATGTTTAATTGGTGTAATATGTGCAATCCATCACCAATAATACAATTTTTTTTAAAAAAAAAATCCACTACTATTAAAGATCCATACATATTATACAACAAATTAATAGATTAATAATAGTTCTCTTTTTTTTGTGTTATTTTATAGTATTTAAAATTTTAAAAAATAAAAAACGCCTGAGCATTGGACATAGGCGGATGCCTACTCAACAAGACGGACGCTTAATCGCCTCTAACCGCCTAGACCACCGCCTAATGCAAAGGCGGTTCGTTCTCCTCCATTTGAGCCCCTAGGCGCCGCCTAGGCATCCGAGGCGAACGCCATTTAGAACACTGAGTGTGTTAGATTTAGGGATAGAAAATAATAGTTTATTGGATTCTTATTGATTGATTATAACTGAGTACAATATATCCTATATATAGGAGAGAAGCAAATACTAAACTAATACATAATCGATATTGGACTAAACTAATATCTTTCATCTAACATAATATCTAACACCCCCTCTCAAACTGAAGTTGGTTCAAGCAACATGTGTTTGGAATATTGACGATGTTCATGTGGCAGGGACGACACATGGTGGTGCAGGGACGACGCTCATGGACGGTGCATGGGATGGTGCATGGGACGGCGCACGATGGTGCAGGGACGATCCGACTCTTGGATCTAGGACGGCGCAGGGATGTCGCTTGGTGACGACGCTCGATGGCACAGGGAAGGCACTCGGTAGATGGCGCATAGGACGATGTTGGGATATCACCCCCATTCCAGAGAAGTAGTAGTAGTGACACGGTAGCAGCGCATGAGACGATGTTGGGATCTTATCCCCTTTCTGGAGAAGTAGTAGTAGTGGTGCACAGTAGCGGCGTATGGAACGATGTTTGGATCTCACCCCCTTTATGGAGAAGTAGTAGTAGCGGCGCACGGTAGCGATGCTTGAGACAATGTTGGGATCTCACCCCCTCTCTTGAGAAGTAGTAGTAGTAGTTCAGAATGATGTTGGAAACAATGATGATGTCGAGATCTCCCCCTCCCAAACTTACGATTGATTAATCAGTGTGAGTTTGTATTGAGATCTGTATGCAGAAGTTGGAGGATGTCGATGGGAGGTGGGATGAGGGAGACGAGGAATTGGGATGATTTTATTTTATTTTTTTGAAGGGAGAAACGGGTTAGCGGGTTTGGGTTTCAGGTCGGGTAGGTATAATGGTTGTAAGGGATTAGGGTTTTGAAGCGTTGGCAGCTAGGGATTTGGAAGTGGAGAAGAGAGGACAACTAGTGTTTTCGTATAGGAGTTGGGTCTTGCGGGAGGCAGCCGGGGTTTTGTCATTAGGGTTTAGATTTGGGGTTTTCGGGTGCCAGGAAGTGTGGTGGAGTAAGGGAAGGTGTCAGTGTTTGGGGGAGTTGACTGTGGGAGTTGACAGCGAGAGGATGGTTGCAGCTGCTGTGTATGTTGCAGAGATGTTGTAGCAGGGAGGAGTCGAGGTCAAGGATGTTGCAGCGATGTCGGGTGTTGATGGGTTTCGGGAGTGGAGACGTTGCGGAGAGGAAACGTTGGAGTTGATGCTGGAGTTGGGTCGGGCTGTTGTAGTGGTGGTGTCGCCGGAGTAGGGGATGTGGATTGGTGCAGTTGATGTCGGTTGCTGCTGTTGTTGATGACGGTGGCTAGGGTTTCGGGAGAGGTAGGTGATGATGGCTAGGGTTTTTAGATCTTGCTGTTTGATGATGGATCTTGTTGTTGTAGACTTGTAGTTGAAGTTGACGTCGGGTAGGGAGATTGATGCTGCAAATGCAATCAAAGTTGATGCTACAGAGATCAGTTTTTTTTGTTGGAGATTAGGGTTTCGGGATTTGATCGGGAGAGGGATGTCGGGAGGTGGAGTGATTCCGATGAAGGCGAACACCACTCTACCTCAATGACGATGAGAAAATTAGTATAGGCCTTATAGGAGTAAATAGCTATACCATATTAGATTTAGGGATAGAAAAGAATAGTTTATTGGATTCTTATTGATTGATTATAATTGAGTACAATATCTATTATATATAGGAGAGAAGCAAATACTAAACTAATACATAATCGATATGGGACTAAACTAATATCTCTCATCTAACATAATATCTAACATAGTGTATTGCGCAAATCAGTTGGTATCATCTCATAAATGCTGTGCATTGTAATACAACTATTTATTTCAAAGACTAATGTTATATATATATATATATATATATATATATATATATATATATATATATATATATATATATATACTAGTTGAAATGTGTCGTGCACCAAGTGCACGTGGCTTGGTGGACAACCAGTTGAATATTTTAACAATATTTTATAATAAGAACTCAATTGAATATATAGTATGATCAATATGTATTAATTATGTACAATAATTACTTAAAATTTTAATATTAAAGACTGTAAATATTATATATAGTCTTGAGTAAATACAAAATAATATATAAATAATTATATCATCTAAAACAGAAAAGATATTTTAAAGAAGAGCAAATTAGTAAATCCTAAACACATCTCATCATATTTTTCATAAGATCAATCATCATTTTCGACTTTAACTTTATTGAACTTAAAACTGCTCGTAACTTTTTGTTCATCCTTTTTTTGTTTTGCATCCAGTCATTGTTCTTATAATTGTTGTTTCATACGTGACATCTTCTAATTTGATCAAAAAAATATACTCATCTCCAATACATTTTTGGTCATTCTATTAAATTCTTCAACATTTTTTTCTACATATATAGAATTAAGTAATTAGCTCTTTACATATTATACATTATTCTTAATATGTTCTAGGATTTTTGCGGAACAGACGATGATGCTTCTTGCTTCTTCATCAAATAAAGTCAAATCCGCCTTCGCACTTGTAACTTTTATTGTTATTTTGAATACATATCTGGAACAAATTATTCTTAATAAATAATCTTTTTATGTTTGATTGTAGAATGTAAAAAAGAAAAACTAACAATATGGTGTTTTGTATACCTTGGCTCATATTCAACATTATTCTTTTTACATTTTCAACTATAAGCTTCATTATTTTCAACATTGATTTTTGTTGAATGAGTTTTACATGCAATGTACCATGGATCTCTAACATTTTTGACACTTTTGATCAAAACTTTGCAATAGTAGTATTTTGCCTAGAAATATTAAATAAAATTAGAAGTCAACAAAATATTCCGAGACATATAGAGAGTTGAACAAAATATTATGCACAAGCTATGCAAAAAGAGAGAACTATTTTAAATATTGAATTCAAAAAATAAATTTGTTATTTAGAATTCTTCAAAAGAATGCTCGTCTACACAATCGAGAATGCTTCTTCCACATTCATTACTTTTCTTTTGTTTAATTGCAAAGAATTATATTTTTTTATAAAATTTCATTACAACTTATCCTGAAACAAATTAAAAAAATTATGGTAAATGATACTTCAAAAGGCAGCAACTCTAGAATTAAATATACAAAATAAATTATACCATTCTCGAATTTGATTTGCTTCTGGTTCATTTGGATTTTTCTCGATTATAGTGTCGTTTATTGATGCGAGAGAGAATCTATGTTAATTTTTTTTAAATAAACAAATAATATAATAAATAGCATTATTAAATTTTATTGCATAGAACTATCTCCAAAGTTTAAGGTTTTTATAGATGTAATTGTAATAATTGACACGTTAGATGATCATTCTTTCAGAACTTTTTCTTCCTTGATCGCTAGTTCTCCCCATAATGTAAGTAAAATTGGTTTGACCTTAAATTTAAAAAAAAACATATGAGTTCCAAAACAATTTCATAAATTATTATACAATTTAAATAATCGATATTACCTAAATCCTACAACTGTAAGATTTTGTTTCTCTACATTACCATATTTTGAGTCTACATTCGCTACATCTCCTGCATTAATTAATGCTGAACAAATATTTGTATTTCATTGTAATTAGTATTTCATATCCTATTCAGTAATATCCAATTTGATATAAACAATAAAAAAAATGAGCAACATAATTTTTTATCTTTAAAGCCAGTGGAAGATGTAATTTGAAATTCATCTGCAGTTGCAAATTTGTACTTTATCAATGATGAAATATTTCTCAACTTCATCTACAATACTTCTCAACTTCAAAATGATGTCGAATTTATCGTGCATTGGATTATATCTTTTGTCTATATTTTTCAATATTTCATTATAAATTAACTAAGTTTTATGCTCGTCAAGTGTATGTTGGAACACTTCCACCCTTCATTAAACATTATTCAGCAATCTAGTTCCCTACAAAAGATAAAAATTGGGTAGTATTTTATTTCCTGCGGTTGCGAATGGATTTGGTGCGAACTGGTGTGTGAACGCATGTTGTCGCTATCCCCAGTAGCGGCAGGATAGATGCTGCTAGTGGGAATAGCTACATCGAATGAACTATTGCTGCTAATGGAAATAGCAACAGTATGCGTTCGCACGTCAGTTCGTACCCAAAGTCGTTTGCATCCGAAGCTGGCATATATATATATATAGAGAGAGAGAGAGAGAGAGAGAGAGAGAGAGAGCAATGCTCCATTGCAAACGGGCATCGTGCAAACGGGTCGTGCAAACAACGCCCGTGACCGTTGGATCAGATCGATCAAGATCCAGCGACCATGATCGCCCCCGCCCGTTGAATGAACCTAGGTCGTTGTTCCAAACAACGACCTACGTTGTTTGAAACAGCGGCATTTTATAGCATAGACTGTTGTTTGGAAACAACGGTCTAGGTTATAAAATGTCGTTGTTTCAAACAACTCGTTGAATGAACCGAGGCCGTTGTTCCAAACAACGACTTAGGTTGTTGAAACAATGGCCTTTTATAGCCTAGGTCATTGTTGGGAACGACGACCTATGTTATAAAAGGCCGTTGTTTCAAACAACGGCCTAGGTTTGTACTTTTTATAACCTAGGCCATTGTTTCCAAACAACGACCTAGGTTCAAATTTGGGAGTGAGTGAGATAGCGAATGAGGCGAAGAGTTATTTGAATCGAAATTCCCAAATTACCCTGCACAACTTAGGAGAGATGGGGATGATGGGCGGGCTCGATCACGGCCAACTTGATCCAATGGTCAGCAATTTCGTTTGTACAGGTCTGTGCAAACAGACTCGTTTGCAATGGAGCATTGCTTATATATATATGTATATAGTCAACTTCCGTTGTGCGCTAGCCATGGTGTGCACTCGGCCTTCGTGTCAACGATCTGAACCGTTCACATTGATCTACACGTCTAAATTATTATAAATATGTAAAATCATGTCATTTGAAATTTATTTGCCCAAGCATTGAAGTGTTATAAAATTGTATGACTGAATATCGTTTCCCTTTTTATAATGACATGATGGATAGGCAAATGAGTTTCAAAATGACTCGATTTTATATATTTAGACTAATTTAAACGTGTAGATCAATGTGAACGGTTTGGATCGTCGATACGAATGCCCAAAGGCCGTGTGCACACCATGGCTAGTGCACAATGGAAGATTTGTATATATATATATATATATATATATCAATGCACCATTACAAACAGGTCTGTTTGCATAAACTCGTTGCAAACGGCATTTCTGGCAATTGGATTAAGTTCATCTTGATCCAATGGCTGTGATCTCCCCCACCCATCTCCTTCTCTTCACTTAAGTGAGGAGAGGGGTATTTGAGGGTTTTCACTCCCAAATAACTCTTCGCCTCATTCGCTCTCTCATTCACTATTTTTTTGAACAAACCGTAGCCATTGTTTCAAACAACGACTTTTTATAACTTGGGCCGTTGTTCGAAACAACGGCATAGGTTATGAAAAGTCGTTGTTTGAAACAACGACATTTAAAAACTTATCTTTTTTAGCGAACTTAGGCTGTTGTTTCAAACAACGACTTTTCATAACCTAGGTTGTCCCTAGGTTCGTTGATAAAGACAATGAGTGGGAAAGAGAATGAGGTGAAGAGTTATTTGGGATGAAATTCCCAAATTACCCTCTCACAACTTAAGTGAGAGATGGGGATGATGGGCGGGCTTGATCATGGCCGTTGGATCTTGATCGATTTGATCCAATGACCAGAAATGCCGTTTGCAACGGGTCTATGCAAACATACTCGTTTGCAATGGAACATTGATTATATATATATATATATATATATATATATATATATATATATATATATATATAAGGGGATGATGGGCGGGCTCGATCATCGCCGTTGGATCTTGATCGATTTGATCCAACGGCCAGAAATGCCGTTTGCAACAGGTCTGTGCAAACTCGTTTGAAATAGAGCATTGCTTATATATATATATATATATATATATATCACACCATAATATTTCGTAACCAAAACTTTGATAGTCCACAATTGTTGATTTTCTTTCAAGGAATTGATAGAGGAGTATTCATTGTGGGAATTGTCCATTGATATAAACAATGTGCAAAAGAATAATAATTATTCATAAGTTAGATTTTATCGAATAAAATTTATTAATAAATCATTAGTTGAAGTTTCAGTTTTAGTATGATCAGAAATCACATGAATAAAACATCAATAATCTAATGTAGAAAGTGCTACCATATTTTATCAATTTGTAATGGTTCGTCTAATCCTAAAATATAATATATAAAAATTTAGAATTTCTCGATAAGTACGATATCTTATTCTACTATAAATAATCCAAAATTTCAGAACCAATTTAATGATGATGAATATAAGTTGTCGAAAAACAATAATAATTGTAATCAAATTGAGAGATGGGTTTAAAAAGAAAATAATTAAACTTTAAACAAGGGTAAACTATTTTGTGCAAATCTTTTTTTCCTCTTCATCTATGAATTTTGGTTGAAAATTGTTTTTAAAGTTTACAAGTATATATAGGCTCATATAAAAAATTACATTATAAATTAAAAGAATCATGATTATTTGATTATAAATTTTTTTAAAAAAAACATTGCCAAATCTTTTTTAATTGGAGTGTATTACCATAAAATGTATTGCCAAATTTTTATAAGTATAGTCTATTGCCATTTTTTAAAAAAGAAATAAAACAATTTACAAATATATTTTTTTCTGTATACTTTAGTGTCAAATAGGGTATTGCATTCTAAATTGAAATGCATAATATTAACACATTTTTTTACTAATAATAACCTATTTACAACTGCTGCTATTGTCGAAAATAAATACATAGAAATGCTTATGCAGGATGAATTGCTGTGAGGATAGTTGAATTGTAGTCAATTAGATATATTACAATTATTTGAAACAAAGACACGGTACATAGATGATTCATCCACATTATAAGTATTCCTGTGCAATTAATTGGAAGTTTTATACACCTACAATTGGTGAATCCTCTGTGAGCTTAAAAAACTCGAGAGAAAAAATTATCTGCAGATATCTACAGTTTGGTTGATAGCTGCTCCTATTAACAAAAGGTGCGAACAATCTCATTCTACTTGCACGACATTGCTTCATCAAATTAATAACCCTAAACACATCCAGCATTCACAAAATACGCGAGAAGTACCCACAATTTTAGCTTTTAAATTAGTTGTAAAACATATCATCAAAATCATCAAATCTATCTACAAGAGAACAAAAACAATTGTCACTCTGCATATGCTGCACTTCTCTGATCTGATATTAGATCGTTGTTCCAATTGAACAATCGTGCCAGCTGTGACAGATATCCTAATAGGCTTGCCATTATCTAACCAGGAACATCACACCGCGAGGAAAGACAAAAGGATATCCTAACCAGGAACATTTAGAGACAAAGCTAAATGATTGGCCAATTCAACCACTGCAATTGAGGAAAGACAAAAGGATTATACTTGAGTGAGAACTCTTGGCAATGAACTACAAACTGATCTTTAGAACCATGAATCTATAGTTAGCAAGATAATCAAAGTAAGTGATATATTATGTACAAGCATATATAGCACATAATAAATGTTGGTGTCACCCAGATCTATCCAAATTCAAAACTTGACACATAATATACAACGATGCCCATACAAAGGTTGTGCATTTTACAAGTGATACAATTTGTATACCACCTTGGATTGTTGGAATCTTGTAAAGCAAACTCATCACCAGATTTATTCTAAGAACAAATAAATACAACTCAAGTTTTAGATGTCCAATTTACACTGTATAATAACATGAAGAAGGAATAAGAAACAACGAATGAATGTTACAAAATATGCCAGAAAAAAAAAGCAGCATCCATATAACCAATGAGCATACAAGATCAATGACATAGATGTAACACAGAGTGCTCTGCCCACCGATGGCATAAACATGGGAGTTGTATACTTTTGGGGTTACTGAAAATTATGTTAACAATAGGATTAAATTCATGCTCATAATTCAGTAAAAAAGCTATATTGCCTGTCTGACTATCTCATCACATCATTGCACTAAATTTCTGAGTGTCGCATGACGCATGAACATGTTGTAGTAGAATATTTGCAATTTGGAATCATGGAATCATGGAATCGGGTCATGTCTCTTACAGACCAGGGAGTGATATGGTGTAGTATATAGTAATTTAGGCCACTGAAATGGTCGACACAGAACCACACCTTTTCCTCACTAAGAAGGATAGATTATAGAACCTCTCTCTGCAGATTTTGCAATCATTCTGCCCAGTTCAGTTCTTTGTAGATCGATGGAGAGACAAGTATAGGGTACTATTGTAGAGAGGACCTTACCATCATAGTACATTAAACCTTCATCTCGCACTTTACTTTTGATTGAGGCATAAATCAACTTCACACAACTAAACAATCACTACCCGAACCCACATGGATATAATTCAAAGAAATAGAATACATAGAATACAAAAATCCATGACTAAAAATAGTTCTGTAGAAGGAAAAATAAATTACCAGAGTTGAGGGAATAAAGAGGGCGATGTCGATGATGGCTGCGAGATCGAAGAGATAAAGAGGACAGCGGTGTGGGCTGTTGGGAGTGATGATTGCGGCATCGACGATGACTTTGAAATCAAAGAGAGAAAGAGGGCAGCGTCAATGATGGCTGTGAGATCAAAGAGAGACATAGGGCGGTGACATGGCCCGTTGGCTGTTGGAGTGATGATTTCGGCGTCGATAATGGCTACGAGATCAAAGAGAGAAGGGCGGCGGCGTGGGATGCGAGAGAGAAACAGAAGCTGATCTGTTTTTCTATTTTTCTTCAGTAGTATATTATCATATTTAATGAATGGTTGAGATCACTCTGATGCTAATTAAATCAATGGATGAGATTCTCTCTGTATATATTCACTTTTTCTTATTTTAATGGCTTAGATCACTCCGATGTTATTAAACTTAATGGTTGAGATCGTCTATGGACAGATTTATTGTGATTTTTATAATAGAAATAGATATATATCCTTTCCCTCTTTTCTTCCTCTGAAATTGATGATAACTTCAACAAAGATTTGATTTCTATCCTTTTTGTCTGCTCAAAATAATTTAGGAACACGGTAAATCTATAATTAACAAAAGTTCAGATATCTTAATGATTAGAACAATGAATGCATATTGAGAACTTATTATCAGGAGGATAGAATCATGAAGGTATATAGAAATTACCAAGTTTCCTTATTTTATTATAAAGATCTTTATGTCTAAACTAGTTTTAGTGTTCCTTAGGACTTGCATTAGCATAGTGGATTTTAGCACTTCTCCATGGTTATTTATCATTATATGCTATAAGCTTTTCTATATTAACCTAATATAGATGCTTAGTACGATAATTATTTGCATATGTGACAATATACTTTATGACACATAATATGATAAATATGCGAACAATACATCTACCAGTTTGACAGTTAATGTAAGTGAGAAATGTCCATATTGTAGAAAACATTGCCATTATGTATGAGATCATCTCAATTTAGAATGAGGCACTATGGTGTGGTCGGAGGTTGTTAAATCAAAGTCTATGCTAAAGTTAGTGATGGCAGTCATTGGTATTGTGCCGGTGATGCAAATTATGGACTGATAAGTAATAAGGCAATGATGCAGAGTATCTATAGTTTGGACTGAACTCACTTTACCAAGAAACAAACTAGTTAATTTTAATTTATTAATTCATCATCTATGTTCAGTCCAAATTCAAATATAGCTATCGTGCATACTTTGCAGTTATTATTGATAATGTGTTCTAAGTTGATTCATTTTGTGATGATATCTGATCGTGTTCATCTTACTCTATAAGGGAGAGGGATGGTTGGGGTGAGAGTGTTAGTCACAATAAATCTGCTTCTGCATTTACTTTTATGTGTGCTCTTTAAAATATTAATCACATTTATGCTTATTGGAACACAGTAAAGAATTGACTCAATTCTCTTTGTCAGGTTGACAAACCCGGTCGTTGTGTCTCCGACAATTGCAGCTGTTGGACTTTCCTTTTTTAGTTATGGTTTTACTCAAGTAGGAACCTGCCTAGAAATTGGTATTCTTCAGATATTGGTGGTGATTGTTTTTTCATTGGTATGGTACATATAACTCCTCTTATGCTTCTTTCAATGACTAAATTTGTGCAGATGTCAGCTTTGTACCTGCAACTATTGTTAATCAGTATGCTTATTTAATTCAATATTGTTTGTTTCATTTACTTAAACTTGTTGTTGCAGTACCTTCGAAAAATTCGGCTATTTGGTCATCGTATATTTTTAATCTATGCAGTAAGTGTGTACTATAAATTCACACGTTACATATCTTATACGAGCAATGTATCATGGGGAATGACAAAGTATTATTAGCTAAAACTGTATTGTCGTCATGATTTTTACAGGTTCCTTTGGGTTTAGCAGTCACATGGGCCGTTGCCTTTCTTCTCACTGAATCTGGAGCCTATAGCTATAAAAGTTGTGATGTCAGTATACCTGCTTCAAATACTGTGTCAGCTTACTGCAGAAAGCATGTGTCAAGGATGAAGCATTGCCGTGTTGATACCTCTCATGCTTTAAAAGCATCTCCATGGTTTAGATTTCCGTATCCATTACAATGGGGAACACCTGCCTTCAACTGGAAAATGTCAGTCGTGATGTGTGCAGTTTCCATCATTGCGTCTGTTGATTCAGTGAGTTTCTTGATCCATCCTTTTGTATTACCTTACTTTGGCACTCTTATATAAGCATGGTTCAAAGCTCAGTAGAGAGTATGGGATGTGCATTTTGGTCTTGGTAGTCGGTATCGGATTTCTCGGAAATATTGCCTCTTTTGTCACTGTGTTGGGATTTTTGGTATCAACTCCTTAAATTGTTCAAAAATTAATTGAAAATTAAAAAAAATGGTTACATATTTGAATCTTAAAACAAACATTCAATATGTAATTGTAATTGTAAAAATATTTTGTAATTGTTTAGGTTAACAGATAGATTGGAAAATATTATTGGATTGATTATAACTGAGTACACTGTCTCCTATATATATAGGAGGGAACCAAATACTAAACAGATACACAACCCGATAAGGGTCTAAATATATAATACAATATGTAACACCCCTTCTCAAACTCATGGTGGGTCGAACAACGTGAGTTTGCCCATCAAGTAACAAAATCTCTGAACAATGTGAGATTTGGTGAAAAAGTATATTGTCCGCTGTGGAGAGATAACAGAATGAAGTAAAATATTCCCTGCTTCAAAGCGCTTACAATAAAGAGGAGTAGCTCCTGTAAGAGTGGCACCCATATCTAATAACAACCAACGAACATGAATAATCTCTCTAATAGTAGTTGCCAATGCTTCTTTGTACTCAGCTTCGGTGGAAGAATATGCAACAACTGTCTATTTCTTGTTTCGCCATGAGTTCAACGAAACACCAAGAAATAGACAGAAACCTATGGTAGATCGTCTGGTGGTAGGATCACCCGCCCAATCTGAATCAGAATATGTACTGAGCTCTAGTTTGGATGTAAAAGGCATGAATAATGAGAGATAGTGCCCCGAAGATATTTGAGGATCCGAAGAAGAGCACCGTAGTGAACTGATGTAGGAACAAAAATAAACTGACTAACAATACTGACTGCATGGCAATATCGGGTCTGGCAGGGTCGGTCCTGAGGTATTTGAGGCCCTGGGCAAAAAAAAAATTGGGCCATTTATAGACGCATGTATTTTTATATATATTAAAAGACTATAATATAACAACGGAGGACATAAAAACAATACCCAGAAAAATAAAGATTACATTTGTTTTGCGTTATGATACCAAATACTCTATTATTTTCATAAGCATAGTGATAACGACTCTTGCACCTACCAAAAAAAATAAACAAATAAAAAATCAATCAATTCTCATCTAAAATGATTTCTTCTTGCATTTCAAGAAGCAAAATCATCAATTATATGTTCAACCTTAATATTTTTCAACATATTTTATTTCAGTACTCAAAATTGCAATCCATTTAACCGATCTTGAGTCAGTTGTTCGCAAATAAGATTTTAATAATTTTAAAGGATGAGGAAAAATGAATCCTCACAGGAGAGGAGAGGTCCCTGCTGAGGCGTCTTTAAGCATTCAGGAAAGGGGGGAATTTGTTGTACTGCAAACTATTGTAGTACAAAACTACAAATGTTGTACTACTCTGCATCACGCAAGAAAAACTGTTCATACCTCAAGGGAAAAACTCGAATGATGCTGATCGTTCAAAAACCCTAATGGAAATGAATTCATACACAGAATATTCCTATCTCTGCAAGGAAAGAATAACTGAATTAGCAGTAGATGAAAATTTCTGTTAGATATTAACACGAATAGAATAGCCTAACAATTCAAGGACTAACAAATTTAAGGATCAGTTATAGTTATAGTTCATAACTTCATAAGAGCCTCATTGGAAAAATAAGTTAAAATTGTTCTAAATTTCTAATACTAACATAAGTTGATAGTACTTCATAGTTCAGATTCTCATAAGTCAACATTTGGAAATTATGAAGAAAAAAACTCTGTAAAAGAAACAAACGAAAATTCTCAACTGACAATTTGAAGAAGATCTGAATTTGCCGGAAGGGGAGAGAGGGAGTGAGTGAGAATTTGAAGAAGATGAAGAGGCTGGATAAATTTTTTTTTGTGAAGAAGTTGAAGTGACACTGGAAGAGAGAGAGATTACTAAATTGTGCCATCCCCTAAAATTTAATTACAAACCCATTAATCCATTATATTAATTATAAGACCATTAATCCATTACACTTAAAAAATTTTGGGCCCCTCCCCTGAAGTGGACCTAGGGTGGTCGCCCAGCCGACCCTGGGGTCTGGTCATGCATAAGTAGACAAGTTGTCCAACAATCCGCATGTATCTAGTGGAGTTGGGAAGGAGCTCACGACGAAGCTCTAAGGGAGTATCAGCTGATCAATTGTCAGAAAGATATGCCGCGGAGATAATATCTGATGTGTATTTCTCTTGAAAAATAAGTATCCCCGAGATCCATGGGCAATCTCTAGACCTAGAAAGTAGCATTATCTGCTAAGATCTTTCATATGGAACTGCCGGTGAAGGTATGTCTTGGTGGATGCAATGCCTACGGAATCATCCCTAGTAATAATCATATCAACATATAATAATAGACCCTTTCCTGTGGTGATGACCGCATAAATATAGAGTGGTCATGTAAACTCTGACTGAAACTAGTCTGGGTGATGACACTGCGAAAACACTCAAATCAGGTTCGAGGGGCCTGTTTCAGACCATAGCTCGACGCAGACGGCAAACATGACGAATAGTGGTAATGTCAAGAGGAGGATGCATGTAAACAACCTCAGAGAAGATACTATGAAGAAAGGCATTCTTCACGTCCATCTGGTATAACGACCACTGATAAATGATGGCAACGACAAAGAAAGTGCGAACTGTAGTCATCTGTGCAGCCGGGTTAAAAGTCTCACCATAATTAATGCCATGCTCCTGAGTAAATCCTCGGGCAACTAGATAAGCCTTGTGCTGCTCAATGGAGCCATCAGGTCGATATTTGACCTTGAAGATCCACTTGCAACTAGGGGTGTAAAATGAACATGAAGGTACGTCGTCCGTCCGAGTCCGGCCCGAGAAATGACCAGACCATGGATCGTCTGAATTGTTATACGAACTGAACTTGAACAAATTATTAGGTCCGATGCTTACCAGGTTCGGTTCGTCCGAACAAACATAGCCTTCTGCTTTTATAATGAATCAATCCCAGATTATAAAAATTTTGTCCGACCTGGACCGAGCTGGACATAAGCCCGTCCGAGTAGAATTTCGGTTCGAGCTTGAACATATGGCTGCCCGGTCCCGTCTGGTTCGATTTACAGCACTACTTGCAGCTAACAGGCTGGACGCTCACAGACAGTGGAACAACATTCCAAGTGTCAGTCTGATCAAATACACCGAATTGCTTTGCAATAGCTTCCCGCCACTTGGAATATTGAATAGCTTCATGATAGATTCTGGGCTCACGTGTGGAGTGTATATCAGTGAGATACGTATACAACTGTGGTGAGTAGGAGGCTAGGGTGGTAAAACCAAATCGGTCAGAAGGACCGGTGGCATCAGTTGTGTAACGTTCTAGTGGGATGCTCGAGGTAGAACATGTAGACTGACGGACAGGGGACAAATGGACAGTGTGTGGGGGTGAGATAGGTAGTGTGTGCGCATGCAGTTGTGGGGATGCAGGTGGTGAGGGTGCATGATGTTGTAGGAATGCAGGTGGTGAGGGTGCATGATGTTGTGGGAATGCAGGTGGTGTCTCTTTAGGAGGAATAATAGGTGGAACGTCAGTCTGAGATGGGAAAGGAGCCAAATGAGTGAGATCAAATGGAATGCGTGAAGGTATGGCCGGGGAGATAGACCCAACAACTGTGGAGTCGAGAAAATTAGCATCCTCAGGAGAGGTCAAGTAGTAGGGAGTCTTCCATAAAGGAGACATGTTGGAAAATACAAATACGATTTGTCACAGGATCAAAACAACAATATCTTTTATGCTCTGGACTGAGACCTAGGTAAATGCACTTAGCAGCTCAGGGAGTGAGCTTCATCGCTCAGTGGGAGGAAGGACATAACAAGTGCACCCAAAAGTACGGAGCATATTGTAGTCCAGTGGTGAGTGATGAAGAGCCTCATAAGGTGTTGTGCCAGATAAGGCAGACGAGGGAGTGATGTTAATGAGACAGACAGACGTCATGACAGCTGCAGCCCAGAAAGACCGAGGAATAGAAGAGGACAGTAGAAGAACGCGAGCCGTAGGGGTGGCCGACCATACCGAAATGAGTCAACCGACCGGTTTTCCAACCGAACCAATCGATTCGGTACCAAGAAATTCGGTTACCAAAAGTATGGTACGGTACAACCGTACCGAGTTCTAAAATCCGGTTCGGTTTCGGTATGAATATGGTTCAGTCGGTATTTTACCGTACCGTACCGAATAAACTCTCCATCTTCCCCAAAATCTGCTAATATGTATATGTATGACCCAACACAAATAGCAGAACGGTATTTTTTTAGTTAAACAAAACCACATGCAACTAAGAGCATCCACAGTCGTTTGCTATATTTGCCAATTTGCCATTTTTTGAGAAACATGACGCTGCTGTCATTTGCTATTTTGCCATATTTTGGCAAAATCGCTACAATCGCTTCTCATTTTTTAGAAACGAAATTGCGATTCTTAAATTATAAGAGACGGGACGACATTTCTCGTCCCCATTTTTTTTATTTTAATAACGTCGGACGATACAACATGTATCGTCCCATATATATATATTTACTAGATCGAACGGTCAGATTCGTTGGAAAAAAAAGAAAAAATTCTCGGACGGGACATGTCCCGTCCTTGATTTGAGGAGGGATTAGTCAGTAGGTTTAGTTGGTTTTTAATTAGGTTTAGGTATTATTATATTATTTATTTTATTCAATTAACATATTTTAATAGTTAATCAGTAATTAATTAAATAAAAAAAAACCAACGGACGAAACCTCATGCCTCGTCTTTTTAAAAAATATAGCAAACGACCACTACAGAGGATTTCGCTATTTGCTTTTACTGTACCTCCTATTTTGTAAAAAATGAGAAACACCATTGTGGATGCTCTAATTAACTTTTCATTAATATGAATGCCCAGTTCTTCATTTAAAGCTGTTATCACTTGTTATTTTCTACTAGTATGAATTCAAAAGCACTATTTATGATTGACCATTTCGTGCGTGTTGATGTTTTCCGAGGGATAAGGTATGTGCTAAAAATCAACTTTAACATTGAATTAAATCTTAATTCTACTTGACTATTAACAATTAAAATCCAATTTCAGTATTTTTTTGAAATCACAAGAAACCACTAATGCTTTACTTACCCGTTAGGCAGTACAAATTTTCAACTCCCACTATTGAATCATAACATGAAATTGATATTAATAATTATTGGTACTAGTAGAAAATAACAAGTACTGATATTTGCCACCCTAATTTTTATTGGTACTGATATTTGCTAAGGTATTTGTTGGGTCATATTTGGTATAACACCAATACCGAACCGTACCAACCGAAGTAGTCGGCATACCGAAGTTTCGGTATATCGAACTTTTTGGTTGGTAACGGTTTGCATATTTTCCAGTGTTCTAAATGGCGTTCGCCTCGGATGCCTAGGCGGCGCCTAGGCGCTCAAATGGAGGAGAACGAACCGCCTTTGCATTAGGCGGTGGTCTAGGCGGTTAGAGGCGATTAAGCGTCCGTCTTGTTGAGTAGCATCCGTCTTGTTGAGTAGGCATCCGCCTATGTCCAATGCTCAGGCGTTTTTTATTTTTTAAAATTTTAAATACTATAAAATAACACAAAAAAAAGAGAACTATTATTAATCTATTAATTTGTTGTATAATATGTATGGATCTTTAATAGTAGTGGATTTTTTTAAATTTTTTTTTTGTATTATTGGTGATGGATTGCACATATTACACCTATTAAACATATTAAAATAGCACATGTTACACATATTACACATATTGGCATATTGCACATATTACAATTGAACAATTATTTTTTTTAATTGCACGAGGAAGCTTTTTTTATGCGTAAACACTTTTTAAGTACACATTACACAAGAATATGATGAATATTTGCAATTGGATTGCATGATTATACTTACGATTAAAGAATAGGGGCTGAAATTAACTAAATCCGTAAAATAAATTCAACCGCCTAGGCGCTGCCTAGGCACCGCCTAGGCACCCTAGGCGCTAGGCACCCCTTGACCGAACCGCCACCGCCTAACGCCGTTTACAACCTTGATATTTTCAAACCGAACAAGTTTGGTATGGTAATGGTACAATGTCAAAAAGTCTGGTATCGTACCGAGCCCACCCCCAGCGATTCGTCCCAAGGATGTGACGATGTTTGCGTTCAGCTATACCATTCTGCTCGTGTGTGAGGGCATGATTGCCGAAAGAGTGTGCCATGAGATTGAAGGATCGACCTCATAACAGCGGAAGTGTACTCACGAGCACCGTTTGAGCGAAAGGTTTTAATATACACACCAAACTGAATGTGAACCGTGTTTGTAAAGAACTGGTAAATGTCAGGTATCTCAGAGCATTGACGCATAAGAAACACTCATGTATATCTAGTAAAGTTATCGATAAAACTAACATAATAGAGATAACCTTTGTGAGAAGGTACAAGAGAGGGTCCCCATATGTCAGAATGAACAAGTTGAAAATGAAGGGTGGTTGGAGAAGTGCTTTTGTTATTAAATGGGAGTGCTATGTGTTTGGCCAAATGATAACTCTGACAATCAGACAAATGTGTAAACGAAAGAGGCCCAAGGACACCACTACGGGCTAAAGTCTTGAGTCGAAACTTCCTAACATGACCTAAACATTTGTGCCACAGATCAGCATCAGATGATACAACACCAACAAAATTAGGATGAGATTTGTGTCTATAGAAAATCTGGCGATATAAATGACTGTCGACTAGTACGTCCAAACTCCTGACCAATGTGTGAATCTGTAATAGAATAACCTAAGGAATTAAATGTAACGACAAGACCACTATCGCACAACGCACTAATGGAAATAAGGTTTATGGATAAATGAGGAGCATAAAGAACATAAGGCAATGTGAGATTGGAAGAGCTAGTAGACCCCGAGTGTAGTGAGAAGTTGTGAGCCATCGGCTGTGTGAAGGGATGGAATGAGAGGAAAGTGCAGTGTTGGTGGTGAGCAGTGTATAATTACTAGTAAGATGATGTGATGCACCATAATTCAAAATTGAGGAAGAATTCATACCAGAAGTAACAGAGAATGTAGGGGCAGAGGGGCCAGAAGTGACAGACTGACCAAAGAGCTGGAGTTCCAGCTGAGCGATGCGATGCTGACAGTTGGCCCAATTAGCAGGAGATGGCAAGACCGGAGTAACGGTCACAGCCGAAGATGTAAAAGAAGTACTGCGAGGAGAAATGAGACTGGTGGCGCCGTGGCATGGATCGAAATGAGGACAAAGATGTGGCTGGTGTCGGGATCGGGATAGGGAGTTGGATGGTGCTACCGATGTCGGAAGAATGGGTGGACAGTGATGCCGGGAGGAGGCCGAAATCAGGATGATGGCGGTGCTGCTGCTGTCTGAATCGGGATGGGGATTGAGATGTGAGGAGGAAGATGTAAAATAGCAGTTTATTCTCAAACAAGGGCGTTAAGCAACAACACGTGTCAGGAACTATGAATTCTCGATAGGCTCAGTCAGAGCAAGATCTGTGCTCGATCCGGATAGATGCATCTGTTCCTAGAAGTCTGGCTTCCACAGACTACAATACAAAAAAACCTGTCGTAAACCATGTTGCTGCTAGACCTTATCGAGAGACTATACTGGAAAAGCGCGTATCACTTCTTTTTGTCCCAGAAGGTGAAACCTTCTCAATCCTCTCATTTCAACGCCGCCGCCGACTCCATTAGTTGGAAAGTGGTGAAGATAGAAAGATACTGGTGAAACTGGGGTTCCATTGGAGAAATACTAGTACCTGCAAAAGTTTGTGTGTGGATATTTGGATATTTTATTTTTTGGGACTAACGACGGCGACGACAACGATCGGCGGCGGCGGCAGCAGCAGAAGTAGGTATTCGGGTTTCGGGTTAATGTGGGTTGGGTAGGGTTTGGAAAAAGAGATTCGGGTTTGAATTGAATTTGGGTTTGGATTCTGATGTCGTGTTTCGGGTTTTGTGTGTAAGTGGGCCGGGTCGGGTAGGGGATAATATGGGTTTGTTTTGGGGTTTGTGGGTATTTGGTAAAAGATGAGAATACGAGATTAGATGGGGGGTGGGGTGATGGTGGCAGCTAGGGTTTCGGGCGTGAGTGGAGGTGGGAAGGTGGCTAGGGTTTCGGGTAGGAAGACGCCGAGATGTGGGGGTACGGGAGTGGGGGTATCGGGAGGTGTGAAGGTGTCGGGATGTAGGGGTGGTGGGTAGCAGCGGTGGTGGTGTTGGGTTGCACCGGGATGAAGAGCGCTGGGGTTTGCAGTGGCGGGACAGTTGCCGGAGTATTACGATGCCGGTTGAGGAGAGAGAAGGTGAAGGTGGATTTCTTGAAGATGGGCTCGAGTGTTGTGTTGTCGGGGATAGTTGCCGGAGTATTTCGACGGCGGGGAGTTCGACGTCAGGAAGGGAGGATTTTGGAGTTGCCGCTATCGGGGATAGTTGCCAACGTTGTTGTTGTTGTTGGTAGTCGCCAGAGTTGATGTTGCCGGAGTGGAGAAGAGAAGAATTTGTGTAATTGGGGTTAGGGATTAGTGAGGAAGAAAGAAATTTAGGATTAGTGCTCTGATACCATATTAAGGTTAACAGAGAGATTGGAAAAGATTATTGGATTGGTTATAACTGAGTACAATGTTTCCTATATATGTAGGAGAGAACCAAATACTAAACAGATATACAACCCGATATGGGACTAAATTTATAATACAATATCTAACAGTAATAACTTTTTTCTTTTATTGTCACTTTCATATACAAAATATCCTTGAATTTTACATCATATAATATACTTAAAATTTTTAGCTACAAAAGATATAATATAATAACTTATTGTCACTTTCATATACAAAATATCCTTGAATTTTACATCATATAATATACTTAAATTTTTTAGCTACAAAAGATATAATATAATAACTTATCCTATATATGCTTTGACTATCTTCCCTTATGCACTCAATCAATCGTGTTCTGCACCGTCTCATACCTACCCATAGGCAGTAGGGCCAAAGAAATGTTCTCTAGTCTTCGGTTTCAATTGTTTAATTTTGTCTTGCTTATCTTTCCTTGTCAACTTAATACCGAGTTTTTTGGCAAACATCATATCGCGTAAGGAAGAGACTGTGGCAACAGAGATTCTCATCTTGGGCTGAGCCCGAGATTTGATACTATGTCTGTAAGGTTTACTTTACAGTCTTTACTGTGTATGAAGTAAAAATGTGTTCAGGTTGCAATTTGGTATTTTCCCCTTCACCTCAATTGTTAACTTCTTCACAACACTCGAATCACCATCCCCTTTTACCTTAAATTTTGAACATTACTATAAATTTCAGTATAAAATATAAATGAAAAAAAATCAATATAAACAATGTGTTAACTTTCCTAAGGCTGTAGCTTTCTAAAATCAACCTCTGCCTCTGCACTTGCCTATAATGTTAATCTTTTCATGTGGACTGGTAGTGTTAGATTCTTTAATTTGATGCGAGTAGCCAGACTGCCAGAGGCTAAAAAGTAACTAGTTAAACCGTATATCAATCTTCATCTAACTTGTGAGTTATACCTAGCAGTTGTGAGGATCAATAATTCTTATTTCTTAGCACAAAAAAGATGAAAGAACTGATATACACCCTACCCATATTCTTAGGTGAAATTGAACTTTATATCCATCAATGCAAGTTCAGACTGCTAACTCTTTAAGGTAAAACTGCTTTAGAAGATTTTTTTTGGAACAAGGTCGTAGCCACACACTTTTTTCCCATAAAGGGAAATTACTGTTTTGGCACGTGAATCCCAAATTAATTTAATCTGTTATTTATCACAAAATATGGTATCACTTACACGTGTCTTCTGAACTTCCATGGTGTGAAATTCTAAAAATACAACCTCCACAAGTATTCTCATCAATTAAAACCTTTTCATTCTGCCATACATGTTGCCATCAATTAGAGTTTAGATTTGGAAGTTCTAGTAATAGCGGCCCCTATTATTAGAAAGCATGGGCATATGTACAACGTATGTAGACACTCACATGTCACACACCCTTCTCCCTTCATATATACTAGTATTATACACGTGCACACGTGCACGTGGAAAAAATTGAAGGGATGATGAGAAAGGATAAAAAGAAAACAATTTCCAAACTGATCCACTTTCGAAAATATTGACCAAATGAGAAGGATAAAAAAATAATTACCAAACTGATCTACTTTTGAAAATATTTACCAAACTGGTCCACTTCCGAAAATATTTACCAAAGTGAGTCATTTTGCCAACACGTGCGCTGCACGTGTTGGCTTCAAAATGACAGCCGGTGACCACTAAGGCCTTCTCCCATTATAATATTAGAGATATACATTAAAACCTCTATAGGAATAATCTCTATGTAGTCATAAAAAATTCTGGTCTCAACTTGGGCCAGTTATAAGAATAAATTCCACATTGAAATAAATTATAATTTTTTTAGGTCTCGTCTTATGGAACTTGCTTCCACATAGTAATAATTATCTGTATATTGCAAAAAATATTTGTTATGTTACATTAAAGGTGTAAGATGAAATAAAATCTTTATGCAAAATTTTAGACTTTTAAGATGACCTTACATATTCCCAACACTACATGGATACATGTACTAGTTTTTTGAAACTATATCTATCTCTTTTACCAATGTCTATACTTTGGATTTGACATGTTATATTAATTAATTATTACTGTTGTGCATATTTTACCCCAATACTATTTGCACTAAGGATAACTAAGTCAACAATAATTTTTGTAACTACACATCTATTAAGTTATAACCTCCTTATAGTAACAAAATTTGTTTGGTCCCAACATTATGACTGGAGAGGTTTTACTCTCTCTCTCTATCTATATATATATAATAATAATAATAATAAAAAAAACACAAAGAAAGCTATCAAGTGACTCTTATTTAATCCCCCCAAAATCAAAGGCCTAGATCTAACCTCACAAAACACATCCCCCTCAAAGTTTCTCCCTAAAACTCAAATTCAAATCTCCCCCAAAACAACTCGTTTATTTATTTAATTCTCTCTCTCTCTCTCTCTCTCTATATATATATATATATATATACACACACTTATGGAAACATGGACTTTTATATCCCAATGTATAATTATTGTCAACATATACTAATGAAAACATGGACTTTTATTTACAGCTAATTATTGTCATACTATTCAAACTTGAGTTATATAATCGTTTATTTGCTGTTTACAAGGCGTTTCATATGCTGTATTGTTCTGAAGACGTGCCGTAGGCACGTGTCCACGGGCAAATCTAGTATATATATATATATATAGAGAGAGAGAGAGAGAGAGAGAGAGAGAGATGAGCTGGGCTAAGGTACTACCCTCGTTTAGTAATAATTATCTGTATATTGCAAAAAATATTTGTTATGTTACATTAAAGGTGTAAGATGAAATAAAATCTTTATGCAAAATTTTAGACTTTTAAGATGACCTTACATATTCCCAACACTACATGGATACATGTATTAGTTTTTTGAAACTATATCTATCTCTTTTACCAATGTCTATACTTTGGATTTGACATGTTATATTAATTAATTATTATTGTTGTGCATATTTTACCTCTATACTATTTGCACTAAGGATAACCAAGTCAAAACAGTAATTTTTGTAACTACACATCTATTAAGGTATAACTTCCTTATAGTAACAAAATTTGTTTGGTCCCAACATTATGACTATAAAGAGGTAATTAATTATTATTGTTGTGCATATTTTACCTCTATACTATTTGCACTAAGGATAACCAAGTCAAAACAGTAATTTTTGTAACTACACATCTATTAAGGTATAACCTCCTTATAGTAACAAAATTTGTTTGGTCCCAACATTATGACTATAAAGAGGTTTTACTATATATATATATATATATATAGAGAGAGAGAGAGAGAGAGAGAGAGAGATACTATCTTTCTCTCTCTCTATATATATAGAGAGAGAGAGAGAAAGAGATATGAGCTGGGCTAAGGTACTACCCTCATTTTTTTTCAACGTCATATTTAAAAATAGACAATCTAAAATGAAAATCGCCTATGTCGGATGTGATTTATAGTCAAAAGTATGTAGGAGCAAAATTTTATATAATTTAGACAACTTTTCAATATGCATCTTGCAACGACTTAATCAATATTTTAGAAAAAAGTCTAAAATTAGACAATTCTACGGTTGCATAATGTAACAACAACAACAACAACAAAGCTTTTTTCCGAATTAGTTTTGATTGACTACATGCTAGGTAGCATAGGTACTTCCAAACGCCTAACGTACCCATGTAGGGTGCGTATCGGGGGCCGATACTCCTTGGGTACTCCCGGGTGTGTACTCAAAGAGTATCCAATTTTTTAATATATTTTTATAACTTTTGGATTTTGACACAATTATGTTTAAATAAATGTTTGGGGCTTAGAGTAATTTCAAAAACATAGAAGTTTTATGTTAGGGAAATATTCCTTTGCAAACACTACTATAGTGTTTGCAAACGTGCAAACCACTTAACCCGTCATTGGCAACGACGGGTTAGGCAGCCCGTCGTTGCCAATGACGGGTTAAGTGATTTGCACGTTTGCAAACCTACAGTAGCGTTTGCAACCTAACCCGTCGTTGCCAATGACGGGTTAAGTGATTTGCACGTTTGCAAACCTACAGTAGCGTTTGCAATGAAAGATTTCTCTTTATGTTATGCTCGAACACAAAACAAGTATACTCAATGTTTTGGTTGTTAGATTATCAATTTTTCTCTCCAAAAAGCTCATAATTATAATGTGTTCTTATAATTATATATAAATGATTCAAATATTTGCATTTTAAACAAAATTAATATCTATTTATTTATATATATAATATAAAGTATATTATATTTATTGTACCCACAAACGCATTTGTATCCTACTTTTTTGGAAAATCACGTATCCCCATACCCGTATCTATTGGTTACATGAATCATGGTTTTCCATTATGCTCGGTTTAGCGCAATATCTTTTGTAAGGCCACATGCTATCATATATTTTCTCACCGTTGTCACCCAAGTAAGTTTAAGTCTTCCCCTCCCACTAACTCTACACTCAATACTTATTAAATCACTCTTTCTAACTGTGACACTATTAGGTTTACGTGTTACATTTTTTATTACAAAATTGTTTGTAGTAAATGAAATTTGATTTAACAGAGAAGAAGAAAACCAACAAATAAAAATAAAAAGAAATGAAATAACAAAATTATAAAATCAAACTGATTTGTGTCGAGGCTTGTGTATTGCACAATCTCCTTAAAATAGATTCGCCTCGCCCGGGCGCTGGAGCTTGCGAAGGCATCTGTCTCCCATGCAACGGTTGAAGAGTGCTGACGTGCAGGCACCACGTCACACTTGCGAACTGAACAACGCTTGAAACCTATCACTGAACTATCGGATAGTGGAAGTAGAAGAACAGAACAGAGGTGGGAGAAGAGTTTCTGGTGCGTATTATGAGGGGAGAAGAGTCCTCTATTTATAGGGTCAGGGTGAAAAACGCAACGACATACATCTCCTTGAATGCATATACCGTAACGACAGACAAATGGTTGATTACTGCCACTGTAACAACAGACAAAACCGTTTCTGCAGTGTAAAACGTGAATAAATGTCAGACAAAACTGTTTCTGCATTTATTTCGGCCGTTACAGATCGGAAAAACAAATCTGTAGCAAAAAAAGGCTCTGCATGGGGTGAGTTTCAGTTGGTCCGGCATTCGTGTCCGCAGGACGTGTGGGCGCATATAAGCCACATGTAATTCAGTCCGAGATTTGGAAGAGAGCCTCTTGGCTTGCTATCTTACAATGCCAAGAAAGAGTTTATTATATATACCCTTCTTTTTTCCTTTGATTTTTCCGATTTGGGACAAAGGTCCCTTAACCTATTTTCAGAAATAAAGTCTCACTTTATGAGACAATTTCTCATTTACCCGATAACCGTTTTGAGCAGATAATTATACGATTTTGATACTCACGAAGGATAACACAAATCCATCAAGATCTCACTACATAAAGGATCTTACTAAAAAAATTGCTAAAAGACTGGTTCGTAAATGGTGTTAAGATACTCATTTTCTAACATTCCCCACATGAATGAAATTGACGACTACAACCCGACAGACTGACACTATAGATTTGGTGATAGAATTCAGCGGTTGAAACCTACATAGGATGGGTAGGTGTTACCCTTTGAACCTTCCCTTATGAAAATATGTTAACTATACTAACCAAACAGTAGACGCGATGTCCTTAAACTGTTCTGTCATTTGTGTAAACGATGATAATCTCACACAAGAATCTTCCTAAGGCATTTCAGTTCTCACTGTTATGTTCGTTTTGGCCATGAATATATGTCTGGTTCTGCAAGAGTTTAACATGAATGTTGCCCTACACTATTTCCTTACAAGCGACCTTTCTTCCCTCTCACATAGGTGATTTCTTAGTTAAGAGTAACCTGCATTACTCTGCTCGGATTTTCAATGCATAAAAATTATTAAAAGCCTAGTTTAACTTCTTACCTTACAGGTATTACTGTTTCATCATAGGAATGGACATGGGAAAATCCCCACAGTGATCCAACATGGTCTTTACAATTTAGTTGTCCCTTTGAACCTAGATCTTGGGATCTCCAGTCAGCTATGTTGGGTGTCCATTGTGTCGACTTATTCTTTCATGGGCTTTAGTCCCATTCCCCTCGATGATTTGTCAACGAACTCTGTTTAATCCTTTGGTTAGCGGATCCACAATGTTATTCTTTGACTTTACATAGTCCAGAGATAATCCCAGTAGAGAGTAGTTGTCTAATGGTATTATATTTTCGATAAATATGTTTAGATATACCATTATACATATTGCTCTGTGCTCTACAAATTGCAGATTGACTGTCTGAATGTAAGTAGATTAGAGGTACGGACTTTGTCCATCTTGGAATATCCTCAAGGAAATAGTGTAACCATTCAACCTTTACCCCACATTTGTCCAGTGCAATAAATTCAGATTTCATCGTGGATTTAGCGATCGCTGTTTGTTTCGAGGATTTCCAAGAAATTGCTACACTACCCAGTGTAAACACATAGCCACTAGTGGATTTTGAATTATCACTAGATATCCAGTTTGCATCACTGTATCCTTCAAGTACAATCGGATATCTTGTATAATGCAGCCCATAGTTACGAGTAAAATGCAAGTACTTCAGTACTTTTGTAATTGCTTGCCAATGCTCGCTTATATCTACTTAGTTTACTAAGTGCATATGCTTTGTCTGCTCTTGTACAACTCATCAAGTACATTAGACTGTCTATGATTCTAGAGTATTCTACTTGAGAAATAGTCTCACCTTTATTCTTGGATAAATGTAAAGTTAGATTTATTGGAGTTCTGGCAATTCTAGAATTATCTTTATTAAAATTTTCAAGAATATTATCAATATAATATGACTGGCTTAAAACAAGTTCGTTTGATGTTCTTGTGATTTTAATTTTCATAATATCATCATCTAGTCCCATGTCTGTCATGTCAAACATCGAGTTCAACATGTTTTTAGTAGATTTAATTAACTTATCGTTGCTTCCAACAATAAGCATGTTATCTACATACAAGCATATTATGATATATCCACTTTCAGTGTCTTTGACATATACGCATTTATCACATTCATTGATCTTGAAACTATTTGTCATCGTGACATTGTCAAAATTCTCATACCATTGCTTTGGTTCTTATTTTAAGCCATATAATGAATTCATCAGTGTACATACTTTCTTTTCTCGTCCTGGAGCTGAAAACCCTCAGATTATTCCATATAGATTTCTTTATCTAAATTTTCATTAAGAAAAGCTGTTTTCACATCCATTTGATGTACTTCAAGATTGCGCAAGGCTGCTATTGCAAGTACCATC
Organism: Hemerocallis citrina; assembly: GCA_017893485.1. Lineage (NCBI taxonomy): Eukaryota > Viridiplantae > Streptophyta > Magnoliopsida > Asparagales > Asphodelaceae > Hemerocallis > Hemerocallis citrina. Next base: position 203,605,543 of record CM030365.1, read on the forward strand.
CTAATGAAATTTATTCTCGTTACAGGAGAATATGTATCAAAGTAATCCAAATATTTCTTTTGTCTGTATCCTTTGATAACAAGCCTTGCCTTGTATTTACCAATTGATCCATCAGCTTTCATTTTTCTCTTGAAAATCCACTTGGAACCAAAAGATTTTCTACCTGGTGGAAGATCCACCAGTTCTCAAGTATGATTTTGTAAGATAGAATCAATTTCGCTCTTAATGACTTCTTTCCATACAGGACCATCACTAGAGCTCACTGCTTCTTTGAAAGTTTGGGGTTCACCTTCAAGCATAAAAGTCAAGAAATTTGGACCAAAAGATTTTTCAGTTCTTATTCTTTTACTACGTCTAGGTTCCTCCTCAACTTCTTCATCTTGGTTTTCACTATCTTCACTGATTGTCTTATGTGTTCGTTTGGATGAACTCGGTTCTTCCTTATCATCTTAAAAGAACGTTGCATTTCTTGACTCAATTATCGTGTTCTTTAGCATATCAGAGATATCAGATTTGTACACCAAGAACTGATAAAAACTACTATTGTGTGCATAGCCAATAAAAATGCAATCAACCATTTTGGGTCATATTTTCACTTAGGTGGAGGTACTGCCACCTTGGAAAGACATCCCCACATTCGCAAGTAATTGTAGGATGACTTTCTTCATTTCCATAATTCATATGGAGTTTTCTCTTCTTTATTTTTGGGCACCTTATTCAAAATGTAGTTAGCTGAAAGAATAACTTCTCCCTACATGTTTGGTGGCAAACTAGAACTTATTAACATTGCATTTATCATTTTCCTCAAAGTACGATTCTTTTACTCAGCAACACCGTTGGACTAAGGAGAATAAGTCGTTGTGGTTTCATGTATAATCTCATGCTTAACACAAGTCGTTGTGGTTTCATGTATAATCCCATGCTTAACACAAGTTACAGCAAATGGCGATTCATGCTCTTCACCTCAGTCACTTCTTATCGCCTTAATTTTCTTGTTGAGTTGATTCTCAACTTCATTTTTATATAGAACAAATTTCTCTATCACTTCGTCCTTGTTTTTAAGCAAATACACAACAATATTTTTTGCTATCATCAACAAAGGTATTAAAATATTTATTAACATCTCTTGTTTGTATCTTTTTCAAATGACAAATATTAGTGTGAACTAAATCAGGAGGTTCAATGTTTCTATCAACACTTTTAAACGATGATCTTGTTAGTTTTGCCTCAACACAAGTTGCACACTTATGTTTGGAATCAATTTGAAATGTTGGTATATGATTGAAGTTAATTAGTCTACGCAAAGTATCATAATTAATATGTCCTAGTCTACTGTAACACCCCGTATTTAAGAGTATATATATATATATATATATATGGGATTTTTTCCATTGCAAACGCAAATATTGTGCAAACGTGTGCACACCACTTAACCCGTCATTGATGGGTTAAGTGGTCTGCAAAGTGCAAACGCTATATTTGCGTTTGCAATGGAAGAAACCTCTCTCTCTCTATATATATAAGGGTGGCCTATAGGGATTTTTATGGGCTATGTTGTATGGGATTGTGGGCTATGATTTAATAGGGATGTGAAGAAGGTTGGCTGCATTAGGTGGTGGGGCCCGTTCTTCCTTGCTGACGTGGAAGAGAGGAGCTCTGCTCTGCTTGGCTTGGCTTGGCTTGGTGTAGCTTGCACGTGCTTTGAGATTGTGGTGGTATGGGTTCAATTTGTCCCACATCAGTGGTGACTTGGGGATTTTAAGTTTATAAATAAAGAGGCCTATTATCATAAGGTAAAGCTATAACACCTTTTGTGAGGCAAGCCTGTGGTGAGCAGTTGTTAGGATTTGTTTTATTTGCGTGTGCGCGCACGCGTAATTGCGTGGGCAGCTGTGCGGGACTTGAGGTGCTATAAATGGTATTAGAGCCAACTTTCGAAACCGATTGTGTGCAAGATGTATGCCTGAGATGGAGCTAGTAGATGTACAATGGTGGGTAACCAAAGTCCCGGGTGGGGCTGTACAGCTAGCAGAATCAGGGCAGTCCTCTCCACATCGGCCAGAAAAGGGGATCATGTATCAGATTGCAAGTCCCGGGCTCAGCGAGGACGCTGTGTTCTTAAGGGGGGGGTGTGTAACACCCCGTACGTAAGAATATATATATATATATATATATATATATATATATATATATATATATATATATAGAAGGGTAGCCTATAGGGATTTCTATGGGCTATGCTGTTTGGGATTGTGGGCTATGATTTAATAGGGATGTGAAGAAGGTTGGTTGCATTGGGTGGTGGGGCCCATTCTTCCTTGCTTACGTGGAAGGGAGGAGGTGTTGCTGTGCTTGGCTTGGTGTAGCCTGCACGTGCTTTGAGATTGTGGTGGTATGGGTTCAATTTGTCCCACATCGGTGGTGACTTGGGGATTTTAAGTGTATAAATAGAGAGGCTTATGATCATAAGGTACCTGAAAGTTATATCACCTTTTGTGAGGCAAGCCTGTGGTGGGCAGTTGTTAGAATTTGTTTTGTTCGCTTGTGCACGGATGCGTAGCCGCGTGCGCAGCCGAGCGGGGCTCGGGCGCTACATCTACGATGCCATAAATTGGAAGACTCAAGCATATAAGTAGAAGAGCTAGCTTTATTAATATTCTTGACCATGGTTATTACATTGAGTTTAAACATTCTATCGCTCATGTATCCTCTATCAACATACATTTCACTCTTCGACAAAACAAATTTGTTAGACTCAAACACTAAACGAAATCCGTGATTATTAAGCAACAAACCAGATACCAGGTTCTTACGGATTTCAGGAACATATGCAACATTGTTCAGAGTCGGTTCCTTCCCAGAAGTGATCTTCAAGATCACCTTGCCTTGACTCTTGATTTCTGAAGTGGCCGAGTTCCCCATAAACATCTTCTCCCCATTCTCTAATAGTTCGAAAGTGGAGAACATACTTCTGTTGGAGCACACGTGTCGAGTTGCTCCAGTGTCAATCCACCATTCCTTGTGTTTTGAACCCATCATGTTAGCCTCCGAGACCACAGCTGAGAGGTTGATATCAGAAACGTCTTGAGTAATGACTTTAACTATATTTGCTTCTCTGTTCCTGTTCTTCTTGGGTAGTCTGCAATCAGTAGACTTGTGACATAGTTTGTCACAGTTGAAGCACTTGCCTTGAAACATCTGCTTCTTGGAGATTCCTCCTTTAGGTCCCAACTTGTACCCCTTGTTGTTGTGCTTTTTGGAACGTTGACTATGATGTTCCACCACATTATCCTTGGTAGCATGATTGATGGCTCCGACTTTTTTAGATCCTCTATTGTCTTCTTCAATACGAAGCCTGACAATGAGATCCTCAATGCCCATTTTCTTTCGCTTATGCTTCAGGTAGTTTTTGAAGTGTTTCCAACCTGTTGGCAATTTTTAAATAATACAAGCAACTTGAAAACTTTCACTTAAGTTCATACCTTCAGCATGTTTCTCATGCAAGATCAGTTGAATTTCTTGAACTTGACTGATTAATGTTTTGGAATCTACCATTTTATAGTCCAGGAAGCGGCCCACAATGAATTTCTTGATGCCGACATCCTCAGTTTTATATTTATGGTCTAAGGATTCCCAAAGTTTTTTAGCTGTTCTTTTGTCAATATAAACATCATATAACGAGTCAGCTAAACCGTTCATTATGTAGTTCCTACATAGGTAATCAGCATTCTTTCAAGCATCCACAGTGGCGATAACTTGGTTATCTTGTTCATCTTTCTTAAGATTTGGAGCCTCTTCGTTCAAGAATCTTGCGAGATTCAAAGTGGCACAACGACGATGATTTGGTTATCTTGCTCATCTTTCGTAAGATTTGGATCTTCGTTCAAGAATCTTGTGAGATTCAAAGTGGTCAAGCAGAACATCATTTTTTGTTGCCACCACTTGAAATTCTGCCCGTTGAACTTCTTAGGTTTCTCCCCATGGGAGACTGAGACAGGTACATCGGTAGGCATAGACACTCGTGTCACACCAACAGTATGCAATTGGACTGTTCCAACAGTCGTCAATTGGGCCGTTTCAGCCACAACAACATTCTTTGATGAAGTTGTCATTTTTGAATCTGAAAACACACAAACGAGTGTAAATTTTCTGAATGAAAAAGAAAATAAAAAGAGTGCCTCAAAAATCAAGGAAATAAAAATCAAAGAAACGAAAATCTGTAATAAGTTTGTTACATTTTTTCCTACAAAATTGTTGCAGTAAACAAAATTTGATTTAGAGGTACAAAAATAGAAGGGGGGGGGGGGAAGAAAACCAACAAATAAAAAGAAAAAGAAACGAAATAACAAAATTACAAAATTACAAAAGAAATGAAAAACGCAACGACAGACATCTCTTTGAATGCACATACTGTAACGGCATGGAAATGGTTGATTGCAGCCACTGTAATGGCAGACAAAACCGTTTTTGCATTTATTTCGGCCGTTACAGATCGGAAAAACAAAATTATAGCAAAAAGAGGCTCTGCACGGGGTGAGGTTCAATCGGTCTGGCATTCGTGTTCGCAGGATGTGCGGGCGCACACATGCCACATGTAATCCAGACCGAGATTTGTATCCCTCCCCGCGTGCACGAGAAAGAGCCTCTTTTGGCTTGCTATCATACAATGCCAAGAAAGAGTTTATTATATATACCATTCTATTTCCTTTGATTTTTCCGATAAGAGACTAAGGTTCCTCGACCTATTTTCTGAAATGAAGTTCGACTTTAGGAGACAATTTCTCATTCACCTGATAACCATTTTGAGCAAATAAATATACGATTTTGATCTACTCACGTAGGAGAACACAAATCCATCAAGATCTCTCACTAATTCATAGAAGATCTTACTCAAAAAATTTGCTCAAAAACTGGTTCGTAAATGATGTTAAGATACTCATTTTCTAACACGTGTGACATATCTAAACTACCTAAGGTGAGTCTCTCTTAATTTATCTTGGATAAGAGCTACATTTACCATGTCTCGTATATGCTCTTTTCTTATTCTATCAATCATGGTTTTACCACACATCCATCTTATCATCCTTATCTCTGCTGCACTCATTTTTTGGACATGTTTCTTTGTTGCCCAACACTCTGCTCCATACATTATCCCTGGTTTAACAGTCGTCATGTAAATTTTTTCCTTTAACTTCAAAGATATACGCTTGTCACACAAAACACAACTAGCGCTTCTCCACTTAAGGCACTCTGCTTGGATCATATGTCTAACATCTTCATAAATCGCCCAATCTTTTTGTATAATCAAGCCTAAATATCGAAAACGGTCTCTCGTAGGTATCTCTTGACCATCAAACTTCACTACTTTCTCATTTGTATTCCGAATATCACTAAAATTACACTCCATATACTTTGTTTTAGTTCTGCTTATTCTAAAGCCTCTAGCTTCCAAAATTTCTCCCCACAATTCTAATTTAGCATTAATTCATGCTCTAGTCTCGTCTACTAAGACAACGTCATCGGCAAAAAGCATACACCAAGGCACCTCATCTTGTCTTCCTCGCGTCAATTCATCCACAACTAAAGCAAATATGTAGGGGTTTAAAGCCGAACCTTGGTGTAAACCTATTGTAATAGGGAATTCACTACTCTCTCATGTGGTTGTTCTAATTGTGATCATTGCCCGTTCATACATATCCTTAATCACCTCAATATATTGAATAATTACTTTTTTATTATTATTTAATACCCACCATACTACACCTCTATTAGAGCGAGCCCAATGGGTCGGTAACCCCCCGCCCCATTGCCAAAATTTCAAAAAAAAAAAACCCTCCATTCCTTAAACGTGGGCCCGAATCGACCTTAATTTTGTCGATGAAAGAATGGAACCGCATTCCATTCCGAAACCGCATTCCATTCCGAAACCGCAAATCTGGTTTCTTTTGCAAAAAAACCCCTCCCCTCATTTGGAATTGTATTATATGAAAATTCGTTTGTTTAATTTGTTTCTTTGAACTACTTTTAATTATTTTATTTGTAGATAATAATAGACAATAATTATACTATTGTTAATTTTTCAACGAGATCTTTAATATGAGACCAATATTGGATATCTTCCTGATTTGTTTTAAGTGTAGAAATTCATAATATGAATCAATAATTATACTAATAAAGAGAAATACGAATTCATAAATATTCATCGAAAATTACAAAACATAATACTGAACGAAGCATTAAAAAAAATAATACTGAGCGAAGAGCGAATACAAATAATTCTAATTATCGGGATGAAAATTATTTTCTCCTGAAAATGGGTCGAACTACTGAACTCCCCCGAATAGAAAGTGGAATCTGAATCACGTAAGAGCATTCCCAATGGAACCCCATCTCCATCCCCATTTTGGGGTTCCATTTTGGCATATTCCTTAGAATATGCCATTTTGATTTGGGTTTCAAATGGGGTGCTCCAATGGTACCCTATTTGGGGGTTTCAAATAATTTTTTTGTATTTTTTTTGCACAAAACTAATTTTTTGAATGCAAAAAGATAATATAAATAATTATAAAGTTATACTACAATGAATTAGAAATAGATAATACACTTACTAAGAGATATGCAATACAATTATTGATGGTCTCGTTAAAAATCCGTAGGAAATAGAGTACCACATTATTCAAATTACAAAATATTAACAATTAAACACCTGATGTACTAGCACAGTGTTGTTCCCACAAATGAGCAATTAATCCGTTTCGGAGTTCAAAATGAGCTTCCTTGTCCTTAATTTTCTTGTGTCTAGCTAGAAACTGACTAAATTGGGTTGCATTATCGGCTGCCATCGATATCTCAGGGGCAGTTGTATGAATAAATTCCTTAACTGGCCCATTTATATCTCACTCGTCTTCAATGATCATGTTGTGCATTATTATACACAAATTCATTATATCATGTAAAACATGTTTACTTCAAAAACGAGCTGGTCCTTTGATAATTGCCCAGCGTGATTGAAGAACTCCAAATGCACGTTCAACATCTTTTCTACATGATTCTTGCTTCATAGCAAAATACTGCTTAGCAGCCCCCTGGGGATCACGAATGGTCTGAAAAGGTGTAGACCATTTAGGATATGTCATCGGCTAAATAATAGCCTATGTCATACTCCTTTCCCATAATATTATATTTAATCGGAACTGTTTTACCAGCAGCAAGATCAGCAAATAAGTGTGAAGATTCCAACACATTGTTGTCGTTATTAGAGCCTAGTAGGCCAAAATATGCATGCTATATCCAAATGTCATAATCTGCTAGTGCCTCAAGAATGATAATTGGGGATCCACTCCTGTGTAAGTACTGGCCTGCCCAAGCAGTTGGACAATTTTTCCATTTCCAATGCATACAGTCCAAACTACCCAGCATTCTAGGAAATCAACGTTCTTCATTTATGCGGAGTCGTCTAGAAACATCATTGGCATTAGGTGATCTAAGGTATTACACGCCAAATACCTCTACGACGGAGCGACAATATTTTTTCAAACAAGAAACTGTAGTTGAGTCACCAATTTTTAGATAATATCTGTAGAATCTGCTGCAATACCATACGCAAGCATTCTGAAAGCAGCTGTTAGTTTCTGAAAAGTTGACAAACCAAGTTTGCCCACGCCATCACGCTTTTGCACAAAGTAATTATCATGATTTTTGACAGCGTCTTCAAATCCGATGAAATAATCTGCTACTCATCCGATAACGTCTGCAAAATTTTCCTTCACCAAATCGTGGTTGTGGTGCAAAATAATCGACCCACAAATTATGTGCAGCTGCCTCATGATCACGATTGATAACACAATGTCCTGGAACTGAGCCTCTTTGGGTTGACTAGGCGTCATCTTCTTCGTCACTCAGATGATCCGCCAAATAATGATTGTTACTAGCAATCATGCCAAGTAACAATTCCTGCTATTGTTCTTGCGTGTCCAAAATATCTTGATAATAATTAATGAACCGCTTGAAGATCATGAAAATGAAGGAATTTCATTTCGATCCATTATGGCTAAAAGAGATTGTTGAAGAAAGAATTGAGTGAAAAAGATAATAGATGTAAATGTAAGATATCAGGTATTTGTGAAATGTTTTATAAGGCTGGATGGAATCTTGTCAGGAATCTTATCAAGAATCTCATCAGGAATCTTGTCAGGAACCACGTCAGGAATCTCATCAGGAATTTGGTCAGGAATCTCCTCATCTGGTCAGGACTCTCGTCAGGAATTTTGTCAGGAATCACATTAGTCTCGTGTAAGCATCACTATAAAGGGGGGGGTGTTACATCACACTTACTAAAAAAATAAGTTATGACATCTGTAAGAAAGGGAAATTACTCAGAATCGAAGGATATAGAATTATGTCATGCTTATCTTGACACTTCTCATGATGCTATTGTCGGTATAAATCAAAAAGGAGATAAGTTATGGCAACGAGTTACTGCAAAATTCAATATTGGTAAGATTCTACAATCTTAGCGAACGCCGAAGTCTCTTTCCAATCGTATGTACAATTTGATGTCCGTAGTTAGCAAATTTTGGGGTGCTCTTCGTCAAGTGGAGAATATAAATCCAAGTGGTGCTTCTCATGCTGATATTGTAAGTATTATTTCTACATAATTTTAATATTTTTGTTATAATTAAAAAGTATGCAACCTCACTATTAGTTTATTATTTCTTGTAGTTAGAGATGCCACATAAAACTCTCTAGATGGATGTCACTTTCAAAAGAAAGAGTTTCAAATTTATGCACGTGTGGCCGCTTCTGAAGGAGGAGGAAAGATCGAACGATCATACTGGCACTCCACCTGCTAAATTACGTAGGGGAAATAGTTCACAAGAAGGATCCCAGTCTGGTTCTCGTACATCCAAATCAGATGGATTACCTTCTTTCCTAGTAGATTTAAGTCCAGACGAATGAGGTTCAACCTAGGCAACAAGCTGAAGTTTCTTTACCGATTAGGCCTACTAGAAGAAAGAGAGAGAAGGCGAAAAAAAGAGATTGACAGTAAACAGGTCAATGAGGAAATCAGAGAACATTATCGAAAAATACAGGAGTTGATTGAACAAAATCAACACTTAATGAACATTGGCGATGTAAAATTGAAAATATGCATCATGAACGTGAAGATAACAAAATTATGCTGATTAATTTGGAATCTATAACTGATCCAAATGATCGTAAATGGTTGCAAAGCATAAAGAAGGAAATTCGGGAGAGAAGGACTCGTGAATCCCAACAAGAAGGATCCACAAGTACAACTGGATATTTTCAGGGTCTCTTACGTGATTCATATCCCACTTTCTATTCGTGGGAGTTCAGTAGTTCGACCCATTTTTCAGGAGAAAATAATGACCATCCCAATAATTAGAATTATTTGTATTCGCTCTTCGTTCAGTATTATGTTTTTTAAATTTTCGATACTTCGTTCAATATTATGTTTTGTAATTTTCGATGAATATTTATGAATTCGTTTTTCTCTTTATTAGTATAATTATTGGTTCATATTATTAATTTCTACACTTAAAACAACTCAGGAAGATATCAATATTGGTCTCATATTAAAGATCTCGAAGAAAAATTAACAATAGTATAATTATTGTATATTATTATCTACCAATAAAATAATTAAAAGTAGTTCAAAGAAACAAATGAAACAAACAAATTTTCATATAATACAATTCCAAATGAGGGGAGGGGTTTTTTGCAAAAGAAACCAGATTTGCGGTTTCGGAATGGAACCGCATAATCCATTCTTTCATTCGACAAAATTAATGCTGATTGGGGCCCATGTTTAAGGATCGATTCGAGGTTTTTTTTTGAAATTTTGGTTGGGGGGGGGGTTACCGACCTATTGGGCTTGCTCTAAGAGTCCCTGAAAATATCCAGTTGTATTTGTGGATCCTTCTTGTTGGGATTCATGAGCCCTTCTTACCCGAATTTCATTCTTTCTGCTTTACAACCATTCACGATCATCCGGATCAGTCATCGATTTCAAATTGGTCAGCATAATTTTATTAGCTTCACGTTCATGATGCATATTTTCAATTTTACATCACCTAGTGTTCATTAACTGTTGATTTTGTTTAATCAACTCCTGTATTTTTCGATTCTGTTCTCTGATTTCCTCATTGACCTGTTTACTGTCAATCTTTTTTTTTTTGCCTTGTCTCTCTTTCTTCCAGTAGGTTTAATCGGTGAAGAAACTTCAGCTTGTTGCCTAGGTTGAACCTCATGTTCGTCTGGACTTAACTCTACTCGGAAGGAAGGTAATCCATCTGATTTGGATGTACGAGAACCAGACTGGGATCCTTCTTGTAAATTATTTCCCCTACGAAATTTAGCAGGTGGAGCGTCAATATGATTGTTCAATCTTTCTTCCTTCAGAAGCGGCCACACGTGCATAAATTTGAAACTCTTTCTTTTGAAAGTGACATCCATCTGGAGAGTTTTATGTGCCATCTCTAGCTACAAAAAATAATAAACTAATAGTGGGTTGCATATTTTTTAATTATAACAAAAATATTTAAATTATGTAGAAATAATACTTACAATATCAGCTTGAGAAGCACCGCTTTGATTTATATTCTCTACTTGACGAAGAGCACCCCGAAATTTGCTAACTACGGACATCAAATCGGACATACGGTTGGAAAGAGACTCCGGCGTTTGCTGAAATTGTGGAATCTTACAAATATTGAATTGTGCAGTACCTTGTTGCCATAACTTATCTTCTTTTTGATTTATACCGACAATACTATCTTCAGAAGTGTCAAGATAAGCATGACATAATTCTATATCCTCCGATTCTGAGCAATTTCCCTTTCTTACAGATGCCATAACTTGTTCTTTTTTTTTAGTAAGTGTAATGTAACACCCCCCCTCCTTTTATAGTGATGCTTACACAGGACTGATGTGATTCCTGGCCAGATTCCCGACGTGATTCCTAACAAGATTCCTGACTAGATGACTGACATGATTCCTGACAAGATTCCTGACGAGATTCCAGACAAGATTCCATCCAGCCTTATAAAACATTTCACAAATACCTGATATCTTACATCCATATCTATTATCTTTTTCACTCAATCATTCTTCATCAATATCTTTTAGCCAAATTGGATCCAAATGAAATTCCTTCATCTTCGTGGTCTTCAAGCGGTATCATTAATTATTATTCAGATATTTTGGATGCGTAAGGACAACAGCAGAAATTGTTACTTGGCATGATTGCTAGTAACAATCAATTTTTTGCAGATCATCCGAGTGACAAAGAAGATGACGCTCAATCAACCTAAAGAGGCTCAGTTCCAGGATATTGTGTTATCAATCGTGATCGTGAGGCAGCTGCACATAATTTGTGGGTCGATTAATTTGTGCTACAACCACGATTTCGTGAAGGAAAATTTTGCAGACGTTATCAGATGAGTAGCAGATTATTTCATCGGATTGAAGACGCTGTTAAAAATCATGATAATTACTTTGTGCAAAAGCGTGATGGCGTGGGCAAAATTGGTTTGTCAACTTTTCAGAAACTAACAGCTGCTTGCAGAATGCTTGCGTATGGTGTTGCAGCAGATTCTACAGATGAATATCTAAAAATTGGTGACTCAACTGCAGTTTCTTGCTTGAAAAAATATTGTCGCGCTGTCGTAGAGGTATTTGGCGTGGAATACCTTAGATCACCTAATGCCAATGATGCTTCTAGACTCCTCTGCATAAGTGAAGAACGTGGCTTTCCTGAAATGCTGGGTAGTTTGTACTGTATGCATTGGAAATAGAAAAATTGTCCAACTGCTTGGGCATGCCAATACTTACACAGGAGTGGATCCCAAACTATCATTTTTGAGGCACTAGCAGATTATGATCTTTGGATATGGCATGCATATTTTGGCCTGCCAGGCTCTAATAACGACAATAATGTGTTGGAATCTTCACATTTATTAGCTGATCTTGCTGCTGGTAAAACTGTTCCGGTTAAATATAATATTATGGGAAAGGAGTATGACACAGGTTATTATTTAGCCGATGACATATATCCTAAATGGTCTAAATTTGTTCAGACCATTCGTGATCCCCATGGGCCTGCTAAGCAGTATTTTGCTATGAAGCAAGAATCATGTAGAAAAGATGTCGAACGTGCATTTGGAGTTCTTCAATCACGCTGGGCAATCATCAAAGGACCAGCTCGTTTTTGGAGTAAATGTGTTTTACATGATATAATGATTTCGTGTATAATAATGCACAACATGATCATCGAAGACGAGCGAGATATAAATGGGCCAGTTAGGGAATTTATTCATACAACTGCCCCTGAGATATTGATGGTAGCTGTTGCTGCAACCCAATTTAGTCAGTTTCTAGCTAGACACAAGAAAATTAAGGACAAGGAAGCTCATTTTGAACTCCGGAACGGATTAATTGCTCATTTGTGTGAACGACACAGTGCTAGTACATCAGGTGTTTAATTGTTAATATTTTGTTATTTGAATAATGTGGTAATCTTTATCCTGTGGGTTTTTTTACGAGGCCATCAATAATTGTATTACCTATTTCTTAGTAAGTGTATTATCTATTTCTAATTAATTGTATTATAACTTTTTAATTATTTGTATTATCTTTTTGCATTCAAAAAATTAGTTTTGTGCAAAAAAGAATTACAAAAAAAATATTTGAAACCCCAAAATGGGGTACCTTTGGAGCACCCCATTTGAAATCCCAAATCAAAATGGCATATTCTAAGGAATATGCCAAAATGGAACCCCAAAATGGGGATGGTGATGGGGTTCCATTGGGAATGCTCTTATATGCGGTTGCATGATGTGCGGTTAAAATTATCAAAATTTCTTGAAATTTGGTTTATCTGTAGTACTGAAAATGTAGGTCACATCAAATTGAGAGTAGTGCTCACGTGCAATCCATGAGATTTGTTTTCTCCAATTCATGGAAAATTGATTATATAATGAAGTGTAGGCTATTTAATGCTCATTAATTTTGGTCAGAGTGCTTGTGTTTGGAAAATTTAAAAGAAAGGGGCGGCTTTTTGGGCATCCTAAAAAGTCCAACCACACACACCTCCAATCATATATTATTATAAGATTAGAAGAATTAGATCATAAGATAAGATCAGAAGATAAGTGATGTAAGCTTAACCCTAGACAGAGAATTTCCAAGAATATTAAAAGATTAAGTTTACCAACAAGTAGTGTCGATTAAGTTAGAAATTAAACTAATAATTGGTTTGATAAATTTTCAAGAACTGAAATAAGTTTAACAAGCCCAATTAAAGATTTACGCCTAACAATCAATAATTGTACTTAATCGATCGTAACATGTAAGATATGCAATAAAGATTTGTACTATAATTATCATGTAGAACTGTAGAAGCACACTCAATATTTGTAGACGACAGATAATTTAGATAATATTCTAGAGATGATAAGCAACATCACAAATAATGGAGAATGTAAAGAAATTACTGGGTTGGAGGAAAGCGTCGCCACCACGGGTGAAGAGGAAGAAGACGCTAATCGTCGAAGTCTATGGTGTTGTACTCCTCCAAAGCTCCTTTCCTTGATGTGAGAATTAGGGTTTCAGATTTGAAGTGGATTTGGGGATCAGGGTTTCGAATTTATAGTAGATTTGGGGATTAGGGTTTCGGATTTGAAGTGGATTTGGAAATTAGGGTTTAGAGTTTGAATTGAGATTTGGGGCTTTGGGGTTTTGGGCTTGAAAGGGGATGTGGAGAGGGAGCAAGTTCGGTGAAAGGGGGGGCTAACGGGGGTGGTCGGAAGATGGTGGTAGGCGGCGAGGTATTTCGGAGGTGGAGGAGGCTTGGTGGTTGCGATGGAGATACACGACATCAAAGGGCAACTGGTGAAAGGCTTGGCTGATGGGTTTCGAGGATAAGGGGTGACAGGATTTCGGAGGAGGGAGAGATCGAGAGTTGGGGGAATTTGGATGAGGTCGGGATTCAGAAAAGAAGAAGAAAAAGAAGAAAAAGTAGGATAAAGGATGTAGTAGAGTTTCTCACAAACCCTACAAATTTCCTAGGATTTTTCACAAACCCTAATAATTTCTTATGGTATCACACATGAAAAGAATGCAGAGCAATAATTCAACACAGTAATTTTTTTAAATCAATAATAACATACATTCTCATTATTCTCAAGGCCTATATATCGGCTCAAAACAAAATCTCAATACAAATCTTCAAAATATTGTAATGCAAAAAATAAATGGTGCAAATTGCATAACTACATATGACTAAATCACCCAAAAACAAATAAAAATTGCTGAAATAAAGATAACTATGCAACTGGAGTAGCCATCCTAGACGATGTTTGCACTGACAGAAGTGCACAAATCGTCTTGAACCGATGTCCTCATCATTCTCTCCGGGTGGGAGAGAGCTCGACCCAGTCGAGTCAAAACCAGTGATTTTGTCATTGTGCTCCAAAAGATTTGGATCCAAGCGCTGGAGCTCGTCACGATCAATCCAAGTGTTCTCTAAATCCGGCCTCTTCTTCCATCTCACCAAATACCTATGATTACCACCATCTCTAGTAGAGATTATCTATTCATCTAAAATATTATCCAATTTTTCTGTTGGTGGGTAAGCAGTATCAGGTAAAAGGGGAAATGTGGTAATCTCACCATTAGGCTGCAAGGTAGGCTCATCTATCAGAAGATTTCAAGGGTTAAATTCTGGGCCTTTATATGGTATAAGATCCTTAATATTGAAAGTATTACTTATGTCAAAATCGTCAGGAAGGTCAACGACATAGGCATTATCATTGATGTTATGCAAAATTTTAAATGGGCATGCAGCACGTGTGTTCAATTTCTTAACGGATCCAGCTGGAAACCGTTCCAGACGAATCCGAACAATTACTTCGACACCAACATCAAACATTTTAAATTTTCTTCTAGTATCTGCTATTAACTTGTAGTTAAAATTATTCTCATTAATTTTCTTGGAAATTTCTCTATGCAAATCATGAATGCGGGATGCAAATTTGGATGCAGACTCTGAGATTCTATGATGTTCTAACACGGATAAAATCTATGGGTTGCCAAGTGACTTGGGAAGGAATGAGTGACTCAGGTACATTCAATGGAGGTGATTGGATCGACCGAATACAGTTGAGAGGCTGGTCATCCTTTTCTTCACCAAAGTCGTCACTTACATGAGGTTCATAGGTAAACTTATTGTCGGGCTCATCAGCAATGACAGCAGTATCCTCTACGATGTTGATCCTATTGGGGCTAAGACAGTTTCCAATAGCATGGTTGTATCCCTTGCATTTATAGCACTCAGTGAGGATCAATCTTAGAGTAGTCTCTTTTAGTGTTCTTATCTGTGTTGTCATTTTTAGGTGGATAGGGATTTGAAGTAGGTTTGCTTGGGTAAGACTTGTTGGGGTACTGAGAATAGGGGGCTTAGGTCTAGATGGGTCAGTGGAGGTCATTTTAGAGGAATGATCTCTTTAATCGCTGGACTTGTAGAAGGAATTTGCTTTAAGGGAATCCATATCGAGGGCAAAAGGATAGGCCGCTGCCAAGGAGTCCACGTTTCTATGGATTAGCTCGTTCTTCAGAATGGCTCGTAGTCCAACTCTAAACTAGAGGGGGTTTGTTCTTCACTCTCTTTACTTAAAGCATTGTTCCGAATAAGGAAGTCATCGAACTTATCCACATACTCTTGGGGTAGATTCGCTTCCTTGATAAAGTTGGTTTCACGAATCTAGCAATCAGGTGTAGAACGATAACGACACATATCTCTCAGTGATCTTCTCTTTCTTGGTCTCCCAAGTGGTTATGGGTGTCAGGCCTCTGCCTTTGCAGGCATGTTCAAGATTGGTCCAGTGTTGTTGAGCTTGTTTCGTCAATTTCATCGTGGCAAATTTGACCTTCAGGGCTTCGCTCATGTCGAACCACACGAAGTAGTGGTCCATGACACGGATCCAATCGAGATAAGCTTGGGGTTCTATGTGGCCTTCGAAGTGGGGAATGCTAGCCTTAACGTTATTCTTGTATTGTTCGTCAGGTCACGATATGGATGTCGACCGTCACGATCATTCTCTTGAGGGATCTGACGTTAGCACGAAGCTCCAGAGCAACATTTTGATTCAATTTCACTTTCTCAAGCTTTTGATTGATATTGGCAAGAGTTGCTTGAATGGCAGTGAGGGTAGTGGATATATCAGGGTTGTCCATTTCAGTTCGAAGAGGGGCTCTAAATTCTATGGGTCGTGGGGACGTGTTTGCTGAAATTTGGGGAAACATGTCCTAAATGCACATAAGTTAAAAAAAAAATCTAAAATGAACTAAAATAATCCTAAAATGATTCTAAATGAATGCAAAAATTGTGACTAAATGATGCAAGAACGAAGGTTTTAAAAACCTTCAGTCTGATACCAATATTTTGTAAACTTAACCCTAGACAGAGAATTTCCAAGAATATTAAAAGATTAAGTTTACCAACAAGCAGTGCTGATTTAGTTAGAAATTAAATTAATAATTGATTTGATGGATTTTCAAGAATTGAAATAAGTTTAACAAGTCCAATTAAAGATTCATGCCTAAAAATCAACAATTATACTTAACTGTTCGTAGCATGTAAGATATGCAATAAAGATTCGTACTCTAATTAGCAAGTAGAAGCGCCCACACTCAATATTTGCGGACGACAGATAATTCAGAAGGCGTCGCCGCCACGGGTGGAGAGGAAGACGACGCCAATTGTCAAAGTCTATGGTGTTGTACTCCTCCAAAGCTCATTTCCTTGATGTGAGAATTAGGGTTTCAAATTTGTAGTGGATTTGAGAATTAGGGTTTCATATTTGAAGTGGATTTGGAAATTAGGGTTTCGAGTTTGAATTGAGATTTGGGGCTTTAGGTTTTTTGGCTTGAAAGGGGGGGCTGATGGGGGTGGTCGGAAGATGGTGGCAGGCGGCGAGGTGTTTCAGGGGTGGAGAAGGAGGCTTGGTGGTTGCGATGGAGATACACCGTAGCAAAGGGCAACTGGTAAAAGGCTTGGCTGATGGGTTTCGAGGAGAAGGGGTGATGGGATTTCGGTGGAGGAGTTAGGGGAATTTGGATGAGGTCAGGATTCAGAAAAGAAGAAGAAAAAGAAGAAAAAGTAGGAGAAAGGATGTAGAGTTTCTCACAAACCCTACAAATTTCTTAGGATTTCTCACAAACCCTACAAATTTCTTAGAATTTCTCACAAATCCTAATAATTTCTTTTGGTATCACACACACAAGAAAAGAATGCATAGCAATAACTCAACATAGTATTTTTTAAAATCAATGATAGCATACATTCTCATTATTCTTAAGGCCTATATATAGGCTCAAAATAAATTCTCAATACAAGTCTCCAAAATATTTTAATACAGAAAATAAATAATGCAAATTGCAAAAGTACTACATATGGCTAAACACCCAAAAACAAATAAAAATTGTTGAAATAAAGATAACTATGCTACTGGAGTAGCCATCTTAGATGATGCCTGCGCTGACAGAAGCGCACAAATCGTCTTGAACTGATGTCCTCATCAATAAGATAAAGGAAAATTATGCAAGCTAGATTTGAACTACCGACCTTATGCCGAGATTTTTCCTGAGTTGACCCACTTTTCGAAACTATTTTAAAAAATGACCCACTTTCCAAACTGATTCATCGGGTGGACCAGTCGGCCGCAATTGGGAACTACGGCCTATTCGATTGTGAGGCCGCGGTTGGGAACCGCGACCTCTTCACAAATGTGTTTTTTTGATGCCGCAGTTCTCAACTGTGATCTCAGTTCATTTCATATTTGGGCTAGTGAGACTTCGAGACTTAGACAAAAATTTTTGAGTTAAAATGTGTTAAACATTTGCATGTTTAACACAGTTTTACTTAGAAATTTTTGTTCAAGTCTCTAAAGTCTAACTAGCCTAAATTTGAAATGAACTGAGTGGCCTCGAAAAAACACATTTGTGAAGATGCAGCAATTGGGAATGGCGGCCTCATAATCGAATAGGTGCTATTCCCAATTGCGGCCAATGAGGGCTGGTCCACCATAGGAATTAGTTTGGAAAGTGGGCCATCTTTGAAAATAGTTTTGAAAAGTGGGTTAACTCAGGAAAAAAAGTCCTTAAAAAAGATTAGTTAGGGTTGCTAACTATTCAGATTAGTAATTTAAAGATATAAGTATCTCAAAGTCATCCAGATGCTTCATTATGCTAGAGATGAATATAAACCTAGCAATAGTTGAAATTTTCTGGATGCATACCCCTAGGGGTGGCAACATGCGCAGCTTAGGCTGGATTCATTTCCAACTTCCAAGTTACCTCCAGCCAGGTTTGTTTCCAGGTATAGATTTTCCTATGAACTGTAAGAAGTTGGTGGACGAAGTCATACAGAGTATGATTGACCATAGTCAACAATTTTTTTGCACGTGCAAGATGCCTGATGAACAATTCCCTTAAGATGCCTATTTAAAATAAGACAATAGTAATATATAAGAGTGCATGAATTGTGTAGACCTTAAAGCACTGCTATACCTTAAGGTATAGAATGAAACAAGGTACTCATTGCGATGAGAGCGAAAATTTTTGAGGAAGGCAAATTTGTTCTAGTCTCCATAGGTTCATAGGCTTATATCAGGTTAAGCATAATGTGCTAATCAGAGAAACTCACAATGAAGGTTCTATGGTGTATTTCATTTTCCAATGATATTGTTTTAGTTATAGCTGTTAGGATTACATCTTACATTGAATTTTGAAGAGAAGCTTTATAGTTAATGAGATATAAACATAATATGATCTGGAAGAACTGCAAGACATGCAAGTAGGTGATTTTAAGGAAATCATTTTATAATATGATTTTAAGCTAATTGTTTCATGTGTGACTTTGAAAGGTTGGGTCATATCATGCATCGTCCTTGTTGGTGGCATCCCGACCACCCACACCAGGTGTACTGAGTAGAGGAATTGGCATGGAAGGGGTCTCCAGCATCTTGGCTGCTCTCTGGGGAACAGGAGTCGGATCAACAACCCTCACTGAAAACGTGCACACCATTGCAGTAACTAAAATGGGCAGCCGTAGAGCAGTGGAATTGGGTGCTATCATTCTGATACTTATATCCTTAGTGGGTCAGTAATTATACTATCCTGTTAGTTAATTTGAAAGAAAAGCTATCCCGTGGCTGTTATCATGTTTCTTTCCTTTTATCCTTGTTCCATAAGGATTCATCTTTTTCTCGTGTACACAGGTAAAGTTGGAGGATTTATCGCTTCGATTCCGGACGTCATGGTTGCTGCTCTGCTTTGCTTCATGTGGGCCATGCTTGCAGCTTTGGGCTTGTCAAACCTACGTTATAGTGAAACAGGAAGCTCCAGAAATAATATCATTGTTGGACTTTCTTTATTTTTCTCCTTGTCAGTACCTGCATATTTCCAGCAGTATGGGCTAAGCCCCAATACAAATATGGCGGTTCCCAGTTACTTCCAACCATATATAGTTGCATCTCATGGACCTTTTCACACTGCATACAGCGGGGTATGTTCTCAACTCTCTCAATTAGGTGTAATTCTCAACTCTCTCAATTAGGTGTAATTCGAAGTTGTACTTTACTGATGGTTGTTTTTGTTGTCAAAAAGATAGATAGTCATATTAGTTTTAGAAGTTAAAGCATGAATAATGAGTGAACACAACAAAAATTGAACAGTCTTCCATGTTAAAATATAAATATTAAACCCTCACCCTTACCATAACTTCGGAGTTCTGGTATATCGGTAGGGTCCTTCACATGGTATGAGAGTAACCTAGGTTTAAATCCCACCGGCTGCACATATTGAAATGCGGCTTTAAAATTGAAATAGTGCTGCTTATAATCCAGGTCTTGGCTCACAAAAGATTATCCTCAACCTGAGGGGGCGTGTTAAAATATAAATATTAAATCCCCACCCTTACCATAACTTTGGAGTTTTGGTCAATCGATAGGGTTTTTTACATTCCACCATGTACCTTGATAATTTAACTAAGCCAACAAAGATTATGTAGAGGGATTATCGTAACATAAGGCATGAAAAATTGGAGGTACGCTGTAACATTTCAATGGAATTTACATTGTTTATAATTTAAGCCCATACATCTTTGCTTTGGTTATAGATGAATTTACATGAGGAATATAAGATGAGGTATCTTGGTGTATGTTTTTTGCTGTTGACTTGGTTTTAGTGGACAAGACTGGCGCATGAATCAATGTTAAATTAGAATTGTAGAGAGGAACTTTGGAAGCTAGAGATTTTAGAATAAGCAGAACTAACATAGAGTATATGGAGTGTAATATTAGTTATATTCGGAACACAAATGAGGAAGCAGTGAAGTTTGATGGTCAAGAGATACCTAAGAGAGATCGTTTCCGATATTTAGGCTCGATTATACAAAGAGATGAAGAGATTTGTGAAGATGTTATACATAGGATCCAAACATGGTGGTTTAAGTGGAGAAACGCTAGTGGTATTTTGTGTGATAAACGTAGACCTTTGAAGTTGAAGGAAAAAAATTATTAGACCACTGTTTGATGAACAATGATGTATGGAGCAGAATGTTGGGTAACAAAGTAACAAAAAGTCCAAAAAATGAGTTTAGATGAGATGAGGATGCTAAGATTGATGAGTGGTAAAACCAGAAAGGATATAATTATAAACGAGCATATACGAGACATGTAGCTTCTATCCAAGATAAATTAAGAGAGAATCGTCTCAGGTGTTTTGGACAGTCGACATAACTTGGATGTGAATTAGTAAATGGTATACTAGACCTAAAAAAATGATTTTCTGTTTGGGTGCCTCACATACATTTGAGGGGATTTGCTAGTTTGTATTTTATAGCTATAATACTATTTTCGATTGAGGTCTTAAACAAACAAGTTATATCTTAAACTTTGAATGGTAGATGCCGGGTCTGTAGTGTGAGGCATGTTGTTGAAGATACTAAGGTACTACTTCGAGATGAATAGAATAGTAAGCAGGGATGGATCCAGATTTTTTAGTGGCGCAAAGATATTTTTATATGCTGAAAGAAAAATATAAAAATTTCAAGGTGAGACGATTAATAATTGTTTCCTCTTCATGGAAATACTATTACAAAGTTACATCTACAATTTTCATGCATTTTTCTGATTAATCCCTTAAATATCAGCTTTCTAATTATACTTGATTCTTTTTAAAACGCCATTAATATTCTTAACTGAGATGGCATCTTCGAATTCGGGATTATTTGGGGAGCTGCTTATTTAAGATAACCATCAGTCTCATAGAGAGAAATACGATCTCTTTATGGGGGCATAGTGGAAAGACTCAATTAAGACAATCAGTTGACTGGAGATTGTAGCTTCAAACTGTAACTTAGTTGAATAATTTTTATCGTTCTTAATATTCTGTTTCAGCCAGTGTGTCCTGCACCGACTCTTAACACTAGTGATTCGCCCCACCCTACAGTCGCTCAAACCAGCAAGAAAAAGTTTAAGGCAGTCTACTGTGCATAGCATACTAAATGTAAATCCCCATTTGTGGGGGAAATTTCCAATGATGTTTGACAATTCCAGACAGGGAAGCTGACCCCCTGTACCCTGGAATTGTCCCAATTAGTAGGCACTGTAACAAATAACATGCATTTGTGCTTATAAATATCTTCGGTACTTGGGGGAATTGTTTCTATCCTGCAGAGACCATATGGTTTTGCGATCTGTTCTTTAGTGGAGAACTGTCGGGTGGTTGGGCTGAGTGAGGATGTCCAGTTGTTTTGTTGTTTTTTTGGGTGTGGCTGGGGGAGAGAGAGAGAACAGAGTAGTGGGGAGGAGAGAAGGGGGTAGGCGGGTGGTTTTGTGTGTTGAACTCTATTGTAACATTAACAGGACTTTAACGCAAGGCGGTTCGGCGGTCTCCCTTTTATGGTCTCCTTTCATATGGCCAAGTACAAAAAATAAATTTGCGAAAAACATGTGATTGATGTTATGTATTCATGCATAGGTGTTTTTTGTCAGCATGCATGCATTAACTAACCACAAGTTTTAATTATAAACCTGCATCTCACGGAGCTTCTAATACAGTCGATACTCTTCTTAAGTACCATCAGATATATATGATGCTGACATCAACCTTATCATCTTTAATTATCTAATATTTTCAGGTAAATTATGTGATGAACACTTTGCTATCATTCAACATGGTCATTGCATTTCTCATTGCTGTGATCCTTGACAATACTGTTCCCGGTAGCCGCCTTGAACGTGGAGTGTATGTTTGGTCCGAAGCAGAAGCTGCAAGGAGGGAGCCAGCCGTTTCTAGAGATTACGAACTCCCTTTGAAAGTTGGCAAGGTATTCAGATGGGTGAAGTGGGTTGGCCTTTGACCGAGTTCGAATATTCCAGCTGTTTATGCCGTTTTCAAGCCCACTGAAAACAAATGAGCTTCAAAGGTCCGTCGCTAGAGACATGGAACGAAGTGTTTCAGTTTTCATGGTGTTATATATTCTCGATCAGTCATTGTAATTTTAAGTTATATGTGCATCATAGTTCTGTTTGTTAATGTTCCATAGTTGTTGAAGCGTTGATGGGAATTTAAGTAGGTTTAGGAAGATCAAGGCTTTTGATATTTTTCTTTTTTTTAATGTATAGCATCTGTACCAACATTGAGTAAACTTTCAAAGATGGATGGTGATCGTTGTCATCGTCTTTTTTTTTTTCAACCTCTATGAGTGTTCCACTGCTTTAAAAAAGATTTGGACTCTGTGATTACTTACATATGATTATACCCGACATAAATTCCGGAATAATTCATCTATACGCCATTTCGAGGAGAGAACTAGATTCTATTAACGACGGATTTGTAACAAGTACAGTAACAGCATTTTGTGGAGTTTGATTAAATTTTCCTGTGCTTGGAACCGTGTTACCTTTTTTCGTGTTTGTTTCCTCATATTTCACGACCTGCTAGTAAAAAAGTACATTGCAGTATTCAGAAATTGATTCCTTCGTTCGTTTCTGTTTGGAAAAAAATAATCATAAAAAGATCATATGACAATATGACTTGAGCCGTTCGTTCTCTTTGACTTTCTTCACAGAATGTGCCCCTACAAGATTGCCCCGGATCCCAAGGAATTCTTTTGGGGGCACAATTTTTAAAGGAAAATGAACGGTTCATATCATATTGTCATATGATTTTTAGTTTCTACTTTACAAGAGCAAGAGCTGGTTATTTATTTGTCAAGACAAATGATGAGAATGTTGCCTATTTACCTTGATGCTCTCTTATTTTCTATCTAGAAATAAGCCGAATCCAAGCTGCACCCCTTATTAATATGCGGTTAGGAGTATTGGATATTTTCTATCCTAATTTTTGTGGACCTTTATTTTCACTAGTTTACTACTGCAAGTGGTAAGGACAAAAAATGGGTAAGGCTTTGTCTAAAAAAGTATAAAATTTTACTGAATTCTGTATGTATGAACGTGTAATAGAACTAATACGACAGCTTAATTATTTGAAGAAAAAAAACGGCAGTTTAATGTTGGGCTTTTGGTCCATTGGGAAAGAAATGTTGCTGTGCCCCATAGAAAAGCGATATTTAATTTTTGCAAAATATGCGGACTGCTCGAGATGCTCGAGATTTTAGCACTTTCCTCATTATGTTGGGTTGTTTTTGCACACTTAAATACTTATCGTTTATCTTTGACACATTTTCATACACTTTGGGGGTACGAATCAAACAATAATCAATTTTTCTTTTTTCCAAACAGTAATGAATTAAATCAGGTGTACCCTAACATTTAGAACAATCACATTTTATTTTTATTCTACATACGTCTTGAAATTTAAAAACTAATTTTGAACCGTTTCTTTTGTACTTTTCACCAGACAAACCATCCACCACTTCAGACGATAAATTCCTACATTGAGAGAAGATACTGATCTTAAATATCTCAATTTTCAAACTTTTGGTTGGCAATATCAAAAAATAAAATAAAATAACCAAAACATCATGAAAGTTGAAATTACTGGAGGACTGGTGCTTCGCAGCAATAGATAAATGAATGTGAAAACTCTAGCTTCTGTCACAGTACAAAAACAGAACAATCTTTGCAGTGTAATCTTTTTTCCTAATTTAACTAGTGAATACGCCGAGCAGGAATCGTATCCAGCTATAACTGTAGCTGCACTTTACATATTTTCTGTGTTAATACTCATATTTGAATGCTGTAGTAACAAAAGAGGTACAACACTTCAGACAACCGGTGGGGCAGTCTATTCTTGAGCACAGACCCGAATGGTGCCCTGTAATTCGCATCCAAGCACCGAAAAACCGCAAACTTCAAAATCAGTAAAACTATCAAACTCCTTTTTTCGATAGACACTTCACAGAAAAATAAAAGATTTCACAGACATTCACACCAACAAACAACCAGGCATGAACAGAATGGGAAAATTTAAACATCCAGGTAGCATCTTTACTGTATACCAAAAGCCACTACTATGCATAACGATTACCCTCAACCATCATTCATTGTGTCGGGTCCAGGATAGATTAATCAAATATATGGTGTAACAAACTGATTCACAGGACAGTGCTTATCCAATTTGAACAACAAAAATAGAAAGTCTGATGCAGCAAACAGTCTCACAAGTAATCGGATCTACCAATGTCCAGAAGGTAACGCACAAGTACATTCCGCAGGAAAAAAAAATAAATACCGAGTATGCATCTCTTTCAGCTAGCTGAGAAATATTAACCCTCAAACTTTAAAGGAAAGGAAAAAACAGAAGTTTCATCAATTTGTTGTTAGTGATTTTAAAAAAATTCTGATTACCAAGCAACTCAAACAACCAGATATTTTGGCTGCACCCAGGAACTTGAAAGCTATTTTTAGAATCAGTCTCGCATTGCGGTCTCTGTGCGTTCATACGTGATCCTGTAGTTAAAAGATCACAATATGTTTCATTTAAGGCTCTCAAAAATAACCATTAGCAGAACCAGAACCACATACAAACATCATCAGCAAGGGTGGAAGAGGCAATCTAATTTTCTTATCCACTTCTTTTCTAGAAAGAATGAGGATAACATATTTGAGATCAAAGACAGCCTCCTATTTCCATACATAGGAAAAGAGAGGGCAATTGAATGCAAATGTAATCATAATGTTAAGCGCACACCTCGACCCAGGGCATCTCTTTCATAGCTTCCCCTTCAGAAAAGCTTTCCCCTCTATCCTCAGCCATCTTCCCAGTCCTGCAAGAGAAAGGGAGATATAGGAAGATACGTCAATATATCATCAAAATGGCTCTAAACTTGCTAAAACGGGAATAATGTGTATAACCAAAATTACCAGGAAATAACCTGATACATATTATTGTGATACACTTGATGATAAAACCCTTAAATCATCTTTGATATTTGACATGTTTCCTCTTGCATAAAAAAAAGAAACATAAAAAAGCACATCTTGTTTCACCGTCATTTTTAGGATTTTCCTAGCCATACTCCCTACAGCCTCCGGTTAAAAAAAGAAAGGATTATTTGGAAGGAATTTTTTTTTCATTTCTCTTAAAGACTGTAAAGCATATAGTCAGGTTGAGTATGTGCCTTGAGGCCCATAGAGAAACAAATGCTGCATTCTAATAAAGGAGAATGGAGAAAAGAAAGTATGGGGGTACAGAGAAGGAGAACTAATAGTTTGCAGCCTCAAATCAGTCCTGATCTAACTTGGTCACTACTTTTTTCTTATACTATAAAGTGAATTCGAGACCATCGGAATAAATTTTAGTGAAGCTCCCTGGTTTTTCAAATTTGTCAGTGGACTATAGCATTGTCTCTGGTTGTTCTTTCCAACATCTCACCCTGTCAATTCAATTCCCTATTTTATAATAATTTTAGTACGTAGATTAGGACCAGAACTGTTTGTTTTTAGATTAAAATTTCGGTTACAGAACTGTTTGTTTTTAGATTAAAATTTCGGTTACTTCCAGTGTTTAAGAAACAAAAGCCGAAGACTAATTAGAAAAGCAATGGAACTATTACAGAAACGATACAAGGAAAAAACTTTAGAGCTAAGAATAGACCACCAAAAATGCAAAAGGTTTTACCATTGCTTCACCCTCGGCAACATCCTTGTTATCTGCGGAATTTGACTTGCATTTGGCATGCACAATAAAATCTTGTACCTCGTCGTCATCCATGCTTCCCTCGTCACCTTTCCCTTCTGACAAATTCAGGAACACTGTTCCCTTGTACATCCATTCCTCCCTGTCATGGGAATAATAGTCTTCAAATGGTTCTCCACATAATGCACAAATGCATTGGCGATAATCAGCAGGAACCATTGGTTCACATGTTTCACTGATTGGGATCACATCATCGAGAGAATCTGAAGACATTGGCAGCTTTGACAATTCCAATTTTCTAACTGCCCAATTGCTTGAATTTGGATACCACTTCCGAGACACTTCATCAGAACTACTCGGAACAGATTTTTCCGAGACATGTAAATCAGAGTGACTGCTTAGCTGTTCTTGAAATTTGAACCTTAGGCCACATGTAAGACATTGATGCTTCAAATCATTAAAAAGACTATTGATAACTGAAGAATGGACTCCCCGAATGATTTCTGGCTTAAAATCGACGCCTATAAGCTCTTCCATTTCCATAGTATTGGGTACTGTTAATAATGCAACACCTGTAGCATGAGATGGTTCTGAAACAAAAGGCTCTTTTGGTAATGATGAATGAATAGTTGATGTATTTGAGCTTGAAGGAAGTAGCAGTGATGTACTACTAGACAACTCCGTTCTTGGCTCCATGACTTTATTTGGTATCTGAACTGAAGTTGCAGCAGGCATTTCTGGTGCTGCTGAAGAAATTATGCCCTTTGCAACTAATGAGCTAAGTAGGCTTGAAAATGAATTTGGACCTATGCTAGTGGTGCCTGGTTTTTGAGAGGAAGGAGGTGGAGGGCCAGCTGGCAATGGAGGCAAAACTGCTCCTGTACATTGGGTTGTTTGAATTGGTAGAGAAGAGGGAGTGACCAAAGGACCAGATGACGTCAAAGCTTGTATAGGTGGAGGGCCACTTGGTAATGGAGGCTGTATATTGAAATTTTGTAACCCACTTGAGGGGTTACTAGGAAGGATTTCACCCTTCATCAGAGCAGCTAACAAATGGCCAGTGTTTGATTGCCCAGAGACATCAGGTGATTTCTCAGCCTGGATGTGCGCTCGGGCTGGTTGTAATGGCAAATCACGCTGTGTTTGGGACAAAAAGGGAGGAGGGGGAGGATGCCGTAACTGGCTAAATGGCAGCGATAAGGGTTGTGAGGAATGTGGTGGAACCAGCTGTAAACTAGGATTTTGAGCCAAAAGGGGAGAATCAATAGCCACTGGTGCATGTGGTGGTGTACTAAAATGGCCTGGAAGCGGCATTTGAGAGAAAGGGGACTGAGAATGATCATGGTCGCCTGTGTTTTGCAATTTTTGATGCAGATGAGTGGGTACATAGGACGGGGGAAGATCAGAAGGTGGTGATGGAGGATTCATATGTTGCTGCCTTTGCTGCCCTAGTATTCCACTCGGTCCTGAGGCTACATTTTCTGAAGGGCTTAAGCTTGAAGGGTGAGAATGGGATGGAGGACCAGGTCTAGGAAAAAGTGAAATCAAACTTGTTGATGAAACAGAGCCAAGAGAAATTGCCTGCCCCTCTGGTTGACCAGAGTTTCTTGAATTTGTCAGATTATGGCTAGCATCTGAGAAAAACATTTCACGTTGGGGCCATAAAGATGAGGCATGATGCACTGATGCGGCTTTTAATCTTGGGTCGGCATCTCGTTTTCTGTGAGGTAGTAGCCGGTGCTCATCAATGTCCTGCATAAAACTCGAAAGTCAGCCAGCAGAATTTATTTAGCAGTAAAACCGAGGGGAAAAAATGAGAAGCTAATAACTAAATGTATTAATTACAGAGAACCCACACATTTTATCCCATTCTTCTTAATTAAGAAAATCGTGAAATTGACATACAGTTCCAGTTCCAGGCTTCCAGCTTACATGAAAGACACTGTTAACAATCTTATCTTAACTAAGACAATGTTACAACAACAAAGCCTTTTCCTTGATGGTTACTCAATAGGACTACAATTATAAGTTTGAGGCCATCTGAGTACTAAACATGGTATCAAGACTCGGCCGATACCGAGTCGTATCGGTTGACCCGGATCGGATTTCAATAATTCGGTCCAAGATATTACCCAGAGGCGATACTTAGCAGGATTGGCCGACATAGGATAAAAAATCGCAAAAATCGGCCGATCAGGATATGGGTATCAGGAAAATCGGCTGAAACAGGCAAAACAACTGAGATACGGGTTTGAGTTTTTTTTAAAAAAATATCAATCTCATGTTAAACTTGAACGTTTAATTTCTTGCCTCTACAAGTGTCATAGCCTACTGGTAGTTTGTTGGATTTTCTTCTAACAGGTCGATGGTTCGAATCTTTGCTGGGGTAACTTTTTTTTGTTATTTTTTTCTGAAAAAAATTCCAACATGTAGGCATCCCAGTCAAATCTAATAGTTCTTAAATTTTATTCTGAAGAGTTCCCTTTTATTATTGTGTATTAAGCATTGACTAGGGTTCATTCTTTTTAAAAATATCCATTATTAGTATGTATACTTGAGAGTTGGAGTTGGTATGTATAATCTCCATTATAAGTTTTCTACAACTTAACCCATTTAATTCAATCTCAACTCTTTTCATAAAAACACTCTTAAAAAGTGAAATGGCCTAATAGAGGTTCAGTATCAAGCTATGCACGACGCAATCACATTATCTTTCATTTTGGTCCTCTCAACTGCAGCAAAATCAGAATTGTAATATAGACAAAATAGCAACAATAATTAAATTGCTTTACATAAAAATTTTATCACTTCAAAATTACCGATACCAAAAAATCCGAGACGTCGAGTCGAGACTAACGATACTCCTGATTTTCTGGTTACTGAGACCGAAATCATCATCTGAGACGAGATCTGGAGATCTAATACTAAGTCTTGATACCACGGTACTAAATGCAAATGAATAACAAGAAAGTTCACACACTTGACAACAACTCAAAAGAAAATTATATGCAACATGTTGACACCCATAACCCATACAATCATGCACAGGAAGAAAGCCAATGCAAAGCATATGATGTAAATTTTAAGTTAAGAATATTAGATTACCCTGAATAAAGGAACTCTGTCTTCCCCTCCAGGGGCCATAAGGTGTGGAAAGGTATCAAATTTGTCCCGATGAAAATCTGGTTGCTCAGTTTCGGGCAGAAGCAAATGGTCTCTCTGCATATTAACAGGTCTATCTGCAGTCTCAACGTTCCAACTTCCTTTCACTGATCTGTTACTTCCTCCATAACCTGTCAATTTAGAATTCATATCATCCCACATGTATTCTTCTTCTTCAGAATTCTTCCAGTTCTTAGGTGCTGGATGAATGATTTTATTTACATTATTAGTGTGGATTCTGGGCTGCTCACGATCAGTTGGAGCAAACCCAGATGCTCGATAAGTTCCCTGAGTGTGATTAGCATCAAATCCATTCCCTCTGTTAGTTACTGTCTCAGAAACTGTGCCCCCAACCCGAAAATATGGTTTGTCTACTTCATCTCGCTCTTTAATCCTATCAGCGCCTCTTCCAAGACCTAGGTCTGTGTGTCGTGAAGGTACAGAAGAGGATTCATGAGTTTTGATGTCTCTGAATCCTTTCTTCTCAAAAACGGGATCATTAGACAGTTCTCTTTGAGGACGTTGAATATTCTGCAAAATAAAACCAAAGGAATTGCTCTTTGATGACGTATTCAAGCAACGAAATTATAACCTAAAGGGGAAATTCTTCAATAAAAGTGGATGAGATAAAGGAATGAAACGGCATACTGGAATCCTGCTAGACAGATCCGTCCACTGCCTTTTATTTCCAGCCATAGCTGTTCTGTCAAGCCTTTCTGCCTTATCAACCATCTCATCACCACTGTCACTGTCTACTTCTTTAGCCTTCACAATTAAAAAAATGGCAGTAAGAAAAAGATATGTATGAAGGTTCAAAGCAAAGACGCATATGATATCATTTTCATAGTACAAAATGGTGCGACATAAAAAATTACCTACAGAAAAAAATAACAAATAAATTAATTTGTAACAGTCAATAACAACCATAACCTCTACACACACACACACACACACACACACACAAAATAAGTAACCCATGACACTTTACTCCACCCAGACACATTCAGACCAAAATTTGAAAATTTTATCCTGTGATGTTAAAAAATGACAACTTGGAAGAAAATTATATTAACTGACATATGGATACCATGCTTAGTTCTAACAACAATGTAAAGACAGATATTGCAGCTTTAACTTTTACATAAACATTTCGCATGTCTCATTTATGAATGATTACTACCAACAAAAAAGCACAGCAAACTTCTAACTTCTAACTGATAACAACAACAAAGGGATTTTGGAGACAATTCTAAGGCAGGAAAGTGTTTATATTTTGCATTTGTGGTGAGTAAACAACTTATGTATAGACTATAAAGCAAAGTAAACAAAGCGCACCCAAAGTCATACTGAACTTCACTTACCCGTGCTGATTGCTGAAGGCGCTGTCTTGCTTCTAGATATTTAGGATTTACATGAATGCTAGTGGCTGAACGTTGAGGTTGTGATTCCGATCTTGATGCACCAGTTCCCGATGAATTATTTACTACTGGTGAAAAGCCAAGTTCTTTCTCAATCATCTGAAGAGGCATGGAGGGAAAGACTCCTCTCCACGTGCTGAAAAGATGTCGCATACTCGGATGCAGTGTAGAATTAACCTGTTTATAGGCCCTGCAAAATACCTAAATAATTACAAACAACATGAGCATTAGAAGAGAGATGCAAGGGAAACAGTAAATGAAGGTGGCTAAAGTATGGAAGCACAACAAATTAGGAACAAAGGTTGCAAAATATTTATAACATTAAAATATTCGGTTAGCATCGCAGTAAGATGAAGGAAACTACCTCAGGTAGTCTTGCAGCAAAGTGTTTAATGTAGTCCCTTCCAATGTTCTTCACAATGCTATCAAGAAGATAAAGAGATGGCAACTTCTGATCACTAGGGACCTGGAGCCAACAATTAAATTAGATCGGATGTAATACAATAAGAACACTCCACATAACCACTGTAATAGATTACTAGATATTTTTAAAAAGTTAAAAAAGTACAAACAGCTCAAGTAACTTCTTATGTCATCTCTTGTAAGATAATATTGAGTTAAAGAAATCAAGAAGAAAATGTATGTATGAAGTTCAAAATGACAGCTTTCCATGATCTAAATTCTCCATCTGTTATACTAGGATTTAAGCAAGATTTATCATTTACATGATGCTAAACAACCAAGAAACACTTGGCAGTCTCCAAAATTCTTTATTGGAGTCGAGCATACCATAAAAGCCAAATGACATCCACCTTATGGTGATCCTCCTAGATGCTTGGGCAAACCAAATATCATACGTTATGC
Organism: Hemerocallis citrina; assembly: GCA_017893485.1. Taxonomy (NCBI): domain Eukaryota; kingdom Viridiplantae; phylum Streptophyta; class Magnoliopsida; order Asparagales; family Asphodelaceae; genus Hemerocallis; species Hemerocallis citrina. The sequence continues at coordinate 203,637,177 of CM030365.1, forward strand.
TACCTCCGCACCAAATGTGCAGAAATACAATATCAATTCTTACAAAAGATGTTTAGCACACTTAGAAGATAAGTGAACAATTATGTAGACTAATTAAGTATTGTGTAGGTTTGGGATCCATAAAAATGATGCAACATAATCCTTGGCACAATTTAATCACCTGATCGAACGGCATGGTAATACATTCATCTTCCTCCATCATCCTCCAGTATAAAACCCTTGGCTCAATACCAAATTTTCAACCAAATTTCAAATTTCTATATAATTTGATAGCCTATATGATTATGGTCTCAAGGATTATCACAGCAAATATGTGGTTTCTTTTGGCGAATCTGAAGTACAACAATAGTTTTATTGAGCAAACACAAATAACTACTAACTTTTACATTTTCCTTTTCCACATATCACACAGGTTACTAGTATATCATATACTTCCCTCACACAAAAAACCTGTGTTTGTTCGTTGTATAATTTGTACACTATATAGATGTTATTCTGTATACGAAAGAAGTAAATAAACTCTGGGTAAAACCATAGAAAACGCAGTAACAAAACAAAGTCACAAAAACAAACAGTAATATAAACTCAGAGAATCCTCATGCCCTGATATGATAAAATTAGACAACTCAACAACGATAAAGATAATGATATCAAGATACATCTGTCTGTCAGCCATTTCCAGAGGAGTCAAAATGCAAAAAATACATGACACAGTCATTAATCAGACTTGATATCTAGGATAAAACAAAAAGCTCTTTTGGCCACTTAGATAGCAAACTACAAGTTGAACTTTATATCTGTTTCGATGCAGCAGTATATCCAGTGACTATCACCTGACACAACACAATCATCGCGCCTCCGAAACCTTCACAAAATATGCAAGCTTGGACGAAACACAACCCTCTTACAATCAACACAACATTACACAATCCAACCAACCACCAACTACCCATAAAAAAAAATCAAAACTTTTCTATTCTCAGATACATACATCACAATCAACACCAAAAACTACTCAAAACTACTAAAATTAGCGATATTCTTTACTATTCGATTTACAGAAAGCACTACTAAGTACAACATAAAATAAACAACAACAAAATAATCACCTCAAGGACATTGTTGCAGATAGCCGCGGCGATCCCTTTCGCAGCGAGGAGGTTCTCGCCCGCGATAATGGTCAAATTAGTGATAATCGGCTTCGAGTTGACGGTCAGCTCCGAAAGCGCCGTCATGTACTGCGCAACCAGCTCTTGCTGCTGCTGATACGAAGACGAATTCGACGACGAAGAACCTCCTCCTCCTCTTTCTCTTTCCCGAATCGAATCGTTGTCTCTTTCATCTCTGAACCTCAAAGTCGAATTGGAAGCCCTAGGAATGGGGGTTTCGGCGGCGATTCGGGGTTTCTTGAGGTTCGACAGTTGGCGGGATCGGTCCATGGCGGTGGATCTGCGAGTGTTCTCCATCTCCATCCCCCAAACCCTAACCCTAACCCTAATTCGACGGAGGCGATGAGGAGGTCAAAGAGAGGGTTTTGTTGTTCGAATCGGAGGAGCATCAAGAAAGCGAAACCCTAAGGGTTCGAAGGATGGGAGAAAGAGAGAGAGAGAGAGAGAGAGAGAGAAATCTCGATTTTGAAGGGAGGGGATGAATGGGTTGGTTTTGTAATTTTGGGAATTTTTGGGGGGGTTAAGTGGAATGGGGAAGAGGATGATGGAGGGTGTCGCATAATTTTTTAGAATTATTTTCATTTACATCGTTGTTGCTATGTTTGTAGGAATGCTGGAATACGACAAAGTGTGTAGGCGTTGTTGGAAAATAGAGTGAGAGGTTGAGCTTCGGTTTGGTTTGGGGTTGGAAAGTTGACCTGGAGTTTGGGTGAAAATTACGAAAGGGCCACTGGGGTTAGGTGGAATGGATGTGGGCTTTGTGTTGTTGGTTGATTGGGCTTTTATTGTGGGCTCTATGGGAGATGTGACATGAAAAAGAAAAAGCAAAAGATGAACAAATCGATTTGAGTGATGAGGCCCAACAATAAGCTTAAATGATTTGGACAATACTAAGTGCATTACTTCTAGACTTATAGTACTATATTCACACTACAATATTTTAAAATGCGGAGTTCATGAAAAATCTTTTTATGGTAAAGGCTGCGAGGAATGTGAAGGTCATGTAACTACTTAAAGTTATATATGTAGTAAACATAATGGGTAAGCTTAATTAGTTAAAAGTGGGATTTGGATAATGTTATCCTGCATCAAGAAATGGGGATCATTTCTCATTTCTCCAACCTCAATCAATATCATTTTCTCTCGCCAATCCGCATCACAAAGAGGCATCGCCGTGAGCCTCCAAGAGCAATCATGCTCAAGGAAGACAAACTCTAGTCAGTCAAGTTTCAAATTTGGTTAAACTAGTTATGATGTTGTTCCTTGTCAACAACAATGAACAAGACATCTGATGTGGTATAGATGACGTGGCTTAATCAGGACCGTCAGATCTCCTCAGATTTATCTCATCTCAGATCATCAAGTCAACAGGTCCAACGGGCCTCCTGCCAATTCAGGCCCACAGGCAAGCGGATCCGATCCGGCCCAGTAGGGTCTGATACCCGTTTACCCCTGCCTATAAATACCAGACCCCCTCTTCGCTTTGAAAGGTAATGAATCTTTTTCCATTTGAACCCTAGCTGCCTAGTCTCTTTCTAGTGACTGACTAGATCGTCGGAGGGCCTGTCGTTGGGACTTCTCCCGGTGTCTCTTGGCCTTTTGCAGGTACTCCGGCCGTCCGAGCTTCCAGCCTCTCGTCTGAGCCGATCTCCACGAACCGACCCGAGCCGAGATCGAGATCCGTTCCTTCCGCTTCACAAATTGCAAGAACTCATATCTGTTGCCCCACACCGAAAATAAGTAGCATCAGGTGGGTGCCGTCTGTGGGAAACGACCGACTCGATCTTAAGCTCAGATCTCTCTTGAAGCCAAGCCCTCCCACGGCTCCCAAAGCCAGAAGAGCCTTCACCGCTGGACACCGTCCAGACCCTCCTCCCTCGCACAGCCATGTGAACACACAGGGCTCTAATCGACCACAAGACAATGGTGCGGTGGGATTGGGTCCGAGCGCTTGAAGCTCGGTTACCAGGGACTTACGACATACCATAAACCGTCGGCTCCAGCTCAGCTGATCAAGGATCCGGGCGGTTCCTTCCGACCCAGCTCCGACTCATAGTAATCTCCCAACTCGAAGAAGGGAACACCACCATATTCGCTCCCCCAGGGATGGTTCACCTCCGCCCGTTCAGGGCGAACAGGCCCCAGTCACGAGAATCGAGTTCTAGGACTTCAGGCTTGAGATTCTCCGAGCCCTCGGAGGCGCCCCCGAATTCGAACAACAAACCGCCGGCCCAAGGTGCGAAGAGGGTCGGGGTCCCAAGTCTCACGGTTCATCTCAGCCTCCCCAGTAGAACGAAGTCGTCCTCCATCACCTCCAGGAAATGGAGAATCGCCTCGCCCACATCAACGAGGGAGACCAAAAACCGGCCGGGCGCATCAGTTAAGCCGACCATCGTTCTCCCCCCAAATCCTAGACGCTGAGATTCCCAGGAATTTCAGTCCGCCTCAGTTCGAAACTTACAACGGCGAGAGTGATCCAGCTGATCACATGGAGGGGTTCAAAATCATCATGATGATTCACAGCGCATCGGACTATCTCCTATGTCGCGCCTTCTCTGCCACCCTGCGTGGCCCGACTAGGGAATGGTTCTTAAAGCTCGCCCCAAGATCAGTCTTCTCATTCGACCAACTCGAAGCAAACTTTCTTGCTCACTTTGTGACCAGTCGGAAGGTCGAAAAAACAAGCGCGTCCCTTCTGGACCTCAGGCAGAAGGAAGGAGAACCCTTCCACAAGTTTGTGCGGAGGTTCAAAACCGAAGCCAGGGCGATCTCGTCCCTCAATGCCAGTGTCACCTCGGTGGCCTTTCGACACAATGTGTGCCACGGCCAGTTGAAGGCTTCTTTGGCCAAGAAACCGCCCATAGACATTCCCGACCTTCTCAATAGGGTCAAAAAGTACATTTGGACCGAGGAGGCCCTGCATCCCGAAGGCCTGAAAGAAATCCCAAGCAAGGGGAAGAGGAAGGCCGAAGAATCCGAACCTATGAAGAAGGCCCAAAAAGATATATCTGCCCAGAAATGCTCCCCACCGGTCCCCCATTTCGAGAGATACACACCGCTGACATAAAACGTGTCGGCCATACTCCTGGAGATCGAGGACAAGGGTATCGTCTGCCTTCCTCCCTGACCTAACAGCAACAAGAAGAGGGACCGGAGGTTCTACTGTCGCTTTCATTGGGATAATGGGCATGATACTGATAATTACCGTGCCCTCAAAGATGAGATCGAAGCCCTCATTTAGAGGGGATATGTAACCCCTGTTTCCGATTATACGGATTTTCAGTTCTTTTGTTTCCTCCATGTATTCTTATATTTCAATTTCTGTATAAATCATTCAAATGCATTTATAGCCTTTTGAATCTCCTATTGAAACCCAAATTTATCTTGTCTCTCCTCTTTTTAGTTTGAAGCCTATCTCTTGTTGGATTCTAGCCCATTGATTTTGATGTGTGTTGTATTATTTAATTATAATTAAATAAAGCCCAAATTCAAGCCCACTAACCCAGAACCCATTACCCCTATGTTGTACAGAATCAAAGCTATAGACACACCCTATACAATTTCTTCACCACAACCCCACTCTCTCCCGTTATTCTCTCTCCCGTTAACAACTCACCCCACTCCCGTTACTCTCTCCCTCTCTCTCGCCCGTTCTCTCTCCCCTTCTTCTCTGCTAAAACAACCAAACCAATCACAAACAGAGAAACGAACAGATCAAACCCAAACTCCTCTCTCTTCCACTTCGTCTTCTTCACTTTCCGCTCTCATCCTTCTCCCCCGAGGCATCGCCAGAACCCCCGAGCCCAGCCATCGTCGACCTCCACCTCCGTCTCCGCTCGTCGAGCGCTCACCGCTCGTCGAGCCTGCTCCTTGCCGCAGCCCTCCGAGAAGCCATCCGTTGCATCTCATCGTCGCCTGCAATTCATCGCCGCTCGCCACTGCATCGTCACCTTCCTCCCGATCGCCAGCCTCGCCGAACCAGAGAACCCACCTCGTCGCCTGAGTCTCTACCTCACGTCGCCTTCCTCCAGTCGCAGCCAGTGCACCCTTCTTCCAGTCGCGAGCGCTTCCCGCTGCTCATCGCCGTTCGCTCCGACTCCGAGCGCCTCCCGCTCGAACCCAGTCGCGCCTCCCCCGTTCGAGCTCCACTCCTCGCCATTGCTTCTGCCCTTGCTCCCTCCGCTCGACAACTCAACCTCCGCCGCAGCACCACCAGTCGAGCCCGTCGCTCGCGCCGACCACCTCAGACCGCCGCACACCCCCACTGCCATTCCGCTCCACTGTCAAACTCGCGCGAACCTCAGGGACCCATCTTCCGCTGCCGCTCAGCCCCGTCGCCTTCCGCTTGAGTCCAGTCGCGCCGCCCTCTCGCTCCAGTCGACATCCGCTCGTCGCTGCTCCTCTCGTCGCCACAGCCGCCAGCATCCCCGCTCCCTCCCGCGCGCTCTCCCTCCCTCTTTTTCTCTCTCTCTCTGTTCTGCGAAGAAGATGAAGCGAGTTGGGGACTGGGTTACTGTTGAGTTGAGATTGGGGATTTGATTGTATTGGATTATGTTGATGTTGTGATCTGGGTTGGAATTGTGGAGATTGTGGCTGTTGGATTATTATATTGGAGTTTGGAGTGTTGTTGGGATGTTTATTGTTGCTGATTGGTGTGTTGGTGCTGTTTGCCATTTTGAAGTTGTGAAGGGAGACTCTGTTGGAAGTGTAGTTGGGAAGTTGCCATTTTAGAAGTTGCTGTTTGGAGTTGTGAAATTGAGTTGGGTTGGTTGTATTTCTGTTTGGAGTTTTGCTGACTTGGTGCTATTGAAGGAATTGACTGCTATTTTGGAGTTTACTTCGTGGAGTTGTTGTTGCTGATTTGGCGTGGCTGCCACACATTTCGCACATGTTCGACTGCCCGGGATACTGATCCCGTTATTCTAGTGTTCAATTTCATCGGCATCAACTAACAGGCAAGTCCACTTGAACAATTTTTATTTATTCTAGTTCAAGTTTAATTGATCTCTTATGCAAGTAGTTCCAAATTTAAATATCGTTAAACTCTGCTTTGTGTCCCGTCTTGTTAAGAGTATTGAGGGTTTACACGAGCTAACCCGACGTACTCTTGACTTCCGTTATTATCCTTTGACTCAAACCCAAACCTGGACATGCATATAATATAAATAATTAAATTATACATGAGAAAAACATACCATGATTAAATACATGCTGTTTACATGAGAACTTGAGACTGGAACTTGATTATTAGCTTGACTTGTTTACTGGAAAAATTTACATTACTTGCTGTACATTAGTCATGATACATGCATGATATAATAACTCGATAATTATCCACTTGATGAACATTTATGTGATACTGCATTATCTGTCTTGTACTGAGGTTTCGACCCAGTTATACTAGGAATCAGTTAAAATAATATAAGGAGAATTGTTGCTTCAGATTTGTTACCTCTTGCTTATTAGTGTATAATATATCATGTTGTTGCATTATCACCATTCACTTGACATTCTTATAACCACTCGCATGTACATGAATGACCTAATAAAATACTAAAACAAGCCGGGGTTTCTAAGGGTTGACCTAGTAGTGGACCGTCTCAGAAAATGTACTCGGTAGGGCCCTCTTGTTACATGGACTTGTTATATAGAAGGAGGAGAATACGTGTGGAGACGTGGACTTGTTATCTTGTTATCTTGTTGTCGTGATATGCCGAGTACACGCTCTGTTGACCCCACCACGAAGTCTAAACGAACACTGTTGTGCGTGCATCGAACCTGTAGTATGGGATGCAGTAGTACATGCACTAGATAGGAGAACAACTTGATAATAGAACTAGTTGACATGTATACATACTTGATAAAGACCCTTGCTATTAGTCCATTATTGCCCTTGCAAATTTGATCTTGATTCACATTTCTTCCTGTACCCTGTTTTCCTTACTATCTGTTTTTCACTACTTGCTGTCCGTACTTGCTCTAAGGACAAATTTTCCTTTTTTTTAGATAATCAAGCACAGGTGCATCAAGAGAATTTCTAGGAGGTATTGATGAGCAGATCTTTCACAATTGGAGCAGAAGTCTCTCGAGTAATTCGGTAAGTTCTTGTATTCCAGAATTGGTTATTGAATTTCGTTCTCGTTTATGTGATCATGTTTCCTGCGTGGTTGTGATTCATTTCTCTTATATTGTTGATTAAGACTGGTACAGCTTATGGATGATATGAGTTGGCGTACTTATATCATTCGCTGGGCCTCAGTTACGTGCCTGTGTTTCCGTATTCCGGGAAGCGGGGCGTGACAGGATACTTGAGAGAGTTCACTCGAACCACCCCCCAGGGATCAGAGGGATCCACGGTAATCACCTCCTCCTCGGATGATCAGCAAGCGGCCCGAGCCCGAGCCCGATCTCGAGGATACCGATGCGCCGGCCATCCTTCATTGTGTCCATGGCAGGCTTATCGGGGGAGAATCGAATAACTCCCACAAAGCTTTCGTTCGAGAAGTGAACTCGGTCGATAACTATCCGTCCCCGTGGACCAGAGCTTGGTAGTCTCATTCTCCAACGAGGATCTCGAAGGCATCCAACTGCCCCATTGTCCCATTGTGATGCTCTGGTGATCAGCCTCGGCATGGTGAACCATGAGGTCCGGTGTATCCTTGTAGACAATGGGAGTTTTGTCAATATTCTATTTTTTGCCACGTTTGAAAGCCTCAAGCTCTCTTGCGAAAGGTTGAAGTCGGGTGGGGGGGGGGGGATACATGCTTCTTGGATTCTCTGGCGTCCCCGTCCAAATCGAAAGAATTGTCACACTTAACGTGACGGCCGGCACGGCCCCGAACCTTCGGACCGAAGTGATGGACTTCATGGTGGTCAATATCAAGGCAGCCTATAATGCCATCCTCAGCAGACCAGGCCTTTGCACACTCCAGGCGGTTCCCTCCACCTACCACTTGAAAATAAAGTTTCCCACTGATCACAGGGTGGGTGTAGTCCGGGGAATTCAGGAATCGGCACGTTCGTGCTACATGACCGCAGTGGGGGGCAGAGTCTTTCCCCTTAATGCGGTAGAACTCCATTTCGAGCAAGGGTCGGAGCCCGTAGACGTGCTGGAGGAAGTCCCTTTCTCCAAGGGAGACATGTCCAAATGGTTCCGGGTAAGCCAATCTCTGGCCCCGGACCTGAAGCTGGAAATCATTAAATGCATCCGTCGGAATTCCGACCTCTTCGCCTGGACGCCGTCCAATATGCCGGGGATTTCCGAAGACATTATAATGCACCGGCTAAGTGTCCGCTCGGACTCGAAGCCGGTCCAACAGAAGCGACGTAAGTTTGCCTCCAACAGGCAACAAGCGGTGAGGAAAGAAGTAGGCAAGCTCCTTTTGGCCCAGTTTATTTAGGAAGTCAGCTATCCGGAGTGGCTGGCCAATATTGTGATGGTAAAGAAGACGAGCGGAAAATGGAGAATCTATATAGACTTCACAGACCTCAACAAGGCCTGTCCTAAAGAACCATTCCCTCTCCCGAACATCGAGGCCCTGATAGATGCAACCTCGGGGCACGAGCTGCTGAGCTTCATGAATGTCTTCTTAGGCAATAACAAAATCAGAATGTCCCCTCCTGACATACCGAAGACTGCCTTTGTGACCGACCAAGGCCTCTACTATTACCGGATCATGCCCTTCGAGTTGAAAAACACCATCACCACATATCAGAGGCTCATCAACCGGGTCTTCAAAGACCTAATTGGCTGGAACATGGAAGTGTATATTGACGATATGCTTGTCAAAAGTCACAGGGGGGCAGATCATGTTAGCGACCTCGAAGAGGCTTTCGAGGTCCTGCGATCTCACAACATGAGGCTCAAACCCTCTAAATGCACCTTCGGTGTCTCCTCGGGAAGGTTTATCGAATTTGTGGTGAGCCAGCGCGGTATCGAGGCGGACCCAGAAATGATTTAGGCCATACTCGACATGGTACCCTCGAGAAACGTCAAAGAAGTTCAAAGACTCACGGGACAACTGGTAGACATCGGCCGTTTCCTCTCCAAATTCGGAGAGAAGTCGCTCCCATTCTTCAAGGCCCTCCGAGGGACGAAAAGCTTCGAGTGGGCAACCTCTCAACAAGAGGCGTTCGACCAGCTGAAAGCCTACCTGGCCAATCCACCGCTCCTCAGCAACCCAAAGCCAGGCATACCCCTCTTCCTCTACCTGGCCACCACAGAACACGCGCTCAGTGCCATGTTGGTTAGAGAGGAGGACGAGGTGCAGAAGCCCCTATATTATGTAAGCAAGGTTCTGCACGGAAAAGGTTGCCTACGCATTAGTGATGACTGCATGGAAACTCCGACCCTACTTCCAGGCCCACTTCATCCGCGTCCTTACAGATCAGCCTCTCAAAATGGTCTTCGACAAGCCCAAGAACTCGGGCTGCTTAATCAAGTGGTCAATTAAGCTCAGTCAGCACGACATCAGCTACTATCCTCGAACGGCCATCAAGGGCAAAGCTCTCGCTTAGTTCATTACGGAATGCACCATCTCCGAGTCCCCAAAAATTCGGGTGGATGCCCTGGCTTGGGACGTCTATGTGGATGGCTCATCATGCGAGGAAGGGAGCAGGCCGGCGTCATCCTTCGATGCCCCGATGACTTCGTCCTCTAGTATTTTCCTGGCCACAAACAACGAAGCAGAATATGAAGCTCTGATTGCTGGACTTACATTGGCCTACTGGGCCAGGGCGAGGCAAATACGGGTCTTTAGCGATTTTTAGCTCGTGGTCAATCAAATCATCGAGGAGTACGAAGACCGTGACCTTAGGATGACCCAGTACTTAGCGCGCACGAAATAGCTCCTAGAGCTCTTCGAGCAGGCGGAGGTCCGACGGATCCCAAGAGAAAAGAACTGTCACGCCGATTCCTTGTCTAAACTCGCGTAATCATCCCTTGGAGGAATAGACCGCACTATCCTAGTCGAGGTCTTCCTCAAACCCAGCATCGAAGAACTTGAAGTCCTTTGCGTCGCCACTGGCGACCCAGCTGAGACATGGATGGATCCTGTACAAAAATTCCTAACCAATAGGGAGTTACCGTAGGACCGTGCAGCGGCACGAACTACAAGGATCCGGTCCGAAAGTTTCACCTTAATTGGGGACGTGCTCTTCAAGCTCTCCTACACCAAGACTGACGGGAGACCCTATCTCCGCTGCCTGAAACCAGATGAAGCTAGGTACGCACTGGAAGAGCTACATGAAGGGATTGGGGGATGTCACATGGGCAGCAGGGTGTTGGCCCGAAAAGCACTCAACCACGGCTACTACTGGCCTACTATGCTACAAGATGCTCAGGACCTCGTAAAAGAGTGAGGCCCCTGTTAAAGGTTCTCTCCCATTAGATGCTCGCCCCAAGCCGAGCTGAAGTCGCTTGCCAGCCCTACCCTCTTCGCCATGTGGGGGATGGACCTGGTCGGCCCATTTCCACAGGCTATCGGCCAAAGGCGATTCCTCATCATGGTCGTCGACTACCTCACCAAGTAGGTCGAGACAGAACCCCTGGCCACGATCACGGAGCATCAAGACCAAAAATTCTTCTGGAAGCACATCATCTGTTTATTCGGGATCCCGCGCGTGCTAGTCACCAATAACGTAACTCAATTCGCCGGCAAAATTTTTCGCAAGTTTTGTGAAGACCCAGGCATTCAACAATGCTTCTCGTCATTCTCTCACCCACAATCAAACGGCCAAGTGAAAAATGCCAACTGAAAAATCCTTGATGGTCTCAAAAAGTGGCTGGACGAATCCTCCAAGGGTCTCTGGATCGAAGAGTTATCAAGTGTCCTCTGGTCACACCGGACTACTAAGAAAATCCCGACCAATGATTCCCCATTCAATTTGGCATACGGGACCGAGACGGTCATCCCTCTGGAAATCGGTCTCCGCTCACCGAGGTACATGAGCTTCGAAGAGGAATCAAACTCAAGCGACCTCAGGGCAAACCTGGACCTCATTGACGAGGTATGGGAAAGATCCACCATCCGACGAGCCATATATCAGCAACGATTTGAGAAGCTTTACAACAAAAAAGTCCGCCCGACCAACATCAAGGAGGGGGACCTCGTACTTTGAAAGCTAGCAATCTCCCAACCCACAGCCAGAGGCAATCTCGCCCCCAATTGGGAAGGCCCGTATAAGGTCTCCCAAGTAGTTCATCTGGTACTTACCGACTCGAAGACCTGGGGGCAGGATGGTTAAGAGGCCTTGGAATGCGGAGCACCTCATCAAGTTTCAGGAAGGAAAGTAAGGGAAAGTCCACTATTGTAAGTGCTATGCACACAATTATCTTGTAAACAGACAAACGTGATATAAAGGCTGGAGATTTTGTTTAACAAATCAAAACTTGTGGATTTTCCAATCCCTCACGTCCTCACCGCTCAGCTGGGACGTCGAACACCCACAGGTGATTTTTCAATCCCTTGCACCCTCACCGCTCGGCTTGGACTTTAAACACCCATAGGGGATTCTTCAATCCCTCACGTCTTCGCCGCTCGGCTTGGACTTCGAACACCCACGAGGGATTCTGCAATCCCTCACGTCCCCGCCACTCAGCTTGGACTTCGACTACTAACATCCAAGCTGCTCGGCATGGCCTTTGAGCACCTATGAGGGATTCTTCAATCCCTCAAGACCTAGCCCCTCGGCTTGGACTTCGGCTACTAATGTCCTTGCCGCTCGGCATGGACTTCGACCACCTATGAGGGATTCTTAAATCCCTCAAGTCCTAGCCCCTCGGTTCAGAATTCGGCTATAACGTCCTTGCTGCTCGGCATGGACTTCGACCACCTATGAGGAATTCTTAAATCCTTCGAGTCCTAGCCTTCGGTTCAGACTTCGGCTACTAACTTCATCATCGCTCAGCATGCACTTCGAACACCTATGAGGGAATCTTCAATCCCTCGATTCCTAGCCTTCGGTTCGGACTTCGGCTACTAACATCCTCACTGCTCGGCATGGACTTCGACCACCTATGAGGGATTCTTCAATCCCTCAAGACCTAGCCCCTTAGCTTGGACTTAGGCTACTCACGCCCTCGCCGCTCGGCTTAGACTTCGAACACTGACAGGGGATTATCCAATCCCTCACGTTCTCACCGCTCGGCCTGGACTTCGGCTACTAATGTCCTTGCCGCTCGACATGGACTGCGACCACCTATGAGGGATTCTTCAATCCTCAAGACCTAGCCCCTCGGCTTGGACTTCTACTACTAACGTCCTCACAGCTCGGCATGGACTTTGACCACCTATGAGGGATTCTTCAATCCCTCAAGATCTAGCCCCTCGGCTTGGAATTCGGCTACTAACGTCCTCACCGCTCAGCATGGACTTCGACCACCTATAAGGAATTCTTCATTCCCTCGAGTCCTAGCCTGTGGTTCGGACTTCGACTAGTAACGTTCTCGCCGCTCGGCATGGACTTCGACCACCTATGAGGGATTCTTCAATCCCTCGAGTCCTAGCCTTCGGTTTGGACTTCGGCTACTAACATCCTCGCCGCTTGGCATGGACTTCGACCACCTACGAGGGATTCTTCAATTCCTCAAGCCCTAGCCTTTGGCTCAGAATTTGGCTACTAATGTTCTTGCCGCTTGGCATGGACTTCGACCACCTATGAGGGATTCTTGAATACCTCAAGTCCTAGCCTTCGGTTCGGACTTCGGCTACTAACATCCTAGCCGCTCGGCACAGACTTCAACCACCTATAAGGGATTCCTCAATCCTTCAAGTCCTATCCCATAGGCTCGAACCTTGGCTACCCACATCCTCGCCCCTCGAAACGGTTGTTAACTCACCACTTACCCAAAGTTTCAGTTTGGTTTGCGGCCCTCGCCCAAGGCGAGGACCTTCGAGCCCCTTACACCAAATCGATCCCCCTTTCACCCGCTGATAGCCAGGGGTAATGCAGCTGTCATCACCGCTACCTCTAACTATCAGTGGGCGGTAGGAGAGCCATCGGTCATTGGAGCCTTCGGCCAAGATTTTTATTCTTGACACTCGCCTTCGGCGACTGCCTCGAGCCTCGCACTCTTAGCCAACCCCTCTTTCACCTACTGGCAACTAGGGATCAAACAACATTCATTGCCGTTACCCCTAATTGTCAGAGGGTGGCAGGAGAGCCACCGATGGCGAGCGCTCACGATGAAGTGAGAAATGATCTGATGGGAGGGGGGGTGAGGGTTATATAGCCATCAGGTCATGCACATTTATGGCATGGAAAGTCGAAACGTCTGAGAGGCATTAATGACAATGGAAGACGAAATGTCCTCCATTGCTAGCGTTCAGGATCCCTCAATCTCATCATCACCCTTTGCCTCGAACTCCTCCCTTGGCTCGGATGACGGCAACCTATCCTCGGAGATCGGAAGTAAGCGCACAGCAAAAGAACCAATCAAAGCAATACAATCATGTTCACTCATTATTATTTCAACTAAAGAAGATGCATCGTTACAAGGGGAGACTTTATTACATCATTCACAATTAGCCTAGGGCTCCTATATCGGAGCCGCATGATTGATACATGCAAGTTCAAGGCCATCCGAGCCAATGTAGACACACTTGCGATCGAGCTCTGTGCATCACAAGGCCTTGCCGGCCCAATCCTCGGGGTCGGCAACAAAGCTCCGACAGAAGGGCCAGTGTTCCTAAAAGAGACGGATCAGGATCTGAACATCCCGAGCATGATCTTTTACCGTTGTACCTCCAATTATTCTCCACAATAACCTGACGAAGAAAAGACTCAGATGACGACCGCCGAGCAGAAGTGTTGGCCATTGACAATGCAACTTCCGCACTCCCCAAGTCACGGTCAGCTATCAGTTTCTTGAAATGCGCTAGCTCATAGCTAAGTACCTTGGACTTATCCATGAAGTATTGGACAGATGCCTCTCGACCGCAAGCTTATTTACGGCACCGAGTCAGGGCAGAATCTAGGGCCGAGATCTTACCCCTAAGCCGGCTCATTTTAGCACGACCAGGGTCTACTCTCAGGGTCGCATCTGTAATACCCCGATTTTTCAAATATACGAAAGATTATTTATTTTCACATATGGTATGCTTGGGTAGCATGTTGACTATTATTTCCCAACATGATGATTAAAGAGTATTGTTTTCTATAAAGTATTTTCTTAAAGCCCAATGATTAGTTTGCTTATTTTCTTTTGAAATAATTATTTTGGCCCAAACTAATTTAAGCCCATGGTTTAAATCCTTTTATTTTTACAACTTGTTTTGTGTAACACTTTTTTTTAAGACTTGTCATGAGTGTACAAGCTTTATTAGTGTGGTTTGTGCATGCACGTACATTTCGCATACACGTGCATTGAGCACTTTTGGTGGCCGGGTGGGTGGAGTAATGGTTTGGAATCATGGGTAGTTGTGTAGAGGTGTGGGTAGTTATTTCAACCCCCTAGTGCATCCTAACCCTTGCTCCCTAATAAATCCTAGCCCTCTATTCCACTTATTTTCTAGTATAAATACCCCTCTCATTCCCTATCTCTTTTACACTAAGATTATTATTGTAAGAGAGGTATTTTGTGAGTTGTGTGTGGGTGCTTTTCTGTGGAGGCCGAGTAGTTTCTGAAGAGTTCGGTGTGGAGCAAGGAGCAAGGAGCGAGGAGTCGTTCACTACTTTAAGGAGCTTTTGCGGGATTTCGATTATTTCTTCAAATAAGGTGGGTGTTTCTCAGGACTTCTAATGTATGAATTATACCATGATTATTATAATTGCTACCATGTTATGAGAAGTAAATGCAATGTATTAGAAATTGCCTGAGCATGCTGATGATAATAAGAACAAAAGGGTCGGTACAGTCGACTGTCACATGAACAAGTCGACTGGTACGAGACAATTATTTTTATGATGTGGTAATAAACATGTATGCAAAACAGACGTAATAGTACGATTACTAAGTTCATATTTCCCTATGCCACATATGATGGAGGGAAGGTGAACGAATGAAAAGAACTAGCGATGATTAACAAAATTAAGAACGGTCGGTGCAGTCGACTGACGATGTGTTCAGCCGACTGGTGCATTGATTTAATTATGATTATTCGGCAATTCCATGAAATGAGACATTTTGTTATGTTGACCTAGTATAATGAATCAAGATTAATATTTTCATCTTCGCAAGAAAGTTATGAATAAGTGTAAATGCATGTTTAAATTATTTTCCTTAAAGAAAAGACAATATTAGTAACTTGAAATTTCATGCTGCGAGGTTACTGAACAAGTAAGAAGTGTGGTGTTTATGAAACATGAATGTATGTGTACTGTGATGAAAGTGCATTCCTGATTTTGAATTCTGAAACTGTCCAGTCGACTTAATGCGTGTAGCAAGTCGACTGAGCTGAACATAGAAATGTACTATTAAAAGAATCCCAGAACAGACGACTGATGGATGAACAGTCGACTGTCACGTGGATAACACTGTGAACATGAAAAGTTGCGGGACAGCCGACTGGCCGTGTGCAGCAGTCGACTCTCCCGAGTGTTTATGATGAACTTGTATTGACTGTACGAGTCGACTGGTATCCTTCCAAGTCGACTGTACAGAGTGAATTTTTGATATGTCAGAGATTCTAGTTTTGCTTATTGCTGAAAGTTGTGAACTTTATGATTGATGACAATGAACTCTTTTATGGTTGTATGAATATACATGAAGAGAATCATAGATGTGAGTTGAGAACATGAAAAGGCTAAGATCATGATAAGAAAGTCTGTGAGACTCTAAATTGAATTATGAGCTGAAAGTGCTCAATTGGAAGTTGTGAATTGTAAATTGAAACCAAGAGTAGCTAAGTCTCCCCCGGCAATGGAAATGAAATGAAATTGAAAAGAAGATCATGGTTGGTCATGTGTAAATGAAATGAATAAGTCCGGTTTGGTGGAGAGGCTAACTCTAGAGCTTTGATTTGTATTCATGATTCTAATATTTAGTACATAGTGAAGAGGTGATGAAAGTGAGAGAAAAATATAAGTATGAGAACTAGAGTTTACGGTGCGGGTGTGTGAGCCGCAGAATGCATGCTTGATGAGTCAAGACATGGCGCAGGCACAACTCAGAATGATCGGACTTTAGTCACGCTTGTGGGATGTTTGGTGACTGCAAGAGGATCGTGTTCAGGGAGGAGGCTGAATTGCCGCAGAATGCATGCTTGATGAGTCAAGACATGGCGCGGAATTCTACTCCAGGGGCCAGGACACGTGCTTGTACTCATAGATCATCTAGGATACTCACTATAATTACAGAAGTAGATTAAGTCATGGCGAGGGATTGAACCCTACAAAAATGAAGAACGGTTAAGAGGCTTGCCCTCGGACCTATGTAGTATGGGATGCACAGAATCCGAACAAGTGCGCATTAGTGTCATGTAAATTAAGTAATTGCATTAAGGATTAAGTGCACGATCACGACACGACATCATTAAGATTTTCCCCTTACTTTAATTGTTATGTGAACAAGTTTGTGATCTGTTAAGAAATGAGAATCGTTATACTGTTTCTGGCATAGAGAGGATGGCCATGTATAATTATCGTCGGTTGAATAAACTGACGTACCCACAGTTTGTATGCAGGTAATTGCATGTGTAAGAGGAATGGATGCATAAAGATTTTACCATGTTGTTGTACATTTGTTTAATTGTTGTAAATTTTACTTCCGCTGTGCAAAAGAAAAGTGTAATATTGATGTAAACTCTGATGTAAGATGAAAAGTTTAAATTTCCTTGTAAAATTGTACTAAAGAAAGTGAAAAGATCCTGTAGAACATCTCGAATTCAGTGTATTTGGGATTCAGGGCGTTACAGCATCTATCTGGCAGGCAAACAGAGAAACATCATTCCAAGCCGTATATACTTGGCCAAAAATCACGCCCAAAATTCTTTCAAGTCAAGAGGTTCGGCCAAAACTCTTTTCATTAATCAAAAAGTGTGTTTACAAAAATGCAGTGGCCAGTCCGAGTTCGGAGACTACACAATACGAATAGGAAAAAGATGAAAGGAAAATAAACAAATACTATTGCTGGCCAACCTCTTTCTCGACAGGCAGCTCAGGATTGGGGTCGGCCCCCACAGTGTCGTCATCACCACCACCCCCAAGAGTCGGCGGGTGTTCGGGCAGCTCCATGTCGTAATGGAATTTGCTCAGATCCAGCTCCGGGTGGTAGTACTTAACATGCCGGATCGCCAGGGCTTAGACTTCGTCCTGGACCTCGATGACTTTATCCATCCCGTTCTGCTTGACCTTCCTCACTTGCTTCTCGGCCTCTTTTCTTAGCTCAGACATCTGCTTCATGTGGGCGTCGGCTTGGTTAGCCAGCTCAGCTTGAAGGGCCTAGTTGCTGCCCTCGATCACCTTCTACACTATTTTGAGATTCTTCATCTCCCGCTCATAGCGCTGAGAGTTCCTCACCTCCTTCTTCAGCTTCTGCTCGTGCAGCTTCATCAGCTGTGCGCCCTCCACATAAGCCTATAGCCGAGGGAGATAGACTTAGACAAAATACAAAAAATATAATACAACAGAAGCTACAAAAGATTCGCTACCAAACGAGGGTTACCTCCACTATAATGCCCCAAATTCAATTTACATATAATTTGTAGCACAGCAGGATCTTTTACTTCAATTCGTACAATTTTACTAGGAAAGTAAAAACTTTTCATTTATACACCATTGTTCTTTACATCAACGCAACGGAATTTAAAAAGAATACAACATGATATATACAACTTTAACATCAACAACTTAAATCATGAAAATAATATTTAGCATCAATTCATCTTTATGTCTTTTTGCCAATCCAAACTATGCATTAGAAAACTGTGGGCATGCCAGTTGCATACAACTGACACAATGCTATAAAATAATGATTCTCTTACTTTAGCAAACACAAACTTGTATGCATATTAAAGTGTAAAAGAGTGACTATCCTAAACATGTCAGTGTATGATATGACTTAATACCTAATGCAGATGTTACACTACGATGACACTAATGCATACTTGTTCGAATTCTATGCATCTCATACTACATAGGTCCAAGGGCAAGCACTTGCGTACTTCACATTAAAGAGTTTAATCCATCGCCATGCAAAACTACTCGGTAACCAAATCAAGTTTTAGACATTCCACCAGTACGGAATCTAGCCCTGGAATCCACCGTCAGGCTATACGGAAATCTTCGTCGTGCGAACATCCCGCAAGTGACCCTCTAACCCCGGCATACGCATATACACTAGAGAACGACCTCCTATCCATCCGACTATTCATGATCCTGGAGTCCACCGTCAAATCAATCATAGTCCCGAATTTGTTTAAGGCTCGTCTCCATCGCAAGCAACCACATTCCCGAAGTCCCCGTCAAACTGGATCTATAGTTCTCGAGTCCATCGTCAGACTATATAGAGGCGCCACACTTACGTTTGCCCAAATTTTATTATAACTTCTCTAAGTGTCTATCCTTAAATTTAATACATGAATAATAATTTCTACCTAGAGCTAGCAATTAGAAGAAATTAACTACTATCATGAATATATGTATACTTACTTTTAACAATTCTCATCCCCATTAATTTTATAATTCTCCCATAACAATTAAACAATTTCTTGTGTCTAATTAATAATTTTTATATATATAAAATGCACAATTCCTATAATCCAACCATGGCATAATATTTGTGCTAAACAACACTACAACATATTATTGAAACAGAATTTTAATTCAATCAACCTAATTATTTCATGATGAAACTTTCATTTAGCATGCAACAATTCTCATATTTCATTATTACCAAACATTCTAATTAATCAACACCACAGGCATCACAAAACTAATTAAGAACTCATACGAAATATCAATTTCAAGCCTCAAATTACCTACACTTGCATTCTATACTAATTTAGAAAGCAAAAGTGACATCCACCTATTTGTGATGAAATTGAAATAGACTCCTAGAAAGATTGCTCCAAAGCTCCAACCAAAGCTAGCCTCCTCCTCCTTAGCAATGAAGAAAAACCACAAGCCTCCTTGCACAAAAACCAACTCCCTTTTTTCTTTTTCTCTCTTTTGTTTCTTTTGATCTTTTGTGCATTGTTCATACAATAGGAGGGGTATTTATAGGGTTATTGGGTGAATGAAAAGACTCCCACTACCCACAAAATTACCCACTCACACAACCTACTTCACAATCCACTTTTACCATTCACTCTCTCCTCTTCAATGGCCGGCCAACCTCTTGGGTGCACACACGTGCACGTGCACCCAATGTGCACACAATTCTCATTCTTTTAATTATCTGTTATTAATCTATTTATAGGTGTTTGTTATATGACAAGTGTGTAGGATTTAAAGTGTACATTTAAAATGTAGAATAAAATCATGGACTTCTCTTTTTAATTAATTTTCTAGTGGGCTTTAAAATAGACTTTAGGCCTATGGGTTTTAAATAAAAAATAAATAAAACAAATGTGACAAAAAAATGAAAAGAAAAAATGAGCATGGCTTTGGAAAATTTTAGAGACTGAATACATAAAATTTTACGTGCAATGCACATAAAAATAAATATTCAAATACGAAATAGGTTTGACTAACGGGAAAATGTTTACAAATAATCAAAATATAACATACGAAAAATATCCATTTTGATAGTGGTACAGATATTTCACGTAACGGTAAAACATACGTAATCAACACGTGTATTGAAAACATGTGCAGTGTATGTAAAAACACAAGGATTAAAAATAAATGTTTAAGTTGGCTCAAAATAGGTTAAGATGAGTTTTGAGGATAAGAAAAATGTATAAATAGTTGAAATACACGAAATACGTAGAAAAATACGTTACGACTATTACTCGTAACAGTACGAAATACACATGTGTAACACACGTGGAGCAAAATTGTCATAAATCAATTTTGCGGGTGTTACATGCACGCTCGCCATAGCCCACTTCATATAGCTGGACTCGATGGTGTCGCACTCCCGGACCTTCCGGTCCCGAGGTGGGGCTAGCTTTGAGACCACCTTGATGGCCACAGGGCCATCCGACAAGGTATCCCCAACCTTAAGGGCCCAGTCCGGGGCCCATGGTTGAAGCCCTGCCTCGCCGACGATCTCCTCGACCGATGGAGCAATGGGGGGAGGCTGCCCTTCACCACCTCTGTAACCCTCTGGCTACTGGAGCTTGGGCCCAACTTGGAGGCCTTCTGCTTCTTCGGCGTCGAGTGGGGAGGTGCCTCCACAATCTCCTTGGAGGGGACCCTCCCATGCCTCCCATGCCCGGCCCGCTCGGCCTTTCTTTTCTTCAGCAACGCCCTCCTCTCAGCGATCTCCGAGGCATCCATATCTGCAAAAAAAAAGAAGCTCATAAGACGAGGGAAAACACTTGAAGGAAATTTAGACAAAAGACTTATTGGAAGGAGTGGGGCTCAGTCCGATCCGAGCCAGATGTTTCTCCATCACATTCGGCCAACCAATGTTGTTGCCCGAACATATTTGCTCAACATCAGCCTACTCCTCGACCGCCAAATCAGACTTGCAGGGGCCTTTAAGGTTGGGTTTATAAAATCTCCAAGTCGTGGGTATCACCCAGGGTGTCAGGCTCCGAACGACAAAATACTTCCCCTTCCATTCTTTAATGGAGTCCGGATGCCCGTGTACAACCCTCCTCCCTCAGCATGGCAAGATGTAGTATATCCCTTCGTACTCGCCAGACGAGCTAATGCCCAGGATCTCTCGAAAGTATTTCAGCCTCAGGGGAACCCCCTGCTTCTAGCAAAGAAGCATGAAGCACACGAGCTGCTTCCAGGAGTTGGGCCCGTATTGCATCGGAATCAACGATGCCCAGTTCAGAACCTCCTTAATAAATGGGTGGAGTGGCAATCACAAGCCCGAGCAAAAAGCATCCACCAGAAACATACAGAAGCGGGAGCCAATTTGTCCGTGGGGCAGATCCCGGGGCTGGGGATTAGCAGCTCATACTCCTGACCGATGAAGTAGCTGGCTCGGATAACTGGAAGGTCGTACGCGGTTAGAAAAATTAGCATCTTGTCCATAGATATCTTCTGTCTGCCGGGCGAGGACGCCTCCACATCATCATCAACACTGCCCCCGTATCGGACCAACTCCTCAACATCGTCCGGATACATTCTGATGAAGCATGACGGAACGGTGAACGAGACATCGAGCCTAACTTCAGGAGCCACTCATCCGGGTTGTCTGGTAGGATCCACTTCGTTTTCCTCCATCGGACGCGACGACCCCTCGGGGGAGAGGGCATCGCAAAAGGGCCCAGATTGTCTTCCTCTGCCGAAGCGCAGTCCTTTCCTTCCTCGTCCCCTTCGACGACTTCAACCTCCTCATCGTCCCCCTCGACGACTTTGACCTCCTCATCATCCTCTACTCCCTCAATCGGCTCATCCTCCTCCACTCTACCAACAACCTCCTCCTCGTTACCCTTTATCATGTGCACGTTCCCTTTTGAGTTGCTTGACTCTACTACGAAGGGCATTCTGTTGTGTAGCGGCGCAACGTCATAGAAATTCTCCTCTAATTTCCATGATGTTGATTCAGAGACACGCTGGACCTCATCCCGACTTGAGGTGGTGGCGGACGAACCAGATGTTGGTGTATGCCCTAGAGGCTAGTTGTGTATTGACATTACTAGTTTACAGTGCATTATGAAATTTATTTCATATATGAGGCATTTCAATTATTGTGTTGTTTATTTTGATTAAATGAGCATAATAAAATCCTTAGAATAGTAGGTTCAATACCATGAGATATCAAGTGCATGACTTGATTGTGAGATCCTATTGGTTATAATCAGAACACTATTTAAATGACCTTAGTCAAGTGTTATTGTGAATTAGGACAACAATAATGCATAGAGACTAGTATGTATGTAGACTGATGACCATATCTCATGGTTCATGGATATGAGATATCAAGTCTTCACATGGGTATATGTTAGAGTAATAATGTACGGGACTGACCCACAATGAGAACGCTGCATGGATCGTTACGTGAGTATCATAAGCGGTTTTCACAGTGACCATGGTGTATGTAGTCCTTTGACTTGTAGTCACTATGGTTCCCTACATGAGAAGTTATATGTTTTAATGTCGTCAAACGTTGCCTATAATAAGGTGATTATAAAGTCGACTATTGGATATACTACAAATCATGTGGAGGGATGTGAGTGACTTAGATAGGATTTGTCCCTCTAACATAACAAGAGAGATATCTACGGGCCCCTTGATTGAGTGAGACTGCAAAATGCATGGCCGTACTCAAATAAGTCAATATGAGATATTGAGCTCATTTATTTTAGTAAGTTTACTCGGAAATCAAGAAACCAAGGATTAAACTATACATGGATGACACTCTATGCCTTGTGGTCAATTAAGATATCTGGATAAAGGGACTAGACTACATAGTAATATTGGTCACGGATAGGTTATGTCCAATCACTGACATTTCCGTTACTTGAGTAGTAGTGATGTATTGCTAGATACCGCTCACTATTTGTAATACTAGAATATGATTTTAGTATTACTGTCAACGTAACGAGAACCTACAAAGTCACATACTTAGAATGGATCGAAATTGGGATTTAAATTCATACGATGAGTTTAATTGGGAATCTAAGTAAGACTCGGACTCCTGACATTAGTTGGACATTTGATTAGATTAAATGGGATGACTAAGGTTCAGAGGCCCATACACGAATCTGACCCTGGTTGGATTGTGAGCCCAACGACCTCATTATTCTCTTAAAGTTAATTTTCTGCAGCTATATATATAATACATATATGTAGAAAAGAGACACGAGAAAACCCTAGCTGTCATAGAAATTGTGAGAGAATGATCATGAGGAACAGCCCCATCCCGCAGCTAGCACCGCAGCGTGTGGAAAGCTTGGTTTTGATCCGTTCGTGTGGATACCTTAGAGGTATCGCAACATTGCAGTGTTGTGATCGATATATCTTGGAGACAACAGATCCATCCATAAGGTATAATTCCTAAACACGATTTATGGTTTTCGCATGGAGCTGTTGTGTATTCAAACTGTGTTTGCCATTGAAACCTAAAACCAGACTAAGCCCTTAACATAATGGAAAAAACTAACTTGTTTCAAATGCCGGAAGTTTCCAAAAAGTTCGCCGTCGGTGACTGAACAGTGCTACAGCGTAAATAGAGGATCTTGGAGAAAGAAAGCAAAGGTGAAAAATGAGAAGAGGGGTGGGGGATATATAGCCACCCCACGACTCCTCAATTTTTGCAAAATCTCGCGACTCCTCGATACCCCCAAACCTGACGTAATCATCACAGGTGTCACCACAGGAGTGGCCCACGTGTGACACAATCTCTCCCCAAGACCAATTCTTCCCCAAGTCTTTCCCAAGTCCAAAATGCTTGAACCTCGGTGTGCACCTCGAACACGCCAAACACCGAGGCAAGATTTTGGCCAGTCAACAAGGCCATCGGGCTCGACACTTGACATGGATCTCGAGCATCAACCTAGCTTTTCCAAAAAATTGCCTCACAGCACAAGGTCGTCTGGCTCAACGCTCGGCGTGGATCTCGAGCATCAACCTAGCTTTTTTACAAAATTGCCTCACAACACAAGGCCATCTAGCTCGACGCTCGGCATGGATCTCGAGCATCAACCTAGTTTTTCCACAAAATTGCCTCACAGCACAAGACCATCTGGCTCGACGCTCGGCATGGATCTCGAACATCAACCTAGCTTTTCTACAAAATTGCCTTACAACACAAGGCCATCTAGCTCGACGCTCGGTATGGATCTCGAGCATCAACCTAACTTCTTCAAAAAATTATCTCATAGCACAAGGCCATCGGGCTCGACGCTCGGCATGGATCACGAGCATCAACCTATCTTTTTCAGAAAATTGCCTCACAGCATAAGGTTATCTGGCTCGACGCTCGACGTGGATCTTGAGCATCAACCAAGCTTTTCCATAAAATTGCCTTACAGCACAAGGCCATCTGGCTTGACACTCGGCATGGACCTCGAGCATCAGCCAAGCTTCTCCACAAAATTGCTTCACAATACAAGGCCATCGGGCTCGACGCTCGGCATGGATCTCAAGCATCAACCTAGCTTTTCCACAAAATTGCCTCACAGCACAAGGCCATCTGGCTCGACGCTTGGCATGGATCTCGAGCATCCATGCTGCTTTCTCCTACAAAATGTCTCTATCGATGGGCTCGATGCCGGCCCAAAGCTTGGAGCTCGGCATGAACCTCGAGCATCGATACAACTTTTCTTCATAAAATGCCTCCATCGAGGCACTCGATGCCGACCCAAAGCTCGGATTTCAGCATGAACCTCGAGCATCGATACAACTTTTTCTTACACAATGCCTCTATCGAGGCGCTCGGCGCCGGCCCAAAGCTCGGAGCTCGGAATGAACCTTGAGCATCGATACAACTTTTTCTCACAAAACGCATATATCGAGGCGCTTGACGCCGACCTAACGCTCGGAGCTCGACATGAACCTTGAGCATCGATACAACTTGTTCTCACAAAATGCTTCTATCGAGACACTCGATGCTGAACCAATGCTCAGAGCTCGGCATGAACCTCGAACATCGATACAACTGTTTATCACAAAACACCTCTATCGAGGTGCTTGACGCCGGTCCAAAGCTCAGAGCTTGACATGAACCATGAGCAGCGATACAACTTTTCTTCACAAAATGCCTCCATTGAGGCGCTCGACGCCGACCCAAAGCTCGGAGCTTGGCATGAATCTCGAGCATCGATACAGTTGTTTGTCACAAAATGCCTATCGAGGCGCTCAGCACCGGCCCAAAGTTCGGAGCTCGGCATGAACCTCGAGCATCCATACATCTTTTTCTCACAAAATGCTTTTATCGAGGCGCACGATGCCAACCCAACGCTCAGATCTCGACATGAACCTCAAGCATCGATACAACTATTTGTCACAAAATGCCTCTATCGAGGTGCTCGGCGCCGATCTAAAGCTCTGAGCTCGGCATGAACCTCGAGCATCGATACAACTTTTTCTCACAAAATGCCTCCATCGAGGTGCTCGACGCCGACCCAACACTCAAAGCTCGGCATGAACCTCAAGCATCGATACAGCTCTCCCTCACAGAATGCCTCTATCGGGATGCTCGGAGCTCGACATGAACTACGACCATCGCCACCGCTTTCCCTCATATAGCTCCTGGCTCGGCATGCTCAGCCTCGAACCTCCTGGCTCGACGCTCGGTACCAACCCCTTGAGCTCGATGCTCGGCAAAGACTTTGATCGAGCCATCTATCATGCTCGTCTCGGCACCAACCCCCTGTCACTTCTCAGGGACTCATCAACTAATCTTCGCAAAACACTCCTCTTCGGTCTTCCTACAAAGACAAACTACTCATCCACAGGTGGTTCACACGGCTCTCCAGGAGTGGGGAGCTTATGATGTGGTATAGATGACATGGCCTAATCAGGACTGTCACATCTCCTCAGATTTAGCTCATCCCAGATTATCAAGTCAACAGGTCCAACGGGCCTCCTGCCAATGCAGGCCCACAGGCAAGCGGGTCCGACCCGGCCCAGTAAGGTCTGATACCCGTTTACCTCTGCCTATAAATAACAGATCCCTCTTCACTTTGAAAGGTAATGAATTTTTCTCCATCTGAACCCTAGCTGCCCAGTCTCTTTCCAGTGACTGACTAAATCGTCAGAGGACTTGTCGTCGGGACTTCTCCCATTGTCTCTAGGCTTTTTGCAGGTACTCCGACTGTCCGAGCTGTTGGGATTGGGGCGTTAACAAACGCCCTCTAGTTGTAACAGAACTAATTTGAGCAATGAGAAAGTCCAAGTAGACGAGGCGAATAAATCGAGCAAGCAAGTAGATCCACCAAACTAACACAAACACAACAACGATGACTTATCCTAGTTAGCTTTTGCTTAATCCGGAGGGAAATATAGGGAGATCTGATATTCAACTAGAAGAGATGACAAGGAGTTACTGATTCACTTGACACAAGAAATTAAACTCACCCACCAAGAACTATCTCTCTCTCGAGCATCTCTTTGCAATGGATTAAAGAATCTATGAAGTACTACCTCTAATATTAGAGGAGTTTACAATATATATAGAAGAATAGAGAGAAAACCTAGATCTAATCTTGATCCTCAGTCATCCGATATAACCTGGAAAAGAAGTAACTGAATAGGGCCACACGATCTAACTTGGAGTTGAAGATTAGGCTGAACTGACCTAACAAATCGAAGCCCAAAAATGAATCAGCACCGCGGGTGGTCGACCGTACCACTCTCTGACTTTCCAGTACAACGAGTGGTCGGAAGGTGCAGTCGACTATCACCATAACCGGTCGACCGCAACTATCCTGCACCTGCTGCTGCTGCTGTTCTCCTTCTACTCGCTTCGACGCTTCGACCTCCGTACTTCATATTACCTTTTTTTTAATCTGAACAACGAGTATACAAGACACAATTCTAATAAACTCCACCTTGGATTGCATCCGAGTGCTATCACATAATGTGTTGCTCATCTCCAAACTCTAACAAATTTTACTTGCAAAAAAAACTTAGAACAATAGCTTTTTCTTCTAGTTGAAATGATCTCTACCCAATCTCACCGAATCCAGTGCAGCCCCTCAAAGGCCCACCTCCGTAGATGTACTCACGAAGTTGCTAAACTCTGCATGAACTCCACTTACCCTTAGGCTTTCTCCACCTCTCGATGATATTCGAACGTCGTGATCTCGTCTCGATGAATCTAGTTGCGACAAACTAGCTGAGCTTGCAGGAATAACGAAAAAAGGAGCAACACTTGCGCAAGTATTTTGAATTTCCCAAAGCTTGTAGAGATTATTTTGGCTTGGCCCAACCATTCTCATACTTCTAATCACCTTACGACGATCCTGAAAAACAGACAGAACTCTACCTCGAGCTGTGTACCTGCAGTCCCGTGCATCAAGAGTTTCCAAGGAAATCAGATTCTGTTTCAGTAGAGAAATATACAAAACATCCCTTAAAGTGAACATGTGTAGACCTAGCATCTTCAACTCAAATGTCTCCTCACCCACTACTTCACAAATCTCTCCAGTTTTCATTGTCACACAATGCCCCGTAGTAGACTTATAAGTAGAAAACAACTCCCTCTTAGAGCAAATATGAGAAGAACTCCCTGAGTCAAGAAACTAACTAGAATCCACTTCTAAAGAATTTAAAACAAGAAGACACGAACCACCTGAATCAAAGGCACCAAAGGCACTAACTACATTAGCGGCTGAACTCCTGTTCTTGGCGCTCTCTTGATTCTATAATTTCCAACAGTCTTTCTTGATATGCCCTGCCCTCTTACAATATCGGCAATGGATCGAATCCTTTTGCAAAGCACTTCGTCTTCCCCCCGAAGGACCATCCACTGCTAGACAACTTGTAGGAATAGACGATGAAGATTTATGGGTCTCCTTCCTAAGTTGATTTTTCTTCAATACTTTGATTACACCATCTACCGAAATACTTTTCTTGGCAGATTTATTGTGTAGCATGGTCATGATCAAAGGTTCGTACGAATCCGGCAGTGAATATATCAGGTTGAAAGCTTTATCTTCCTCACACACATCTGCGTTGATCACCTTAAATTCAGATAATATCTTATTGAACTCTGTAATGTGATCTTGGAGATCGGTACGTTCCTTCATAGATAAACGGAATAACTTCCTCTTCCAATGCATTCGATCTAATAACGACGAACCAGAGTAGTCAGTTATGAGTCTTTCCCACAGACTCGCCGCGTCAGTTTCTTCAAGAAATCTGCACTTGACCTCGTCCGCCAAGGATAGTCGGATTATACTTATGGCTCTTTCACGAATATCTTTCCACACGTCATCCTTCATATCAGTTGGTTTTTCCTTCTTCTTAACTGCTGACTGCAACCATTCTTGAACAAGAACATCATACATGTCAGTCTTCCAAAGATTGAAATTGATTTTACCATCAAACTGCTTGATCTTCAAAATACTGTGGCCTGTCATCTTAACTATGGAACTTGGCAACCTGAAGCTCTGATACTAGTTGTTGGAATTGGGGCATCAACAAATGCCCTCTGTTCGCAGCGGAACTAATTTGAGCAATGAGGAAGTCGAAGTAGACGAGGCGAATAAATTGAGCAAGCAAGTAGATCCACCAAACTAACACAAACACAACAACGATGACTTATCCCGGTTTGCTTTTGCTTAATCCGGGGGAAAATATAGGGAGATCTGATATTCAACTAGAAGAGATTACAAGGAGTTACTGATTCACTTGACACAAGGAATTAAACTCACCCACCAAGAACTATCTCTCTCTCGAACCTCTCTTTGCAATGGAGAAAAAAATCTATGAAGTACTACCTCTCATATTGGAGGATTTTACAATATATATAGAAGAATAGAAAGAAAACCTAGGTCTAATCTTGATCCTCAGTCGTCCGATATAACCTGGAAAAGAAGTAACTGAATAGGAGCCGCACGATCTAACTTGAAGTTGAAGATTGGGCTGAACCGACCTAACAAATCGAAGCCCAAAATCGAATCAGTGCCGTGGGCAGTCGACCGTCCAAAATGTAATATCCTGGATTTTAAAATCATATTACTTAGAATGTTTTATTTTATTTTCACGTGTTGTGCACGTGCATTTTTTTATGCATGTATCTTTCTAAAAATATTTCATAAATTAGTAATCTTATTTTCTTCTCTTTTATTTAAGAGAACCTAATTTAATTTTGGCCTAATTGTCTTTTGTAGCCCACCTTAATTAGTTAATGAATTAAATTAATGAAGCCCATGGTTAGTTAGCCCATTAGTGAGCCCATTTATTTTTAAAACCTCTTTTAATAACCTAACTTGTAGTGTTGACTCATTCCATGCATGAACAAAAAATTAATTAAACATGAACAACTTGTAAATAAGGGGGCACTAGATGGCACATGCACACCCTTTAGGTGTGGGCAGGTAGGATCAAGAGAGAGGGAGAGTGGATGAGGTGGAGAGGTGGTTATTTGTATCATGGGAAGTTATAGCAACTCCTTATTTCATCTAATCCCTTGATCCTAAACCACTTGATCTAATCCTAGCCCTTTATTTTCACTAAAATTTTGTATAAATACCCCCTTTTCATTAGTTATTCTTGCACATATTCTTTATCATAAGAGAAAGAAATACATTAGTGAGCAAAAGAGTAAGAGTTGAGTGAGCTCTAAAAGATTGAGAGTGGTTTGTGTGTGTTCCATCAAGAGGAGGCCGACCAATCATCCAAGGAGCAAGGGGCTTGCGGCAAACACCAAGGAGCAAGGAGGAAGCTTGGACTCATCAAACACTAGGAGGAGAAGGCCCTTTTGTTCATTCTAGGAGTTTTCCCTAGGAGTTTTTCCTAGGACTTTTGTGAATTTTCTCTCCAAATAAGGTGGGTGTTTCTCATGCTTCTAATCTAGTTACCATGCTAGGAATAAATTGCTACTAAGAGAAAACTAAGTAAATTAGACTTATGGTTGTTTTTTTGAGATGAAATGATGAATTAGAGAATGATTGATAAAATGATTGCTAAATTGTGAATCAAAGTATTAGAAATCATCATCTTACCATGCTATATATTTATGAGTTACGCTCTATGGAGAATTTGTGCTTGTGAGACAAATAGTTAATTAAATGCATCATGTATAATTGTTCATTTAAATTAAAGTTACACTATTGTAGAAAAGTGAGAATTGGTATCCTAAAAATGTTGTAGGTTGATTAATGAGTAAAAGAACAAAGAAATAAGTTGTCTTGTGGAAATCTATTTCTTGAATTATGTAGAAGTGTAAATTGTTCTCAATGTCGAAATTATGGACATAGAACATAAAATAAGACCAAAAATGCATTTTTATAAGGCAAATAGTGATTATAAAAATATTAGTTTACTATAATTTTATATATTTTACAATTTGGAAAGTTCGGTTTCAAAAGGAGAAGAAAATGGACTAAAAACGTTTTGGGAATTATGAGAAACAATTAGAAATGAACAGAGACTAGATTAAACACAATCAAACTCTTTTTTTTACAACCTGACCCCTTAGACCAACTGGTTGAGTTGTGGTGGTGTTTTACTGTAGCCGCGAGCTGACCAGGAGGTCTCCGGTTCGATACTGGGTAGGAGCTTTTAATTTGATTTTTTATTAAAATTCCAAATACTCGAAAGTCGATACACATGGATAAGGACCCATTTCATATCGTCTTGGGACAGTGGCACAATGGCTTTTGGGCGCCACAGTGCGGACATTGTAGCGCCACGTGGCCTAGGGTCGCGAGTTCGATTCCGGGCATGGGTTTCGGTTTAAAAAGTGAATTTTTTAGGAAAATTAATTGTTTTGGGAGTTTTTAAAATTGAATAAAACTGAGAAAAAAATACAGAAAAATTCCTGAAAATATGTAGATTTTTATGAAATAATTTCGATAACTTTTTCTGTACTGTAATTGAAAATTTGAGACTACTTTCAAGAAAGGACATGTTTAATTTTGAGAAAGAAAATAAATAAGTTGTTTGAAGAAGTTCAAAATGAGACTTAGTAATGAGAAATTGTAATTTGTGAAATAAATTGAAAGTATGGATTTATAAAATTAGTATGGATTAAAATAAGATTAAGAGAATTATGTGAAAACTAGTTGGAAAAATTGAATTCATTTGTTTATGCATGATAGTGTACATGAAATTGAAATTGAATGTTTGATAAGTTATGAAAGATCTTACGAATACGAATACATGAATGCTATGAACATGGAATGAGAATTTTGTTAATCATGAAAGAGAACTTATGAGTATGAAAGAAACTCAATGTTGTGATTATGAGTTGAAATTAAGAATTAGGGAGTAGTTAAGCCTCATACCGGCAATAAAAGAAATGTTGATATGATATTTTGAGATAAAAGACCAGGTTTGGGTCAAATGCGTTGATTGATGGTTAAGACCGGTATAGTGGAAAGAGTTAACTCTAGAAATTGATTTTATTCATGATTCATACAACTAAGCACCAAACAATAGAGAAGATGTGATGGAAGTAAGAGAAAAACACAAGTATGAGGGCCTCGAGTCTAGGTGTGAGAGTGATTCATAGGTTGCCGACTTGATGAGTCAAGTCTTGGCGTGGACACTACTCCGAAATTATCAGGATCGTGGCGACGCTTGTGGGATGTTTGATTGACTACCGGTGGTGCCATGGTCCATGACGGAGGCTGAATTGACCACAGGCTCTGCATGATGCATCATGTCATGACGTGGGATTCTCCTCCAGATTGTCTCGACATGGGCTCGTAACTCATAGGACATCTAGGATACTTACCGTAGTTACAGTAGTAGATTAAATCATGGCGATGGATCGAACCCTACAAGTTGAAGAACGATTAAGGGCTTGCCCTCGGACCTATATAGTATGAGATGCATAGAATCCGAACAAGTGCGCATTAGTGTCATCTAATAAAAATAATAAATTGCATTAAGGACTAGGCGCACAATCATAATACGACATCAATAGGATAACCCCCTTAGCTATGTTTATGAACAAGTTTGTGGTTTATTAAGCATTGAGAATTGTTATACTGTTTCAGCATAGAGAGGATGACCGTGTATAATATCTCGTCAGTTGAATGAACTGACGTGCCCACAGTTTTTATGCAAGATAAATGAATTGACAAATATTAAAGTATGCAAGCAGCTTAAAGAATGTTTCAAGTGTTGTACATTTATTTATGTAAATATTGTAAATTGCTTCCGCTGTTTAAGTGTAAATGTAAATGTAACTCTGATGTAAAGTAAAGTTTAAATTTCATTGTAAATTGTACGAAGAAAAGTGTAAAGATCTTGTGGAACTTCGAATTCAATCCGTTTTGGAATTCGGGGTGTTACACAACAAGACTGGTCGACCGTACCACTCTCTGACTTTCCAGTACAACGAGCGGTCGGGGGGTGCGGTCGGCTGTCACCATGACCGGTCGACCGCAACTATCATGCACCTGCTGCTGCTGCTGCTGTTCTCCTTCTACTCGCTTCGACGCTTCGACTTCCGTGCTTCATATTACCTTCTTTTAATCTGAGCAACGAGTATACAAGACACAATCCTAACACGAGCTTCCAACCTTTCTTTTGAGCCGACCTCCAGGAACCGACTCGAGCGGAGATCGAGATTCGTCCCTTCTATTTTACAAATTATAAGAACTCACTTGGCCCCACACCGAAAACAAGCAGCACCATCATCCAAACATACAATAAGAACGTCACCGACATTGAAGAGTTGCTGTAATTCATATATAGCATGTGCAGTGATATTGAAGGCAATTAGATTTCTTCTCGTCTGGTGCTAATAATGATGGTCTAATGAACAGAGCATTATGAAATTAATTAATTAAGTAGTTGTCCAATGTTCAATAGTGATCAGAATCATCCACTTCGTACTCATTAGAAACATCTTCGTTATCAGTACAAAAAAAAATAAAAAAAAAAAAAAAAAAACCAACCAAGAATTGAATCAGTCTCAAGCTGCAACATTTTTTGCAATACAAAATCTCGTGGATGCCGTCGAAGCTCCAGCCGGCCTGCGTGCTTTTTAATTTTGTTGGCTTCTTCATTGCTGTTGAAGGCAATTACTACATTAGAGGCAGTTTATCCCCAATTTAATTATTGACTGTCTCCAATTTAGAGTTCCTCCTGAAGCGTACGTGAACGCTGGCCAGAGCTCGAGGCTCACGCCCATGTCACCTTGCGATGCGGAATTGCTTCAGAAATTTAAAGACAAAGTGGTTTGACAGGAGGAGAGACAAATCCCATTTCATTATCGAATGGGGATACAATTTAAATAAGCGAATCGGTCATAATTGTATAGAGCTTACTTTTTACCTTAATACATGTAATGTGTTTTTGCACAAATTGTACATAATTGCATTTTTATTTTATTTTATTTTTATTTTTATTTTTATTTATTTTTTGGGTCAGTTGACAGATCTAACACCTTCATGATTGAGCAGAGGAGATAGGTTTTTTTGCCCAATTATGGGGATATATGTCAACTTGCCAATAATGACTTGCCGGAGAATTAAAGTTCCGATATTCTCCACGGACTATCCCATGAGGCATGAGCTACAAGGATTTGGGAATTGGCTCTAATTTAGTTAGGAATTGAAAAGATACGAAGAAAACATGATATATAACTGTAGCTATACGACATAGATTTTATGACTAGATAAAAATAACTTTTAATTTCGTGAAACTTATAATCGTACTAGATTTGCCCGTGGGCACATGTCGACGGCACGTATTCAAAACGATACAGCATATGAAAATCTTTGTAAACAGTAAATCAACAATTATGTAGCTTAAATTTGAATAATATGACAATAATTACTTATAAATAAAAGTCCATGTTTCCCTATATATAGTGAGAGAGAGAGAGTGAGAGAGAGAGAGAGCGAGTCTATTATGAGATGGTGAGCTGAGCGCCTTATCGTGAGTTGAAGATCTCAGCCGTTGGATCGCGATCCGATGACTGAGATCGTCTCCGCTCAAATGCTAAGATCTGTTATGAGATTGAGGGCATATTAGGGATTTCACAATACACTCATTCAGTCATTCCGTTCTTCCCCTACCTCCTTCGTTTAATCAGCCCCTTTATCTTCGGGTTCTCTCCTCCTCTTCTCACAAAATCGATCCCCAAAGTCGATCTTGAAACCCTAACTTTGGCGCTCGCCCAATCGAATCCCCCGACGCCCAATCCACCCCGCTACTTGCTGCTTAATCTCCCATTTCGACGCTACTCGATTCTCCTCCCCAAAATCGAACCTCCTCGGCGCTCCTTAAATTTCGTGACACGTTGGTGAATCTCCGCCGTCAGCCCCCAAATTGCAGCTCCGCCGTCGACTCCTCTTCGAAATCCCACTTTCCTCCATCCTACATGGAGCGTCGACGCAACCCCTCTCCACCCCTTTCCATCTCCTCCATACCCCTCTCCATCTGCAATGCACGGTACGGACGCGATGGTGGGAAGCTGTAGGTGAGAGTGATACCTGATAACAGTGGGACTGAGAGCTCTTTTTTGCTTGCTGCCATTTTTGCTTGGTTGAAGGTGTGACTGAGAGCTCAAATTTGCTATTTTTGGGTGGAAAAATGACCATGTTTGATTCTCTGTGTTGAGGTAATGGTGTTATCGAAATTGGAAAGATCGTGATGAAAACTTTGTTTTGAATGTAGGTTTGTTATTCAGTACATGATTTAAGCGTCGGAATCCTGTTTAGAACCTAAAAAGCTCGATATTGGTGTCTGAGATTGAAAATTGTTTGTGATGAACTCAGTAAGCTTGACATTGCTAATAGAAGATCACTTTGCAATGCGAATGGCTTGAATTGTATTAAGCATCTTATTGCAGCCCATTCGTATCTGATATGCAAGAGCTAATATGTTAGGAGTATGTTGGTTCTGTAATGTTTTTTTGTTTCTTTCGTCAATCTGTAAAGGTACAAAATGGTAGTAGATACAGTTCCTCTTTATTAGTGTTTGCAGCTGATAAATGGTACTTGCTGCAAGCGAATCCCACTGAACTTTCTTTTCCAACAAATGAATGTTCTCCTCCGTTTCATATTTTGTAACTATCTTATTAACAGTTTTTCGCTCAATAGAACACAATGAGCATTACAACAAGGCAAATCACCAGTGAAAAGCAGCATTTGAAAACAAGGCATGTTACAGGATTTATGTGCGATCTTTTAAAACTCAGGTGAATCGGATTACAAATTACTGTGGGGGAGTTGTGATATGCGGATTGAACTTTTTTATGCTTTGATAACAAAGCATAAAAAAGCGTTTTAGTTCAACATGTACTCGTATCTTGCAATCCGCATAAATCACCAGTAGTTAAATGCTTCCAGGTTCAATATTGATTATTTGATTGAATAACTCCAGCTTTCAACACTGATCTCAAATTTAAATAAAATGCACTGAAATAACATAAAATTTTCATTCACACATATTTTAAAGAATGAAGATCAGGTTGCTCGGAGTTGGGTAAGCATTGGGGATATACTGAAACAAGAAATACTGACAATCCTGGTAGCAGTTAATTTTTACTCCTACATCAATGACCAGTCAGCATATGAAAACACAAATTCAATTACCTAAGCTTTGATAACAAAGCCATAAAAAGTAGACAACCAAACAAATCTGAGATATAAAGCCTTAGGACAATCTGCTATTATCATATTTAGTTCCATAAAAGCCCACAAGGTGAAACTGCACTCGTTCAAATATCAAGCATACAAACAAAAACAAACTACAACATGAACTTCAATCGTGTTTCATCCATTGCAAAATTCCACAAAAATCAAATATAAAAAACAATAATACATAACCCGCTTGAGACAAAACTCATAATATGAAGAAAAGAGCATCTCAATGGGTCCCATGGCAGCCGAGACCAGCAGCAGCTTCAACCAAGTCTCATGTCTTCCCTTTCAGACTCAAGAAGAGTGGGAACATCACCTTCTCTCACTGGGCCCTTCACATTCCACATGATGAGTCAGTTCTGATCGTCCAAAAACTTGATTCGGACTTGGGTTACTTGACCTCTTAAGGATGTGCAGAGATAATCCAATTTCCAAATTTTAATCTCTTTATTTTCTGAAATGTGATTACAACTTTCTTTTCAAAACTTCAGAATATAAAGCATCGCACCAATGCTCCATATGTCGACATTTGATTCCTGAAGAAGAAAATTAGGAAGATATAAAGGTACGATAACGGGAGACATGTACAGGTAATTCAGATACCAAGGGCTGTTGAAACTTTGGTTTATGTAGAACTAAATTTGAGTTGATACTAACTTCAATTATCTCATATCTTACCTTTCTCAAAACAGATTCGACATGATCACAACGGAGTCCACCAAAAAAACTGATCGTACTGCCTGTAAAATCAAGATGGATTTAGTATTGTTAGAATTAATTTTATTCATTTTAGGCATCCAGAAAGTAGTAAGATCAAGGAAAATATGAATTGAATTAGTCGTAGGCTTAAAACACACTTATATACAATGATTTTTCAAATCGAGCATCAAGCTTAGTCTAGGGCTGTATTAGTATGCCATGCCAACTAGTTCTAACCATGCCTCCCCCCCTCGCCCCCTCAAAAAAAAAATTAACTGATATCAAGCAGTGAGAACCACAAACACCACCAAAAAACTGTTCGAACCATCTTTACATCAACAATGGATACCACAAACCATATAGAGTGAAGAACAAGGGAAAACAGTGAGGAGAAAACCAATATCAAGCAAGTAATCAGCAAGTAATGAACCAGACACTGAGTTCATCTTCACTACTTTTGCTCTTTTGTTTCCTCTTGACCAATACACAACAAAACTAGGCAGAGGGGTGGGACACACATTCAAAATAATTAGTGCATATCGTCATTGCCTACATCAACACAAAAAAAGGGCATGAGGGTGAATCAAAATTTAAATTAAGCACTTCATGTTAGTGGGAACTCCATACACTCTTCTAACCATCATAGCTAACAAACATGCGTCCATTCATTGTAGTAGACTTACGAACAGAAAAACCAGCTAACTTAGCATACTTTTCATAAAAATCAAACCCTTCTTCTAAACTTTCGAATGATAATCCAATTTTTAGATATGTGAGTCATCAGTTAACACTGACTGCATGCACAATGCACTTGCCAAATAATCTAATGCAAGTAAAGGGAAACCAAGAAGAGTAATTGGCAAGGAATGCGGTTCGTTTCTAAATTAAGAGGTAGAATGAATCCACTTACAGGCACACAGAGTACAAGTCCAAATATATAGCCAGGATTATATAGAAAAATGGTATAAAGAAACTTATTGTATTGTATCAACAACCCAGCCCCTGTCCATCAAGAAATCCCTCAACTGCACCGAATTTTAAAAAAAAACACAGTTACATAAGCCTTGTTTAGGAAAACTGGTAATAAGTAATTTTTGATTGATGAAACAGTGTATAAGATTGTCTGGGTCTACCTTAGTATTTTCCTCAGCTTGTTGTTGCAGTCTTTTCGAATTCTGTACTATGGTACCCATTACAGCTTCCTGTTCTTTTAAAGCCTTCTATGCCGATTCTTCCTTCTGAAGCTTTTCCTGCTCAGCTATTGCTATTTCAACCTCTGTGGCAGCAATTTGTGCTTCAAGAGTTAAGCACATCTAGCACAAGACAAACATTTTAAATAAAGACATCATCGGGTCAAAGTAATACAACTGGTTTATGATGAAAACACACAAGAGTACCATATATTTCACATTATTTATTAAAGTAGGAAACAAATGAAATGAATGCATAACAATAAAATGAGGGATCATCCTCAGAACAAGATCCAGAGTCCAGATCTCAAAACAACAATATCTAGAAGTCTAGAACCAATACCGAAGACACCTAAAATTAGAGAATCTGCATATAAAATCCTCCAACACATAATAGGCTATATTGTGGCTTTTTTCGACCCGAGTGCCCAACTCGTGTCCAACTTTACACAGCTTACACCTAGAAGCACCCATGCTTCAAATTGTATAACCCATGATACTCTTCATAGGGACACTTATCAAACGGATAGAAATCAATCTATACAAAATGATTTATGATTTTTTGTTAATATGCCCATAGTTACATGTGGGAGAGAGATTTTGCAACTCACATGAGCTAAAGTTTGTCTATAGTTTCCAGTGTAGCTCATGTTAGAAAATTAAGATTAAAAATGAGTCCAAGGTTCTGAGCCTGGTGTTGCATGGCAGGCTTTCTAAGCACTTGTGTGCCCATGCTAGGTTATAGAGCTTTTTTATGTTTCTTTTGAAGTTCATACTTGACTGAAGTATAGTAATACAAATCATTTTGATACAAAGGAATGGTGATATAGTCGGTGTCAAAGAATGGCAGATGCTTCTTTCACCATTCCCTTTTACTTTATTTTTTTATTTTTGAAGGAAAAGGTGGAATCTGGCCACACTGTTTCATTCATAAGAGCTTAACGAAATAAATCCAGAGTACTGGGCCACAGTACAAACTATAGACATAAAATAAAATATACATGAAGCAACATGACGCGTACAAACAACAAATCCCTCCAACAACCCTGGAGGGTGGGTCGACAAACAAGCTCGGTCCAGCAAAATTATATGTACGTCAGTTCAGCTTCGTACATTGCCTCCAAAGCACATGTACACCCACCTAAAACAAGTCTGGCAGGATTTTATCACCCACCGATCCCTGTCTTCATCTCACTGGGGGGATCCCATCTTTGGGCCCAAACCCCACAGATCGAATTCTGACCCCGCGGTACATGCACAACGGTCGCACCCTCCCACCATCTCCACCACTCATCCTACAAACATGCCAATAGCTCCCATAGCCGCTACCAAAGAGATAGCCGTGAAGAGGATACCTTCACCTCTCACACGATAGTGCTTTCTCAGGCGATTTCTTACCAAACAACTATCTCATTCACCCCACCAAACACCACGCTTCAGGAGAGAGCCGTGAAAATGATACCTTCACCTCTCTCATGCTTTAGCTTTCTCTGGCGATTTCTCACCACACAGACTTATCTCGACTCTTACTCCCAATCTAAGGAAAGAGGCGACGCTGTCATGAGCCAGTGGCCTAAGCTGGAGAAAGCTCAATAGCCTGATAGTAGGCGCTGTGAAGACTTCACCGGAGACATCGTAGGGCACTCAAATGTGCACATCATGGAGGGACCCCATCTCCGGGCCCAAGCTCCATAATCGTGCAAGACAGCGTACTTCGGGAGGGGGGCGCACATCACCATCGCCCAGATCCAAGACGATTTTGACCACAGGCACGAGAGGATGCTCTGGCGCGACGAAAACATCGCTCCGCGACCTGAGGAGGCACGCTGAAATCCGCGATGACGACGTGATACCCTACAACCAAACAACCCCCCTCACTAAAATACCTCGTCTCTCCCTTCGGCGCTGCCAACCACATGCAAACCTCTGCTTCTTCGCACACACTACCAACCATTGAAACCAAATCATAGTTGCAAATCGCCGTAATTTGCCCTGAGAGTGTAGACATGGTGACGTCCGCAAAGAGCATTCGGGCCCCAAGAGTGGACAACACAGTGCCACAAATACAACATAGTGCCACAAACACAGCACAGTGCCACAAACCCCACACCAACTCACCCCTGTCTCTCACAGACCAACCAAATCCAAACCCCACACACCACTGGTCTTGCCCCACGGGCCCCATACGGAACCACCGACCTCACATACGTGAGTCCCAGATCCATGGCGTTCGCAACAACCGGCGCGGGAGGATGCTCTGGCCCGACATAGTCGCTCCGTGACAGTTGAGACAAGCACCCCGAAAGCTGAGACACATGAGCGCACATCATGGAGGGACCCCATCTGGGCCCAAGCTTCACAATCGTGCAAAACAACATACGACACCCTCACACCACCCACACAAAGGCGACGACACATTGGGGGGTGTGGGGGGGGGGCGTCCCTCTCGCCGTGGCCCAGATCTGAGGGGATCAGAGGGCGATGCACCGGGATGGGGGGTAGCACGGCGATGGAATGGCACCGAGGCTTTGGCGGTGACACCACGGCATCAGACGTGGGCATTCGAAAAGGGTCGGCGCCCTCGTCAGACGTCCCCGACTTCGGCATTTAGGGGTGAGGCCAGGCATCCTCGACTTCGGTGCCAAGAGAGGAGAGGGGAGCAGATCAGGAGTGGAGGCAACATCGTCGCGGTGTCATCATCGAGGAGAGGGGAGCAGATCTGAGGGGATCAGATCTGGAGATGATGGTGGGTGAAGGGCGAAAGGGGCGGGGCATCGAGCGGCGATCGGGGAGGGGGCGGCGAGATCCCGGCCGCCACCCCCTCCGACCTCCCTCTAGATCTAGGATTTTTTGTTTTTGGGTTTTTTTGAGAGCTTCTCTCTTTAGAAAATCTAGAGAGAGAAACTTAATGTTCTTGCATTTTTTATCCACCATTCCCTTTTATTACTTTGACCAGCTACCTGAAGTCCCAACTCCAAACAATATCTTGTCAAAGTAAAACAAAGGAGTAGTGATATAATGGGAGTGAAGGAAAATATTTTAAAGAAACAACATTAATGGATGGTGTTAAGTTGCAAGCAATTCGAAGTGGGTAGGCTTCACTCTTACCTTAGAGCAAGTAAGCTTCACCGACTCCACTTTAGGAATTAAAATTGTAAACATTGTTTTTGTGTGTGCGTATAGTTAACTAATTAAAGGGTTTCCAAATGTTAATGATAAAGTAATGTTTATCCTAAATACATTTTCTTCAATTAGTTGACTAGTTGTGTGAGTGCCTGTAAACGTCAAGAAAGAGTTAGCATTGCATAAAGAAGAAAGAATTGAAGTAGAGGACAACAACAGAGACCACTATAATTCTGTAATCACAAAATCATCAACACCAAATCATGTTCGCATATTATTCGATATTATATATAACTAAACATTACAAACTACATCTATAAATTCAAACCAACCAATACTCAAAAATAAAATAAAAACAGATACATCCTTTAGCTACAGTCAGCTTCAAATAAAGATCTCCTAATGAAATAAGATAACTAATAACATACTTGAAATATTAGGAATTCCTCTCAGGCATTTCACCAAACACCTTCCATGTATAACATATTCTCAAAATCAACTCCAACAGAAAAAATTCAATTCATTTCAATTAAATTATAACCTAATTTTTAGTATATAAATTAATTGAAGAAAACTCCTATTTTTCGAGTAGGCCTTTTACATACATCAATCGTTTTTGAGGTCGTCTGGTTGATGCGTCGGGGGCGTTGAGCGGCGTCGACAGCGTCAAGGGTGTCTGGTGGCGGTGATTTCGAGGGCGTCCATCGGCAGGGAAGAGCGTCAGGGTGGATTTGAGCGTCGGGGTGCTTCATTCTCCTTCTACTACTTCTCTTCTACAGCTTCGCGGAGTGGGAGCGGGAGGGGGAGCAAGGGTTTTGGAGGGGAGGTGAAAAAAGAGAATAGCGTCGGGGGCGTCAGAGAGGATTTCGAGCGTCGGAGGTTGCGGCATCGGGGAGGAGGTCGGGGGGAGGAAGTTGGGGTGGATTTTGAGCTAGAGTTTCGGTGATTTTGCACCAACCTTGAGTGTATTGTGAAATCCCCAAAATGTAATAATCGAAGGAGGTAGGGGAAAAGAAGAAGGGGAAGAACGGAATGACTGAATGAGTGTATTGTGAAATCTCCAAAATGCCCTCCATCTCATAACAGATCTCAGCATTTGGGCGGAGACGATCTTAGCCATCGGATCGCGATCCAACGGCTGAAATCTTCAGCTCACGATAAGGCGCTCAGCTTACCATCTCATAATAGACTCACTCATATATATATATCTATATATATATATATATATAGATATATAGATATATAGATATATATATATATATAGATATAGATAATTAAATAAACAAAAAAGTTGTTTTGGAGCTGGATTTAAATTTGAGTTTTGGGGGAAAACTTTTGGGGGAAAAAATGAGTTTTGTGAGATTAGATCTGGACCTTTAATTTTGAGGATTGAAGGAGAACCACTTGATAGCTTTTTTTGTGTTTTATTATATAGACTAGATTTGCCCATGGGCACGTGCCTACGGCACGTTTTCGGAACGATACAAAATACGAAAAGCCCTATAAACAGTAAAACAACAATTATGTAGCTCAAGTTTGAATAGTATGACAATAATTAGTTGTAAATAAAAGTCCATGTTTCCATTAGTATATGTTGAAAAATAATTATAAATAGGGGTGTAAAATCTAACTTCTTAGAAATTTAAGTGTGGAAAATGATGAAATTTATCAGTTGGAGAGATATTTGCTATTTTCAATATAACATGTGCAATAAATAAACCATAAAATTCTGAAAATTTACAAACCTGAAATCTTACAATCTAAACTTCGAAGTAAATAAAGAAAGAATGGGAGAGAGAGATAGGGAGAGAGAGAAAGAGAGAAATATGAAAAAGTGAAGAGAGAAGAGAGAGATTGTAATAAAGTAATGCGTTTTTTAGTTTTTTTGGGAAAAAATTTGGTTTTGGGTTTGAAATTTTTGGAGAAAAAGTGTGTTTTGTGAAGTTAGATCTGAGCCTTTGATTTTGGGAGATTGAAGGTGAGCCACTTGAGAGCTTTCTTTGTATTTTATTAAATAGATTTCTAAAAAATTAACCAAGATTATACTTTTCATTTTCTTTTGGGTTACTGTTGCCTCTGAAGCGGATCGCTAGCACTTTTCATATGGAAGAGTACAACGATGAGAAGATAAAGATTGTGCGGCCATTGGACTGATTATCCCACCATCCAAGGATGTTGTTACAAGGAGGTTGTTAGAAGATTTTCTATTTTCTATGCTCTTTGCTGCTGATTTTATGTTTTGTTTTATTCTGTGGAGTCCCACTCTTCTAGGGATGTCGGAAATTTATCGTTCAGGATATTTCTTGTTGTTGCATGTACTTGTACATTTGCGTCTTCTAGATTTTCATTCATTATCATATTATTAATGAAATAAACTCCACAATTTCCTTAAACAAATTAAAACAAAATAAAATAATCTTCTTCCTCCTATTATTTGCATGCATAAATGCCAAAAATCAGTGTACACTCATTAATCTCTCTGTATATAACTAGTAATTTAGAGCACGTTTTAATAATTTCAAAAAATAAAAATAAAAATTCAGACGTAGAGAGGATTTGAACCCGAAACCTTTTTTATATTTAGTTATGTACGTGTGTTGTACATATTGGTAGAATGACAAAATGACAAATGACACTAGGGCCTTCTCCCATTATAATATTAGGGATTAGAAATGAAGAGTTCAAGTTGTAATTTGTCGACACACAAATTCATGTGTTGCATGTGCAACTCCAACTCTCCCATTAATTACAACAATAATAAACAAAAATTTTCACCTGTTTAAACGTGCAACGCACGTGCAAAATAATTTTTCAATATTTTGTTAACGCCAAACAAACACATATGTTGCACGTACAACTTTAATTCTACTTATGAACACATGCATCGCAAGTATAAAATCATAATTTTTTTATCTAAATATCTTTTCCAATTATATGCAATACACGTCCAACTCCAAAATTATTTCTTCACACATACATTGCACATAAAAATTCCCAAACTCTTATTAAATGCACATGAAAATTTTCAAACTCTTATTAAAATGTGCATCGTATGTGAAAAATACTGGGGTCTGATGAATATCAAAGCGACTATAACTTATTAATTAATTTCATGAAAACAAAAACTATTTTGATACATGCACCAAAACTACTCGATCAGTCAAGATTCCACAAAGAACACCCCTCCAAACTAGCACCACCACTCAATGCACTACCACCATCATGATCCCAATCAAACCCCTTCTTCATCGCCGGCGGCGTCAGCATCATCCCCTCCGCCATTCCATCCACCAATGCCGGCATGTTAAACACCATCTCCTCATCCAACCCTAACTCCCACACTCTACTTTCCTCACCCCCACGGTACATCTCCGCCGCGTCACAGGCAGCCCTCCTAATATCCTCCGCCGAGCTTGACACAGACCTTGGCAGGGTCCATGCCGAATCTGGAAAATTCAGCCGTGCAGAGTCCACCCCTCGGAGGGCGATGGCAGCCACGTCGTGTGCACGAGCTGCCATCACCAGTGTAGGGAATGTCCCGAGCCAGATTCGGGTCTTCTTGAGTGGCTCCCGGACCTCGCACACCCACCTACCGCCGTTGCGCTCACGAACCCCACGGTATGTTGGGTGGCGGGTCGATTCGCGGACGCGCTTTTGACCGGAGCTCTGTTTTGAGGAGGAGGAGGATGAAGAGGCTGAGGTTTCCGTTTCCATAAAGCGAATCAAGTAATTTAGCTACTGTTGCTACTACAAATGTTTACTACTATATATTTTTATAGTGAAATATTTTTCTATGGCAGCCTTAGGCTCTATTCTGTTTCTAAAAAATATATATATATCTGGTTTGAGGAGGGGAGGAGTGTGATACAGTGTGAAAGCCTCAAAGGATAAAATGTTGGTGGAACACGTGAGAAAATTGGTGAGAACACCGAACACGTGAAAATTGTGACTAAACATATAAAACTGTTTTGGGGTTTAAAACAGGTCTGGAATCTATTCACTTTCATTGTGTGTCGCCATCAAATCTTTGTAGATGGGATCACGTACGGGCAGGGCCGACCCCCATCTTAGGCCGGTGAGGTGGCCACCTGAGGTCCCCGAATTTTTGCAATTTATAGATCTTAAATTAGTATTTTTCTTATAAATATAGACACGTATTTTATGTGTAAAAAATTATATTGTTATTAGGAGTTTGAAAATAATTATTTGGGTCTTTCGCCTCAGCCCCTGTCCGGTACTGCCGTACGGAAAAAAAAAAAAAAAAAAGTAAGATTGAGCAAAAGGTTTTGAAAAGTAATAAAGAATAATAAATAAATTGAAGAAAATGATCTTTAATTACAATATTCCAAAATGCGTATCACTAATAATTAATCTTGCAATGAAAAAGAATGTGAGAGACACCTTCGATATTTACCTTTAAAATAACTAAGAGCCTCCTATAACAAGGACGAAAGGTCTTCAGACTTACACATTTTTTTCTCTACTCTTTAAGCATTAAAACAGAAGAGACTTTTAACTCA
Source organism: Hemerocallis citrina (assembly GCA_017893485.1). Lineage (NCBI taxonomy): Eukaryota > Viridiplantae > Streptophyta > Magnoliopsida > Asparagales > Asphodelaceae > Hemerocallis > Hemerocallis citrina. The sequence continues at coordinate 203,682,158 of CM030365.1, forward strand.
AAACAGTTAACTAAATCATCACAACCTTGGAAAATATGTCTCATACATGTTTGGGTAATGTGTTTCACAAGGCCAACCAAACAAATATGAACCCATAAATCAATTTGAGAACAAGGCGCAACAACTTGAGACTTGTCACATGAGTGATGAGTAACCATTGACTTGGTCCAGTCAATTGAAAGATGAGAAACGTACATATAGACAAACTGCAAAGAACGAAAAGTTGTTCCATCACTATTCAGGAAACATTCATCAGGTCAGTGGATTAGTACAGGGGAAAGGGGTCTTTTTTATTTCACAACATGCAATTAATCCACGCTATACATAATAAACTTGTTTTTAGATTTCTTAAAAAAAAATTATAAACATATCTTACAGGATTTTTTTACGGAATTGACCAACTTTTTGAAACTAAATCTGAATATGATCCACTTTCTAAACTAATTTCTGGGTGGACCAGTCCTTGTAGGACGCAATTCTCTACGACAGCCTATTCGATTGTGAGCCCACAATTTTCAACCGTAACCTCTGCACAATTTTTTTTTTCCGATGTCGTAGTTCCCAACTGCGAGTTCAGTTTGTTTCATATTTGGGATAGAGAGATTTCGAAATTTGGACACAAAATTCTAATTTAAAATGCATTAGATATAAGTTGCGGTTCTCAAATGCGGTCTAAATATAACAGAGCCCATTGTTGGGAACCACGACATCTCTTTTTAAAAAATTATAATAGAGACCGCAATTTCCAACTACGACATATTTAATACATTTTAACTTTGACATTTTTACCTAAATTTCAAAGTCTCTCTAATCCAAATATAAAACGAATTGATGCCGTAGTTGAGAACTGCGACATCGAAAAAAATATTTGCGGCATCGAAAAAAATATTTGTGAAGAGACCGCTATTGGAAACTGTGAGCTCGACCAAAATATTTGTGAAGAGACCGCTATCGGAAACTGTGAGCACTGGTCGAGCTGTGACCTATGAGCACTGGTTCACTCTATAAATTAGTTTGTAAATTAGATCATCTTTGGAAATAATTTCGAAAAGGTCAATTCAGCCAAAAAGTCTATCTTACACAGTACAGACCATTTGATAAGGTTTTCGATTGACGATAAAATGCATTTGATAGATGCACAGAAACAAAGAAGTTTTGTGTAAATCATCCTTGGGTAAATAGGATGATTGTGTAGAAATTAAAAATTCAAATGAAATGCTTAAAGTAAAAAGCTAGAGTAAGAAAAAGCAAACAGAGCAACGAGTAAGATACAGCGATATAACATGGTTCAATTCTCAGGTCTACGTCCACACCACCTAGCAATTCTCCGACACAAGCATTTCACTATACTTTAAACCCTTGTACACAGGGGCGGAGGGAGTAAGGGGCTAGGAGGGACAATTGGGGACCCAAAAATTTTGTAAAACCTCCTTATATAGAACAGAATTTTTATTTGCCCCCCCCCATTTAAAATTTTTTTGGGACCCCCAAACCCAATCAAGCTCTTAAAGGCTCAAATAGTGTTATGGGCTTCGGGCTAAAAATTAACAGTGATACTTATTTTTTAATCTATATGATTCTTAGATAAAATTTTGAATAAGAAATTAGTGTGTACACAAATTACAGGTATATCTGTTCGTTTGGGTCGTATCTCTTAGCTAGCCTATTGTATTATAACAATGTAAATAGTATAATATGATTATTGATTATCATTATTCTTACCAAATTTAGAGTATAACTGTACAAGGGCCAAAAATACATGATACTAAGAACATGTATTCGAATATCTACTTTGATCCATTTACTTCAATTTTTCAAAACAATAATAATGTAAGGAATTTTTGGTAACAATCATGTCGATGCAAGAAAAAAATTTGGGACCCCCATTTTGATTTTTCTGACTCCGCCACTGCTTGTACAGTAATTCTTGTAATTCAGGCTGAGATAACTATTACACCCGCATGACTTCTACAAATAAGTCCCGCAAAACTCACCGAAGTGGAAAAAAAAGAAAAACTCTCAAGATCTAAAAAGACCAGCTTGACTGAAGAAAATAATAAAATATCTCACATTCGGAGTATTGATTGAATGATTAGTTCAGAAGAGTTATGACAGCCAGAGGTGCAGAATACACTGTGAATTCACCTCAATATATAGAGTGGGAAAATGTATCTTTTCGAAAATGAAAAGATATTTTCGAAACAGTCAGATCTAGGACGGTCGACCGCAATGATGGACAGTCGACCGTTCGTCTTTTAACTCGTAAGTCGAGCGAGGAACGGTCGACTGACTCATCTTTTCCACAGAGATGAGAGGTCGACTGTCATTTCGTGCGATCGACCACAGTCGTGCAAATTCGATTTTTATTTGCCGATTTCACTTTATATTCTTTCCAAAACTAATTTATCAATCAACACTACTTTACATATATTTTCCTCACATAAACAGAAATAAATCATCTATTTTTGCTGGCTTTCCTGGTGATTTGAAGCACATGTTTCTTGTGTGCAATCTGCATTGATATTTTGAACTCATGCCTCTTTTGCTTGATTTTTAATCACAATGAATTTTTTCCATTTGGTTTTTCTTTTTCTGTGGATCTTGTAAATCTCAACTGAAAATATTAGTTGTAGATGATACATTTTGTGCACACCAAACTTAAGGTCAACAATTTGCAGAATTACAGGCGCACCAAAACCCATTGGATCGAACCTCAGCAAAGTCTAGCACAAAGACATACCAATTTTCTATGATCTAGCACCTGAATAATGCATGAATTCAACAGGAAAAAAATAATCTGAACGATACAGTACAAATCACTTTCCCCACCACACAATAACTAACAATGCAATTTAACTACGAAACGCATATGTTTTCCCAGCATTTTTTCCGATCTTCTCGGGGTTTTTAAATGTCGGAAAAGATTAGAATAGTGTATCTAAAAACGTTGCCAAAAGCATCGAGATAACCTTTGTTTGAAAAGGTAGCTAGTATTTTCTGACATTTTGCAAAATGCAGGTTTAGACAAAGTCATTCCTATCTTTTTCAAATCGCTGGGATAGACCCCAAAAAAATGCAGGTAAAAACCAACCTATCCCGGTGTTTTTTGAACATGCTAGATATACTTTTTTCCCCTGACTATTTTCATTTATTTTATTAAATCAAAATACCTGTAATTCAATTCACAATCATTTCTTTAAATTCATTCAAATAATCATCCACAAATCCAATAATCAAACATAATAAATAATAGAGAAGTTCCAGAAAAACTCCAATAAACAAGCTTAATAATAAAAAAAATGCAATAACTACATATATGTACAAGTGCTGAAGAGTACAAAATCAAAAAAATTGTATATGTTAGTGTTGCCGCTGAATTTGGTGTGGGGGCAAACAGATAGTATTTGTGGATTCTTAGGAAAACTGAATAGTAAACCTGTATACCTGTTCCGTCGGAGTTTGATGCTGACTCCTGCTGTACACCTGCAAAAAGTGCGAGACACTGGGGTTGTTTCCGGCGACGCACCCTCCGACGCTCAAGTCAGTAATCAGAGAAGATTATGAAAGAGTGCAAAAACTGGCAAAAGATTGATTACCTCTCAATGGAGATGGATGGGGGGTATTTATAGGCGCCGCTGGGATCAGATTAGGAATATAATCCCCCTGTGGTTAGATAAGGAATGTAATCCCTAATCCCCAGTGAAGGGATAGATATGAATCAGGGCCGTTGATTAGGATTTAACCAGAAACCCTAATTCTATCCCTTCTGGACCGGGTTTGCTGTGGGTTGAAACCTGCACCCAGTTGAGGTGGATCCGTTTGTGGGTAAGTGGGTCTTCGGGGAAGATAACCAGTACCCGCTTCAGACCCGTTGGTAGGTGAAATTACCGTTTTACCCTTGAGTTTCAAGATTCGTGCCCAATTTAGACGGTTCCGATTTAACCCCATTTTTAGCCATATCACGAGCCCCCCACTCCTAAAGACTGAGTTTGATCAGCCTTTGAGGAGTAGTTTAGCTGTTTTAATGGCTAGTGGAGTTGTATCGGAGTCTAAATGGAGGGTTTTGAATCTCGAAGGGGGTAGTAAGGTGATTTTTCAAGCTGTAAGCTGTTCTTAAGCTTCTCTGGATATTTGGTAGTTCCTATCTATTTTTCTCGGATTATTTATTTAATTTTGCGATGTGTTAACTAGTCGTTCGGGGGTCTTAACAACACATTCTAGGTAATAATTGCTCGTTCAGGGGCTCAAAAACGTTCCCCTGAATTTGTAATTATTTTTTAGAATTTTTAGTTAATTTTCCCGAATTTTTAGTAATTTTTTGCAATTTTTAAGTAAATAAAATGATTTAAATAAATAAAAACTAATTTTTAATACCGATTTATGGCGTGACGCAATCTGGGCCCTTGATCAGCGCCGAGCGCGATTTTCTGGGCGATCAGACGATCCATATTCCTCGGTAGATAGCTTCTTCATATACGAGGGCCGGTTCCTTGTCCCCTCGGCTCGGCTGCTCGGCGCCTAGCTCGGAGTCAGCCGAACTATGTGGCGTGATCCTGAGCATCCATCTCAGCGCGGATCCCCAGAAAATGCTTTCTTGTCGTTTAGTGGACGTTGGCAAAATCTGAGCCGTCCATCATGACGAGCGCGCTTTTTGACAAGATCCAACGGCTGAGGAGGGTCGGCGGGTTTTTTTCTCCATATACGAGGGTCGGTTCCTCGTCCCCTCGGCTCAGCAGATCGATGCCTAGTTCGGAATCAGCCGAACTACGTGGCGTGATCTTGAGCGTCCATCTCAGCGCGAATCCCCAAAAAATGCTATCTTGTCATTTAGTGGACGTTGGTAAGATCTGAGCCGTCCATCATGACGAGCGCGCTTTTTGACAAGATCCAACGGCTGAGGAGGGTCGGCGGGTTTTCTCCATATATGAGGGTCGGTTCCTCGTCCCCTCGGTTTGGAGGCTCGGTGCCTTTAGCCGAGGTATGGAGTTAGATGTTTTGAAGAGTCTTGGCTTTGAAGCGTCGCCACCCTTTGGCCCTGTAGCTCGGCTGCTTAGCCAAGCTGTTCGGTAGCTCGGCTAGGCAGACCGGTGGCAGGCAGCTCGGAAGGTACACGTGGTTAGATCAGGAGCGTCCATCATTGCGTGAATCACGAGGGCTGGGTTCAGATCACGAGAAAATGTTATTTTGTCGTTTTGTGAGTGTGGCGCAATCTGAACCGTCCATCGTGTCTTGACACGAATTTTGGAGAGATCCGACTGTGATTTCGCCTCGGAAGGATTTTTCTCCATATATGAGGGTCGGTTCCTCGTCCGCTCGGTTCGGAGGCTCGGTGCCTTTAGCCGAGGTATGGAGTTAGATGTTTTGAAGAGTCTTGGCTTTGAAGCGTCGCCACCCTCCGGCTCAGTAGCCCGGCTGCTTAGCTAAGCTGTTCGGTAGCTCGGCTAGGCAGACCGGTGGCAGGCAGCTCGAAAGGTACACGTGGTCAGATCTGGAGCGTCCATCATTGCGTGAATCACGAGGGCTGGGTTCAGATTACGAGAAAACGTTATTTTGTCGTTTTGTGAGCATGGCGCAATCTGAACCGTCCATCGTGTCTTGACACGAATTTTGGAGAGATCCGACAGTGATTTCGCCTCGGAAAGATTTTTCTCCATATATGAGGGTCGGTTCCTCGTCCCCTCGGTTCGGAGGCTCGGTGCCTTTAGCCGAGGTATGGAGTTAGATGTTTTGAAGAGTCTTGGCTTTGAAGCGTCGCCACCCTCCGGCTCAGTAGCTCGGCTGCTTAGCCAAGCTGTTCGGTAGCTCGGCTAGGCAGACCGGTGGCAGGCAGCTCGAAAGGTACACGTGGTCAGATCAGGAGCGTCCATCATTGCGTGAATCACGAGGGCTGGGTTCAGATCACGAGAAAAGGTTATTTTGTCGTTTTGTGAGCGTGGCGCAATCTGAACTGTCCATCGTGTCTTGACACGAATTTTGGAGAGATCCGACAGTGATTTTGCCTCAGAAGGATTTTTCTCCATATATGAGGGTCGGTTCCTCGTCCCCTCGGTTCGGAGGCTCAGTGCCTTTAGCCGAGGTATGGAGTTAAATGTTTTGAAGAGTCTTGGCTTTGAAGCGTCGCCACCCTCCGGCTCAGTAGCTCGGCTGCTTAGCCAAGCTGTTCGGTAGCTCGGCTAGGCAGACCGGTGGCAGGCAGCTCGGAAGGTACACGTGGTCAGATCTGGAGCATCCATCATTGCATGAATCACGAGGGCTGGGTTCAGATCACGAGAAAAGGTTATTTTGTCGTTTTGTGAGCGTGGCGCAATCTGAACTGTCCATCGTGTCTTGACACGAATTTTGGAGAGATCCGACGGTGATTTCGCCTCATAAGGATTTTCTCCATATATGAGGGTCGGTTCCTCGTCCCCTCGGTTCGGAGGCTCGGTGCCTTTAGCCGAGGTATGGAGTTAGATGTTTTGAAGAGTCTTGGCTTTGAAGCGTCGCCACCCTCCTGCTCAGTAGCTCGGCTGCTTAGCCAAGCTGTTCGGTAGCTCGGCTAGGCAGACCGGTGGCAGGCAGCTCGGAAGGTACACGTGGTCAGATCTGGAGCGTCCATCATTGCGTGAATCACGAGGGCTGGGTTCAGATCACGAAAAAAGGTTATTTTGTCGTTTTGTGAGCGTGGCGCAATCTGAACCGTCCATCGTGTCTTGACACGAATTTTGGAGAGATCCGACGGTGATTTCGCCTCGGAACGATTTTTCTCCATATATGAGGGTCGGTTCCTCGTCCCCTCGGTTCGAGGGCTCGTTATTGAAGCGGACTCAGTAGCTCTGCTGCTTAACCAAACTGTTCGGTAGGTCGGCTAGGCGAACCGGTGGCCGAGTCGTGGACTTGAGCGCTTCGTGGATCCTTTGTTGTGATACTGAAACGTCGCAACTCTCTTCTTTGGCGCTTTGGCTTCTTAGTGGGCTTTTTAGATTCCCAAGGTAGCCCAAACGTCGCATTGGGGTTATAAGTTCTTACTCCCCCACCCCCCAAGCTCATTTCTCACTTTTCACTCCAAGCTTTCACTTTTACTCTCTGTGCTCTCCGCTAGCGGTGATTTTTGCTCCAAGGCGGTGACGTTAGCTGTCGCGTGGGCCAGGCGATTTCCGGCGAGCTTTGTCTGACCGTGAACGTCACTTCAAGGGCACGTCACTTCAAGGTCAGTCAACTTGCCTTAGTTTTTTTATAGAGATGTCAAGGGTGAACTCGGGGAGTGAGGCTTCGTCCTCGGGCGATAGTGGTGCCGATGAGAGGAGGCAGACGGAGATCCGAAGCAAGGGGAAGCAAGTAGCCGAGCCGTCTGTGGCCGAGGTGAGGAAGGAGAAGAAGAGGAGGGTAGTGGCCCAGTCTCCTGTGGTCGAGGTGATTGTGGAGAATCCGAGGCAAGCCCCTGAGATGGGCCGATACCCTTGTGTACTGTCCGGGCACGCTGGGGTTAGGCAGTACGAGAGCAATCTTATGTAGAAGGCGATCATCGGCCAGTCGGAGGTTTACGAAGAGAACAACTCGGTTCTAACTACCGAGGCGGATGAAATTGGATCGGTGCTATCCGAGAGGGACCTGCTCCGGATTAGAAAGGGGTTCGCCATCCCTCCGGAGTACAAGCTAATTCTCCCCGGCCCTGGGATGCGAGCGAACTCCAAGCTGTCGTCGTCAGATATGTGCATGTTCGACTACGACTCTCTGAACGCCGGACTGCGGTTCCCCCTGCACCCCTTCATTCGTCTGGTCCTCGGGTGGTACTGCCTTGCGCCGACCGAATTCATGCCGAACACATGGCGTCATGTGAACGCCTTCCTGCTCCAGTGCCGCAACGCCGAGGTCGAGCCGGACTTGACGGTCTTCTGAAGCATGTATCGGATAAACCGGATGCACAAGACCGAGCATCGATACTACCTGGCGTCGAGGAAGGGTGTTCGGATTATAGAAAACCCGGACTCGATCAAAGGCTGGAAGAAAAAGTTCTTCATATTGAGGGAGCCATCGATGCTGCAAGTTCCGAGCCGATGGAAAGTAGAGGTGCCCAAGTTTGCGAGGGCTGACCCAGAACTGACTGCGGCCGAGGAGGAAGTGGCGAGGAAGATCGTAGCCCTCCCGATGTTGAGTTGGAGGGAGATGACCGAGGAGGTGCTGTACGGGTCAGGCCTTAGTCCGATCGACCCGAGTACGCTCCTGACATCTCGTATTATATATATATATTTCTAAGTCTTTAGCTCGTCTCACTAACTCTTAATTTGTTTGCTGTCCGATGCAGAGGCACCGAAGATGGATTTTTTGGCCATGATGAATGAGAGGGGTAAGGTCGCCGATGGGAGGAAGAGGAAGAGGCCGAGCACAACTGCTTTGTCAGGCCGGCCCACCAAGGTTGCTTCGACCACTACTCTGCCTCCCCCGGTCGCTGAGGCACCCTCGTCGATGGTGGTTGTTGCTGAAGGGCCCTTGGCTCCTGTCGCCTCTACCCCGGTCGGTGAGGCCTTCGACGTCTCAGTGGCATTGTCGCTTGAGGCTCCGCCGCTGACTGCTCCGGCCGAGGTGATCTTGACCGAGCAGCACAAGCAGTTGTTCGTTCCGAACTGGCGAGTCAAGAATCATGATGGATTCCTCGAAAACTCGCAGATGTCGATGCAGGCCGTCAAACACTTGGCGACCCCGAATGATCGAGCCGCGCTGCAGGCGGGGACGGTCGGCGATGACACTTATGAGGTTGCCCGGTCACTTGTATCGGTAAGTCGCGTGTACATTCTTTATAGAATTTCTTTAAGTTTGCCGTTCGGCTCTTACCTTGTTCTCACCATCATTTTGTTTTGGCAGGCCACTTGTCACTTCAACCATCTCCTCGAAGCGTTCGTCGAACAGGAGAAGGAGTTGAAGGCCGCCAGTGATAAGGACAGGGCGGACAAGGTGAAGGCGGTTCGGCAACTTGAAGCAGAGCAGAGGCGGGCCGAGGGCTTGGAGGTCCAGGTGGCCGATCTTGTGGCGACCTGGAGCGAGTCAAGGGGCGACTCACTGAGGAGGCTGCCAAAGCTGCCAAGGCTGCCGAGGAGCTGGCGGTGTCAGCGAAGGCTCTGGCCGAGGTGAAGGCGGAGAAAGAGGCCTTGGCAGCGAAGATCAAGGCCGAGGTCGAGGCCGAGGCGAAGAAGCACATGGCCTCGAACATGAAGAAGTCCTACCAAAGGGCGCTCGACCATGTTCAGGACCGCGTCCCTGGCTTCGAACGGGTCGGCTACAGACTGTGGCTCGGATCCCCATCAGACGGCGAGGAGGTGGGAGGCGAAGGTGACGAGGTAGAGGGCGACGACGACGAGGAGGTGGTCACCGACGCTTTGGTGACAAACCCCCAGGCTGGGGAGAGAAATGAGGGGCCATCTGGCGAAGCGCCTGTGGTCGAACCGGCGACGCAGGTGGACCCCCGATCTTCTCGTCTTTTTGTAGTCTTTGTTTTCTTTTTCGAAAATGTAACGCCTTTTTGCGGACTGACCACCGCTCCTTTTTATGAATGAAATTTTACTTCAAATTTGTCTAAGTGTTTGGGTCGGTGTATAGTTTTCCAATTGCGATGTTCTTGTATTTCAGATCCTTGAACACGCCCCAAATACTGCAGCCGCTCGGAGTCGCGCCGAGCTGTTTAAGCAATCTCGCGAGGCTCGCCTCGTGGGTGAAATCGAGCTCACCAGGAGGTTGATGTTCAACGTGGAGAAGAAGAACAGCGAGCTTCTGGCCGAGGTGCACCATCTCCGGATAGTCGAGGAGGAGCTATCGGCGAAAGAGGCAGAGCTAGCTTCGGTGCTGGCCGAGCGAGATGAGCTTGAGAAGAAGGTCGAACAGCTGCAGAGGGTCACAGTTGACAAGAGCATCGAGGTGACTAACTTACGTCGTATTATATCCGACAGCGCCGAGTACCCCGGTTCGGCAAAACTCCCTCGGTTCAAGATAATGGTTAAGGACGACACTCTGAAGGATAGGATCGTCGAGCACGAGGAGGAGGTGACTCGACTGAAGCCTCAGCCTGTGAGGGCTAATGTCCGCAGCACTTCTTGCACTCGCGAGGAGAGAGAACGGGGGATCACCTTTTACGAGCTAGCGACTCGTGGCCAAGTTATTTGTCGGACAGCAGCCGACGCACAAAGCGGAGTAGCTGTTAGCTCGAGCGGGGCCTCGGTTGGAGCCACCGTTAGGGTTAGTGGCGAGGCGGTGTCCCAGTTCGTCGGCCTAGAGACAAGCTCGGGGGTGAAAAGGCGGAAACCGCAATTGTCTCTGAATCGGAACGTCCCTGTTCCGAGGAGGCACTGAACGAGTGGCGTCGAGCCTTTTACTTCTTGCATCGTCTCTGTTGTTGTAATAACATGCCTTGTAAATTTATTTAGTTGCTTTCCCACTGTAACTGTCTGCCTTGTAAGTTTACCAAGTGTCTTAATAAAATCGAAGTTGCTTTGTTCATCGTTGTGCCGTGGTCGCCTTATTCTTGATGCCGAACCATAAGGACCCATAGTTGTCTTCTTTGTAGGTTTTAGCCGCAGAACTTTAGTTTTTCGCTCGGAGTATACCGTGGTGACTGTGCGCTTCCGAGGTGCGATAGCTCGGACATCAGATTCTGCCCACGTGGCAACATCTAGAAGGTCGATCGTGACCGTGGTACGTATCACGAGATGGGAGGCACGAGTTCCAAGAAAATACTATCTTGTCGTTTTGTGGACACGTGGCACGATCAGATCCGTTCATCACGTTCTAGCACGCATTTTGAGATGATCCAACGGTGAAATCGGTTCGGCAGAATTTTTCTCCATATACGAGGGCCGGTTCCTCGTCCGCTCGGCTCGGGGTTTTGAATGAGCGCAGTTGAGCCGAACGATGGATTCCGAACCACCGTTAGAGTTGCTCGACGGTTGTGGGAATAGTTCCGAACGGTGACCTACTTCTAGCTCGCTTACGAGCGAACTTGCGAAGTAGGGTCGAGCCGAGTGTTGGACTCCGAACCATCGGTAGAGTTTTTCGACGGTTGTGGGAGCAGTTCCGAACGGCGACCTACTTTTAGCTCGCCGAGGAGCGAGATGGCGAAGTAGAATCGAGCCGAGTGTTGGACTCCGAACCATCGGTATAGTTGTTCAACGGTTGTGGGAGCAGTTCCAAATGGCGACCTACTTCTAGCTCGCCGAGGAGCGAGCTGGCGAAGTAGAATCGAGCTAAGTGTTGGACTCCGAACCATCGGTATAGTTGTTCAACGGTTGTGGGAGCAGTTCCGAATGGCGACCTACTTCTAGCTCGCCGAGGAGCGAGCTGGCGAAGTAGAATCGAGCCAAGTGTTAGACTCCGAACCATCGGTATAGTTTTTCAACGGTTGTGGGAGCAGTTCCGAATGGTGACCTACTTCTAGCTCGCTTACGAGCGAACTTGTGAAGTAGGGTCGAGCCGAGTGTTGGACTCTGAACCATCGGTATAGTTGTTCAACGGTCGTGGGAGCAGTTCCGTACGGCGACCTACTTCTAGCTCGCTTACGAGCGAACTTGCGAAGTAGGGTCGAGCCGAGTGTTGGACTCCGAACCATCGGTGGAGTGAAGAGTAAAGGCAGAGAGATGTAAGCAATTTTCACAAGTAAAATATGACAAAACTTTCTTTATTGATGACTAATGGCCGGCTGCTTCTAAAGTTGCGAGCCGTTATTACAAGAGTGAAATAAAAGAAAAACATTACAAGTAATAGGAGAGGAACGGTTCGACATCTCGAAATACTTAGAGAGGCGTTGGTGCTCTCTCTTGGTATTTTAAGAGATGGTTGGCATTCCAAGTCCTGGGGATCTCCCTGCCTTCGAGATCTTCTAGTCTGTATGCGCCGGGGCGGACTACTTTGGCGATCCTGTAAGGTCCCTCCCAATTTGGGGCCAATTTGCTCTTCTGACCTGGGAATAAGATGGCCAACTTTCTGAGGACCAGGTCCCCTTCTTTGAGGTCCGTAGGGTGGACTCTCTTGTTGTATGCCAATTCGATCCTTCTTCGGTAGCTTTGTTGACGAATGGCAGCTCTTTCTCGGATCTCATCTATCAGGTCTAGACTTGCTCGAAGCTCTCTGGCGTTTTGCTCTTCTTCATAAGCTATCAGACGAGGAGAGGGTATTCCGACTTCTAGGGGGATAATGGCCTCGGACCCATAGGTGAGATTAAATGGGCTCTCTCCTGTGGGGGTCCGTTTTGTGGTGCGGTAGTTCCACAGTACGTTGGGAAGCTGATCGACCCATAAGCCTTTGGAACACTTGTCCAACCTCTTCTTAATGACGGAGAGGATCTGTCGGTTAGCATTTTCGGCTTGGCCATTTGACTGGGGATGTAAGACGGAGGAGAACCTATGTTGAATGGCAAGGTCTTCGCATAAAGCTCGGAAGGCAGCCCCGGTGAACTGGGTTCCGTTGTCTGTTATTAGGACCCGAGGGACGCCGAATCGGCAGATCACGCTCTTCCAAAAGAACTGAACAACCTTGTTCTCGGTGATCGTGGCCAAGGGCTCAGCCTCTATCCATTTTGAAAAGTAGTTGATCGCCACGACTAAGAATTTGAACTGTCCGGGAGCTGGTGGAAATGGCCCTAGTAAATCCATCCCCCACATTGCAAAGGGGATCGGACTTGATAGGGAAGGGAGTGGAGCTTGTGGGAGGCATCGGATGTCAGAGTACTTCTGGCAGGAGCTGCATTGCCGAACGTGCCGTTCGGCATCTCGTAGGAGAGTGGGCCAGAAATATCCGTAGTTCAACACTTTGCGGACTAAGGATCTGGATCCCGAATGTGCCCCGCCAATGCCCTCGTGAAGCTCTTGTAGGGCGTAATCTGCCTGCTCGGGGGAGAGGCATCTCAGGTAAGGTCGGCCGTCTACCTGTGTGAAGGAGCGTTTGTATAAGATACCTCTAATCAGTGTGTAACGCTCGGCTCGGGTTCTCACTTTTCGAGCTTCCTTGGGATCCTCGGGGAGGAGTCCGTCCCTTAGGAATTCAACGAGGGGTTTCATCCAGTCGTCTTCGAGCAGGATAGGTAGCGACTCCATAGAGTCGGGAGTTTCGTCCTCAATACTCGGCTTCAGAAGGACCTCTATCAAGACGGTCTGCTCGAGACCTTGAAGGGAGGAGGAGGCTAGTTTGGAGAGGGTGACAGCTTGAGCATTTTCTTCCCGGGGTATGCGTTGGATGAAGGCTTCTTCGAACAGTGCCATGAGGCTCTTGACCTTGGCTAAGTATTTAACCATCCTGTCATCATGTACTTCATACTCGCCGAGGACCTGATTTACGACTAGCTGAGAGTCGCTAAAGATCCGGAGGCGTTGGGCCCCTGCATTTCGAGCCATTCCAAGGCCGGCTATGAGTGCCTCGTATTCTGCTTCGTTGTTCGAGGCCTTGAAGTTGATACGGAGGGAGTATTGGAGGATGAAGTCATCTGGGCCTGCCAGAATGACCCCTGCCCCGCTTCCCTCATTGCAGGAGGATCCGTCCACATAAACCGACCAGACGGGTGGTCCCTTCATTGTTTGGCTGGACTCGGGGATGGTACTCTCAACTATGAATTCTGCTAAGGCCTGAGCCTTGATCGCAGTCCGAGGCTGATAAGTTATATCGTGCTGGCTCAGCTCGATAGACCACTTCATAAGACGACCGGAGGTCTCCAGCTTGTGGAGCACTTGCTTCAGCGGTTGGTCGGTTAGAACGACCACCGAATGGGACTGAAAGTACGGGCGAAGTTTTCTCGCGGCCATCACCAGGGCGTAAGCCATCTTTTCTATCTTCGGATAACGGAGCTCGGCATCCCGAAGTACCTTGCTCACGTAGTAAATGGGATTTTGAGCCCGGTCTTCTTCCCTTACCAAAACTGCACTGAGGATCTGCTCGGAGGCTGCCAGGTAGAGATAGAGGGGTTCACCAGGAACTAGTTTGCTGAGGAGAGGGGGATTGACGAGGTAAGCCTTGAGCAGGTCGAAGGACTCCTGTTGCTGTTGCCCCCATTCGAAACCTTTAGCCCCTCTGAGGGCTTTGAAGAAGGGGAGGCATTTCTCCCCGGACTTCGAAAGAAAGCGCCCTATGGTGGCTAGGCGGCCTGTTAACCTCTGAACTTCTTTAACATTCTTGGGAGGGACCATGTCTAGTATGACCTTGATTTTCTCAGGGTTTGCTTCAATTCCTCGTTGGCTAACCATGAAGCCGAGGAACTTTCCTGACGAGACTCCGAACGCACATTTGTTCGGATTGAGTCTCATGTTGTGCTTTCTCAGAACATCAAATGCCTCTTGGAGGTCGGTTCCATGATCAGGACCTCGGATGCTTTTTACCAGCATGTCGTCAACATATACCTCCATATTACGGCTGATTGGAGCTTGGAAGACATTGTTGACGAGGCGTTGATATGTTGCTCCTGTATTCTTCAGACCGAAGGGCATAACCCTATAGCAATAGAGGCTCTGGTCGGTCACAAATGATGTCTTCAGGATATTCAGAGGGAACATCCGGATCTGGTTGTAGCCTGAGAAGGCGTCCATAAAGCTGAGGAGTTCATGTCCCAAGGTGGCATCAATCAAAGTGTCAATACTCGGAAGAGGGAAGGGATCCTTGGGGCAAGCTTTGTTGAGATCAGTAAAATCGATACAAATCCTCCAAGTCCCGTTAGACTTCTTTACCATCACTACATTCGACAACCACTCGGGATAGTTCACCTCTTGAATGAACCAGGCCTTCAAGAGCTTGTCCACCTCCTCATTTATGGCTAGCTGGCGCTCGGGGGCGAACTTGCGCCTCTTCTGCTGAACCGGTTTGGACCCCGGAACAACACTGAGGTGGTGGACTAAGAGCTCTTCGGAAATTCCGGGCATGTCTGCAGCTGACCAAGCGAAGAGGTCTCGGTTCCTTCGGATGCACTGTACAATTTCCGAGCATAGGGCGGACGGGAGGGTCTTGCTTACAAAGAACTTTCGAGTTGGATCCTGCTCAGAGAAGAGCACTTCCTCCAATTCGTCCACAGGCTCGGACGTCGGTCGGGCAGCATCTTGGGGGATTTCCAAAGTTTCTAAGGAGAGGACTGGACCGAAGGTAGAGGTCATGTAGCATTTGCAGGTTGTTTCCTGATTGCCTTTTACCTCCCCTACCCCGGCCCGAGTTGGAAACTTCATTTTGAGGTGATAGGCAGAGGGGACGGCTTCAAGGGCAGCGAGGCCGGGCCGACCCAGAATGACATTGTAGGCTACGGGGACATCTACGACCATGAAGTCCATTGACTCCGTTCGGGTAGTAGGACTTTTGCCAGCGGTTACGTCGAGGGTGATCACCCCTTCAATAGTCACTGGCACTCCCGTGAACCCATAGAGCGTGTAGCCGGCGGGCTTGAGTCTGTCTCGGAAGAGCTTTAGGCCTTTAAAAGCGGCGAGGAAGAGAATGTTAACGGAGTTTCCGTTGTCCACTAGGATCCTCTCTACTTTGAAGTTCTCCATGTGGAGGCTGATGACGAGTGCGTCACAATGAGGGGTGCGGACACCTTCAAGATCTTCGTCTGAGAATGTGACGGGCACTCCGAGGCCTTTGGGAGGAGGGGTGGTGCGAACCGAATTGACTTCTCTTATAAATGCCTTTCGAGAGGAGTTTGAGGAGTCCCCCATTGGGCCTCCATGAATGAGGTGTAGGACACGCTCCTCTTCGAAGTCGGGCATTTCATCGCACTCCAGACGCTTATTAGCCCCCCGAGGCGGGGGAGGAAGTTCGGCTCGATCCTTTCTTACGAACCTGGTCAGCTGCCCCCTCTGAATGAGGGCTTCTATCTCATTTTTCAGGGCCCGACAATCGTTGGTGTCGTGGCCGTGGTCCCGATGATAACGGCACCACTTCTCTTTATCCCTTTTCTTGGCAGGGGTGTTCATCCTCGGAGCAGGAGGTATGATCCCTTCATTCTCAACTTCCATCAGAATGGTGGAGACATTAGTGGTGAGGGGAGTAAATTTCTCGAATCTGGGGGGAGGTCGGCGCTGGCCGGCATTATCCTTCTGGAGCTTCTTGGCTCCTTCCTCTTCTGTTCCCTTTCTCTTAAACCCGGAGGAAGACCCCTCCAAGTTGGGGCGGTGCTCGGCTTCTTCGGCCCGAATGTACTTTTTACTTTGGAGGAGGAGGTCAGAGAAGTTCTGTGGGGGCTTCTTGGCGAGGGAGGAGCGGAGGTTGGGATTGAGGACATTAGACTGAAATGCTGCTGCAGCGATCGACTGGTCGAGGGATGCTATGGACCTGGCTTCAGCTGTGAACCTCTTCACATAGTCTCTCAACTTCTCACCCTTCTTCTGGTGGAGGTACAATAGCGAGATGCTGATCTTCTCAGTTCTTCGGCTACTTACAAAATGGGTGACGAAGAGGGTCTCGAATTGCTCAAAGGAGAATATTGAGGATGGGGCGAGGCGAGAGTACCATTCTCGAGCCGGACCCTTGAGAGTTGCGGGGAAGGTCTTGCAGAGGAGAGCATCGGAAGCTTGATGGATGAGCATTAGGGTCTTGAAGCTCTCGATGTGATCGATGGGGTCAGTCTCCCCGGAGTAGGTCTCAAATTGAGGAGGCTTGAAGCCGACTGGTACAGGTGCATCCATTATAGTTCGGGAAAAAGGAGGTCTGCTAGGACGAAGGGTCCTTCCTCTAAGTTCTTCTTCTCGGTCTAACTGACCCAAGCGCCTCTCCATCTCATGGAGACGGCAGTACACAACGTCGTCCCTTCGACGGTAATCAGCCGAGCCTCTAGACTCGTCTTCGTACGAGGGAGAACGGGGGCTACGATGACGGTAGCTCCTGGAGCGGCGAGGACTTTGCACATGCCGGGAGTTGCTAGGAGCTGGAGGAGGAGATGGTGTCCGTCGGTGAGGACTTCGGACCGGAGGAGGAGAGGGGATCTTGGGTGCATTGGTGTTGGGACAGAGATTGAGAGCTTGTAGGACGATCGCTTGGAACTGCTGGAACTCGGCACGAGTGATAGGTGCCTCATCGTTCCTAGGCTGTTGCCGACCTGCGGGGGAGTGTGGCCTTCTTCTGTAATGCTTGGGGGACTCTCTCCGCCCCCTTTGGGTAGGGGATCTTCTGTATTCTCGGTGGTGAGGAGATCGCTCATCCGGACGGTGTTGGCAGGAGGTTCCCTCTGGGGCCCACTTTTCATCCAGATGGCGGTGAAGATCCTCATCCTTCTGCCGTTGAGGACGGTGTTGTGGAGACCGGAAGCTCGGGGATGATGGGAGGCCATAGAGTCCGAAGAGGCATTGTGGATGGAGACGTGGTCCGGATGGAGGGGCTGCTTCTGCGGGTTGAGACCCCTAGGAGGTTGCTGACTTTGCAGAGGAGGCAGGTCCTGTTGGAGTGGGTCTTCCACTGGCGGAGGAAGTTGCCCTTGCTGTGGAGCCGGTTGGATGGGAATGTCTTGTGGCTGATCGGGGTTTGGTCCTCGGTTGGACCCTCTTGATCTGACTTTCCTAGGAGGCATGGCTGGAGAAGATCCGACCAACGGGAAGAGGGGAGGTTGCTATTCGTTAGTTTCCCACAGACGGCGCCAATCTGTTACTGCTGAATCTGGTGTGGGGGTAAACAGACAGTATTTGTGGATTCTTGGAAAACCTGAATAGCAAACACCTGACCTGTTCTGCCGGAGTTTGACCGTTGACTCCCGCCGTTCATCTGCAAAAAGTGCGAGACACCGGGCTGGATCCCGGCGACGCACCCGTCGACGCTCTTGTCAGTAATCTGAATGATTAAGAAAGAGCTTTTTATTGGAAAAGTGTTGATTACCTCTTACTGGTGGTGGATGGGGGGTATTTATAGTCGCCTTTAGGGATCAGATTAGGAATGTAATTCCTGTGATCTGATAAGGAGTAAAATCCTCGTCATCAGATTAGGAATGTAATCCCTTAATTCCCGGTGAGAGGATAGTCGCGAATCAGGCCCGTTGATTTGGTTCAATCAGAGACCCTAATTCTATCCCTTCTGGACCGGGTTTGCTGCGGGTTGAAACCCGCACCCAGTTGAGGTGGATCCGTTTGCGGGTAAGTGGGTCTTCGGGGAAGATAACCAGTACCCACTTTAGACCCGTTGGTAGGTGAAATTACCGTTTTACCCCTGAGCTTCAAGATTCGTGCCCAATTTGGACGGTTCCGATTTAACCCCATTTTTAGCCATATCAGTTAGAATTAGGGATAGGAAGGAAAACTTCACTGATTATTGAATGATTAAACTGAGTACAATATGTCTCATATATATAGGAGAGAAGGGAAGACTAAACCAATACATTATTCAATATGGGACTAAACTAATCACTCTCATAATATAATATATAATATCTTAACACCCCCTTTCAAACTTAAGTTGGTTCAAACAATAAGAGTTTGGAATATTGACGTTGTTAATGTGGCAGGGACGACAAACTGTGATGCAGGAATGACGCTCAAGTAGATGGCGCAGGGAAGACGGACTATTGGCGTATGTTGGGATCTCACCCCTGACTTGAGAATTATGGTATGTTGTGGAAGGAAGTGGCGTGCTATTGGCGCATGTTGGAATCTCACCACTAACTTGAGAATTGTCGTATGTTGTGGAAGGAAGTGGCACACTATTGGTGCATGTTGGAATCTCACTGTTAATTCTTGATTTTGATGATTACAACACAATGCAAAATTTGTTGTGCTATGCTTCATATAATTGCAGGTTGTATCAAAATACACAAAGACCTCAAAGCAAATTGATCAAGCAAGTCACAATATTCCAAAGCTGAACAATGATCAAGCAAAGCTCCAGATAAAGACAATGGCTAAAGCTTCACTCAAGACTCAAGACTCAAGACTCAAGACTCAAGATTCAAGTCAAGACCAAAAGCTTCAATATCTTATATTTTTGTGTCTTGTGAAATGTAATTTTCTCTTTGTTGAGTCCTAGATTGATGTACAGCCTTGTCACACACACACACACACTCACACATAATTTTTATAACTATGTGTTTTACAAAATCTAAAAGTCGAAATAGCTTGAACTAGATCAGCTGTTGAGTACCAGTCGACTGCCATCTTGAACTAGTCGACTGAGTCTGTACAAAACTGTCTGATCTTATTCAAACTCTGACCAGTCGACTCATAAAGGCAACTCAGTCAACTGTTCAAGTGATTTCGATAGTTTACTGATTTCAAAAGTTGATTTTTCGAATTCAAAACTCTTATCCGTTATTTATCCATTGTTTAACAGTTGTAAGAAACTGTTTTTTCAACATCCAGGAATTCTAATCTATAAATAGAGCCTTAGAATCACCATGGAAAAGTTCCAAGTATTTTTGAGAAAAAGTTTAAGTATTGTGCATTCAAGAGAGAAAAATTTTCAAACTCAATAAGTCTTGGTTCTCTGTTTTCAGTCCAGCATAACATGGATTTCGTTTTGGACTGAATTTAGAAGTTGACCAAATAGCCACGTACAAAATCACAATCACAACAAGGCTATAGGTTGATTGTAAACAAATTTATTGTTTTCTTTTCCTCTCGGTTGGAAAGTAGGACTCTAGGGTGTAGAGTCAAGTCTGTCACTCTTGGTGGAAGAGTGGGTTGCTTTCTCTAGTTGTGAGAAAGGACCACGGGTTGGACAAGGTTGTTGTCTAATGGCCGTAGGGTATTCTTGTAATCTTTTTCAAGAATAGTGAAAAATCTCAAGTGGGTTGCTTGGGGACTGGATGTAGGTCGGGAGGACCGAATCAGGATACATCGTGTGCACTCTGTGGTTGTATCTCTTTGAACTTGCATTTTATTTTCTTACTTTGTAGCTTTTCTGTGAAACCTATCTGGACAGTCGACTGTGTACTCCTGTAAGTCGACTGGTCAGACTCGTACTACTCTCTGAAAATTTGTGTGATAAGTCGACTGTCTCATCTCTAAGTCGACTCCTCAGACTCGCTTTCAAAATTACTTTTCTTAATTGTTGCTTCAGTCGACTGGGTTATCTATTCAAGTCGACTAAGCAGAAGAAAATTTTAATTCCGCTTTGTATTTTTATAAAACACTATTCACCCCCCCTCTAGTGTTTCTTGCCTTGCCTACAGGATCCAACACTTGGTATCAGAGCCTGGTTGAGTGCAATGGCAACTACTTCAAATGCAAATCAGTACCATGAAGGCCAGTCTACACAAAGGCCACCCCTCTTCGATGGAACAAATTACAATTATTGGAAGTGTCGAATGAAGATCTACCTACAATCCATCAACTATGAAATATGGAACATGACGGAAACAGAATACACCGCTCCTACTATTCCATATGCACAATGGAATGACGACATGAAAAATCAAACAATGAACAATGCAAAAGCAATGAATGCGTTATTCTGTGCCCTTACAAAGGAGGAGTTCAACCGTGTGTCCAATGCAACAACCGCACATCAAATTTGGCACACACTCAAGGTAACTCATGAAGGAACAAACAAAGTGAAAGAATCTAAAATATATGTTCTTATTCACAGGTTTGAAATGTTCCGCATGAAGGAGAATGAGAATGTGTCCGAGATGATTACTAGATTCACAGACATTATAAACTCACTTGTGGCACTTGGGAAGACATAAACTCAAGCAGAGATGGTGAGAAAGGTACTCCGTGCACTAACCCCCGAATGGGAGAAGAAGACCACCGCCATAGAAGAGGCCAATGATTTATCACAACTTTCTCTTGAGAATCTTGTGGGAAATCTTATGGCTTATGAGATACAAATTGAAGAACGCAAGAAGGATGCCGAACCACAACAATCAGAGAAGAAGACATTAGCATTCAAAGCCATGTCAGACTCCGAAAATGAAGAAGAAGATGAGGAAGAGATTTCCATGTTCACAAGGAGATTCAAAAAGTTCCTAAGAAAAGGTAAGTTTAATTCAAAAAATAAAGATTCTAATGATCCTCCAACTTGTTTCATGTGCAACAAGGCAGGCCATATGAAGAAGGATTGTCCATTAGAGAACACAAAATCCAAGGGAAAGACATCCAACTTCAAGAAGGATAAGTACACAAAGAACAAGTTTGTCAAAAATAAAAAGGTATACCAAGCAACTTGGGATGATAGCGATTCTTCTTTGGAACAAGAAATTGATGAGACCAACGAGGCTGCAAACATGTGCTTCATGGCGTCAAAAAATCAAGTAATGAGTATGATTTAAATGATTTACTTGATGCCTTTAATGAAAATTTTCAAGAACTTAAAAGGGAAAAGATTAGAGTTAAGAACTAAGAGAAAGTTTTTTTTTTGAATCGGATAGGGTCTTACGACCCCAGCCATCAGACAATCAATATATTAAAACAATAATAGTCAAATTTTACAAGACGTAAAATGAAATAATAATACATAAAAGACATCAATGAAGGCGACAAAAATCTGTAGTGCGAAGAAAAAAGGAAGCACGCTGATGCTGAAGCTGCTCCATCCCGACCAGATGACCCCACTGAACAGAGCACACTTCGAGAAGCCTGGAGACTCCTCCGACCAAGAAAACTACGAGAGCACTATCCGAGCACCCACGCAGCAACCAACGGGGCCAGCCCAGGAAGCAGCAATGATCAGAAGAAAATCCCAACACGGTTATGAACCAAGCGAAGGTAGGAACCTGAAATACAAGAGCACTGCGCAACACAAAGGCAGCAGCAGAGGAAGAAAAAATACCAGGTACAACTCTGGTCAGTATGAAAGCAAGGGAAAGAGAGGGCAGGGTTAGTAAACTACAGATAAACTGCCTAAACAACACATGCAGTATACATCACAGACAGAGAGAAACACTGACAGGGGAGTAATAAAACATCAGGGGAGTAATAAAGCACCCCGATACTACTCAGATCAGCGAAATAGCCACAGGAACGGGCAGACAGTGAAAAAACCACATGAACAAACGCCTTAAATTACACAGAGAGCAGTCACCATAAACAGAGAGACATATAAACATCAGGTAAAAAACATCATACTAAACCATAACGATACACCAGCATCAAACCCCGAACTAAGAGAAAGTTAATCAAACACTTTCTCAAGAGAATCTTAACCTTGATAAAGAAGTAAAATCTTTAAATTCTTGTAATTCAAGTTTAGATATGGATCTTGAATCTCTAAAGAAAAATTATGAAGAGATATCCAAGAACGTATCTAAGTTTAATAAAGAAAAAGAGAATTTAAATGAAGTTCTTCAGAATCAAGTAAAATCTAGTCAAAAGTTTGGACTTGGTTTTAAAAAATCACTTGAAAAAGATCATTCTTCTAAGAACACTAGTATAAATAAGCCTATATCCATTTCTAGTGTTAAACATAAATTTTATGAGTTCTTTGAAAAGCCTAAATTTGTGAGTCCTACTGATAAAAGCAAATCTAAAATTTAGCCAAGTTGACTGCATCCATCTACCAGTCGCTTGTCCAGAGGTATTAAGTCTTATTCAACAAGACTGAAACATCATATAAGTCGACCTATACTACCTCCCAGTCGACTGACAGATAGTAAAAGTCGACTGAAAGGTGTTATAAAGTCGACTGGACAGAGCAAATATATATGGGTTCCAGTCAACTTGAGTTCGAAAGATAGAATTGCATATATAAATTCATATATGCTGAATGTATGTAATTCTGCTAATTTCATTTCTGCTTATGGTGGAAAATCAAACTCATCATGGGTTTGGTTTCCCACAAACTAATATTTTTTGGACCCAATGAAAAGGGTACCATATTTACATTGGATATTTTATAGGTACCTAAGAAATATCGTTGGATACTTGACAGCGGATGTTCTAAGCATATGACTGGTCATGCCAACCTCCTATCTACCATACAAAATATTGATGGAGGAACAGTTACATTTGGCGACAACAATAAAGAAAAAGTCATAGGAATTGGTATGGTCGGTAAGGACACTAACCCTTCCATAGAAAATATTTTATTAGTTAGTAGACTTAAGCATAATCTGTTAAGTATTAGTCAACTTTGTGATAAAGGTTATAAAATCATGTTTGAAAAAGATACTTGTTTAATTTATGATTCTACCATGAAAATATAATTTTTCAAGGTTTTAGAAAAAATAACATTTATGAGTTATGTTTGAAAGCAAATGAGTTTTAAAATGATTTTTGTTTAGTAGCTTCTAATAATGATTCTTGGCTTTGGCATAGACGTTTTGGTCATGTGAATATGAAAAATCTCTCTAAATTGTCTAAGTACAACCTAGTTAAAGGGTTGCCAAGACTATCCTTTAAAAAGGATAAGTTATGTGATGCATGTCAACTAGGTAAACAAATTAAATCTACTTTTACAACAAAAGAAGTAATTTCTACTAGTAGGCCACTCGAATTAATTCATATGGATTTATTTGGCCCTACTAGAGTTACTTCTTTAAATAAAAGTAGATATGTATTTGTGTTAGTAGATGATTTTTCACGATTCACTTGGACTTTCTTTTTAAAACATAAAAATGATGCTTTTGAAGAATTTGCAAATTTTTGTAAACGAATTCAAAACCAAAAGTCTCTAACCATAGTCACTATTAGAAGTGATCATGGTGGAGAATTTGAAAATGAAACGTTTGCAGAATATTGCAATAAGAATGGTATAACTCATTCATTTTCATTTCCTAGAGCTTCACCACAAAATAGAGTGGTTGAAAGGAAGAATAGGATTTTGCAAGAATGTGCACGTACCATGCTTGTTGAAAGAAATTTACCTAAGTATTTTTGGGCTGAAGCTGTTGCTACAGCTTGTTATGTTTTAAACAGAATTTTAATAAGACCTAAACTAAAGAAGAGTTGTTATGAGTTATTTTTTAATAAAATTCCTAAGGTCTCTTACTTTAAAATATTTGGTTGTAAGTGTTTTATTCTGAACACTAAAGATAATTTAGATAAATTTGATCCTAGATCTAATGAGGGTATCTTTGTAGGATACTCAAATAGGAGTAAAGCATAAAGAATCTTCAACAAGTCAACATTGACTATTGAAGAGTCCATGCATGTTACATTTGATGAATCTCTGCCTTCATCGCATTTAATTGAAGATGATGAAACTAATTCATCACCTTTGAATAAAGTAATTACATCTTTAGAACAAACTAGTCTTGCAGATCAGTCGACCGATAAGGAAGTCAAGTCGACTGATGTGAAACAGTCGACTGAGGAACTTGTCAAGTCGACTGATCCTGTTGTGATATCTCAAACTTTACCAAAATCTTTTGTTGAAGTTAGAGATCATCCTCATGACTTAATAATTGGTGACATTTCACATGGTATTCAGACGAGATCACATATTAATATGATATCTCACACAGCTTTCTTATCAGATTTTAAACCGAAGAATATACAAGAAACATGTGAGAATGAATTTTGGATGAATGCCATGCAAGATGAGTTAAACCAATTCATAAGGAATGATGTATGGGATTTAGTTCCACGACCTCCTGATCATACTATAATTGGTACTAAATGGGTATTCAAGAACAAATTAGATGAATCAGGACAAGTTGTTAGGAACAAAGCTAGACTAGTTGCTCAAGGATATAATCAAGAAGAAGACATAGATTTTGATGAAACATATGCTCCTGTCGCTAGATTAGAATCAATTCGTATCTTATTATCTTTTGCTTGTTTTATGAATTTTACACTTTTTCAAATGGATGTTAAAAGTGCATTCCTTAATGGGTTTATAAAGGAAGATGTTTATGTTAAACAACCACCAGGTTTTGAACATGAACAATTTCCAAACCATGTTTTTAAATTGAAAAAGGCTGTATATGGTCTTAAACAAGCACATCGTGCTTGGTATGATCGAATGAAGATTTTTCTTTCAGAAACAGGTTTTGAAATAGGCAAAGTAGATACTACTTTGTTTATTAGAAGAATTAAGAATGATATTTTAATCATACAAATATATGTTGACGATATAATTTTTGGTTTTACTAATAGCAATCTATGTCAAGAATTTGCTAACACCATGAAAAACGAGTTTGAGATGAGTCATATGTGTGAACTCAATTATTTCCTTGGACTACAAATTAAGCAGTCACAAAATGGCATATTCATTAATCAAGGAAAATATGCAAAGGAATTACTCAAACGGTTTAACATGGATAGCACAAGTAGTAAGGCCACATCTATGGCTACTACCACTACCCTTGACAAAGATATTAGGTAAGAGTGTCGATCAGAAACTCTATCGAGGTATGATTGGCTCACTCTTATATATAACTGCTAGTATACCAGACATTATGTTCAGTGTATGTTTGTGTGCTAGATATCAGTCAAGTCCTAAAGAATCTCACTTGAAAGTTGTGAAACGAATTTTAAGATATATTAAAGGCACATCTGATTATGGTCTATTTTATCCATGCACCGACAATTTTCAACTTTTGTCATGTAGTGATGCGGATTTTGCTGGCAGTAAAACTGACCGCAAGGGCACTAGTGGGACATGTCACTTTTTGGGACATTCACTAGTTTCTTGGTACAGTAAGAAGAAAAATTTGGTATCCCTATCTACTACAGAAGCCGAATATATCGCTGCAAGTTTGGCTTGTGCCCAAATTTTGTGGATGAAACAAACTTTATTAGATTATAGTATTTCTTTTTAAAAACCTTCAATAATGTGTGATAATACCAGTGCCATTAACTTATCTAAGAATCCGGTTCAACACTCACGTACGAACCATATTCATATTCGACAGCATTTTCTACGTGATCATGTTTTAAAGGGAGACATTTTTTTAGACTTTATTTCTACTGATAAACAAGTAGCCGATATTTTTACCAAACCCCTTAAAGAAGACACCTTTATAACTTTGAGAAGAGAACTAGGAATTTGTGATTTTCATGATATTTCTTGAATTTTCTTTTTGTAAGTCGACTTACACATGTTGTTCAGTCGACTGCTAAGTATTGTTTTAAATTCTCTGTAGTTTTGTGCTCTGGACAGTCGACTGAGATTCTAAACCAGTTGACCGACCAGTTGTGTTAATAAAATGTTCATTTTTTTGTATTAACTCTCGACTAAGTCGACTGCATACTAAAACCAGTTGACTGTCGCGACTCATTTATCTTCTGATTCGAATCTTAGCACATTTCTTGAGGTGACTATTCATCTTGGTACTCTTCTTTGACCATTCTCGACCGCTGATATCCTTTTTTCTTTGATCACAGCCATTGCTATCATAGTAAAAACCCTAAAACTTTACCCCCTTCTTTTTACTTTTACCACAACCTTTCCCAGATCTAGAGTAGAGAAGCAAAGAGAAGAGAAAAGAAGTCGACTGCCAGTGCTGCTGCTATCTTGAGAGGATCTAATCTGGTTGCTATCTTGTCAATTTCAAGTTCCCTTGCAGTTGTTCTTTGCATCTTCTTGTTGGTATACTTTCATCCACTTCTTTTCTCTCATATTATGGCACCCAAGAGATCAAAAACCTCTCATATAGATGAGGGTTCTTCTTCTAAAGATTACACTCAATATCTTAGAAGTCTAGATCTAGTAGAGAAATGGTTTATAATTTGTTCTATGATTATCTTTCCGGGTCGATTTGTTAACTTTTCGGACCTTGATAGATTTAACCTTGTGGCATTATTTCAACATTGTAGTCTTTTTTATTTCTTGCCCTTAGAAAATCAACCCTATTACTACCCTCAACTCATTTACTTGTTTTATACAAATATGAGGGTTGTTCAATCGGATGATGGTGAGGTTATAATTTATTCTTCTGTCAAAAATAAGAAGATGAAACTCACATCCGAGAGAATTAATCTTATTATGGGTATAGAAGATGAGGGACTTGATTTAGGAGAAATCTTGATTGACGATGCCTCCATTTTATCTAAATTTTATTTGCCAAACCATGGACCCCCTATGACAAATAAGTCCATTACCCCTGTTGCAAAATTTGTTGCACGGATACTATCATATAATATCATCCCTAAAACAGGGAGTTATGATCAGTATTCTATGGAATTACAACAAGATGTCTATGCAATTTTTGGCAAAATCAATCTCAATTGGGGTCACATTATTTTTCCTAGACTTCATAAGTCTCATTCCACTTTTCTTCCTTTTGGTGCCCTACTTACTCGTGTCTTTTGTGCTTATGATGTCGATCTCGACTCAGAGACCAATGTTGTCAAGCACTATGAATGCTTTGATCGTGCAAGTTTAGCACGCAAGAAGCTTCTTGCTTCTCCACCTAGGTCTACTACTAGGACTTCCCCCCAAGCCCAAGTTTCTTTAGCCACTTCAGCTCGTCCATCTTCTGCTTCTAGTTCTTCTCACCCCCGAACAGATTTTGATGATCCACGCAGTATTTATAATGCTGTCAATTATCTCATGGATCGTCAAGATGCTCTTGAATCCCAAATTTCTCATCTTACTCACTTGTTCACTGCTCAATTTTCTCCTCCCTCTCAAAATGATGAAGATGACGAAGACGAAAATTAATGAGTCTCTACTTTTTTATGTGTTATTATTGTGTTTTACTCATTATTGCATTTTGTTCTTTGTACTAGTTTGAAACTAAAGACTCAGTTTTTATGAATACATTTTGTGTTATTTTGTTTGTGTGATGTATCTTTTTCTTCCCTTTTCTGTTTTTTTTTGTTGATGACAAAGGGGGAGAGACCATCAATATATTAGTCTCTTTATGTTAATTTTCTGTTTTATGAATATTATGTTAAATTTCTGTTGTGAGAATATTTTCATGCCTTCTATTTTTTACCTATGCATGTTGTATATCTGATAGGGGGAGCATATGAACACTTGTATTTTTTATTTTTTTTAGTTCTTTTATTATCAGCTATTGTGTTGTTATCATAAAAAAAGAGAAGAATGTTGATTCTTGATTTTGATGATTACAACACAATGCAAATTTTGTTGTGCTATGCTTCATATAATTGCAGGTTGTATCAAAATACACAAAGACCTCAAAGCAAATTGATCAAGCAAGTCACAATATTCTAAAGCTGAACAATGATCAAGCAAAGCTCCAGATAAAGACAATGGCTAAAGCTTCACTCAAGACTCAAGACTCAAGACTCAAGATTCAAGTCAAGACCAAAAGCTTCAATATCTTATATTTTTATGTCTTGTAAAATGTAATTTTCTCTTTGTTGAGTCCTAGATTGATGTACAACCTTGTCACACACACACACACTCACACATAATTTTTATAACTGTGTGTTTTACAAAATCTAAAGGTCGAAACAGCTTGAACTAGATCAGCTGTTGAGTACCAGTCGAATGCCATCTTGAACCAGTCGACTGAGTTTGTACAAAACTGTCTGATCTTATTCAAACTCTGACCAGTCGACTCATAAAAGCAACCCAGTCAACTGTTCAAGTGATTTCGACAGTCGACTGAGTATATATATATATCTTGTAGGTCCTTCAGCTTCTACAGTCTTTGTCAGCAAACTACCTCACGCCAAGTTTGAGTAATCACAGTAGACTGTAGAAGCTGATGGACCTACAAGAATATATATAGGGTTTTGCTCCATTGAAAACGGGTCCATTTTCAATGGGTTGGAAAACACCCATTCCACCCTCCGATCGATCTTGATCTTGATCAGCGGATCAGATCAAGATCTGCTAAGGTCTCCCACTAACGCTCCAAAAAGCGGAGGGGTATTTTCATCACTTCACGCCAACAAACGTTTCAGACTTAGCATTTTTTTGGCGTGGAGTTTTTTTTTGTCAACAACGGCCTAGGTTGTTTTAAAAAAAAAAAAATACCTTGGCCGTTGTTGGCAACAACGGCCTAGGTATGTACAAGTGTTTTTCCAAACACTTGTACATACCCAAATCTACCTCATTCTGTCTTCGTCAAACACACTCTCTCTCTTTCTCTTGAGCTCCTGAAACCCATTCCCAAACCCTAGTTCACTCTCCCAACTCCTTGGCATCGATTTCTTTGCCTTCTCGAACTCCCCATCTTGTGGAAAGCTCTCTATCTCTCTCTCCATCTCCCGAATACAGCAAACCCTAATTTAACATCCAAACTCTCAAATCATCTGAACCCTAGCACAAATTCCCTTCCTTTCTCTACAACGGCGCGAAACGGCTTCTAACATCTTCGCCAACTCTCTATCTCTCTCTTTCGACCAGGTATTGACTTAATCCCAATTTACTATAATGAACTATGTTAATTTATTGAATTTTTTTTCCAATTTTGGAGTTGGGTTTTTTTGTATTATGCGTAGAAGTCTAGTCTATAATTTTGAGAGTATATAATTAGCTCTGATCATGTATGTTGTATATATGTTGTTGACATTTTCGTAGATGTAGTGTTAGTTGTAGTGGTGGAATATAGTAGAAGCAAATAAACGAGATCCAAAAATTCAATTTGTACGTGTTGGTCGGACACGCCGCGTAGAAGGTAACGGAACTTGTAGTGGCGATTTCCGTCTCACGATTTGTGAGATACGTCAGTTTATCAGTTTTATTCAATTCAACGGATATAAAGTGATACACAGCCGTATCTTTGAAACCGAGAGTCAGAACTCACCTCTGCAAGTTCCGCTATCTTGTCTTTGGTGTGCCAGACTTGACGCCCAAATTTAGGAAATTTTTCTTCTCATTTTTGTTGCTTTGACGCGTATATAAAAAACCTTTAATTCACCTCGAAATTTGTAGAATACGTTATGAATAGAAAATTGCTTAAACGAAGTCCAAATAATACGAAATTGTGCGAGTAGGTTGGTCTCGCCAATCATAAGTCATACCAACCTGTACATGCGAGTTCCGACCTGCGGTTTGCAAGATGCGTCAATGTATCGCTTTTCGCTCAGTTTTCAATATTAAAAACGATACACGGCCGTATCTTTCAAACTGTGGGTCGGAACTCCCATGTACAAGTTGTGTTGGCTTGTGTGCGGGGAGGCCGACCCAATGGCCAAATTTTGGAATTTTTGCATCTCGTTTATGTTGTTTTGACGCTTATATGAAAAAACTTCAATCTACCTCAAAACTTTTTTAGTATGGTCTCAATACAAAAATGCTTAAACGAAGTCCAAAAAATACGAAACGGTGAACATAGATTGGGCTAACCATTCACAACGCAACACAACTTTTATTTGTGAGTTCCGACCCACAGTTTGCGAGATACGTCAATGTATCGCTTCCCGCTCTTTTTTAAAGAGTGAAAGTGATACACGGCTGTATATTTCAAACCGTGGGTCAGAACTCACTTCTATAAGTTGCGTTGGCTTGTGTTTGGTGTTCCCTAGTTGACGGAAAAATTTAGGAATTTTTGCATCTCGTTTATGTTGTTTTGACGCTTATATGAAAAAACTTCAATCTACCTCAAAACTTTTTTAGTATGGTCTCAATACAAAAATGCTTAAACGAAGTCCAAAAAATACGAAACGGTGCACGTAGGTTGGGCTAACCATTCACAACACAATGCAACTTGTATTTTTGAGTTCCGACCCACGATTTGCGAGATACGTCAATGTATCGCTTCCCGCTCTTTTTTAAAGAGTGAAAGTGATACACGGCCGTATATTTCAAACCGTGGGTCGGAACTCACTTCTACAAGTTGCATTGGCTTGTGTTTGGTGTGCCCTAATTGACGGCAAAATTTAGTAATTTTTGCATCTCGTTTGTGTTGTTTTGATGCGTATAAGGGAACTTTTGAAATTTTTGCATCTCGTTGGTTTGTGTTTGCTAATTTTCGGCGAGTAATTAGTTTTATATATGCAAACTTTTTTACAGAGAAATGGCTAGAACGAGGGAAACCGGAAGGGGAAGGACATCCCAGGAAGCACGGGGGGAACATTCCACAGAGAATGTGAGAACTATTAATTTGTATTGTCCCTAATTTTGTATTTAGTGATATTGATTTTAGACTAATAATAATAATATTTTTTGGTTCCTATAGGTTGGTGCATCCTCTTCGATGACAGGACGTCGTGGTCCAGGACCAATATATCCCGGTAAACTGACCTTGCAAGATCGCCACAGATCTGCGGCAGTGTGGGGTGGGACGACGCGGAGGTGTAATTTCTGCACCTACGAGACCATGAAGGTGCATCCACGTATTGTCGAGCACCTAGTAGCGGTCGGTTTCTATAGAATCGGCATGATGGGTCAGGTTAAACTCGACCGAGCACTTCTCTCGGCACTCGTGGAGCGCTGGAGGCCAGAGTCACACACGTTCCATCGACCGGTTGGAGAGGTGACGGTGTCGCTACAGGATATAGCGATGATATCCGGTCTTCCAATAGATGGGTTGGCCGTGATGGGTAATATAAACTTTGATAAAATAGAGCTGTGCAATGAACTGCTCGGTACAAAGTTTGATGAGGCGGTCGCGGAAGATGATGATATTTTCCAAGGACAATCAATCCAACTATCTTGGTTGAAGGGACTTTTGATGGGATGTTGACCAATGCATCGCCCGACGACTATGTACAGTCCTACACCAGAGCTTACATTCTAACGGTGATCGGAGGGGTTCTCTTGCCTAACTCATCCGAGGATACGGTGCACCTCATATACCTACGATTGCTCGCTGACCTAGGCTTAGCTGGCCGGTACAGCTGGGGAAGCTGCGCGTTGGCAACGCTATACAGGGCATTGTGTCATGTAGCGCTAGATGGGACGGAGATGACCAGACCGATGGTTTTGTTACAGATTTGGTCATGGGAGCGACTGCACTTGGGTCGTTCCCGCATTAGGAGACCGGCGGTCGGTTGGATGGCCCAACTAGAAAATCCTGCTATGTTAGCACCCTTAGGGATATATTGGGCTAGTAGTGGGAGTTACAAAGACAATCCCAAGGGTGTAATAACGTACTACAAAGACGAGATCGACCAACTACGAGAAGAGTTCATGATTTGGGTGCCGTATACACCCGAGCGGGTGGAAAGACTACCGTCGATATGCACCACCGGGTCGTAGTTGTAGCTGACGACGGCTCCACTCATCAACTTCGGTATAGTGGAGCATCCACGACCGGAGAGAGTCCTTCGTCAGTTTGGTCTTCAACAAGATAATCCCCCAAGCTGTACAAACCTATATGATCATGAGTTACACATCGTGAGGGGTACCGACCGCATGCTTACTCATGATTGGGTAGATTTCCATCGTGTTCACGTTGCAGAATGGAATGAGTGGCGGTTTGAACTTGTACTCGTTAATGTTTCAGAGTACTATGGAAGAGTGCAAGGGAAGTACATAACTTGGTTCAGATCATATACACATTTGTACATCTCTCCCGATACAGTACTACCTGCTGGTGTTCAACGAGAAATTGAGGAGAGGGATATTGAACCACCACCGTCCTATTCTAGTTCACAACCCATGTTCCAACCGAAGGCATCAGCTATACGTACAGTGGTAAGTATAATCTTCAAATTTCTTTCAATGTTTGTTAATTATAAAATTATTGAATTGTTTACTTTTCCCAATCTGTATAATTATTTTTTTTTGTTGTTTTTTGTTTTAGATTGATAATACAATGGACATGACAAAAGAATACGCGGACGTACTAAAAAGTAATATGGGCACACCTATGAAGAGGTTCGCTTCGAGGATGCTCGCTTTATGCCGTACCAATTTGGATGTTTTAGGAAAGGCTGAACGTATGGATCGAGCAATAAGGTCACCGAGGAATCGACGTAAAAGAGTTAGGGGTAGGCCAGCTGCATTGATGGGGCAACAACGGGAGCGTGCGGTGAGAGAACAGCAAGCTACAACTTCACATCCGTCTCAAGAACAAGAGCAAGAAGAAGAGAGTGAGGAGAGGGTGGTCGGAGACGTACAAAGGAAGGGAGGAGAAGAAGAAATCTACGAGTCGTCAACCCCGTTCTGGCATTGAAATCCTCCTCGGAAGAGGCGAGCACCACAGCCATACATACCCGGTTCTTAGCCAATACCGTAAACAATTTGTCTGTTGTAGTTATGTGTTCTTGGTTTTTTTTCCAGGTTTTATCCCTATTGTAACTTAAAATGTGGAAATTGTTGTTCGTAAGTGATGCGGTTTGTTTTTGGTCGCAGTGTGGATGCACCAGGTGTGAGTTCGGACTCAATTTGTAATGAGGGAAGAGTGCGGCATGGGACGACGAGTGGGAGGCTCGCTTCGGTGCTTGAGGATCGGCTCGGATCGCCTCGCCTCGAGTACCTGCAGACGGTCCTGAGACACCGGGGTTTATCCCGGCGGCGGACCCTCCGACGATCTAGTCAGTCTCTGTGAGAGAGTAGCAATAACTAGGGAAATTTGGGTGGCAAAAGATTGATTAGCTGAAAAGGTGGGTGAGGGTCTGGTATTTATAGGGAATTCCAACCGGGTTTGGATCCGCTTGGGGGCCGGGTCTGAACCCGAAAGCCCATGGGCCTGACGTGGCAGAAGGCCCAGGGGGTTTAGGGCTGACGTGGCAGTACCAAGAGTGGTATAGGGCTGACGTGGCAAAGCCCTTGGTGGTATTTGGAGCTGACATGGCGGATCATGGGGCTCCTGTGCTCCTGGGAGAATCTGGTGGCCTAGGTTGTGCCAGGTCATCTTCATTCTTTACCAGGCTGGGCGGACGGCCAGTGGGGCTGTCGTGGATCGGAGGCCGAGGGCCATCGAGACTCGTCGGATACGAGGAGGCCAGGTTTGTGGGGGTGAACTTGAGGTTCGGCGCCGACCCTGTAGTGGCTCGAAGCCGAGCCAGATTGTTGTTTTTCCCATTTTTTGAGTGAGAGCCGTACTGGGCCCTGGTTGGGCCCCAAGCCATTTTTACCCTACCACACAAGCCCCCCACTCCTGCGGGGGTGCGGGAGCTAGCCGTGGAGGAGTGTTTATGGTTGTAGAAATAGGATGGCGAATTGCTGAGCCTTCATGAGGGGGTTGCCCTGATGTTAGAGCGAACCTCGAGCTGGCGAGGGTTTATGGGCCGGCAAGGGTGATGGCGAGCCGTTGAAACTTCCTGAGAAGATTACCCTGGTGCTAGACCGGACCTCGAGCTTTCGAGGGATTATGGGTCGGCAACGGTGATGGCGAGCCGTTGAGTCTTCCGGAGAAGACTACCCTGGTGCTAGACCGGACCTCGAGCTGGCGAGGGTGATGGTGAGCCGTTGAGCCTTCCTGAGAAGACTACCCTGGTGCTAGACCGGACCTCGAGCCGGCGAGGGATTATGGGTCGGCAAGGGTGATGGCGAGCCGTTGAGTCTTCCGGAGAAGATTACCCTGGTGCTAGACCGAACCTCGAGCTTTCGAGGGATTATGGGTCGGCAAGGGTGATGGCGAGGCGTTGAGCCTCCCTGAGAAGACAACCCTGGTGCTAGACCGAACCTCGAGCTTTCGAGGGATTATGGGTCGGCAAGGGTGATGGCGAGCCGTTGAGTCTTTCGGAGAAGATTACCCTGGTGCTAGACTGAACCTCGAGCTTTCGAGGGATTATGGGTTGGCAAGGGTGATGGCGAGCCGTTGAGCCTTCCTGGGAAGACAACCCTGGTGCTAGACCGAACCTCGAGCTTTCGAGGGATTATGGGTCGGCAAAGGTGATGGCGAGCCATTAAGTCTTCCTGAGAAGACTGCCCTGGTGCGAGACCGGACCTCGAGCTGACGAGGAATTATGGGTCGGCAAGGGTGATGGCGAGCCGTTGAGCCTTCCTGAGAAGACTACCCTGGTGCTAGACCGAACCTCGAGCTTTTGAGGGATTATGGATCGGCAAGGGTGATGGCGAGCCGTGGTGCCTTAGAAGGTTTGAGCGGGGTGGCCCGCCGTCTTTGCGGAGCACTGAAGGCGCTCCGGGATCTGTGCGATGTTCTAATTTCCTAGGGGCATTAATGGTGCCGCCTAATAAATGCATGTGGCGCATGGGCTTCCGTCGATTGGCTTTCCCAATGTCATAATGGCCGGTCTATGGGGGAGGCTATAAGTACCCCTCCCCCCACAGCGGGTTTGATCACAGCAAGAGTGGTCCATTGGCCATCAGAGGTGTCTGCTTCGGCGGACGTCTGTCTCTTGCAAAATTTTAACCCTGGTAGTGTCGGAGAGGTGGTTACTCTGCCGTCCGGATCTTCTCTTGGATCTGATGGCTCTGATATGGTAGCCAGATCCAGGGGAGATCAGGGCGAGAGGGGTAACGACCGAAATCCGGACCGGTAGATAAGGAGCCTCGGATTGGTGGTGGCTTTGCCGTCTGGATCCTTTTTTGGGTCAGACGACCCTGATACGGTTGTTTGGCCCGAGAGAGATCCACACGGGAGGGGCATCAACCGTATTCCGGACCTGGGGCTGAAGAGCCTTGGATAGATGGGTCGTCTCCGTTTGGAGGTGGGCCGATCTGTTTTCCGATAGGGCTCCAGGCGATGGTGGCTTCTGTCCCACCCTCGAACAGTTCAGGGTTTCGGCTGCCGAGGCCGTAAGCCCCGGGCTGCTCGCGGGTGAGAGGGGAGCCGACCGAGCCCTGGAGCCCGGGGCGTCTGTCGAAGGACGACGCCTTAAATCTTAAGTAAAATGTTTTCTCCGCCGAACACTCCATCCGAACCGACCCCTGTGTCTGGTTGCCAGCCTGGCACTGGGTGACGTCAGCAGCGCACGTTTCGAGGACGTGGCGCGATTTTCCAGGCGGCAGTTAC
Source organism: Hemerocallis citrina (assembly GCA_017893485.1). Lineage (NCBI taxonomy): Eukaryota > Viridiplantae > Streptophyta > Magnoliopsida > Asparagales > Asphodelaceae > Hemerocallis > Hemerocallis citrina. Next base: position 203,717,736 of record CM030365.1, read on the forward strand.
ACGTCAATCGGTGAACAGTAATTGCGGAAATCGAGGAGTCGTTTTCATCCTCTATAAATGTCCCCCCTCTCCCCCTATCGCCCACTTCTTTCTCGCTTCTTTCTTTTTCAAAAAATCTTCCAACACTTCAGTGCTCGTCTCGTTCTTCCGAAGCGACCCCAGGTTAGTTGGTAAGTCTGTTTAGTTTAGGCACAGATGGACAGGGCTCAGTCTGGCTCGTCAGCGTCGACGTCAAGGGGGGAAGTGAAACCCGCCTCCAAATCGACTTCGTGGGAGGAGCCCGTGCTTGAGGGGGAATCTGTACATAATGTGGAGCCTTCCGATTCGATTTTGTGGGAGGAGCCGGTAGGCGAGGAGGTGCCGGTGTATAATGTGAGGCCGTTGCGATCTCGGAAGCCTTTTGTGGTGGAGAGTAGCAAATCTGAGGAGGGGAGCGGTAGTTCAGATGAAGTCTAGATTCTAGGGCTGGCTTCCGAAGAGGAGGGTGGCCCCGAAGGGGGTGAAGCCGAAGGGGCTCAGATAGGAGGTCAGGGTGTGGGCTCGAGTTCCATGCCGACCGGTCTGGGGCAATTATCTACCCCCTCGCTGGAACGAGCCAAGAAGAAGAGGGTTCCGAAGAAGAAGGGGTTGAGGACCGGTGGCTCGAGCCAGGCGCCTGTTTATCGTAACTTGATGACAGGGTCGCCCGTACAACCTAAGCCGTTCCGTCGGTACCCCGACGATCTTTCCGACAAGGAGCTGTTTGGGGTCCAGCCGTCGTCGCCGAGCCGGAAGAGGGTGAAGATGGACACACTTCCGACCGTTCTGGAGGCAGGTGACTTGGAGGCTTTGCAGCTGGCGTACCACATAGGGTCCAGCTACGAGCTCATGTTGCCGAGCTCTACCCTTCGACCGATCGACCCCCTGCCTGATTTGTATTGTGTCTTCCCCGTGGATGCCTTCATCTCCGGACTGTGGCTGCCAGTCCACCTGTTTGTTCGCGAGGTGTTGAACTGGGCGTCCTTGGCACCGATGCAGTACGGGCCGAACTCCTGGAAGCAGATCATCTGCGTCGTGCTGATGTGCGAGGAGCAGAAGGTACCCCTACGGCTGAATGTGTTCAGAGCGATGTTGATGATCAGCTCGGCGGCTGAGGGTGTTTACTACATTTCGCCTCGGAGTAAGGGGAAGGTCGTCCACGGTCACCCGGACTCCATCAAGGATTGGAAGAAGAAATATCTGGTGATCCGGAGTGAGGAACCTTGGAACATTCCTACTCGATGGAACCACTCTAAGCCGAGCTATCAACCGCCGAGGCCGAGGGACCTGACGGCCGAGGAGTGGAGGTTTTTCGAGCACCTCCGTCTGTCACACAGTATCAGCTGGACGAAGGTGACCGAGGGTCACCTGGCGAGCGTCGGACTGAGCCCAGCCGTTATTTGTATGTAGTTGTTTCTTTCTTTTGACTTTGTTGTTCCTCCGTGCTCATTGTCCTTACTGGATCTTCTTGCAGATATGGATCCTGAATCGATCAAGGCAAAGAGGCTCGCCATGAAGAAGGAGAAGGCCGAGGGAGTCGTCCCTAGCCATCTCGGAGGCCCAGCTCGAGCCGAGGACCAAGAGGACTCGCTCGGAGACGAGCAAGGGGGTGGCTACTTCGAGGGGCATCCGATCTTGACAAGGGGAAAGGTCCCTTGGTCGAGGTCGAGGAAGAGGACCCGGTGGTGGAGATGTTGTGGCAACGGTGGGCACCGGATTGGTTGGTTCGGATGGGGGACTGTCTAACCGAGGAGGCCCAGGCCATTGAGGTGGTGGAAAAGTTGGCAAACCCTCGCAACCGCAAGGAGATGGAGAGCGAGCCCGTGGAGGTGGCGTTCACGCGCCTGGCGCAGGCCACCGTGCTGGTAAGCTCGTCGACCCTATCCCCCTTGTTAATTTTACTGCGGAAGTCTTTTTCTTATCTGCACTTGTCGGTCGCAAGCTTGCGTGCAGGGAGCTAACGTAAAGAACCTCTACGAAGCGTCCCTGGCACAAGAGCGAGCTCGGGCGGATAAGAGCGAGCGGGAGATGAAGGAGATGCGGATCGAGCTCGAGGGCTCGCACAAGAGGGAGCAGAAGATGAAGCTCGAGCTCGAAGCCAAGGATGCAGAGTGGGGGAAGAGGGTGGTCTCCTTGAAGGAGAAGTTCGCCAAGGAGAAGGAGGAGCTGACGAATGCGGGTCAGATGATGGTGATCAAGGCCCAGGACGAGTGTTATGCGAAGGCCCTCAGTCACGTGAGGCACTTCTACCCGACCCTCGACCTGTCCAACTTCGATTACGACATGGAGATCGAGGGGACACCGAAGACCCCCAATGAAGAGGGGCCCGTTGATGACCTGGCTGCCGACCCCCCTGTGAACCCGGCCGATGCTGAGGTGGGAAAACAAGTTGTATAGTTTTGCCTTTCTTTTTCCCTCTCTCGATTGTATTTGCCTTCCGCGGACTGGCCATCGCATTTTTTGTACGAAGTACTTTCATTTATAAAAGAAGATTTTTGACTGGCCAAGTGTTTTGACCTCGGATATTTCCGAACCTCCTTGCTTATGTGTTTTGAGTTGGCTGGTTCTCTTGTAGGTTGCGGCTCCCCTTCCCGAGGTGGACCCCCGTCGTTCCGACGTGGCGTGGCTCCGGAGCAAAGTTGAGGCCCTGGAGGCCACATTGGTTCGCTACCGAAAGGGGGCTCGTGACACTGATACGGCCTTTAACTATTATCGGAATAAGTCTGAAGCCTTAAGTGAGGAGGCGAGCGGCTGAGGAGGGCGATGGTGGATCGGGACCCCGGCGGTGTCGGTCTTGGACATGCCATGTCTAGTGCCTCGGTGCAGAGGCCCTCCTCTGAGAGGTTACTTCGCGATGTCATTGTGGAGAAGGAGATGGAGATACACCGTTACAAGACGATGCTGGGTGTCTCGAAATCTTCCTCAGTGGGTCGGCGAGCGGAGGGGGTTCCCTCTGCACTGCTGCTGTTGGAGCGTATGCGACCAATTGATGCCCAGAGCTCCGTGGCTGGTGTGTCGACTGTGGCTGAGCCTAAGGACCATCATGACGAGGAGAGGGCTCCTAGTCGCTCGGTCGGAGTGGTCCCGCCCTTCGTCGGACCCGAGGGGCCCTAAGATGGCGGCTTCCTCCAGTTTGAGATGAGTGGAGTGGTCCTGTAACGGTCTTTGTTTGTTTTCTCAGAACCAAATAAAAGAGTATGAATAAAGAATTCTTTTCCTTCTTTGCTCTGGTTAGTAGTGTAGTGAATGATGGCGGAGGCGAGGTTCGGCTCCGTCGATCTGTAAGTGATCGACGTGGGGCATTAGGAAGAGTCCCTGGTCTGAAGCCGGGTCGGACCTACCGAGACGTTGGGGACGATACCGGAGTGAGGACTCGGGTGCCGATCCTATTGTCCGGTGTTAGGTCGGAGCTGCCGAGGCATTTGGAGGTTTGACAAAAAGAGATTTCTTTCATACAAGATAGGGAGGGTCGCTGAAGCGGCCCTTTACACATGAAAGCTTACAAAAGATGTTATTTACATTAGCCAAGCTAGAACCTATGTTCGCTCTTCCAGGAACTTCATTAGGTGCTCGGCATTCCAGGGTCGGCTGATGAACCGGCCGTCCATGTCCGCCAGTCGGTATGTACCAGGGCGTACAGCCTCGACTACACGGTATGGGCCTTCCCAGTTGGGAGCCAATTTCCTCTTCTTGGTTGGATCAGAGACGGATAGTTTTCGTAACACGAGGTCCCCCGCCTTGATGTTTGTGGGGTGGACCTTCTTGTTGTAAAACTTCTCGATCCGTTGTTGGTAGATGCTTCTTCGGATTGAGGATTTCTCTCTGACTTCGGCGACAAGGTCCAGGTTGGCCCTTAAGCCGGCTGAATTGTCAGCTTCGTCGAAGGCCATGACACGGGGAGAAGGCAGGCCGACCTCGACGGGGATGACTGCTTCCGTCCCGTAGGTCAAGGTGAACGGCGTCTCTCCTGTGGGGATCCTCTTGGTGGTTCGGTGTGCCCATAGCACGCTAGGCAGTTCCTCGACCCACAGCCCTTTGGGGAAACTGTCGAGGCGCTTTTTGAGGCCGTCGAGGATTTGCCTGTTCGCATTCTCCGCTTGGCCGTTGGACTGGGGGTGGCAAATAGCGGAGAAACGCTACTGGATGCCGATGTCCGTGCAGAAGGTTTGGAAGTTCTGACCTTGGAATTGGGTTCCGTTGTCCGTGACGAGGACCCGAGGGATTCCGAACCGGCAAATGATGTTCTTCCAAAAGAACTGTTGTACTTGGCGCTCGGTGATGCTGGACAGAGGCTCGGCTTCGAGCCACTTGGTGAAGCAGTCGATGGCGACTATTAAGAATTTCTTTTGCCCTACCGCTATGGGGAAGGGGCCCATAAGGTCCATGCCCCACATGGCGAATGGGGTAGGACTAGCCAGGGATCAGAGATTGGCTTGAGGAAGCCTCTTGATAGGGGAGAACCTTTGGCATGGGCCGCATCTCTTGACTAGGTCTTGCGAGTCTTGGAGCATGGTCGGCCAAAAGTACCCCTGATTCAGGGCCTTCTGAGCGAGCATCCTGCTCCCCATGTGGCATCCGCCGATCCCCTCATGAAGATCTTTGAGCGCGTAGCTGGCCTCGTCGCTGGTGAGACAGCGGAGGTACGGCTTGCCGTCGGTCAAGGTGTATGAGCGTTTGAAAAGGATGTCATCAATCATGACGAACCTTTCAGCTCGGACCCTGACTCGTCTAGCTTTGGCTCGGTCTTCAGGAAGCTCGGCATTGATTAAGAATTTCCGGATGGGAGTGGTCCAGTCGTCTAGACTGGCACCGTCTTGGACACACATTGCCTCCTGGTCTTGATTGTTGATACTTGGCTTTAGGAGGATTTCTGTGAGTACCGTTTGGTCGAGACCCTCGAAGGAGGAAGAGGCGAGTTTTGACAACGCGTCTGCTTGAGCGTTCTGCTCCCTAGGGACTCGAATGACTGCGGAGTGGCAGAAGGACGCTAGAAGACGTCGGACTACTGCCAAATACCTCACCATGCGTTCATCGCGGGCTTCGTATTCTCTGGTGATCTGATTGACCACGAGTTGAGAATCGCTGAAGGCCCAGATTTGCTTGGCTCCGGCTCGATGTGCTAGGGTCAATCCGGTGATCATGGCCTCGTATTCCGCCTCGTTGTTAGAGGCCGGAAAGTTGAGGCGGAGGGAGTATTAAAGTAAGAATTGGTCGGGGCCATGAAGGATGATGCCAGCCCCACTCCCTGTTTCGCATGATGATCTATCGACAAAGACCTCCCAGGTCGGATCCGAGGCCTCGGTGCAGGGCTGCTCGGAGATGGTGCACTCAGTGATGAACTCGGTGAGGGCCTGCCCTTTCTTGGCCGTCCTCGGCTGGTAGCTGATGTCGAACTGACTCAGCTCAATCGACCACTTGACTAAGCGGCCGAAATTTTTGGGCTTGTGAAGGACAGTCTTCAGTGGCTGGTCGATTAGTACTTGGACGGAGTGGGCCTGAAAGTAAGGACGAAGCTTCCGGGCTACCATGACCAAGGCATAGGCCACCTTCTCTATCTTTGCGTACCTCGTCTCGGCGGGGAGCAAAACTTTGCTCACATAGTACAATGGCCTCTGGACCCCATCTTCCTCTCGGACGAGGACGGCGCTGAGGGCGCTATCCGAGGCGGACAGGTAGAGCGATAGTGGTTCGCCTGGCTCAGGCTTGCTGAGGAGAGGGGGGTTGGCTAGGTACTGCTTCAGCTGTTCGAAGGCCTCTTGTTGATGGGTACCCCACTCGAAGCCCCCCTTTCTGCGTAGAGCCTTGAAGAAGGGGAGAGACTTCTCCCCTGACTTGGAGAGGAAACGGCCGATTGCAGCCAACCGGCCCGTGAGCCTCCGAACCTCTTTGACATTCCGGGGTGGGACCATGTCAATAATGGCTTGGATTTTCTCGGGGTTCGCCTCGATGCCGCGCTGGCTGATGATGAACCCCAGGAACTTCCCAGTGGATACGCCGAAGGCGCATTTAGCCGGGTTGAGCCTCATATTGTGATGCCGGAGGACTCCGAAGGCTTCCTCGAGGTCGGCGACGTGGTCCGGCCCGACCCGGCTCTTGACGAGCATGTCATCGACATAGACTTCCACGTTGCGGCCGATCAGGTCTTTGAAGATTCTGTTGACGAGCTGTTGGTATGTGGCTCCGGCATTTTTTAGCCCGAAGGGCATAACGCGGTAGCAGAAGAGACCCTGGTCGGTGACGAACGAGGTCTTAGAGATGTCCGGTGGAAACATCCGGATCTGATTGTACCCTGAGAATGCGTCCATGAAGGACAGTAGCTCATGCCCCGAGGTTGCGTCGATCAAGGCGTTGATGCGGGGGAGGGGGAAAGGATCTTTTGGACATGCTTTATTTAAATCCGTGAAGTCGATACAGATCCGCCAGCCCCCGGTTGCCTTCTTCACCATGACGACATTAGCCAACCATTCGAGGTAGCTGACTTCCTAAATAAATCGAGCCGACAAGAGCTTGTCGACCTCTGCCTTCACAATTTGCTGCCTCTCCGGTGCGACTTTGCGCCTCTTTTGGACGACCGGCTTAGAGTCTGGGATGACGCTCAGCCGATGCATAATCAAGTCTTCGAAGATCCCGGGCATGTCGGAGGGCTTCCAGGCGAAGAGATCAACGTTGCAGCGGATGCAGGCAATTATGCCTGGCTTCAAGTCCTCGGGGAGCGAGCGGCTCACCCGGAACCACTTTGATTCATCCTCGGCGCCGAACGGGACCTCCTCCAGCTCGTCGACAGGCTCTGGGGCGGGACCGTCCCTCTCGGGTTCGAGCTCAACGGCGTCGAGGGGGAACACACCTCCTCCGACAGCGGTCATGTAGCATGACCGTGATGCTTCTTGGCTACCTCTTACTATGCCG